>OZ012677.1:82379074-83579074 GCA_963942445.1 Argyra leucocephala
TTTTAATAAAGTCCTTTAATAATAAATTAAAATAAAAAAATTAAAAATTTATTTTAATGTTTTTTTTTTTTTTTATTTTTTAATGCTTTTTCTTTTTTTTTATGTTTCTGGGGCTATTTTGTATTCATGATTTTTTAGAGCATTTTTGAGTTGTAAAGAGGGATTGTTGTTTTATGGCAAACAAAAATAATGTAAGGAATTATTTTTTTGTTTTTTTTTCTATATTTTTGTACATTAATAAGAAAATAAAAACATAGCGATTTAATTACGTATGAAAATGGTATAAAACAAAATGAATTCTTAAATAATGAAAATAAAAAATAACTGTAGTTAGAATAAAAGAACATTATTAATCAATTTAAAGCAAAAAAAAAACTATTTCCGGAGTAGCTTAGGATTAGCATTGGTAATAGGAAATGGTAAAAATCTCTAAACTAAACTAAAAATCATCAGTGGAATAAAATTGTTTGACTGTAATCGATTTGCTGCTTTAATTATGGTATAAAAATAAATTTTTGTTTAAATAATAATATGCAGTAAAGTAAAATATTTGTAAATTAAAAGTTAAACTATATTCCAACTTATTTTCAATATTTCATGTTGTAAAACTCTAATTTTTCTAAATATTTTTTTTTTCTTATATCCGTACAAAAACAAAACATTTAAACTTAATTATCTTATTTTTTATTTGCAAACTTAATGACCTTTTTGGGAAAATTACTCTAAGATTTAATATTTCTTAAATTTATATAAAATTTTTTTTAATTACCAATTTTGTATCTGCTTTTTATAAAATGGTACACTACTTATTCTAACCTACCATCTAATTATAACTAATTAACAACTATCCTAATATACCTTTTATTATTTATTCTAACCATCCATCTATAAAATGGTTTTATGAATTTATTCATTATTCTGTTCTAGCCACCAACCAATACTTATCAGAGTAACCAATATTTATATTAATAAGTCTTTGCTTGTCAACATTTCTAACATTTCCCTATTGTCTTCGATTTTAAAATTAGACTGTTATTCTATTTTGTTATTTGTAGCTCTCCTAAATATATGGTATATTTTGAGCAACTTATCATAATTTTTAATATACTTATTTTTTTTTTTACATAGCGTCGGCTTATTGCTAGTTTGTTCCATACGCCACTTTTGTCTTATTTGGATTAGCGGTGCTTTCCCTTGTTTTGTAATGTGATCTTTCAGAATCTTTAACCCGTTTTACTATATATCTTTTAGTTAATTACTTGTTAATTTAGTTCCATGTCCAGTATCTTAGTATTTTATTTGTGCTAGTTTGTTACATATGCCAAAAAGTTGGATATGACCCAGTATTTACATGTATTTTCGAAAAAAAATTTTGTACGTGCTTATTATTGTTCAAAAAAACATATGACTAAGAACGTGGAGCAAATAGTTAGAATAATGCGGTTAAAACTGAAATCTACCACGTGGATAGAAATTTTGTTGTAATATAACTGAATTTAAATTGATGTGGAGCAAACATATTTTCTAACTCGTTAAAATAAGTGTGTTCCACGTGCATAAATAAATAAATTTTTATCGTTTAAGGTAATATACATATTATTACAAAACAAAAGTTCGATTTGCTTGTGTAAGTTTGTTCTATGTTTATACCTAATATAATGAAATAAATTCGGAGTATAGTATATAACTCGGTGACATTTAAAATTTTCTCAGTTTGTTTCCTATTTACATGAATAATAAAAGCTAGTTTATGATAATCATCAAAATAAAAAAATATATGCTTGTAAAGCTGAACGTGCAATTGATAGGAGCAATAAATACACAATGTATTTTATGCTACGATTTAGAGAGAGTTATAGGCTTCCGAAAGGAAATATCTCCACTTCGTTGCTACGGTAATGATATCGCTAGCGCTTTAGTTATCAGTTAGTAGAGGATTTTCCGGAACTTAAAAGAATAACACTTTGGAGTGACTCGTGGGTCTCCCAAAATAAAAATAAAATCAATAGCACAGCACTAAAATATTTTTGTATTCAAATAACATAATGTTAGAATCAATATGTCAAAAGTTTTCTGAGCCGGGCACTCTAACATTCAAGAGCTTGATTGGGTTCATTTTGCAATGGACTGGGCTTTCAAAAATAAAGAAATTAACAGCCCTTTATACTTTATTATAATATTTTAAACATTTAGTACTAAAAATATACAACTAAGAATTCTGCAAATGACAAAAACTGATTTCAAAAATCATAGTGTACCTGCAACAAAATTAGATTACGCTCAAGTTTCATTTTTTAAGATAAAATTTATTTTACATGAAAAAGATACCCCTCCCCTGCAGGAAGTCTTGCAATAAAATAAAAAAAATCATTTCGTGAAACTGAATTTGAAACTATATCATTTAAATCAAAATCTTCCAAAAAAATATTACCAACTCCAAAAAATTTATATTTTTCAAAATTATCTAGTTTACAAGAACGACCTCTAAAAAAAGAAAAGATTAAAGATAGATATTAAATATTTGTTTAATATTGAAATTTAAAGGCTATGGAAGCTGTGTATTTTGTTTATAAAAATTTTATTATATTACCTAAATATAATTAATTTAATAATATTTTAATCTTTTATTCAATTATAGAAAGATGTGACAAGTTTTGCACAAATTTGGAGCATGTTGCACACAATTAATTACTTTAGTGGCTGCTAGTTTGTCCCATAAACAATTTTTTTTTGTTCCACGTCGTACAGAGTGAAAAAATTAATTCAAAAAAATGGATATAAACAAACTAAAAATTTTTACTTTTCTAAAATTTACATATAACTTTTTTTGTTACATGTTTTTTTTAGATCTTATAATGGAAATTTAATCTAATAAATGTAAGTTAAATATTCTACAACTTCAAACGAATTCTATCGTTATTTTTTTTTTCTATTACATTTCTAACTTCAACTTCAATTTTCTATAAAATTACATTTCGGCACATTGAACAAACCACCAATAAGCCGACGATAGGTAAATGCCTCCTTCTGGTGGTATATAACCGGCGCTCACTGTCATCTCAATGTGTACATTATTTGGATAAATTGAATGAGTAATCAAACTATTTACGGTCACAAATTCTACCCAAAATAATGCTTTCTTGCTAAATTATTATGAATTGATCGATTTTATTTATTTTGTTAGTTTGTTCGATGTATAGTGTTTGTAGTGTGTTTACGGTTTTTTCGCTTTGTATAACAATTTTTTCAAAACTTTCTCCATAACTACATACATAATGGACTTATATTGTGCCATATATTGGGCAAGAACATGTAATAATAAGTGTTATTAATTTCTGGTACCCTATACTTTTTTTCTCGAAATATTCAACAGAACAGAACATTAAATAAATTTTGTTCTATTTTTGTTAAAATTTGTTTTATTTAAAAGAATATTAATTACAAACGAAAGTGTTAATGTTATATATTTTGCATTTATTCAGGTCATAAGCAAAGAATAGCTCATGTTCTGGGAATAGTGTTACAACTAATACTACCAGTAATCTTTAGGACGTACATTTTGATATAATTTTGGCTAAAATCAGTCAATATTGTTTTTTGAATTTGTTAATTTAACTGATGCCTTCTATTTGATAACTCAGTTTCATTTTAGGTGGAAAAGAAGTCTTAGACTAAGTCTTTTACTCTGGTTTTTGGAAATTTCAGGTTCAGTGCTGGGTGTTTTACTTTTTTGTTGTACATAAATTATATTTAGAACGTTGTAGACTTTGTGCAAATATCCTTGTTTGCAGATGATACGTTGATCTTTATAATGGATGATTTTGTAGAAGAATGCGTTCGGAAAATCAACTCGGACCTTAAAAAATTAGCTGAATGGTTCAAAAGCAACAAAGTGAGCCTTAACATTACCAAAACTAAAGCCATGGTTATAAATGGTGAATTTACTTATGATATTATAATTGATCATAATATTATTGAAATAGTTGAACATATAGACAATAGTTCTAGTAATAGACAATAAATTAAATTTTATAGAACACGGCGAATTTATGTGCAAGAAAATTTCAAAAAAACTTAGGTTCTTAAGTCAAATAAGAAATAAGTTGTCTATTATAAGTACTATAAGGATCTTCAACACCATGATCAAACCCCATTTTGAGTATTGTGCAACTATTACAGCATTTGTAAATAATGTAATAATAGAAAGATTACAAAAACTACAAAAACATGGAATGTATAAACCATACTCAAATGCAATAGGTATACCTCAATTGATTTTATGTTAAAAACGTTAAAATGGCTCTATCTACATGTACTAATTTTTGTATTTAAGATGAAAAATAGATTGTTACCGAATTATCTTAGTTCCAAACTCATTTATGTTCACTTTGTTCAACATAATAGATTAAGAAATATATTCAACTTCAGACTAGATTTCTTTAGAAGTGAAACTGCGAAAAATCAACTAATGTATGGTGGTCTAAAGGTGTTTAATAAATTACCCACAAATCTGAAACTGGAAAGGAACTACAATAAATCAAATTTAAAGTTTCACAATATATTTTGTCAGCTCAAACGTAAAATTTCCGATGTAATTACAAACTTTATTTTGCTCATTTTTTCTTAATTAAATTTTCAAATTCATTTTCATTTTTTTTTACCGAATTTAAGCATAAGCTTTCATTTAAAATTTGTAAATTATAATTAAATAGTATTTAATACTAAATAAATGAATATTAAAACAAACAAAAAAATTATGAGTTTATGAATTTTTTAATAGTTAATTTATCTTTTATACTATGATTGAGCACTTTTTTATACGTAAAACAACTGGACTTAATCCGTTGTCTATTTATTTGACTTTAATAGAACAATCCATACATTGATTTTCTCAAAATTGATCGGCATATCCGTTGTGAGTATGATGATAGTACAGGATCTATTTTAAAAGTTATTAATTTTTTTTACCAATGGAGAAGTCTATTTAGTTGCGACTTTTTATATCTATTGTACTTCCCCATTTGTTATCTTAAAACTTCCGCTTTTTGTTCTGTATAACGTATTTTATAGAACGTAACCTATCTAAGGGGGCTTCTCTTCTTCTAAGCAGAATCTTCTGTGCTTGTGTTTGACAATCTTAAATAGATGTCTGTTGAATAAACCATGACCAATGATAAGCCATATCAGTGTTTTGACATTGGATTTAGTCCCCTTGATTACCTAAGTTAATCGGTTACAAAGTTATACTTTACTCAAGTGAAAAATTATTTTTAAAATACTTCTATTCAAAATTTCGAATAAAAATCGTTGAGGAAAATTGCAGTGACTGGCAAAGGAAATTCAAAATAATCAATCGAAAAGATGGTGTGAATTCTGTACGTTAAAATCGTATGATTAAAACAGAAACAGAAGTTCGGATCAAAAAAGCAATATTATGCCAACCACGTGAATAATACAAAGATAATGTATTATGTTCCAAATATAAAGAAAAATAAAAAAAAATAAAAAAAATAAAAAAAAAAAATATTTTTTAAAAACTTAGATATTATAAACAGAAGCTGAAAATATAAGACGATGTTGCAAAAATAATCATTTAAACATCATTAAATTCTATAGTAAAAATAAAAATTTTAAATAAATAAAAGTTTTTTTTAATTTTTATGCATTCTTTATAATTTGATTTTGAATTTTTTTTTTAAAAGGATTTTTTTTTTTTTATAAAAGAATTTTTGAATTTTAATTTTTTCTTTTTTTTTTCTTAATTTAGAACTTTAATTAGCATTAATTCCATTCGACAAAAAAAAAGTAAAAAATAATTTATAAAGAAAACTTCATTATAAGGATTAAAAGTTCATTTTGAATTTTCTTGTGTTCATCATAATACAATTTAGTGGTAGTGGTGGTGTTGCTCCTATTTTTTTTTTTTTTTTTTATGAAATAATTTAAAAATACTACAAGGATAAATATTAAATTGTTTATGTAAATTAAAAAAGCACCATAGAACACTATATAATTAAAACATTTTCAAAGCTTTTAATTTTTTTTTTTAATATTTTTTTTTGTTGTTGATAGGTTCATGATATTTAGAAAAAACTAGGATAAATTCATTTTAAGTAAATTAAGAATTTAAAGAACAAAATTTTATACCTTTTATTTCACTTTTTATAAATATTTTTTTCAAACTCAAAAAAAAAAAAAAAAACACTTATATTAGGAGGGAATAATATTAACACGGTTTAACAAACATAACAAAAAAAATGTTCTCGAATAGCGTTACCTTTTACACTTTATACAAATAAACTTGAAAGTAAGAGTTAAACAATTTTAGAAAGTTTTTTTTTTTTTGGAAACTTCCACTTTCCAGTTTTATAATTAAAACCTCATAAATATAATTAATCTGATGTGGAAAAAAGGAAATGAATAAAACTGCAACAACTTTAGAATATAATTAAATTTCAATTTTTTCAAATTGTGTTCTGGTTTTATGTAAGCGTACAAATAAGTACGTAATATTCTAAATTACAAATCGGAGTGGAGAAATGAAGGCACAATTCTAAACTAAAAATAAAAATTTTGTATTGTATGTGACCAACAACATTGTGATGAAGTTAAAGTTAATGAAATCCAATGTATTGGTTATGAAGCATTAAAAAAATTAAACAACAACAAAAAAACTTGTAAAAAAATGGCTAAATTATGATCCTGAATCATTGTTCAAACCAATTTCAAGGTTGTTGGCTCCAGATTTAAATAAAGCAGGCATATTTCCTGGTCTTTTGCCTCATTAAGAACTCATGGTCGGTAAAATTGATAAATTTGAAGCTATACAAATGAAGAAAGTTATTTATCTGTAACTGTTGGTCGTGTTACAATGAAACCCGATGAACTGATTAAAAAACATTTTTATTTATCCACAATAAATTTTTTGGTGTCATTGTTAAAAAAGCATTGGCAAATTGTTAAGTCATTGCACATTAAGTCTACAGTGGTCCACAAAGACTTTATTAACTGATTTTATGTCATTAACTGATGAATTTGAAAAATTTAAAAAAATCCAAATTAAATTTCTTTAGACTATATATTATATTTATGAATCCGTTATATTTTTCAAAATATCGAAATTCTCTTGTTTCTTATGTTGACCAAATTCTAATTTTGCGAATGTTATGAATAAAAAAAAATAGTTATATTTTGAGCTGGAGAATTATATTCGGTATCATGCCATTTACTCGCTTGTATCACCTAAACTATCACCCATATTCTGTTAGACCCATCTCGCGACATCGCGTAAGAATATCTCTAAAGAGATAGTTTTGCATTCTGTTACACAACACAACAGACGCGATACCAAATTTCGCACAGGTAATGAAAAAAGATTTGTAGAAACCAAACTTCATCTATCTCGATAACGATATTGTAACAGCATCGTATAAAATATTGCACTCTCGAATTAACCTTATATAAAAATATTAATGAATTAAAATTTAGTATGTCACACTAGATGAACTCAAAAACCAAATGAAGTATCAATCTACATTAAACCATTTTCTAATTTCTCGAATTTAACCTGCTTAGAAAAAGGTTAATCATCGTAAATAGAATGTCAAACAAGGAACGGATGATGTAGTTTTATTTTACAACCATGATTTATGAGTTTGAGACTGAAATGGCTAAAGATATAGAGAGAAGAAATGCTGAATAAAGATTGAAAAGTAGAGAGCGTGGACTTGAAGAGAAAATTTAGTTGAAGACTGATAGAGTAGCATATATAAGAGAAGTAATAAAAGAGTGAAAAAATAAGATGAACGCTACAACCACCAATTAACCATTCCAAGTATTGTGCTTCTATTTGGTTCATCTTTTAAAGATTATTCTGTGAAAAAACTGGGAAGACATAAAACATCCAGTGTGTGTTCGTAATATTCACTTTTATTGAGCTTAAAATTTTAAATATATTTGGTCAAATAATATTCATAAATTAAAAAAACAAAAAACCAAAATAAGCTGGATATATATATAAGAGCAAAATTATGTACGCTTCCCACGTAAGAATTTTATTGCTATAAGAACCATACGAAAGAGAAGCTCTTATAACACTATTATAAATACTTTTATAGCAGTATTAGTGTTAATTTTAGCGCTCCCCAATTGTTGCGAAACGTTATAAATACGTTATTGCACTAAAATGAAAAATCCTATAAGGCACCGAAGCAATATTGTTGTTGTTATATAGTTATAGGATTACCATACATAATATGTATTAATATGTTTTTATTTTGAAATGACAGTCTTTTGAAATAATTTATGTTATGCGAGAATGAGATAGAGGTATTATTTTTTATTTTAAAATAATAATTTTATTGAGTTTATATTTATTTTATTACGCACTTTGAGACTTATAACCACATTGCTGTAGCACTTGCTGAAATACCCATTATAACAACTCCCGCAATTGCAATAAGAACATCTTTATAACAATATTATTCACATTATTCCCATAAAAACATCATTGTAACATCTTTACTGATTATCGTGAGTCAAATAGGATTCTTATAGCACTAATTTTGTTTTTATAACATTAAAATGTTACGTGGGCTATTAATTTTAACGACAATTTTATAAAAGCGGTATAGCAGAACAATTAATTTAATATAACACTAAGCTTATTATAAGCTGTTACCTATATTTTTCTATAGAGTATTTGGCATGCGGTAAACATCAATTGATTATATTATATCCACATAAGTTGGAGTAAGTTATTATATCATGCTCTATACACAGTTTAACTGATTTAGGCGAATAAATTAATGTGTTTGAATTCTCAACTTTGAAAATTCATAAAATCCTCAAGATCTTTGTGGAAGATAGATTTTTTCATTTAGAATGTACGATGGTAATAACATGTAATTTTTCGCTTATGTCGACTTAAGCAATTATATATTATTGCCACATAAATTTAACCTTGAAATAAATTAATTTTAAAATAATAATATAATATAGATAATATAACTTAGAAAATTAGTGTGAACTGAACAGATTGCAGAAAGATTATTTTATATTATCTTATTACCTCTCATATTACATATTCATCGCAAAACTAAAAATTTTATCTTTGGAATGATTGGTAGATAGTTAATAAAACATATTTATAGAATCCTAGTCCTAGATAAATCCTTGAACCAAAAATGTATAAAAGCCAAAATAAAATATGCAATGGACTCAAAAAAAAGTCTTAAGCTTAATAAATTAATAAAAATATTACCGAAATCAAAATTTTATTTTTACTCTATAGGTAGTTGTATACAGGCTAATAATGTATTTGCATTTTTAGTTTGAGTAAAAAATAATTTAAAAATCTACATATATGTATAATATTATGTATATATATAATACAATATATTATAATATGTAAATAAATTTGTCTTTCGAATTAAAAAAATCAACAAACTGAAATAATAATTTTAAATTAAAATAAATTATTTAAAAAAAAAATTATTTTTTGTTTTATTTTATTTGTTTTAGATTTAAGTGAGCTTTTAGAGAAAATTAATTTTTATTTTTTAAATTGAAACATGTCCTAGCTAAAAAAAAAATGTATGTTTTTTAAAACAAAATAATAAATTTTTGTTCAAATTTCATTTTCAGGATCCTTAATTTTATTTTAACAGACACACTATACTGTTACACATTATTTTTTAAAATATTAAAAAGAAAATAAAAAACAAAAAGATTTTTATTTCAAAAATTTCAAACTTCTTTACAAATAGATAATATAGAAGAAAAAGAAAATATTTTATATGTTTTTTTTTTTGAACAAATTAAATTTTATTTAAACATGAATTTCCCAAAAAGGATTTAAAAGAAAAAACGAAACTAAATAAAAATAACAACAAAAATAAAACTTTCATTTCTTAACGAATTTATTACATTAAAATGTATTCGTCTCTTGCCTTGAAGCCGCTGTTGGACACTTTGTATGGCAGTAAATAAAATAAACAACAGGAGCATAAGTATAATAATGATATACAGTTATATAACAATAAATAAGAACCGGAATATAACTGTTCAAAAGAGGAATAAAATCATGGTACCCTTAACTACTTTTTAGTTCTGGTCTTATTGTTCCTTTTTTTTGTTGTGCTTTCATTCTGGAAATACATAAAATTCCATTTGAATGTTTGTTGAATCACATTATGCTCAGTTTGGTATCACAAACATAATAATAAAAAAAAAAAAACAGAAAAAAGTGAAAAAAAATACAACCAACAACCCATGATAAATGTAAAATTTTTAGGTTTCTTCTTTTCCTGCTTGTTTTTTTTTTTTTTTTTTTTTTTAAATTGTTATCCCAAGAAGAAATATTTGTTAACTTCAAAAATGTAAGTCAATCTCTCTCTATATTCTTTTGTATTAATTTCTGTCCATTGCTGCATGCACTAAATCACCAATGCCTCATATATACCATGACATTTGCTTTTTGCCAATTTCTCTTCGGCCTCGGTTTTTTCTTTGTGCGATGAATTACAGAAATTGGTATTATATACAATTTTTTTCTGTTTTATACTTTCTACAAAGAACTTCTTAATTTAAAACGCATTTTTCTAATCACATTTCAAATGTCTCAAGTGTATTCATATTTATTGTATTATTCATGCAGACCATCATTAATTTCATACAACGTAGATGAAGATCTCAATATAAATCTATATTGCCCTTTTCTATATTTACTACATGCACCTTTCGTCATTTCGATACGACATCTTAATTCTAGTTCATTATAGCCCAATATAGTCCATTCATACACAAGATATTTGAAGCTACGTGTTACGTTCAATTGGAAGATTGTCGACGGTAACTGTGACTGTTGCCAATTGAAGGTTTGCATCTACTTATGACCATACACTTTGTTTTATTGACGTTTTGTTTTCAGACCAAGATTTATACTGATGGTGGTGATTAAGAATTTAAATTAAATATTGTAGGTCCTTCTAAATGTTTGTAAGAGCGTTGTATCATCGACGTATCGAATAATATTGATTTAAGTGCGGTAATACAAAAGCAAATACTAGTCATCGCAATAAAGTTTCAAAGTAATGAATTAAAAATAAATCAATTTTTTTTTGTAAATGTTTGTTTGCTACTTGGGTAAAAATTATAATTTCACTTATAATGGAAAATATGTGAAAAGAAACTATAGATTTTATTTATTTTTTTTTTTTCAATACATTATGATAAATTCTGCACAATAAAGATATTTCTTTCCGATTTTCTTCTTGTTTCCTGTTTTGCTTATTTTGTTGTTTTTCTTATTTTTTATGTAAGAAAACAAAAATTTTATTATATGCGTTATAGCACATATTCTCCGTTGACAAGCATTATTTTTTTTATTCTAATACAGGCACGAGCTGAAATTATTTATTTACAGTTCATTTGAGACATTTTTGACCTAATTAGTCAAAATTATTTCAGTTTAACAGGAGGTAATAGTAGGTAGTCCTTAGACAATCCTAAATTGGCATATGGATATTAATCCCTATAGTATAAACTGGATCATTACCTTTTAAATGAAGATGGCATCAAACACAATCCATGTACATACGATATATTTAAAAGAAGCATCTTTTATTTTATAATTCTACACTATCGAATTTTGTAATGGCCTAAGCACTAGCCTCAATTATCTCCTCCACACAATTTTTATGGTTATTTTAGTAATAGTTTAAATAACTGGGTTTAAAGCTAATATTTCGAAATACGAAATCACAATAGTAGAAAAGACTCACCCTCTCGGTGATTGCTATTATGGCTGTGAGTCGTGGACATTACCAAAAGCAAGTGAGCATGTATTTGATATTTTTATCGAATGTATGATATTGTGTCTGACCAAGTAGGTTGGATGAAGATATAACGGAAAATTACAGCTGTTGCTTAACGACATAGATCTAGCTAAAAAGTAAAACTGAGACGACTTCAGTGACCAGGCCATGGAGAACGAATGGAAGAAAATGCTCCAGCTCTTCGAATTTAAACCGTTTTCATTGGGGAGAGTATATCGGCTGATATCAAAAACTTCATATTTCCAACTGAAAAGAAAATGTTTGCGTAGCCACAGTCAATGGAGGACAATATCGCGCCAGACCCAGGACCTTCAAAGTCTAAACGCCCATATAGTAAGTAAGTTAATATAAGTCACAGAGTAATCATTACTGCGCTTACCATAATGCTTCGTATTCTCTACGATATCATTGTTCTTTCCATTTGAATCAAATCGTTTATATAACATGAATAGAATGTAAAAACATTAATTAAAATATTAAAAACAAATTGACCTGCACCCTATAACACCTTACTGCCACTTTATGTTCTGGCTCAATTTGATACTCACAGTAGATACCATATAGTTTTGCAATTATTTATAAAGATTTATAAATTTTAAAATGTCCACAATGAAATTAGAATAAGCAGTCGGATATAAGTCAATTCGATTTGAGTTGACTGGTTCAACTGGGATTTTTTTTCTAATTTTCAAAATTATCCTCTTTTCTTCTTCCAATATATGAAAATTAATAACAACGTTTTGTATATGAAATTTAAATTGTTCCAAAAAAAAAAAAACAACAACAAAAAAAAAAATAAGAACAAAACAACAAAAAAATAAAATAAAGTGCAAAGAAAATATTTTCTACGAAAAAGTGAAGAAAAACCCGTAAGGCGAAACCAACCAAAGAAGAAGAAAAAAAAACCAAACAAAAAAAGAATAAAATCTTTTTATAACTGATATGGGGTATTTTATATTCAAACCGAACATACTAAGGACAAGAAAAGGACAAAAAAAAGATGGACAAAAATAACAAAAACAAAAATTATGAAATACAATTTTGGACTTCAGTGTTTGTACAATTCACTTCCCTTTATTTAAATCAAAATTCTTACAAAACAGAACAAAAAAAAACCAACCAAAAATTATTCAAAACCGAAGGACGAACAATATACAAAGGATATTTTCTATACGCAATCATACAAATAAAAATATTTTAAATAAAAATATCGACTAAAAGAGAGAAAATAAATTTGTTGAGATTTTGGAGAGCTTCCTTTCTTTACATGACTTCAACTATAATCGAAATAAAGAAAAAAAAACAAGAAACAAAAAAAAAATATAGGAAAAGGACCAAAATATTTGAAATTCCAGGAATAAAAAAAAAAATAATAAAATTCAAAACAAAATAATTTACGAGACTTTTCTAAATAATTTTGTTATGCTTTTGACACTTTTTGTGACTTTTTGCTGTGTGACTCTTTGGAATGCAAAAACCTTTTTGGGGTGAAAGCATTGTGATTTTGTTGTTGCTATTATTATGATTATTTTTTTTTATTTCTATTAATGGGAAAAGATAATCTTATTACTGAAATTGATGTTATTTTTATTAAATTGTTGAATTTTAAATTTATAAAATTATAAAGTAAAAAAAATAACCTGTTGGTACAAAAATGATATGTCAGTGAAAACAGAAAATAATATTCATGTTTTAACTAAAGTACACCACCATTTATTATTAGTTTGTTATCGATGGATAGTCAACGAAATGGCGATACGTTTTTTCGATTGATTCGCTTAATTTCGCTGAGAAGTCCGCCGTCTTTTTGTCTTTTCCATTTCAAAATGCTTTATCGAAATGCATTTTGGATCAAAGAGCTTCGAATTGAATTTTCGCAATTTGTTAATTTGTATTACAAATGATGCAACGAATAGATGTAAAAATAAAGGTGCATTCAAAAACTAGAATAATTATTTGAATTTAAAAAATATAACGACTTTAGTATCCTGCTATTCCATAATGTACTTCAGTCATCTGAATTCAACTGCAAATACACAACCTTACATTTTTTTCGATATGTCAAAACAGTTGCATGCATTCATACATGTTCATTTATTACTTTTCTTTATTAACTTTATTTTATTTTTTTTTTAACAATAATGAAAGGCTAAAAATATTCTAAGTCAGTCCCCAGTTTATATTAGTTGTATTATCTATCTGTTTTCTGGTTAATCGTCTCCATAGGTTGGACGGAGAAAAGTGGATGAAAGGCTGTTCTTAGCATGGCGGTAAAAAGTAATGATATTTAATTTTTAATAAGTTTGTAATTAGTTTTACAATATTCCTGTATTATTTATTTGTTTACTGAACCGATACTTAATTGGACCATGAGGTAATTTTCATAGTAATTCACAAAATCATTATCTCTTCAGTGGAGAAACTGGAAAAAGTGTTGTTTGTAATTGTAATGAACGGTCTACACGAAGTTGAGTCTAATCAAAAGAGAAATGTGTTCGCCAAATGTACGGTAATTTTTTGCCCAATAATATACCGAAAATGTAACTTTTGATAACTTTTTATGAAACATGAAAACAAAAAACGGACTGTTCCCAAAAAGTAATCACAATCACAACCCACCGAATCAAATACTTTAAAGGTGATAAAATTAGTTAGTTTACAAGCTAATGCCAAACATAGCAATTGGTTTCATCATACCACCCGTCTACGTGGAGATACAAAGTCATATACTACTATACAAACTGGATCTATACTTCGAACTTCGTATATTCGACAGTAATCAATGCTCATAAATTTAAGCAAAGAGTGACTCAGAAGAGTGACCTATAATACTTATCATCGCCCTAAGGTTCATCCATTTATACTGAAGCATTTTCCTTAATGTTTTTTTTATCAACATTCGGCCATAAATCGTTGGAAGTTTACAGCACCGCAGATGATGCCACTAAGAATTTGTCTGTCTTCTGGAAAGCATGAGAATATTACAGTACACCTTTTTTATTCATGTTGTGGAGATATATTTTGATCCGCTGAATTGAGGTTGATAGAAGTGTGTATAATCTGGTAACAAATAAAGCAAAATGGAGCTATTCTATTTAGGAAGGCTTAGTTCCTGACAATAGCAGTAGTTTTCCACTTTTAATGAGTTATAAACCAGTAATTTGATAAATAAATGTTCGAAATATTGTAGATATTCTAGTGTAAAATTGAAGTACGAAAAAGTGATTCTACCTAAGTTACTATCAAGAGCATAGAAAAAAAGCCCTCTCTTTTATAAATGCACTCACTGGCTCATTTGAGGTAATTGGCTAAGATGAATTCAAATATCGAACTACACCTTGAATCTCTGAGCTTTATATTAACAATATTATAAATATTTATTCTTAAGATAAAATCAAAAATGATTAACATTAGTAATGCATCCTGCCACAATGATTCATATTTAGCCACTCACATACTGCAACATTACTTAAATCTACTACAAACATGTTGTGGACAATGGAAGTAGTAAGCGAATCAAAATCGACACATATAACCTGTCCGTTAAGGAGAAGCACTTACTCTCTAGTTTCATAAAACAAAACATTACTAAAAAAAAAATTACGTCGGATACCTATGACTTCACTTAGATAAACGATTAAACAGACGAAACCACATTAACTACAAAGAAAACAGCTCAGTATTAAGTAGAAATTCATGTATTAGCTCATAAGGAGAAAATAAGAACTCTCAAAACAAAATGTTGTTGTACAATTTCATATACTGAAACCAATCTGGGCTTATGGCATTCAACTATGGAGACTTGTAGCCATATTCAAATCATTTAACGATTTCGTCTAAAATTAAATATTCGAAAATATAATTTACGCATTACCTTATTTCACAATGCATTAATAAAATACACCAACAACCGCAGCAACAGAATAAAGGACCATCCAAATATGTAAACCCATACGTTGATGAGCACTTCAAGGTAAAATAATTACGTACGTAGCTGCACCATTTTATATGTATAGATGTACCACTTTAAGACAAAATCTACACAGAAAAAAAATATTTGCTTATTGTATTTTAATACTCGTATACAGATTGTAAATAAAATGAAGAAGAAAGTAATATACTCATTACGCCATTTAATAGCACCTTACAATAAAACATTCAAAAACTATATGAATTGCTAAAGTAGCGTAAGACAATAGATTAAAAAACTTAATTGGAATAAATTTGAGAATTTTGTGATATTATTTTATAAAATAAAATTTTCCAGAAAAATTATAACACAACAATAATAATAATAACAATAAATAAAAATATTTATGAAAGGTCCATCTACCATCTTCAAAATTGTAAATATTTCTAAAAAATCTATTTTCAGATTTATTAGGATAAAATTTTAACTTGTTTAGATTTATATACTTCACACATGATATCTATATTAAGTTTATAACAGTCCCAAATCATATCTGTTTCACTTCAAATAAAATGTATATAAAAAAAAACAACAATAAAAACATACTGCAAAAAAAAAGGACATTCAAAGAATCAGAAATATAAAGAAGTTTCAACGAATTATGATTTCTTTTTTATTAGATACGATACGACGTAAATTTTTTATAGAATTATTTTGACACGAAACCAAAACTGCCATCTACTGGATAATTTTGAGATTACAACGAGAAAATTTTTCATAATAGCTAGGTGCAAAAGAAAATTGGTTTGTATCACCGATAAATGAATATAGATAGATAGATTTTTATTGTATATAGATAACGGTATAAATACAACTGCATAGCTTTTTTCGCAAATTATACTGTTGGTGTCTGTGAATGTGTATTTTATTCATATAATCAGTAAAAAGAGAAATTTAACAGAAAAAAAAAATTTTGCAAGGCTATCAAGGATATTTTTTTAAGATCGTTTTTACTTTTTTATGTAAACTCGTAGTTTTTTTCATATTTATATTTTTTTTTATATTACGTTAAAAATAATTGTAGAAAATATATTACAAGAATAAAAAATTCTGTTCCAGAACACATTTCCTTTCAGGCGACTATATCTTACGCGTATTTTATATATTACAATTATGGGGTCCAAACTAAAAGTAGAAACTAACTTTTTTAGGTTTGTGCTTTAATGATGCTACTGTCAGACAACATGCAACATTTATGTCACCTTAGTCTTATGATATACGATTACACATCACGTTGGTGCAGACTCCATTGCAAAAAGATAAATGTGTTCGAGAGCAAATTTACAAAAACAATTATTAGATTAACAAATTTTATCAAACGAAAGTTAAATCTATTGTGATGTCAATTATATATTTTTTTTTTGTTTTTTTGTTTTTTGATATTATACAACAACCTTTTACAAAGTTAAAATTACAAATTCAAAATTATAAATTTAAAAAATTTTTAAAAAATTTCATATATGTATAACTAAGGAATTGTGTTAAGTTCAAGCATTTATATCCATAGGATATAGTATTTGCTAGAACTAGTAATTTGAAAGAAAAAACACAATAATTAAATTAGAGTTGTGGGGTTCAATTGATAATAAAACAAAAAAATTAAAAACTAAAAATTAAAATAGAATAAATAAAAAAATAGTAAAATAACAAAATATAAGAATAAAATAGTAAAAAAAAAGTAGCCAAAATGACAATCAGAATAATATTTAAGTAAACACTCCATAAAAAAAATATTATAATAGTAA
The DNA here is from genome assembly GCA_963942445.1 of Argyra leucocephala. Taxonomy (NCBI): domain Eukaryota; kingdom Metazoa; phylum Arthropoda; class Insecta; order Diptera; family Dolichopodidae; genus Argyra; species Argyra leucocephala. The sequence continues at coordinate 82,396,627 of OZ012677.1, forward strand.
TATTAAAATTATAATAAAATAAATAAGAAATAAAATAAAAGAAATAATTTTTAGTCTCCCATCAAAATATTAGAAATATAATTTATGAAAATAATATATAGATAAGATGCTATAAGGTAAGGTAAGATGCTATAAAGCTACCTGATAAATCAATGAAGGTCAATTAGAGTAATTGGCTCGAGTTATTGATTTATATGGAAAAAAAATGTTCAATTTAGGACATTTCAAATTGAAACAGCCAAATTTTTTGAATCTTTGGAAATTAATTTAAGCATTGAATATTCGTTCAGCTCTCTATCAAAAATATTTAGTGTTTTGAAGAAAAAAAGATGTCTAAGAGCCAGAATATTTAATTTCGCAAAAAGAGGAAAATTAGAACAATAGCAATTCTTACCACAGATAATCCTAATTGCATGTTTCTGTAATCTGATTAAGCATTGTAATTTATTCATATAAGTATCACCTCAACAAGATGAGCCATAGAGAAACTTAGAACTAAACAGAGCATGATAAACAGTTTTAAGGATGTGAGATGAACAGTACAAATTCAAGTTCAATTATTATAATTGTATATTGTGTACTCTTAGGATTTCAAAATATAACGAACTACGTACAAAAATATTTCTACATTCATCTTTATGCTATAAAAAATTATCAGCATTATTCTGTACAACCTTTTTAATGCCTTTATTTGTTGAACAATTTTCGATTACATTAAATTAGGTGGATACGAATAGCACTAACATAATATATAAAAAAAGTTAATCAAATTCTCGTTACAAAGCTAATCATATTTCTGAATCTTCATTAAGCTACACTTTGTGCAGGCCAGAAAAACAATAAGCCCTTTTTTTTGTCAATATAAGGCTCTTATTTCTGTCGAATATCTTTTTCTAAAAACGTAAGTGGCAAAATAGTTTTATTTGTACGTACTTAAGGTAAATTTTATAGCAATATGTATCCAGATACAAAAATATTACTTGGAATTTCATCTGAAATTCGGTTAAATTCAAAAATATTTCATTTAAAATGTACAAAAAAAATATCTTTAATTATTTGTATCCAACCCATAATAAATAACTGTTGCCCTTTGCATTGGTTAAAATAATATAATTTTAATTACCAAAGCAAAAATATATTTTTTATATATTTAATTCTATCAATCTTTTACCATAAATACCCCCTTAGTGAAGGAAGTTGATAGATAATAAAAGAATGAATAAAATAAATTTTATATCTAAGAATGATGTGTAAGTGTAACTATGTAGCTGTGTTTGTTTAATTCAATTCAAATTTAATCTCTTAATACTCTTATTAAAGTAATAATCTAATAATTATTATTATAATTACAGTAAATTGAAATTACAATAATAATTATTATATAATACCATACTATAAAGAATAATATAAGTGTTAGAAAAAATTCCATTAACATTAATAATTATTTAATATTCTCATTTATAAAATCCTATAACCATTTATCAAGGATTTATTAAAATAGAAAATAAAAACTAAACAAAAACAAAAAATTAAATAAATATAAAATTAGAATGTTATTCAACTATTTCAAAAACCTTATAAAACATACAAAACATAATATTATAGTTTAACATACATATATACATACTTATAATATTTATTACTTAACTTTTTCTATGAATCAACATTCTTATTTTAGTTTACTTGAATTTAGGATACTGAAGATTTTAATTGGTTTCAACAGTTTTATTCAATTACAGAATTCATACCATCCATTTGAATTTTCATGAAAATTTCTTATATTTTTGCAAATTTACTATAATAATAAAATTGCTTGTATTGTATAAAAATTAAGTAAATATTTGAGATAATACTCTTCGTACTTGAAAATAGTTATGCTCTAAGATATTAAATTCCAACAACTACAATATTTTGTCTGTTTATGTCATATGTTTTGATTAATGACAACTGAATCAATGTCGGTCTTATATAGTCAAATATTTCTACCATCAGCCATATTCAACTTATTGTAATGTAAATTATTTTCTATAGTCAGTCATATTTTTTTCTCTCTTTAGTTAAGCCTATTTAGGCGTAGGGACAATATATTGAATGTAAATTCTGATGCTTTAATCAAATTGAAATCACCATGCTTAGAATTTCTTTCGTTCAACCGTGTTTGTGCATCACAATGTCGAAGTTTATGCATTAAAATACGTCGCTGGTAGAATATACAAAATTCAATTTTCATATGTAAACCACGATGTACCAGGCGACTTCAACAAAATAACAAATTTCATTTATCGATATCTCAAACCCACCAAGTAAATAATTTTCCACTTTTTTCATAATATTTCTATATACCTAGCTAAAATATTTCTTCGGGTTTATTCAAAATTTCGTTTGGATAGTTTTAAAAGCACAAAATGTGTTACGTCGCTTTCATCACTACATAATATAATATTCTGACATAGTGATATACTATGATTTTTCCAGCCTGTGCAGATGTTTTTGTACTTGACAAAAATATATGTGCATGACAATAAGAATATAACTACAATGAATTGAACTTCGTTGGATTAGCTTTTTTCTTTGGGTGTACAAGATGATGATTGAGTGCAGAAAGAACATTTAACCTCATCGATGTCGACATCCATTTTACCAGAATCAGGAAATACTTAACTGGTATTAAAGCTAAATGCGTTTTATATATTTTTAATTAAAAGGTTTTTTATATTAGAATAAAAATCAACCAATGACAATTTTTCATAATAATCATGTTGACGTTTGCCCAGTATTACAACCGGAAAATTTGTTCATTATAAAGATACTCAAATTAATCCTGTTACGCATAAAAGTAGTTGATTAAATATGAATTTATAAACTTAAAATATGGTATAGAATCATAAAAATGAAGAGAACAAAAAATAGACAAATTATGGTACAAATGATGATCATATACTAAGGTATTTCATATTCAAACGAAAAGGCCCAGTTAACCGTTCGCATACAACATAACTGTAGTCATATAAAGTTTATCCTTTCTTTCGAAACTTTATTAAAATACTATTAAGGTGTCGCCATTTCAATAATAAAATATATTATAAAACTGCTTAAATTGCGACCCTTGGAATCACAAATTAACAAAAAAACAAATAAATATTCAACTTTAGTACACTTTTCAAAATGGGTACTTTTTTTATATAATGATAATGAAATTAAGTTAAATATCTGTCAAAGTATGTTCTTTTACTATTAAATTCCATTGGAGTTGTCTTCTATCGGCACTAATAAAGCTCAAAAATTTTTAAATATAGTCGTGGGGTTAAATATGATATTTTCCAAATAAATTCCGTACAATTCCGTACAAATCTGCATTGATTAAAAATATATCACCCTCTATGTTCAAAAGTTTGAAATAAATAATAAATCTATATTTTATGTAGTCATAACATAGAATTAATTATTATTTGCAATAATATTCTAATGTAGGACTGTATGCAAGTCTATATGTATGTGTTGTTTAGTGAAAATTGTAATCATAAAGCTAACAAAAAAAAAATACAAAAAACAAATCCCATGAAATGTTAAATTAATATCTCATATCAACATTATCAACAAATTATCAATATCAATATCATTATTATAACGTATATTGTATTTTTTTTTTTTTGTTTTTCTAGCTCTTAGTAGCATCAAAATATCCTTAGGATTTTAAATAATTATCTATGACATAAGTATGTACGTATTAGACTTTACCATATTTATTTTCTACAATACAATACTTATCTAAAAATTAGAGCCAAAGGAAAAAGGATAATTGTTTTTTTGTTTTTTGTTGTTGTTGTTTTCTTTAGTATTCTTCTGAGTTCAGTTCTTCGCTTATCAAAGACATCTTTATCGTAAAGCAATTTGCAAAACATTTAACAGAAAAGACCATAAATTCTATAATAGTGTACAATAAAATTGTAACCTCATTTTTTTTTTTTTAATCTAAATCAAAAGAGATTGTTGGTCATGGTGGTAGAAGGATGGAGAAGTTTTGCACTATAATATAGAGTAATAGTTTTGAATATGTGCAAAAAAAAAAGGAACAGAAACAAATAAATTGTTGCTCCAACCATTCGACTATAATAATAATCAACACTATATAATCATTAATATCATCATAATAATCATCGTGATTCTCTATTGTGCGGTCTAACCATCATATATTGTATATGTTTATATTATTATATTATATGTATATATTAATACTACTCAGAAGCAAAATAATACGTATATGAATTTGAAAAAACGTTTAATCATAACTCGATTCTGTTTCAAAACTGTAAATGGTATATAAAAAAGACATCAAGTACATAGAATTTTGTAAATAGAATTCGATATTTTTCTTATGGTCGATTTAAAATATTAAAACAGTTTGGGGGGATTCTGAAGTATATGTAGTAACCACGTCGGGCCAAATCATTATATTTCAAAGATACTTTGTGTTGCCAGATTTACAAAAATATATATTTTTAATGACACATTGTGTTGTTTAAGAACGAAAAGGACATTTGAAAGAATCCTCGTGTTTTTAATATTTTTGTGTACAAACCGTTATATATATGTATTGATCTATTAGATATATATAATATATTATTTATTATTTATTTATTTATTTTATTTATTTATTTATTGCCATGATACATATTCATAATTTTTTTTTTTTTTAACAATATTAAATTTTTTAGAGCTTGTATTTACACCATTCTTAATTATCACTTAGGCTATCTGACTAATTTATTTATTAATTAATTTACTATTTAAAGGAAAAATGGCGACAAAAAAACCTTTTTGTGTCCATACGATAAATCCATATAGAAATACACTACGCAAAATTGTTTTCAATATATTAGGAGTTTGTTTACCGTATTTAAAAACGACTTACGATTTATTACAGGATATAAAAGTTTATTAATATATTATTATATGCGATATTACAATTAAAACTAGTAATTCATACTAATCATTCATATACATTGGAATTCTTAAAACATCTACATATCAACTGCGAAAAAATTAACTATACTGTATTAGAGTTTTATGTGTTATTGGAAATCTCAAAGAAGCTGAAAGAAACTGATTATGCTTAATGCCGTATTCTTATTTTAATCATAACAAATTTTTACCGTTTTTCTATTTTTAATAGAAAAAGTTTATTCATCAAAACATCGGTTTGACTAATCTAAACGAGATGGTTTTATTAGTCTTCTTGTTTGTATTGTAAAACACTTTGAAAGGGTGCTATCAAAACTTTTAAGTTATGTTGACGAAAGTTGTCCATTATGAAGATTATTATGATGTCCATTATGATGATGTCATTTGATTATGTCCATTATGATGTCCCTGATTTTTAAACCAAACTAGCACAACTTGTAAATCAGTCCATCCATACAATGTGATTGATAGTGATATGTGTAATGCATTTAACGTGTACTTTATTAATTTAGCCGGTAAGTGCACAGCACTCAGTTCAAATCTGGGTAATGATAGAGTTTTTATTGGAGCTACTTTTGATTTGATATTATAAAAGCAGCTGATCTTGTTCCCATGTTGGTTTTTGTGCATATAAATAGAAAATAGCTGCGTATATTTTTGTGGATGCATCTGCCGAAGTGTGTAATTGAATTGCTTTGTCGTTTTCTGAGAATTTAAGTTTTCGTAATAACTAATCCATTTCGATTTTAATTCATTTGATATTTCATCATCCTACTACATACTCATAACCATAATTGTTACATTATAATTATGCCAGACATTATAATTGAAGCTAACTACTCAATGGAATCAAACAGATTTGAAATCATAACAATGCTAACAATCATAACATTTTAGTTCATAACAATGGGGTATTTTCCTAGTTAGTGACATATCAATAATATCTTAGATTCCAGGAAATCTCTAAGGTTTCTAAAATTTCTCCACTTTAGTTGAAAGGAGGTAGTTGTTTTTGACAGTAGTTGTGATTAATTTGCAATTCACTTTTTTAAGGGTAATCCTATAGATTTGGTTAACTTTAAAATGGGTTGTTGAGCTTCCAACCCACTATCAGCACCCCTACTTTGATAATAGGTCAATGACGTAAGAATAATTATTTATTATGTGGCAACAGAGTAGGGGTTTCCTTGATTTCTTCACTATTAATATTTTTAAAGTCTTGACTACTAAATAAGGTGTATTTTTGTGTACCATAGGTAACTTTGTTAAGGTTAATGAGCTATAATCTTTAACTGGGAGAGAAGTATTTTCTCTCTAGATAATTCTATGATAATTTGTATGTTTTTCATCTGTCGTGATGTTTTTATTTATTTGTTATAATCCATTTTCTTTTATACTCATTGTTATTTACTGGAAAGGTACTTGACACCACTTTACTTCGCTTTTTATTACATTTAAAGTCAGGTTTGAATTTTCACCATAATATCACCGCAAATTTAGTCCGAGTATTAGTCCTAGTCCTAATTCTCTTATATGAATCTATAGATGCTTTCTAATTTAATGGATTGCTTCTCGTTCTTGAAAAATCGTAGTCAAAAATAATTAATCTTATTCAGATTTTCAATTCTAATTTAATCCCACACACCAATACTTATATTTGTAAAATTTTGTTAAAAAACGGAAAACACATTTTGATAAATATTTAAGAACTCTGTAATTAATCTCTAACTTAAGTTATTATTTTTATAAGACTCCATACTATTCATTTTGCTACTGAATAGTGTTTATATAAGCGTAATATGCTTATAGAATAATGTTGATCCTCAGAGTTTCACACTCACATTAATTTACTTTGTCGGTGAACTGGTTTATTTTTTTTTTTTTATAGTTTTTCTCTTATTTTTTAATTTCTATGTTGATGTTTATTTCCCTACTGCATTGCTCTGCTGTTCTGTTTTCGTCCTGTCAGCCCATTCATTATTCTGTTTATATTTATTTTATTTTCCTTGTGCTTTTTTAAACGGATATGTTTATTTTTTATTTATTTTTATGTTTTTTTTTTTTTTTGCTATTATTGTGTATTTTGTTGTTTTTGTTTTCTTTTCTTTGAAATATTAAAAATATCCTAGAATATTCATTGTATATCAAAATAGTAGAATATATTTTTAAATTGAGACAGAACTACGCTTGCACATACATGGCTATATACATTTTAATACCTAGTATACATTATGTATTATCAAGTCATAATCATAACTCATACCATTATTATATAAGGTCTTTTTTCTAAACAAACTGGGTAAGAATTATAATACGAATGAAAGAGAAGAGATATAAAATGGAATTGAAATACGAAAAATATAAAAAAAAAAAATAAAAAACATTAAAAAAAAACAAAACCATAACATCAAAACATATCAAAAGAATTTTAGAAGCTATTTATCACTTAGAACTGTCATTCTTTCTTAAAACAACTTTTTCTTTTGCTGAGACTCTATTTTATATTTTAATATTATGTACATATATTTGTATGTGTGAGTAGCTTAATTGTAAAATAGTTTTTTTTTTATGTTCCTCTATTCAAGTTGATTCTTTTCGTTGTTATTGTTTTTTTTTTTTTTTTTTTTTTTTTTGTATACTTTTGTATTTATTTCTATCCCTCTGTGCGTTCTCCATTTTTGACATTGTAACTGTTGGATATGAAAGTTATCATGTTGATGGGATAACTGTAGGTTGCTACATACATTTTAAGTTGGTTTTTGGATCATAATACAAATTTTAAGAAATATTATTCCTAACAACTATAAATAATTGAAATATTATATGAAAATGGATTCTCAAGATGGAACAATAAAAAATCTGTAAATTGTTTATAATAATATTTGAACCGATATGGTAAAGTGTTTAATCATCTGATTAATAATAATAAAAAAGTCATGGGATCGAATCCAGCTCTACAATATACCTAGTTTTACACATTTAAATTAGCAGATATGTTGATTAGTGGATTAGTTGATTGCACATTGAATTTAGTTGAGAAAATGTTAGAAGAAACACAGATAGATACTTACACTAAACATGCTAATAGGAAAAAATAGTTACTTATACTAAACATGCTAATAAAAAAACAGTACAAGCAATGGACGTTGTATATTCTAAGTTAAATAATTTAATTGTTGTCAGGTTTTCGTTCACCAATAATTATTTTAAGATTTGATTGCAAATATCGATATTTCGTATGCAACATACTGCCTTCATCAGTGCTCGTGACGAACTTTTTCAATTAAAATGACAAATTAGTAACAACTAGTAAAAGTCAAAAAATTATCAGCAAAAAGATAAAAAGAAGATGGAATAAGTCAATGGCATATATGTAAAAAATATCATACCAAAATTTATCGAAATTGTACATAGGGTAATAAAAAAGACTAATTACAGTGTGATTCCAAAAACATTTAAGGGAAGCTGAATTAGCAAGAATAAGAAGCTAATTTGATTGCCGAACATTGAAGAACATGAATAAAATTGATAAACCAGTTTAACATCAATGGCATTTACTCCTGCAATTCGCAACCGAAAATGCCTTAAAAATCAAAAGTACATCATTCGAAAGGAAAAATATTTATAAAGGCACATGGAAAATTCCAGGAACAAATCAAGCAAACCATATAGACCATGTACTAATATCATCAAGATGGTCGTCATCAATAATCGATACAAGAAACTATAGGGGAGCAAATTGTGACAGTGATCACTATCTAGTCAAAACAGTACTACGCCAAAGAATATCAACGGTGCCGAAAAAGAGAGGAGTACGTAGAACTCCTGGGATAGTGACAAACTCAAAAATAACGAAATAAACGGACAATTTGAAAATAAGATAAAAAACCTCCTTCCTGAAAATAATATTAGAATTGAATATGTAGATATAGACCATGAATGGGAAAAAATAGCCATAGTCACAAGTGCAAGAAATATAATCGGTAATAAAATACAACAAAGAAATTCAGAATGGTTTGATAATGACTGCAGGAAGCAATAAAGATTAGAAATGAAGCCCGATTAAAACTTCTTCAAAGATGTACCAGAGCAAATATGGAAAAATATAAAGAAAAACGAAAAATAGCCACAAAAATATGCAAACAAAAGAAAAGGATTTCTCTAAAAAATAAAATTTTAAAAATACAGGAAGAACATAATAGGGAAAATATTAAAAAATTCTATAATAACATCAATAGACATAAAACATTCGAACAAAATCAAACAGACAATGATGATATATACACAGCCGAATTAATTATAAATGAACCCCCATTAAATGATTTGAAGAATGCTATAAAGAAGCTAAAAATTAATAAAGCACCAGGGAAAGATTCGATAACATCCGAACTGCTATATAAAGGTGGGGAACATTTACATAAGAAGATACATAAATTAATATGTGCAATATGGCTTAATGAAACAATACCAGAAAAATGGCGTATAAGTGTACTAAGACCAATCCATAAGAAGGGAGATAGAACTAACTGTAATAATTATCGAGGGATTATGCTACTAAACACAGCGTACAAAATACTGTCAAATATAGTATACGAAAAGATCGAACCGTATGCTGAAGAAAGGCTTGGCGAATATCAGTGCGGTTTTCGTAAACAAAGATCCACTGTTGACCAAACATATTTACTAAAATAAAACATGGAAAAATGCTATGAATTTGGTCAAGACTTACACACTTTATTTATTGACTACAAGTAAGCCTTCGATAGCATTAATAGAAATGAAATAGCATACTCATTAATAAAACTTGGTGTACCTCGTAAATTAGCTAAACTGACCATGGAAACCATGTTCAATTCACGAGCAAAAGTTATGATACAAAATACAACCTCTATAGATTTTGAAATTAAATCGGGAATACGACAAGGAGACGCGCTCTTTGCTTTGTTATTTAATATGGTCTTAGAACATGTCACATAGGAAATTTATAAAGGTGGTAATATATTCACAAAATCCTTCCAAATTATCGCCTACGCTGACGATATAGCAATTGTAGTTAAAAATTATAGGAAAATGGCAGAAAAATTTAATATACTAGAACAAAAGACAAGACAAGTTGGTCTGGAAATTAACGAAAACAAGACAAAATATATGAAAATGACAAGGAAAACCGATCAAAGAATACCACAAAATATTACCATCAACAACTTTAATTTTGAAAGTATCACAAACTTTAATTATCATGGTGTACTAATAAAAAATGACAACAGTATGCACTCGTGCATACAGAAGCGAATAAATGCAGGAAATATAAATTACTATGTTAATAAAAAAATACTGCAATCCAAAATTCTTACTAGACAAACAAAACTTGTGATATAAGACAATAATTAAACCAATAGTAACATATGGATGTGAATGCTGGACACTTACATTAAGAGACGAAGAACATTTACGTATATGTATATTCGAAAGAAAAATAATCCGAAAAATCTTTGGCCCAAAAAGATTACAAAACGGAGAATATCAAAGAAGGAATAATGAAGAAATCAATAATATAATACAACATGAAGATATTGTAAAGTTTGTAAAGGCACAACGACTAAGATGGGCAGGGCATATGACAACAATGAACGAAAATCGCCCTCAACAAAGAATTTTCAAAACAAGACCACTATATAATAGAACAAGAGGCAGACCAAGAATCAGATGGAAAGATAATATCGAAAATGACTGCCGAAAAATTAATGTACAAAATTGGCAGAGTTCTGCGGAAGATCGATTTACATGGAGGTATATCACGAAGAAGGCTCTAGCTCACCCCGAGCTGTAACGCTAAATGAAGAAGACGAAGAAGAACATCAATGAAGTAGATACAAAAAATAAGTAAATAAGACATTATATAAGGTAGATTGAATAATAATTTAAGAAATGGGTACTCATTGCTATTTAAATTAATATAAACTAATTTGCAAAAGTACAGGTAAAATATATAAAGGCTCGTGGTTAGGATATTCAAAAATATTTTAGAAAATTAGCTTGTCAAAAGCATTGATGAAGGACAAGGAAATAATATGCTTCTTCCGAAATATCGATATTTGCAATCAAATATTAAAATAATAATTGTTGGTGAACGAAAACTTGTCAACAAATAAATAAATTATTTAATTTAGCATATACAACGTCCATTACTGTTACTTTTGTTACTATTAGCATATTCAGTAAAAGCTTTTAACATATTCTAAATTATTTCAAATGCTATACCAATTCCCACGTTATGTGAAAACTGTAATACATTGATTCTGTCATAATGACATTTTGTATTTACAGAAGTGTAGTGTAAATGAAAAATGAACACACAACACAACTGAAATTTTTATAGTTAAAAACTAAATTCTATCTCTCTTAGTCTCTTACTATTTCCTCTCTCTTTCTTATTTCTTAGACTCCTACCTAAATAAAATTCGCTCCTCTTAGACAATAAATAATCCACCCTACATTTCTCTGAGAATAATAAAAATACAACAAAAATGATAATTAAAAATAACAAAAACAAAATAAAAAGTTTTTTTTTTCTCTATTTTGTATGTTTATTTTTGTAATGTAGATTTATAAAAAAAAAAAAAAAAAAAATGACAGTTGCCATTTCTAAGGATTAAACGGACAATTGAAAGGCTCAAAGCATTTTATAATGGTGTAATTGAAAAATTGTAACAAAACACAGTAAATCTCTGCTAAGATTAATTTCTATTCAACTTTTAAACTTTTCTTTGTTTCCAAGGGTTTCAAAAAATATGAAAAATGAAAAAAAAGAGAGATCGAGAAATCAGGAGAAAGAGAGTGAGAAATATATATTATATATATCATATATATAAATATATATATATATATTTTAGGGTCTTTTCGTTAAGTAATTGTTGCGGAAATTATTATTAGAAAATTTGCTTGTCAACATTTTTGAGGTTAGAAAATTATTTATTACGCAACAACTTTTCTTGATAACTTCCTGGATCCAAAAATGATGGAACTGGATAATAAATTAATGTGTTTCTGGGAATTTGTTTTTTTTTTTTCTTTAATGATGAGAAATTTTTATATAAAAAATAAATGCTTTTTTTTGTTTAATTCTTTTATGTTCATTGAATGGTTTAATTGTAGGGACAATTTATTTATGTTGTGACGACTGTGTTTAAATAAAAATAAAATATTTAAAAAATTATTAAAAATTAAAAGGTCCAAAAAATAATGTTATTATTATAATTCTCGGAAGTCTTATGGTATTTCGGTAAAATTTAATAATTTAATAATGGTAAATTTTAATCTTAAAGTAAATTTATTCTTGAAATAATTATGATAATTCGAAAAATTTTTAAAACTGCATTTAAGTAGAATTTAAATATTATGTATTTTAATATTTAAGCTTTTTTTGTTCTAGTTATGGAACAAATATGGATTTAAGCCTTAAATACTGACACTTAATTTTGTAATTGAAATACTAACACGCGTCTGAGGGACGAAATCATTTTTAAAGTCCAATTCTTACTGCAAAAATATAAAAATTATTTTTTTTATACTTAATATATTTAATTATTGTAAGCTAAACTGCATATAATTATTCTTTGTAATTTATCAGACTTTTTATTTACCATTTTTTTTATGTTCTTGATAGTAACTTAGGTCTTTAATAATTATGTCTAAAAAATTTTAGTCGTGATTTGAGAATCACCTAGCTTAATTAAGTACGGTACTGCAAGTTTACACTACAATATCTACAATATTTCGAACATTTATTTATTAAACTACTGACTTATCAACTTATTAAATGTGGAAAACTACTACCATTGTCAGGAACTAAGCCTTCTTAAACAAGATTATATGAGTTACGAGGTACCCGCGTGCCTTTTGCATTTTCAAACCCCACAAAAAAAGGTTCTGGAAAGGCTAACGTTAAAGGCTAACCGTTGATTTCGTAATTTGATCACATTTGGTCATACGAACTATTGAAAGTATTGAAAATTTTGGCCTTGATTTCAATTTTTGCTTTGGCCAAGCATATGATAATGGTGCTAATACGGCAGGACAGTATAACGATGTGCAAGCATTTCTGCGTTAGCGTAATCAGAATTGTACTTTTTCCAGTTGTGCAAATCATACTCTTAATCTTGTATGAGATGACTCTGCTGAATCATGTAAAGAAGCAGTTAAATATTTTGGGAGAATTCAACAGATGTGTAATTTTTTTAGCATCAGTCCTAGAAAGTGGGAGATTTTAAAGAAATATATACCTGTGTCACTTCATACAATATCAAGAACAAGATGTTGTGCTCGAATTGATGCTGTTAAATTTCTGACAATTTTCAATAATCAGTCAAATATTCTGGCTGCTTTAGAGGAGGGTAAGTAAGAAAACCTGCCGTCGCACTCACATACCGAACTTCAGTCAATTTTTCTATATTTGGATACATTCCAATGCATTTTTTTTACTACAATATGGCTTGAAAAATTAACGTTAATAAACTAATTTAATCATTGAAGCACGCAATGCAACACTTGACGTCGAAATGGAAAATATTAACAATCTTATTATAATGATCAAAATAAAACGTGAAGAATGGGACAGATTACTCTTCAGTTCAAAAGAAATTGCTGTACTTTCCAAAATGTCTGACTATCAATTAACTCGTCATATTTCGTCACAGTTTGATGCTGAAGAACATTATAGAGTTAATGTTTTTATATACATTATTGATTCGGTTATTTCAGGCAAATGACATAATTCAAAAAAAAAATACACTTTAGACGCTGGTCCTGATGGTATTCAAAACTTAGTATTAAAGAGATGCTGCCAAACTGTACTAGAACCTTTAGTTATATTATTTAATAAATCGTTAAAGGAAGGACTATTAATTAATGATTAGAAATATTCCAATTATGTGCCTATATTAAAATCTGGATCTAAGTTAGTTGTGGAAAACTATAGACCAATCGTTAAATTATCTGCAGTTCCAAAAATGTTTGAATCTATTATTACTGACAAACTTTACTTCAAAATTGAACAAAATATTTCACCATTTTAGCATGGTTTTTTTATCGGGGAAATCCAAAACAACAAACATGTTAATTTTTCTTAATAAAGTCATAAATTCTCTATAGAAAAGCTATCAGGTAGTTACAATTTTTACTGATGTATCTAAAGCTTTTGATAAAGTTAATCACTTTAAGCTGCTGCAAAAAATTGAAATATATGGTACGTTCCATAAATGGATTCAGTCATATCTCACTGGTCGTACACTCTCGGTTTAGATTTCAAATTCAAACTCTTATATATTTTCAGCAACATCAGGTTTTCCTCAAAGTGGGACCATTATCATTTTTACTTTACATGAATGATGTCAATATCGGATTAAAAAATTCAATTTTATCATTTGTTGATGACTCTAAATTATATTCAACTATTCAAAGTTATGAAGATTGACTATCATTATAGGAGGATATCGAAATTTTCTATTCCTGGTGTGAGTTAAATGGATTTCAATTAAATATTAAAAAATGTAAACTTATGACTTTCCACAAATCTTCTAATATAATTAAATTTAACTATAAAATTAACCACTCCGTTATAAATCGAGTTAACGTAATCAAAGATTTAGGAATTATTTCTAGATAACAATTTAACTTTTAATCCACATATAGATTATATAGTATCTAAAGCTTTCTCCATTCTTGGCTTCATAAAACGTAATTCTCAAACATTGTCTGATCCATACATTTTAAAATCTTTGTACACATCTCTGCTCCGGCCATATCGAATATGCTTCTCCCATTTGGATGCCATCTTATGACAAGCCTAGATGCATACAGAATGTACCTAGATGCATATAGAACAAACTAAGGTTTTGCAGAACCAATAATCAAATCTGAAAAATTATTTAATTCTTGTTTCTCTGTTATCGATTTTAATGATGTAGGAAACATTGTTCGAAAAAAAATCTTACCATATTTTTAAATAACTTGCATTAAAATGTCTTAGAATGTTTGATGTTAGTATGCAAATATTTTCAAGGTATAAAATGTTACAATATTATAAGCATTGAAAAAAAGATATATTTGAAAAATTTTATTGTGCCTTATAGACGCTTGTAAGTACTTATATGCTAATACACAAGTCGTGGTGATAAAATTTCAGCTGTTAACGGTATTAGATCCTGGCATTCTGCATGTTTATAGAATTCTTTAATAACTATGTCTAAAAAATTTTAGTCGTGATTTGTGTTTTAAAGTTACAAAATGTTACAAATGTACCGGTGTCTTCATGAATTCAGTGGATTGTTAAAGAATTATTCACAATAAGGTAATTTCAAATTGTGTCAGAATGTTATTATAATACGAGGTCCCCAATCTATAATACAATTTATTTATTTTTAATTAATTATTATTATTTTATTTATATTTCACTTATGCAAATAAGAAAACATCTTTTTATTCAATTAAATATCATTTTTTAGTAAAGTTTAGTTTCGAATACACTATTTAAAACAACAGAATAAAGAGTTATATCAATAATGGTAATTAACTTTTAATTTAGCTGATGATTATCACGCGTTCACTATTTTTATTTTAAAAATTATAAAAGTCCAATGTCCTCTCCCACATTTGAAATAAATTCTTCAATTTTGTTAATTTAAATTTAAATTACTTCTTCTAATTATAATATTTAGCGAATTAACATATTGAATTATACTTTCAGTACACAATGTCCGTTCTATAATTTCTTTTCGAAAAGTTCAAAGATATATTATTAATATTCATATAATATAATGGAACTAGCTATATACCTGTATGAAATCACATGTTATAAAATGTTAATAATTTTCCATTGCGGAAGAATTCAAAATTAACTTAAGTTTTAGAACTTAATTTAAATTATAATTTATTCGTTTAAATTAAACTGCCCCTTACGTGATTTATTTAAATTTAAAAAAATTTAATTTCTATTTTCCTCCTTTCTTTTATAATAAGTTTTTAAAAGCAAACACAAAAACAAACCATAATCCAGAATATTAAATTAATTTTAAAACTCAATTAACGCTTTAAAAGCAAAGTAAATTTCAAAATTGTTCGTGTTATTTAAGAATTGAGAATTTCTAGTTTTAATATTATTTAAGTCAGTGCTTATTTAAAAAAAAAGAAAAACGTATTTGAAAAAAATCCTTTAGACTGAACTATTCTCAAAATTTTTATCAAAACATTTTACATTTCATAGAGTGGTATGCCAGTCCAAGATTAATCCGAAACAAAAACAATCCTTTAATTTAAAATCTTTTTTTTTTTTATAAGTAACTTTGACTGCTCCTTTAAAAGTCTGAAGTAAATCATGAATAGTAAGATAATAATATATAAGTATATGTGTGTGTGTACACATAATATGTGTATTTTAAAATTACATATTATACGTATTACTTTAAGTAAAAAAAAAAAAAAAAAAATGTTAACGTTGAAAAAAAATCCTTTGAAAATATATATGCATACCTATTTCGTAGGAAAAAAAAATTTAATTCCTAGTTAGAAAGCAAGTCTATAGGATATGAAAATATTTCCCTTAGAAGTCATCGGTCATCAGTCATCATTTGACGAAAAATTTTATATTATTATTATTTCTTTATATACAATAATTAAAATTATAATAAAAGTAAGCACTAGCTACCAGGGCCATCCACTTTTCAATTTATACAAAATGACCATTACGAGTAAAAATATACGAATGCAAAACTAAGGATTTAAAAGTGTTGCGCAGAATTAGCACAAGATAACAGGAAGATGTATCTGAATTTACAGCTAGGCAGGGAACACCATTCTAATGGCATCTTACAATATTCATAAATAATTTTAAGCTTCATCAGCTGTATCAACGAAAAGAGACATCATGGTCAGTTTCCTCAGCCATTATTTGGTGATTGGACTTAAAAACACAGCCGATTTAAGTACTTTAGAAGAACAGAGCTATACTATTTTCACAAAAATTACCATTTTTTGACTCCGATCTTTCGTTTCAGCAAGATAATTTTCATGAAAGCTTAACCATATTAAATATGCACTTAAATCGGAAAATTATTTGGAATAATTTACAAAAAACGCAACCCAATGAGTCTGTTTGACAGAGTTTTCTGTTTTCAATGAGTTTTCTCTTCTATAAAGTTTTCCGACCCAAAATAGAATACAATTCCCATATGAACACAGTGTGGCGCAGTAGGAACAGCACCTGCCCTTCAACTGAAAGGTCACATGTTCGATTCCCGATGAAGCAAAAAATGCTTTGTAGATTTTCCGACCTGGTTCAATAATCTTTGTCACCGGGATAAAATAAATGACAAAAATAATTGGGAGTAATATCTGGTAACAAATAAAATAAAATTGAATTACGCTATTTAACAATGTTTAGTTCCTGACAATAGCAGTTTGAATGAGTTACAAAGCCAATAATTTGATAAATAAATACTCGAAATATTGTAGACATTGTGGTATAAACTTGAAGTACTGTACGTACGAAAAGGTGATTCTACTGTCAACAACATAGAAAAAAAACAAAAACAATATGGGCAGGCATAGTAATTTGTTAAAACATGATATAGTCCAGAAACGGGCTTTGTGTCTTATCAATGTCACAAATACCATCACTTATGGTCTGTTATACCACCACTTAAACGCATCCGTTGTGAAATACGAAGGGTAGCATGTACTAATCCCTACACCGTTGAAATTCCTATAGGGCAGAAGGCAAATTGAAACCAAATTCTATCATATGTATTTTCATTTGGCCAGATGGGCTTGAAAATAAAAAGTTTATTGGAATAAATAGAATAATGTTACGGTTTTTCCGAAAACTTGAGAGAATCTTTTCAACTGAAGTCAAGCCAACTGATCATATCAGAAAGCATTACATGTTAACAAAATGCTCAATATACAGAAATTCTATGTATAGTAGCTGATAAAAATATAATAGATGACCATTACATTGACGTATGGTCTTACAATGTGCATATTAAATCATGAATTTTGAAATGTTAATTTTTTTTTTACAAATAGCAATCATACAAATTAAGGTTAATTCCATTCTCAAAAGTAGCATAACCGCTTATATAGAACATATTATTTCAAAGTATTTAAATTATTTGATTGTTCTTGTTGTCCTTTTTTAGAAGGATTGATTTTTTATAAAAATCTTCCTATTGCGCTTAGTATTGTCTCATCTCCCGAATCCCACGATTTCATCTCACTCACATTCCACATCCCACTAATTTAATCTCCCAAGGTATTTGGATTCAGGCTTACTTCATTCTTGTATTGTATGTTTTTCTTTTCTCAGTGGACCGATTGGCCATTCAGATATATAGGTACATATTTTAAATTAATGACACAAATATATTATATTAAGTCTTAACCAGTTACACAACACTTTTTATCAAACTCGTAATTTGAAAATGCATGTGAAAAATGGAATTTAAATTATTATCTGTTTTTATAGCGGTTATTCAAATAAATATCACAAAGAACAATACAAAAAGCACCATTTTGAAAATAAATTTTCCACGCTTAAAATTAATACCAAATAATTTATAATTACACTTTTTCAATTACTCCCACATATTTCTAAGTATTTCGAGATAGCTCTTTCAAAGATCGTCTGTCGTAAAATCATCTCAAATCTGAAACCATATTCCAATGAACGTGCTTGCTTCACATAATCTTCAAAAGTTCGAGAGAAATATTAAAAAATTCATTAAAAATGAACATTTACAGTTTCATAATCCTGCACTAGTCCACTCGGTGCATTCTTATATTCGTTGCGTTTAAAACTTAATGTTTGGATAAATTAAAAATGGTATTACAAATCTATACAAAAGTAATTTAATATTTCCTATACCACATGATGTAGTGAACCTAACTAATACAACCAACAGTTTTTAAAAATAAAAGCCATAAATGAATTGAATATTTAAAAAAGAAAATATATTTTATTGGCTTTTCTTTACATCCATAAACTTTTAAAATACACAAAGACACATTGAATCCAGAGAGTGCAAAAAAAAAAACTGCTAGACTTGGGCAAAACCAAAAGACATGATTCGCTGCACGCATTAATAATATATAACGAAAGATATACAAAACATAACTTATATGAAATGCATGTGGTTGGTTAACTGGTTTCAATAAGAATATAAACAAAAAAAAACATAACTGTAATTCCCCTTTATACTAAAAAAGTCATATGAGGCGTTAAGTTATGAAAAACTCAATAATGGAATAAAAAAAAAATAATGAAACCAAAAAAATATGAAGGATATGAAAACGATATGAAATGGAAAGGAAAATTAGATCCAGAAAAAAAATAATTCAAAAACAAAAAAAAAATAGAATCCTTAAATGGAAAATGCTATATACATTATATGTTAAATAATACTGATAAATAAAATTTATGGCATTTGGGAACAAAATTCTTAAAAGCATTTCAATTTTTTTCCATTTCATTTTTTTTTTTTTGTTTGTTTTTATTTCTTTCATGCTCTTAAAATCTGAGGGGTTTTTCTTTGGCACCATATGTATATATTTGTATTTTAAATTAACTTATAAAGTTGTTCAATAAATTTATAACCTTAGAAATACAGATATTATACATAAATATAATAAATGTGAACAGAGATTTTAAATCGCCTTTAAAGTAGTGGTTTAATAAAATGGACGTATGAATTGGCAATGAAACAAGATAATATAAATTTCTCTAATTTTAAAAATCAGTTTATTTTTTTGTTGGTAGAATTCGTGGTATGCGATAGATTTTGAAATTGTACTTAAAGTTAATATAAAAAATTCAACAGAGATACGCAAATTTTCCTCCTTACAATATACGCCATCATCAGGGTGCATTCCAATTTTTGTCCCCATGTACATTGATCAGCAGTGTTACATTTGGAAAATAAAAGTAAGACATTATTGCACTTTTAAATACATTTCTTGTTTTGTGATAATCAAACATTATTTGAATTGAATTGAACTTGAATGATACATTTCGTAATTGGCTATCTAGCATAATTATGAAATATCTAGTATATGAAATATCTGCATAATTAGTACGGTGATATGGAACTCTGAGCGTATTAATTGCACGTAATGATCTTTGTGGGACATGTAAAGCAAAACAATTCAATAGTTTAGAACAAGCAATACGACTTGACAATACGTCAAATACGAATATATTGCAAGCGCAGTGTTACGTCTATTTACTAATGTTTCAATTCCAAGTTTACACCTAACATTGTATTAGATTGGTGAATGAAATAAATTCAGTTTGAACAAAGCGAACTTTGAGAAAGAACGTATATATATAATAATAATCGGGTCAACCAATGATAGTATTAAAATAGATTTATCTGGTAACAACAAAAAATCTTTATATCAAAGTTTTCATTGTCACCTAAACGAGTTATCGGCGCGAGTAGAAGCTACATGGTATACATAAATTAAAAAAGAACGATCAAACATAAAGCTACCATATAAACTGCTATAAGAAGAAGAAGCATACCTAATAAGATAATTCATCTTTTAAAAAATATCTTCAGAAAGACAAAATCCAGAATCATTCACGTTAACAAACTAAATGAAATACTTATTGCAAAAACAGAGTAAACCCCTGCTTCCCTCCAATAACACTCAACATTGTACCATAAGGTATTTAATATACATCAACAACTCGAATCGAAAGCTGAGAATATACAGATGCTTACATAAAATAAAAACTTAATATATAGTGCATCCGCTGGTGGGACACTATTCTTAAAATAATTTTTGGAAATACCAAGATACAATTCATATTCCGTCAAAATACGCATGAATTGGTGAGTATTCAGTTGGGAAAATGTTTGTTACTGATTGGTGTTATGATCCACGGATTTGTCATAGTTATGATCCACAGTTAATGGAATACAATATTTTCGTTTATTTTATTTAAAAAAAAAATAGTTTCTTATTTCAAGTTTTGCCAATCTACATTCTTACTGTTAGACTTTTGGATTTGGTAACTGCAAAACTAATAAAGTTTTGCCGTCTAAAACTGTTCTGTCGTTAACACAACAAAAGAAGTTATTTACGCATTTAATAAAAAAATGTATTTTCCAGAGGCAAACATTTTCTTTGTGAATTTTTTCTTTATCTATTTATTGAATGTCCGTTTTTGGTAAACAATTTTACGCAAAATGTCCATAATGATTGTCCAAAATATGAGTTTTCGAAGTAACGTTTTACCAGGAAGTTATTGTCGCTTGACAAAACTGAAACTATCAATTATTTTTGATCCCGAATTTATTTGCAGTCCCAAATTTGTATTTGGTTTTCTCGTCGATGCTGGATACAGTTCCCATTTAAATTATTATACGTCGTCGAAATTGTAAGTTGGCGACAACCAAAAACTATTTTTTTTCTTCAATTTCAATTCCTTTATGGTTCAGCAAAGAACAACTTTGCCAAAATGTTGATATCAAAGCTGGTGGGATCATTATACCTTTAGTACGCTTATTATTAAAAATGTTCCCTTCGCTTTTGTTTATTTTTTTACCTCTAGTTCAAAAATTGAATCACAAAAAACTCAGAATAATGAACATAATTAGGAAGCTCAACCTAAATGTTGCTCCTTTGCACTTTGTGGTTTTTAATGCTCTGACCCATTTCTTTAACATTTTTATGAGGACAAAAGAAGCTGATGTAATATTTTATTTATCAAATTATTAGAGAAAATATTTCACCACTAAAAATTTAAAGTTAAGTAGCTTTTAGAGAACTTCGAACAAATTACGTTTATTTAATTTATTCAATATTCCGAACCAATTAACAGACTATTAAATATTTTTTAACCATAATATAGAATATTAAAAAATATGGGTACGTTACCAGGACTTTTTGGCATCGCAGGAAACGAAGCTACAGATTACGTAGTGAGAAAGATATCGGTTGATTCTTTCATAGAGCCAAGCCCATTTTGTGGGATTCTCTTAAGTACATGAACCAAAATGCATATAAAATTTTGGTTGAAGCAGAAAGTTAAGATTTTCTGAAGATATAATGTTCCCCCAATCGTCAAGCTAAAATTTTCATGCCACAACGCTTCGCTAAAAAAAACCAAACTTTTCTAAGTTTTAACATGAAACAGCAACATGACAGTGATAAGCTGGCCTAGTAAAGAAACATTTTTATAAAATTTGCCTAACAAAGAACAGTCCCTTCTCCCTTCCGTCGACTAATTGGTTAGAGCACAGAAATGTGTTTCATTTACGATGTGGTAATCACGCATTCGATTCCCGTGGGGGGGGGGGGGGGCATAAAATATAACTAAAAAAAAAAAATTGCAAAATATTATATAAAATTTATAATCAATAAAAAATAATTAATAATTTATAACTAAAAATTTTATTTATATTAATATCTATACCAATACTCACATATCTCATACAACACAATAAAAATAACACAATAAATAAATATTGGACAAACACTAATAATAATTACAAAATTGTTAACAACTGACACAAGTATGTGATATGACGTACCCAGTAAACATAGTAACGTCAGGCATCTTAACGTCAAACATGGATAAAATCGTAGCGACAACTTGCAGAAAATATGACGTCGTCTTACCACGTACACGCAGATAGATATATCAAAGTGGTCTTCTACAGTAGGCCAATCCCCTACTTAGACAGTATAAATAGATTAAAAATGAAATTGGACATTGTCTCGGAAATTTAGCAGATAGAAATCGAGTACGATGGAAATGTCAAGTAGAAGCCCTATGTTCCCAAGAACAGTTTGTGAGGAATATATGAATATAGGAGCTAAACACAGCATACCAATGAAGAATATCCTACCATTAATCAGTCATTCTTAAGGACTCAAATGCTTAATTGCATTAATACCAGTAATCAAAATAAGTACATTTACTGCTGCGACGATAAAAAGACCAAATCCTCACTCTTTCCATACCTAAATTTAATTTAAAATCTAATGTTACGTGATCTTATTATAGCTCACCATTTTTGTTACTTATTTAAATGCTTGATATTGAACTAAGCCTGATAGCATAATATTTTTGATTTGATTAAAATTGGAGATCATAAACTTAATTTGTAAATTCAACAAGAACAGTTAAAATATGATTACAGCCAAATGGGCTTGCCAACTTAGAACCATTATAAACACACGTTTGCCAGAGGTACAAGACGACAGAATAAAGTTTGTTGAAGGAAAAAAATTTAACGTGACATTAAATTACTCCAGATATTTTCTTTAGACTGAAATTGCGTGGGATCAACAACAATGTATGGGGGAAACTATATCCATATTAAGTAAGTTGCAATAAATTTTTAGATTAGAAATTTTTAGCGTAGAAAATCCACCAATTATTCATGAAAACCCATTACATTCTCTTAAATTGAAAGCTTGGTATGGTTTTAGGTCTGATGGAATCATCGGTTCGTACTTCTTTTGAAATGAAGCTGGTTACACCATTACTGTCAATTGAGAGCGTATAGATCGATGATAACCAACTTTCTATAGCTGAAATTGGAAGAAGTTGATTTTGACAACATTTGGTTCCAACAAGACGGGGCTATGTGCCACACAGCAAATGCAACAATTGAATTTTTGCGAGAAAAGTTTGGAGATTCGATTATTTCAAGAAATTGTGATTTAACACCATTAGACTATTTCTTATTGGGTTATTTGAAGTCATTAGTCTTTAGCAATAAACCAGACTCTCTTCAAGCTTTACAAGTCAATATTGAACGCGTTATTCATGACATACGACTGGATTTAGTGGACAAAGTGCTCAAAAATTGGGGTCATCGTTCCTGCAGAAAAAGTCGGGGAGGCCATTTGAATGACGTTTTATTCAGAACTTAATTGTATCCATTGTACTTCACATTAAATAAAAAACATTTGAATTTTGTTAACAATTATTGTGTTTTTCTTTTTAAGAAATCATATCACTCTTATTGGAAAACACTATATACAACCAATTTCTAATTTAAAATAATACCCCTGCATTCTAACAAAAAACTCATATCTCAATATTCGAATTAACAAAATACACTAAAGATAAAAGTTATTATTTATCTGTCAATAAATAACATTGCTAAACAAAGAATTGAAACGCCTACACATTCATAATAATATATTTAATGAATTTATTTCAGTTTAATATACAACTTCCGAAATTCTAATTTTCTTTTGCAATATTTTAAATCATTTTGATAAAATTATATAAAACAAAAAAGGAAAAAAAATAGCAAATCCTTTCTTTCATATCTACGTAGATAATTCGCAAACAAAAACAATAAAAAAACAAAAAACCATATTTTAATGAGGTTGTGAGGTACAACTCGACTATCCTGAATATTTCTTCATTAAATTTTCTTTGTTTTGTTATCCTTTCTATATTATGTGTTTTAAAATTCCACATGTCCGAAATTTTACAGTAGTATATTATTTGGTTAAAGGGTTCTTAAACAACAACATATCCTTTTTTTCTATATTTTATTCCTTTGTCTTCGTTTTCATAAACACATACACATTATATACATTATTTTTTACCGGTATCTCATTTTTATTTCACTATATAAAACTATAACAAATATACATAACAATTATGGTCAGCAGCTTTGTTATATGCATTTTTGCACGCTCAAAAATAATTTACCTTCGGGAATTTATCTATGCAAAAAATTTTCCGTTTTTCTGTTTTTCTTATTTTTTTTATTTTTTTCTGATTTCTTTTTTTTTATGCTAAGAGAAAATAAACTTTAGGACACAAACAAAATTATGCAAATACATAAAAAAAAAAAAGAAAAAACAAAATTAAAACAAAAATCGGAAAAACTACAATAAAAAAGGAAATAACATCAACCCGAAAATTATGCAAAAGTTCATGGACAAAAGCACTTATAATCAGATTAAGGATATAATTTGCCAAAAAACACCTTTTTTGTGGGTACATTTACAGAAGAAAATTTCTAGTTTTTTTTTTCCATTTTTTATTTTTATTATTTTTGTTATGAAGTAAATTGTATTCACAAAATGAACGAATGACTTTATCAAGTTAATTTGACGATTTATGATACATTCAGAATAATAGCGAAGTTTTAAGTGTTATAAGAGTTCAAAATACCGATTAGAATATTTGATTGAAGGAGAGTACTTAAGTAATCTGAAGTATTATAATGATTTACTTTTAGGTGGGAGCTATAGAGAGCTACCTAGATCAATTATTTTGTTCGTTAATCCAGTAACAGTCAAATTGAATTAAAGAATGTTCTGTCACAAAGCTATTGAAGATTGTATATTGGAATTGTGCGCTTTTGACATATCACTTATTGGTTTATAGTAAAATCTATGAGTATTTGTAAAATTTTTACAAACGAGTTACGTAAAATTTTTACAATGCAAATTAAAGATTAAGGATATTAATTTGGTTTTATTAAAAAACTATCCCAGATTTGCAGTCATTTTACGTCCTATAATTTTTGTCCATGAACAATACAAATAGCTGTACTTGTGTACCAATATGAATCTCTGTGCTTCTCTGTACTGCATCGTTCCCATTACTTTATAAACAAAACAAAAGTCAAATCAAACAATATGCTTACCACTAATATAACAACATGTATTTGATAAATAAATGCTCGAAGTATTGTAGATATTGTAGTATAAATTTGCAGTACCGTTCTTAATTAAGCACGAAAAGGTTATTCTACCTAAGTTACTGTCAAGAATATAAAACAAAAAAAAAACAAAAACAGCTGGCATAATGCTGGATCATATTTTGAGCCCAAGCTGATTCAATTTAGTCAAGAACGAAAGAATTAGAGACATAAATCTCTCTCAAGGCGACACCAAATGAAAAACTAATATAACAATAAATATATATTATACATGAGATATCTTCTGTTACTTGAAAGAATAGATCAGGTGTACAGATTACTATTCAAAGAAAAACAAAATACAAAATCATACAACATGGACGTTTCCAAAACAAAAATCCATTACTATTTTCGAAGAACCAATAAAATGTAAACAATCAAATTACCGACCGACAATTTTATATTTAAAAAAAATATGATAATCTGGACTCATATCTGGAAATTTAGTTCGAAAAATATAAATACGTGATCATATAAAAAAAAAAACAATATGATTACATAAAAGTTATATCCGGCCCTTATTAACATACGTATTCGAAATTAGAGCGGAAACATTTAAAGCAAAACAGAGAATGCCACAGACATGTGAGTTCTGAGGTAAGTCATAGATTATATGAAGTAAATTTACGATTATATTATGTTAAAAAAAAATTAGAACAGCGACATTCTCTTCATGTGTTACATATAAAATAGCGTTAGCTGAACCCGTACTATATGCATAACTTGAAAGTACAACACGTTTACAGATATATAGCACTAATATGTATGAAATACTAATGAGAAATGGTGGCCAAAACAACTAAAACACAGCCCAAATTTAAAATTTCAAATATAGTTTTAAGACATGCAGCAGTACCTAAGACATGAAGAAGGCGAATTTCTTAAGTACTTATTTTTTTAAAAATAGAACAGATAAACTATACGATTTTTTATTAACTATATCTGAATTCTTTATTCACTAAGTACTCATTATTAGAGGTATACAATAAGGATTCATGCTGGTATGAACCGATTTACATTTTTTTTTTTTTTGTGTATTTTTTCTATATCATATTTTTGGGAAAAATATCACCTAAATGGTAATGGCATTTTTTGGGATTCCTTTCTTTACTCAAGAAAAATAAAGAAAAATAATGTAATAATAATAATAAAAAAAATAGCTATACTCGTAGGTACACATACATCTAAAATGGCCATTTCATATGCAAACAATTTTAATTTATTATTTTATTTTTTTTTTGATATAATAAGATATGTATGTCATATAACTACCTATAACCATTTCAGCACTTTGAAATTACCGTTACACATAATATTACCATTTTTTATGAATTTATTTTTTATGTATATGTATATATCTGCATGTATACAATAATAATATGCGAGAATATAATCAAAGAAAATAAAATTCCGAAACAAACAACAAATTAACAAAAAAAATTCAAAAAATTCAGTAAATATTATTATAATGTAAGGTTCTCGGGAGGAGGGGGTGCTTATTGTATGCATATTGTATGTATTCTTTTATAGGGTGTTCCATAACAGTTAATAAGTTTTATATATTCGGCGGTAAGACTTTAAGACGATTGAACAATAAAAATTCCCTCTTTCTCATAGTGAAGAAGATATACTTGCAAAATACCGGTATCATCTTTATATTTAATCTGATGTAAATTAAAAAAATTACGGTACAAATATCTGAACCATTTTAAAACCGATTTTCATTATTTTTCTTTTAAATGATAGATATTTGAAAGAACACGTGGTGAGTTCTAATTTTCTCAATTAGAAATTCCAATTTAAAATTTCACCTCATGTGTAAGTCCGATAACATACAACTCACTGACGTTTAGTTTACACTACGATTAAAAAAATATTTTTTAAATTTTTTATTTTATTACAACAAAAGTATAAAAACAATCTTAAATTACTATTCATCTAGGAGACTTTTAACTTAATTAGTTAGTAAAATTAATTTTAAATATAAATAACTCAAATCATAACTATATGTATCCATCAAATATACAAACACTTCCTAGGGATCTTCATACACCTGTAGACATGAATAAGTCCTTAGAAGAAATGTCACTGGAAGAAAAAATTAGATATGACCATCATATGATGCATGAAAAAGACATGAACATTCAGAAATGGTTTTAGTCTTATTTAAAACATTAATTTTACTCAACTAGCTTTAGTGGAATGGAAAAAAACCCCATTATCGATCTTATGCATTAGTCTCATTAGTTCAAATGTGGGTAATTCCTATTTGTATTTCAATACGATACATTTGGGTTAGATTTATTGTATCTTGGTTAATATTTACTATTATTACAATTATTGTTATGTGAAAAGCAATGGTTAAATCAATTCAAGATTAGTTTACAAATGGTTCTATTTTATATATAAACTAAGCTATGGCTTAGGTATTATCGGTTATGTAGTATGTATCGCAGCTTTTATTGGTTTTAATTTTGTTTCTAAGCAACCTCCAAATATCTGGATGGATACTGCATTTTTATTTATATTTTATACTTTATTTTGGAGTGTTAGGGCGTGATATATCTGAAATATGTTCTGATAAAATGGCATCTGATATAGTATATTGCTCCTCATGGAAAAATATGTTCTGTTTGTGGTAACAATTAAAAAATTAATTTCGGAAAAAAAGGAGTCATTGTATATACATACAAATTATCATGTGATCATGTTTTTCATGAATTTTGTATACGACGTTAGTGTATAGTAGACAAGAAACAAACTTGTCCATACTGTAAGGGGAAAGTTGATCTTAAAAAAATGTTTTGTAATCTTTGGGAAACACCTCATTTTCTTTTCGGAAGACTCTTAGATTGGATAAGATGGTAAGTTGCAATCTTTAATATTTTTCCTAGTTCAAGGAATAAGTTGGGCATTACGGCTTGAATGATAATTAATTAATATTAAAATTTTTATTACAACAATTTAATTAACAGCATTTTAGCCTAATCTGAATTTTTGAAATTATATACATACATTAAACGAATGCAATCTAGTAGTTTTACCCCTTTTTAACCATAAATAATTTACACTAGCCTAAATAGTAACTATTTTGAGTTTTTATCATAAATAAATATTTTCTTTATTTATTTTTACTTTATAATTCCAAAGGTGAAATTTTATGTTATCAGTGAAATCATAATTTTAAATTTTAATAAAATGAAAAATATTTTATTTAATTTTTTGTTGTATTTAAATAAACATAACTGATTTAAATTATTTATTTAATTAATAAAAAAAAAAAAATCAATTTAACATACAAAAATTTGAATTTTTTAATAAATTATCACGTATGCGGTTGCTTTCTAAAATGTTTAGCCCAAGTTTTGTTTTTATGAAGTTTCATAAATAATTTTTGTAATTAATAATTGTTTATAAATTAATTTTTAATGTAATTTTAGTACTTAATAAGTAAATGAAAATATTTTGTTTTTTATGTAATAGAAGGATAAATAGATTTACCGCCCCTATTACACATCAATGTTTTCATCAATACTATTGTCAATATATTGTAAATACATTGTCAATATATTAATGAGAAATTAATTGATGTTCTATTCTCATCAATTTTACATCAATGTTCATAATAATGTTTTAGTGTCAAAATCAGCTGAGTTAAAAAAATGAATTAAATTTTGGAAATGTTCAGATAATGTTACAATGTTTTAATTTATAATGTATCTAGCTAGTTCTAAAAATAACAATTTTTATATTAGTTTTAATAACTATAGTAATTATTATAATAAAACAATTGATATATTAATAATATGTGCACAAAAACAATTTGTTAATTTTTATACTGAAGTAAATGTCAAGAATTCATTGAAAGTAAATATCAAAATTGAATTTCAATTGAAATCAAAAACATTCATTCAGAAATTATATTTTCAATATTCATTTATGTTTCGAAATTATTAATATATTCAAAACATTTCTACAATATCAATATGTCATTACAAAATGACAAAAAATGAATACAAAAATTGATGAGTTAAACATTGATGTGTAATAGATCATAGATCTAAAATATCAGTAAATGGACAATTAAAATGAAGAGAACATTGTTGTGTAATAGGGGTGTAAAACTTTTAAATAGTATTATAACTAATAAATGAACTGAAAAAATATAAGTTTTTTATTACTATATTCGTCAAAAAAATTTTTTTTTTTTTTTTAAAAGATAGAAATACAATTTTTAAAATTTCAACTCAACACTTAAAGCCTCACTTTTCAATAAACAACAATTTCTTATAATAAATTATTTTTTGTTCTTTGAAAACCGAAATCTAAATTTTACATTTTAGCTTACTTTAATTTATTGTAGTTAACGATATTTACTTTTACTTCAAGCTTCTTTCAAAGAACAGAAGACTAAAGACACTCTGTATCAAACATAATAACATATCAAATCTATATATCATATTATATGCATCTGTATATTTTTGCCTGAAATTTCAAAGGATGTACTTAAAATAAAAGTTTTGTTTATAAACAGCTCATATGTACAACAAGTATGTTTCAATTATTATAAAAAATTTCAATAGTGTCCTTCTGTCCTTAAAACAAAAACGAACAACAAAAAAAGAAAAATAAAATAAAAATAAAATGAAAATTGTTAAAATAACTGCAAATTTTATAATAGTTAAATATAGTGGCTATACATAATAATAAAATACAATCTGAGTATACAAAAAAAAAAAAAAAAAAATTGTCAAGTTTATTAATTAATTTTCTAGAAAATGAAATACAAATGAATAACCTCTATGATGTACCTAAACCTTTGTTGTAATATAAAAGAGAGAGAAAATTATGTGTGAAAGAGTGAAAAAGATAATGAGATGGTTCACAGATTGTGTAACGTAATATGAACAAAATAAATTCTATTGACTTATTTTTGAAGTGCAAAACTAAAAGTTTTCTAATATTATATTATGAACAAATAGAAAAATAAAAACCGTTTCAACAAAAGGATATTAAATATACATATAACGGTAAAATAATTTTTAAAATAATAATGTTATATTTTTTATAATACTATAAAGTTACAAAAATACATATTAGCTTGAGGTCTAGTTCAAGTATATGTATATACTTTCATATGTATGAGTAAATGCTATTTAAACTCATTAACATTATATCCTTTTTTCTATTTATAATGAATTTTATTTATAAAAAAAAGTTCTATATTTGAATTTTTGAAACAAAATTTATACTTCGAGAGGTCAAAGTAAATTTCTAAATTTAAGTTTATAGCTTAAATAATTTGTTTTTGTTTCTTTTTTTTAGTTAAATATTGTGAGGTAAAAAAAAAAAGATTAGCTAATTTCAAACAGTGTAACTGGAATTGGGAAAAGACTGGAAAAACTCTTTAATTAATTATGAAATTACAACGATTTTATTTTTAAAAATATTGCACAGTAATAAAAAATTATTTTGCCGCATATTCAGTCTTTATACATGCAAAACTCAGTATTGACTTATTTAGTTATTTTGAAAGAAATATGAAAACGGAAGAAATAGGAATATTAACATAATTCCATTGTTTGAAAATTTTTAGTGTGATGTACGAAAATGTTCGGTACAGTGAACGCTATAAGATGGCGTAAATAATAATTGCTAAGGAGCTAGTTCCATCTTTATATTTAAAAAATTCGGTTATTTATAAAAACTAAAAGGGTCTTCACGTAAAATTGCATCGTATGAACATAAAATCTGAAAATCCTACGTTACATGAGCGACCTGTAGGAAAAAAAATAACTAATTATAAAACTTCAGATAATAGAAATGTGTTGATTGGTTCATTGAAATGACTATTAATAGCTATATTTTAACATATATTTATTGGTAATATTTATTTTATTTTTTATGTATGTAATTAAAAACCTAGTGCAGAGTGTGTAATTTAAACAAAGATATAAAAAATTCGATAATTCAGTACTAATAAAATAAAATTAAAATTAAATGCTAATTTACAATTCAACAAATTTAAATTTAGATTATTTAATAACAAATTCGCTTTATAAGCAAAGAGAAAAATTTTTAGAAATAAAAATAACTTAAATTAAGATACATTTTTAATTTAAATAATTTTCTAATAACATTTTTTTCACTTTCATTTTGAATATACTTTTATTTTGATTTTTTTAATATCAATTTACGTTTATTTGTTAAATGAATTTATACAATAAATAGTTTCGGTAAAAAAAATTCTGAATTTTAAGTAAATATTTGAATCCATATCTACCTCTAAATTTCCTACATTTTGAATAATAATCATTTAATCTCTGTGTAAAAACGGTTAGGGTGTTCATCCCATAGACTTGGAATTATATAAAAAAAAAAAAATTCTCTATTTCTTCTAAACTTTTTTTAATTGCCGTTTTAATACTCATTTTAATTTTTGCAACTTAAAACTCCGCATTTCAAATGCCAAGTACTAAAAAATCAACTTCAAAAATATCCTATAGTAAATAATTTAAAACTGCAACAGGGTGTTGAGGTATAAGATATTTTAGTGTAGGTTATTTACTTATAGAATATTTTTGTTATACAAACAACAACAATTTTTGCCAAAAATTTCTTACGATCCTATGATCGTACCATGCAAGTCCAAAATTCACCTTTACGTGAAAACCATTTATATATTTTTTTTAATATTTTGTCTTATTGTGTGCGCTGACAATAAATTAGTTAGAATTTATTTCATACAAATATCTTAAAAAACAATGTTTTAGCACTTTGTTTTTTGACTTATTGATGTCGTTTCGGAATTAGGAACGCGTTAATTTTAATTGACACTATCATCAATTATTTTGCCATAGCGATTAATTTTGAGTACAATTTTTGCCACCCAGGTTCATTTTTTTAACCATTCTTGAAACATATTGTTAAAGCTATTATTACTATTACTTCCAATTCATATAACAAGCTATTTTAAATCCTGTCTACATGGTATGTTATTAGATAAAGATTGATTAAAATCATACGTTACTAAATTTTGAAAATATATTCATATAAATTGCTCCAATGAGTGACATTGAAAATACTACTAACCCACATACTATGTCATTAACTTATTTTATAATTGTTTTTGATAAGACAATTTTGATAAGTGAATTATAAGTTTTTCGTTATGTGAAAATAATTGTAAATTGTAACAATAAATAACAAATAATTGTAAATTGTAAAATTTACTTCGACTAACCTGCTGACACAGTTTATGAAATTTGGATTCGAAAGATTTTTCCGAAACTGCGATCTGAATATAAAATTCGTTAGTACTACCGTGTATCAAATTCGAAAGCAAATTTGAGTCATTTAAGTTGCTAGCGAAAATTTCAAATTGTCATTAATGTTTTTGTTTACTTGCAATTTATTTGAAAATATTGGTATTGTGTTAACTGAAAGTATATTTAAAATAATATGAATTTGAAATATATAGCTTTTTGTTTGACAAGTATAGTGACTATAAGTGTAGAAGAAAATGTATGTTAAGTGGCAATTCAATTTAGAATATTGGTTAATAAAAATTCAATATTTTGGAAATACCAATGCCTATTTCCAGAAGGGTAAACTTTCAACACTTCTTTCCTTTCGTTTCATTCCCCCTTTTCTATAAACTAATTTTGCGGCACCCATTTTCGTTCATCACTTTGTAGACAAAACTTTAGCTGGTGAACGAGAAAATCTACCAATACAAATAATCAGTAATTATAATTTTAAACTTACATGTACAAAATATTAAATAATGTAAAAAAAAAATTAATAACTAATACAATTTAATAACTAATTAATTACTAATACAAAAATGTATTTTATGTAAATTATATACGTAACGTAGTATCGATATAAATAAACATTTTTCTTTATATATCTACCTCTCGTTTCAAATTTTATTTTCAAATAAAATATTTACACACACATATACAAGTGATACTAGTTTTTGATGAATGGTCTGGAAGTAAACATAGTTATTGTGAAGATGAAAGTTGAATTGTCTGGTTAGGCCCATTTTAATTCAATATATTGAACTGTACTGTTTCATTGTTTGTTTACTCTTAAAACATGTAAAACGGTATACCTATATCATTTTTTTTTTTAAATTTATAACATACTAAAATAAATATGATAAATGTAGTAAGTGCAAATATTGTAATACCGAATATATTATGTACTTTTTTTTTATATAATTCCAAGTTTATGGGATAAAACATAACTGCTTTTACCGACAAATCTGGAATACC
Organism: Argyra leucocephala; assembly: GCA_963942445.1. NCBI lineage: Eukaryota > Metazoa > Arthropoda > Insecta > Diptera > Dolichopodidae > Argyra > Argyra leucocephala. The sequence continues at coordinate 82,430,609 of OZ012677.1, forward strand.
AATTACATACAACAGCATATATAATTTTTATGGTATATCTACAAATTTTAAATGTAGGCTAGTTACATTTTAAAGTAGTTATAAATAATAATAATACCTATATTTTAAATATTCCACTTATATTTATATATTACCAAAGTTTTACTTCCATTCGATAACAAAATTGCATTGGAATAAATTATGTAGATAAATGTACGAAAGTAGTATTATGTGGTTAAAAAGTATATCCTAGTTTACGAAACGAAATTCGTAAATACCATTTGCAAGGTGTCAAACTTCTGAATTTCGTAATACATAGTACAAATCTTTCGAGCACCAAATTTGTTTTACGAAAGAAGGATAACGAGCGGTAGAAGTCCTGATTTATTTTTTAAGACAAATATAACAAAATTGAAGGTTTGATTAAATTCAGGTTCATAAGAAAAACAAATAAGTAATAACTAATTTATAAATAAATAAATTTAAACACTCGTTTTTCGCTTACTTTCTTTCCACAGAAAAAAATTAATTACCATATCCATTTAAAAACAGACATTTGAGAAGTTCAACGGTTATGTAAATTTCATCATCGATAATAAGTTTTAAATTTTAGATATGAGTTAAATGCCACAGTATATCCATCGGTATCACAACAACAAATAACTACATCTGGATCAAAAACAGTAATCAAACAGTAAAAGTTTGGATTTTAAATGATTTTTGGATCAACAGTGATTATAGATTGACATTTAAATCGTTAATATTATCTTAATTGATTTTAATTGAATTTCCATTAATTTTATTAGTGTTATTATACACATAAAACGATGAGTCTCTACAAGTGTATACAAGAAAAAAAGTAATAATTAAATTTTCAATCAACTCTAATAGGTTACGTTTAGACGTTACCAGTAAAAAGAAAAATCACTTTTGCAATTTACAAAAATGTTTGCACCCTGAAAAATAGAATACAAGTAAATATATTAGTAATAAAACAAAAATGATTATTTTTAATTTAAAAAATCGTTCTAATATCGGCATGGACATTAAAGCACATTCTCCAGAATGCGAGAACTCTACTCTAAGTCACCATTCATGTGGAATTAACATAAAGTATTCAATAAATTGCTTTGTAGTAGAATCGGTAGAATCTTTTAAATATTTAGGTGTGTATATAGATAAAAATTTAAACTGGAAACCACATATTAATAATTTACACAAATATTTAATTATGACTATTAGAAAATTCTACTTACTTAGAAACCTTTGTTCAAGGAAGCTGCTTATTAACATATATCACGCTTTAGTCAACTCAAAACTACAATACGGAATTACTTCGTGGGGAGGAACTTACTTCAAATCACTTCAGTCTATAGTCACTGCCCAGAAATGTATTCTAAAAGTGATTCACTACAAAAATAGGACAACAGGTCTTTAAGAAAGTTCTTCCAAGATGTCAATGTTAATAATATTCGAAATAATAATATTTATAATCTTAGAATTAATAATAGAAATATAGCACAGATTCCTTTTACCTATAAAACACATTATAAGACCAATTACCATTAGAACAGAAAGAAACTTTAATAAATTCTTGAAACTCCTTAAAGTATGGCTCCTTTCATTAAATTATTATATTCTAGAAAGTTTGCCTTGATATTTATTAATTAATTTAAAATTCTCCATTACAGTGACAGATTTTAAAAAGTACTCAAATGAAGTGACCGTCATATACAGATCAAATTATATAAAAGATATCTTTATGCATGGTCAATCAGTTATAAATATTAGACCAGATATAAATGCTGAAGAAGTCCTTTACTTTTGTTCGTCCTTATTTAGAATCAAGTCGTGTTGTGAAATTTTTGGAATACTAATTAAAGCGGATAAACTTCAAATTTCACTTAAACATTCTGTGGACATACCGCCTCTTTGTTCAGTCACCAAGAATTACAATTCTGTTTCTTTTAACTATAAATCAGAAATGTCAAATGATGATATTAGTGATTTTAACTGGATAGTAATTTCAGAAATTAGAGACAAAATAAACCATATAAAGCTAAATATCCCCGACTATTTGGTCGAAATGCATGTAAAAAGAATAAGCTTGAAGAAAAATCTACTAGACTTCAAGGAATGAATTGCGAAAACATATTTTAACTGCGATTACAAAGCTCTCCGTTCTAGTTTAATATCAAAGGAAATATTGCGACATCTATGCTGTTCCACTTTTCCCAACTGCAAATGTTTAAAGTAAAAATGGAAATCAGAACAAATAATTAAACAAATTATACCCCACACAAAATTACACAAAATTATATATTTTTAATAAAACAAAATAGTTATACCCCACACAAATTGACATATTTTTAAGAATTTTATAAATACTATACGTCACTAGATGTAATTCCACTAAAGTATAGTACAATATTGTCCTCACAATTAAATTAAGCAAATATATTATGTATAATACAAATAAACATTAATTGAAATATAAAAATTTATCTCAATTATATGTAAGTTAATATTGTATTGTATTCATATTAAAATCATTAGTATAAGTTCTTAAAATTGTGTCTGGATAAAAATAAAAATAAAATAAATAAATAAAAAAACAAAAAAAAAAAAATTTATTTGCTTGTATTTCTCTAAATATGGTTCCCTTAAAAATAATTAATAAACATATCAATCTTATTTTATAAGACAGCAGCAATTATAGAAACTACAAGAAAAATTCAAGTTGAACTTTACAAGAAGAGCTAAAAAGTTATTATAATATTTTCAAAATCAAAATAAAAATAATAAAAACGTCGTTTTACAGTGTAGCTAGTGTGATTAAAAATTAATTATAATTAAAAATCTTCATATAAATATACTAACTTAACTAATAACTTACTAATTTAACAAAATTACAAAAAAGAGGGATTGGAGTTGTACAGAATGACCACTAAAAATTATTACTGCCTTACTTGTAAGTAGTAGGTACTTAATTTCAGGCCTGTAAAATTATTAACTAATTTATATTTGTTATTGTAAAATATTTGAATTTTTTTTTTATCTATATGGTTACTAAATTCAGTATATTGCTTCCATTTAGTGTTATTTGTAGTACTATTTCAAATAAAAGAAAATTTTCAGTTAACGGTACATAAAGTACAACTAAAATATTTAAAAAAAATTTAACCCAAGTTAACACCCTTTATTGCTTTATCTGTTTGTTATTATGTATCTATATTGAGGTACCTAATCCATTATCATTTTATCTACAGTACTATAGAGACAAATTATGTTTTAATAAATTTAGACAAGTATTCATTTCAAGAGTTATTTAATTGGTGAAGTTTTGTGTAATTATAATTTTATTTTTATATAGTAAAATTAATATAGAAAATTATATGAACAAGCAACAATATTTAAAAAAAATTCCTTCAGACAAATCAAATATCAATTGAAGAAGAGTTTGGCCACCAAACTATCACTGGAACTCATTAGTATGTAATGGAGCGTTTAACTATCTTGACAACTCATGGTTTTGTAATTTGATCATTTTTAAAATTCATATGTTAGTTTAAAAAAATCATATGTGAGTAATAAGAACCAACTAAAAGTCGATATTTTAAAATTTTCCAGCTTTTTTTCAACGAAACAATTTGAAATTTCAGTAAACAAAAGAGATATGAACAATTAGCCGATGATCAGGCAATGACTGTAAATAATGACTAAATATCATGTGTGTTATATAGTCATTGCTGCAAGTCAATTGGTTTAAGACGATGGAAATAAAGTGGAAGTTGCAAGTCGCAATGGGTTATTCCACGAAAAATTACTTAAAGCGAAACGAATTTACGCTGAATCGATTCAGTACTAAAATTACAAACATATTAACTAATGACAAAAAAAAACAATTTGAAATCAATTTGCTAATTTTTAATTGAAATTTAATTTTGAAATTGATTGTTCACATAAAAATCCCTTTCAACATCACTTTATTATGAGTCTTTAAAGATTTGTTTGTAATTAACATCATTCTAATAGGCTGCTATTTACCACAAGCGAAAAAGAATAATAAAATTCTCTTAAAATTCAAAATTCCCAACTGATGAGTTTCTAAATCAAATAATAAAATTCTAAACATTCATTATTTTTATTATACTTAATTTAATTATTTAATTTTTTATGTTTTCTTTTGTCATTTTTGATTTTAAATCAAATTTAAATACTGGCAATATAATATAAGTTATTTAAATAGTTTTCACATCACTAATAATCTTTAAATTAGAAGAATTCTAGTGGAAAATAAAATAAATGTATTGTTTTCATAATGAAGGGATAATCCAAAATTACAGACACACAAGTAATACTTAGAAATGGAAATAGGTACTTATGGGGACAAATATTATAAAGTCACAACACACGTGAAGAGATGGAAGCAAATTAAAAACTAAGAAATTTAAATTATCTATAGTTTTGGAAAAAAAATATATATATATAATATATATTATTATTACAAGGCTAATCATAATATATCTCATAAATAAATATTATTTATATGTGTAAACATTTTTTTATTTAAATTCAATTAATATTAAATATATTTCTAAATTAATAAAAAAAAATAATAATAACTCATATTAAAAAACAAATGATTAAAATTTATTATTTTTTGTAAGTACTTATCAGGTAAACAAACATGCATTACAATTACGAAAAATGTAAAATATATTAACTGTCATAACTCATTCGCAATACGTCAGTATAAAAGTATTACCATTAATACAATGTATTATTTTATTAAAATAATTTTGAATTACTGACGTATTTACTATTATTTCATACAATCCTAAATTTTCAAAACCATACTTTCACAATACTAAACTGGAAAATTTACTGACGTGAAAATACTTCGCTAGTGCCTGTATAACTCCGTAAATATTGACTGGTAGTGAGTTTAAATATGCTTTTTTCATATAAAATTGTATTTTTTAGTCTTCAAAACTTTAAACGTTTACATCTCCCGTAGAAAAAAAAAGTTATGTACAACAATTATGTAATCTTATTATTAAATATATTATATATTAAATATATCCGATTTAATCAGCCATTAGATCGTAAAACAAATTTAACTTTGTAAATTACCTTAATTTCATTTAAATAAATAAAAAAAGTAAGGAATACCACTCAATACAAATAAATTCAACAATAATGCATTACTTTTTTGGTAATTGTTTCATTTTGGAGTTAACATATTTACAGTAAAATGTGAAGTACAACATTATCAACAGAAGCTAAGCTAATACCTAACAAAGATCATGGTAGAAACTGCATTCAGAATTGTAAAGAATTTATTTTCACCTGATACTCACTACAAGAACTACAAGACAATAAAGAAGAAGAATATTACAAATAATGATATATAATAATTAATTAACTTTATATTATTTGTAATGATAATGCTTTATGTAACGTATTACGAGTTCTTTTAAGTAAAGACTGCAATTTATTTAAATTTACTCACTTTTTTTTTTAAATTCAATTTCTTTCAAGACATATGCAATATGGTAGCAAACAGGCTGAAATGCAACGCTATGAGGAAGAAGAAAAATTATTTTCAAGTTATGAGAGCAAAATGTCCAAGATGTACTTGTTATTATACGAAACCGTTATTAGCGAGTTAGATAAAATTTTAGATTTTTGAACCGCTCAACGATAATAAATTACATTTAACTTTAGGTCTCATAACTAGAATATTACATACATTTTTTTTTTAATATTATTCACTTCTTACTTACTCATCTCGAAAAAGAACTTTAAACAACTACTTAACATTTAGGTATAGGTAGTATTACGCATACTAATATTTAGATTTAATCATCTAAAATATGTATGTAAATAAAATAAAAAAAAATATATTATAAATAAATTAATGAGCCTACTACGTAATCTTGTTTTGCAAAATTTTGTTTTTTGAATTATTTTTAAATTTTTTGCAAATATTTTTTAAAGTGAAATATAATTTTTCTTTTATTTTATAATTAAAAATTCAAAATAATTAAAAGAACTAGATGCTTGAATGTAAATATTCAGTTAGCTATTTTCGAAAAACTCAAATATTAATAATTATTGAGCTATAACAGCAGCTACCCATAAAATAATTAAGGTATATATTCTATAAAAGTGGATATCATCTTATATGTGTGCAACAGAGAATATGAATAAAAATAATTAAGATAAAAACTTTGTTTTAGGGCTTTTTAAAAATCTGGAGATGTGATTTTGGCGAATGACTTTAATTTTAAAACCAGTCCGTCCTATATTATTGGAACCCTACTATTAGCGACGGTAGCAACATTTTATTATTGCTGAAAATTTTTATTAAAATTAATATTTTTATTCTTATTTACAAAAGACTTTAGAAAAAAACTTTTTTGAAAAAAGCAGATTTTTTGGAAAAATATGATTTTAAAAAAATAAAATTTTAAAAAAAAAAAATTTTGAAAAACTTAATCGAAGACTCAATCGAAATTGGAAATTAATTTATGGAGCAGTTAATTTCCAATTTCGATTTTTTCATATTTCATAGTGAGCACAAACTATATAATCATTGGATTGTCCAATAAATAAAAAATACCATTAAAAGAATGTGGTGCCATCTACTAAACACCGAATGAATCTAAGAAAACATTATTTTTTTTTTTAATTTTCATTTATTCTATTTTTTTTTTTATTGTGTATTTTTGTTTGCAATTTTCAATTTATTTTTATTTTGAACTAATTTTTGTTTATTTGTTTTTGTTTTTGTTTTTATTTTGTTTTGTTTAGATCTGCAACATGTGCAACGTTCTTAAATAGAAAAGAAATTGAAATTATTTTTATTTTTTTTGTTTTGTTTTAAAGAAAATTTTCTCTCATACAATTTTTTCTTTGTTTTATTATTTGTTTGTTTTTTTTTTTTTGTTTTTCATCTTTTGATTATTTTATTTTAACAGTGATACTCTGTATAGTGTCAATGGCAACAATATGTTTATGTCATCATGTCATTGAATCATGTTTGCCTGTTGCTTGTTGTTATTGTTTTATTGTTTAACATTTTTAACATTGTATATAAAATAATAACTAATGTTTATATATTTTGTGATGCTCGAATTGGTCGAAAAACAGCTAAAATTCACTAAAGTCTATACATATGTATAAATAAATAAATATAAATGATAACAAAAAATATTATAAAGTATGGTCTGATGGTGAGGGTGGTTGATTGTGATGGTGCTAAAATTATATTCAATGGTAGAATGTTGACGGCTTTTAGAAATATAAAAATCGGAAACGTGGGATATGATGATGTTCTTTTCCTTTTTGATTATACAGTTATTGTGGATGGTGGAGTATTTAAAATTTCTAAATAAACTGCACGAATTGTTATTTTTGAAGTGTCTGCAGACTTAAAGTCGAATATTGTTTAAAATTAAAAAAAAAAAGAAATAGAACAGAACAAACAGGGAATAGTAGAAGAATACTATATTAATATATAGGTATTGTTAAAATTCAATTACATCACGTACGACATTTGTGTGGCTATGTTATTTTTGTTTTTTTTCTTTGTTTCATTTATTTATTTTTATGTCTCTAGTCTTTTAATAAAATATCCTTTTCTTTTTTTACTTTTTGTTTATATATGTTATGTATACGTACATGAATTGTACAAGAAATGTTGTTTAAATTATTTTATAATTATTTATAAAGAGTGTACAATTATTATTATAGTTGTGCTGTCTTTCTTTTCTTATTAAATGATATTATATGGTGTGTTCTCGAATGTACAATTATTTTATTTGAAATGAATATTTGGAATTTATCTTAAATTTGCAATTTTAACTTATAAGAATTTAGATTAAATGAAATTATATAATTTATTTAGGAGAAATATTATTGTTAGGAGGTTAAAAAACAATTTATTAACAAGAATAATATATGAAGGTATTATTTGCGTAATATTCCAATAATAAAATTTATATCCTATTTCTACTCCACTTGAGAGTATGAAAGCTTCAATAATTTGATTCTGAGGCTGTGCTTCAGTTTTCGATCAATATTATTTTCACTAAGTAATTGATTATTCTACGATTGGGTAAATATAATAAGTTACATTTAATCAATGATTCTACTTATGCAATTTTATTTAGTAGTGCTTACACTAGATATCCGTATAAGAGACGAATTTGATTTAATTTTGAAGAGATCTAACTATAATTAGAAGTGATCGAAGAGGATTTGAACATGTTATTAACTCATCGTTAAATTTAATTTTTCAATAAATGTGATGGTACATTAAGTATACGATACTGCAATTTTTTTTACATAAAATTTGTACAAGATATTGTACAAGTTTAAACAAAGGAGTAAAAACAATGCTCTGTTATTTTGAAAATTTATTCAGTTCATACATGAAAATAATAAAAATTTGTAAATAAATACATAAAATTCTATGTAAAAACAAACTAAATAAATAGTTAAATCTTAAATTCAAAAAATAACATGAAAACAAATAATATTTCACATATAGGTACGTTACCTATGTATCAAAAATTAAAAAATTATATTGCAAAGAACAAAAAAATATTTTTTAATGCATTGTATTGCTATGAAATTCAATAAAAAAGTCTGTTTCCTTTGATATACAAAGATTCACCGAACACTTCACACATTTGAAGAAAGTTCTACCTTTGCAACCTGCATTTTTGTTGCTTATCATGTGTCGGAATTGTCTATTCGTACTTCAATGATAGGCCAACTTTCGTATATCTTTTTAACCGGCATTGGACTTGTAGATGGAGATGAAGCTGGTCGATCTCTGTTTTTTAATAGTCCCGTGGAAAAAGCATGCAGTCCATTTGCTACTACCATTCTAAAATTAGTTAATTTAATTTTTCCTTATTTTCCAAACCAAGCTTGAACAATGTTTTTTATAAAATATTCAGCTTGCTGCCAAAGAACAATCAATGAAATGATCAAAAATGCGTAGCGAACATTTTTTAGATTTTTGATTAACTTATAAATTGATCCAACGCATCGACACCGCCCATGGATCAAATATAGAGCTTTACGATTTCCGGTCTACTAATTTCTACATATTTTCGTTCTCTTTTGTTATATCTTTTAACAACGTCTAAATTTCCAAAAGAAACAAAATTCGAGGTCAAATTTACCACTCGACTATCGTACCATTTTACAAAGGTAATATTCTTATTTACAACGGTATCTGTCGCTCCTCGTCCTTGTTTTAGCATATCTTTATCTGATTTTAGATTTAAAGACCCAAATCGATTGATTCTGGTCGTACCAGCAGCATTAATTTTCATTTGACTTAAAATTTCTAGCAATTTGTAGGAATGAAAATAGTTATCAAAATATAGATTATGCCCAACCTTTTCTAATCTTTTTGCCAGCTGAACTACAACAGCCGTGGAAAAACGATAAATTCTAAGTAGTTCCGAGTTCACTTGTAGTTTGGCCCTGGTACATAATAAAGTCATACGGAAAACCGGATCTTACACATAACACATAATTCACATGATCCCAAGAAAGCGGTTTTTCTTTGAAATATTTTGTTGTATCCTTTCGGGCTTTAAAAGGTATTATTTGTTCGTCGACACAAACATTGTGCTCAACTGTTTCCTGATTGCAACGACTTTTTATTTGGTTTATTAGTGGACGTATCTTATGAAACTTATCTGTACAATTATTCGATGTTTCTAAGTTATTGATGAAATGTAAATTTTGACGCAACTGACGGAATCTTTGGATGATCATTGATTCCTTGAAAAATTTAATGCCAACGTTTCTATCCCAGAACATAGAAATATTACGCAGTCGTAGACATCCCATTACTATTTGGAAAGATATTAAAAGTTTGATTTCTGCTACTGAACACTGTTTGTAAATGTTTGTGTTATTTTGAAGTGCATACAAATTTGTATAAAACACAATTTTTTCCACAAATTCTTCGGAGAAAAATTCGATAAAAAATTCTAAAGGAGACATGATATGGGTTATATCTTCTTCTATACTACACTCAAAAGTGAAGGGAGAAGGTTCACAAGGTTTGCGTTTCCAAATTATATCTTTCGTTTGGGGTGTAATAAAATTTTTATTTGAAGATTGTTTAGATTCAAAACTAAATAGACTAGCAACTACATTTTCATTTACAACAATATTTTCGTCGCCTTCAGATGCACATACTAAAACTTGGTAGTAATCATCATTATAATTAGCATCCTGAAATTTTTGAATTGGCTCAGAGGATCTTATGGGTAAATTATCAAAAATAATTGAATCATCTTCATCACCGTTCGTTTTTTAACCACTTTCATCCAAGTCTTCATCATCAGACAGAAATCTCATCTAGTATAAACAAAATATCTTGATTTTTCAAATTTCTTGACGCAGAGCTCATTATATTCATAAAACTATAGAGAAAATTTAAATAATATTTACAATGCAATACAAAAGAACTACAATGGTAAATCGGAGTTTTACGTCATATAACAATAATTATAGACACAATAAAAGGTGTGCAATATAACATTGTACAAAACACCATATTCAAAATTGGTTAATACTTAATATATTGTACACATTTTTTAAATAAAAATATAAATTATTTTTAACAAAGTTTTTATATAAAATAGTATTTATAAGAAAACTTACCACCTTTATCTTTGAAATTAAATATATATGAAAAAATATTTTTTAAATTTATATCACTTTTTGAGAAAATAAACAACACCCTACCGCACTTGTCACTATAAATCAAAGAACTGCGTAAGAAAAGCGCGCCAAATTCATTACTAACGTATATTATTTTTGTTATTATCTTTGTTTTATTGAAGACAATAGTTTTTTTTTCTCTTTACTTATACAATAGCAGTATACAAAGTAAGAATTCTCTTAAATGTATTGCCACAGTTATATCACAGATTGAATTTACAGCATCTAAATACGCTTGAGAAACACAGATTTGTCGCTGATATAGTATTCTTAACTGAGCTAATCAAAGGGAACATTTCTTCTACCCAATTACACGTTAGCGCAACTTTGTTCTAATTCCAGCCAGTTTCTAGTAATATATGAAGAGAATACTGTACTTCTAAGTCATACTCAGTGTGTATTTTTTCGACATATTTTCTTCAGTAATTTCAATCGTTTGGGATTTTGTTATGTATTTATTTAAATATTGGTTAACATGGACACATAGGAAGTGGGTTTTTTCATTTCAGGATGCGGGTCTGTCATTATTATTTTTAGAATTATTTTCTCAATTATTTTATTATGACCCGCAGTTTATTATTTTAATTTATTCAGATTTCTATTTCTGCGTAAACCTTTCATATTTAATTTTTTTGGTAAAATTTTTAATCTAATTTTTTTTTCTAATCACAATTCTGACGTTATGTCTTTTGATCAGCTCCAGTTTAAATTTTCTTATAATATCTAATCTACTATTAATGAAATCGAATTTTTTAAAATCCCCCAACTGAGAGATGTTATACAACATTTAATCATATTTTTTTTTCTTCTTGCATCAACTTTTCTAACAACATTCATACTAATATATTATATTTTTCTCTAAATTCATTTAATTTTCTGTTCTTCTTCCGGTATTATTCTAACAAGTAGATTAAAATATCATTTTAATTCAATATATTATACAAATAAGTTAATTAATTAGAAAATTATAATCTACCATGAAAAAATCTCATTTGGAAACTTCAATTTTCACAGAATATCTATTTTTTTTTTCTTTTTATTAAAATTTATTTTTACATTACAAAACGCCACACTAATTTTCAAAATGTCAAAATATTAATCTGAAATTTCATGAGGTATCTAATACAGTACATTTATAAAATTTATCTTTTAATTTCATCAAAATTATATTTTTTTTTTGTGTTTTTGTTTTGAAAAATTAATACTAACAAAAACGTATTTATTTTACACATATACATAAACGTCCGCACATTCGCTCACACATTATTTTTCATTATTTATAATTATTTGTTTTTGTTTATTCTTGTTGTTTTTTTTTTTTGTTTTTGAAGTATTTACAAAACTACAATAACTAATAACATTTCTGCATTGCATCTCAATTAAAATGATATGTGGTTTTTGATATTCTGCACTAAACTGCAGTGAGTTGCATTTTTAGGTGCAATGCTCGTAAAGTACAGTATTTTAAGCAAAACTGACAGTAAATCACGCGTAAATATGACATACATCTGCAATTTGTTATTAACAACAAATTGTTTATTTAATATTATTTATTTATTTATTTACATATATATTTTTTTATTTATTCATTTATATTTCATTTATTTATTTGGATATTTATGTATTTGCTTATGCGGTTTTCCCAATTTTTCTTTATTATTATTTTTTTTTTTTTTTACGATTTAAAAGAAAGGAAATATTTATTTTGTTATTTTATTAATTTTTTTTTTATTTTGAATTGGTGCTAGGAAATAATATCTAATAAAAAAAGTTGAACATTTAAGTATTTTAAAATGTTAATATTAAAATAAGTTTAACCAAAAATAAATTACTATTGTGCTCCAGATGACTTATTGCAATTCCATTTCGATGTCATCAATTAGAAAATTTTTTCGAATAATAATATTGTTCGAATTGGTGAGGATGCTAGATCGTCCTGCAAATTCTTTTGTTTAAACCGTTTGTTAATAATATAATTTATCCCGTAAACTTGATATTTTCTATATAAATTTGCAATTTAAGAATGTGGTCCATCAAAATTCAATTAAAAGACTTTACTGTACACAAGTACTATAACACAAGCACTAGAACATTTAAGATTGAAGAAAAACAAATGTATTTGGTAAACAACTCCTGTTGCGTGGACAGTATACTAACAACAAGCGGTGGGGCCAAACAGGTTAAAGAAAGCAATAGTAGCATTTGGAAGATTGTAGCCTATATGGATGAACAGCCAAATATCCAGAGCCCTAACCTTAGAATATTCCGGTCTTTTGAAAAATAAATCTTGATAGACATAGTGAAAAACGGTTAACATCAAACACTATCAAACAAAAGTTACAAGTTTTCATTATTAAATGTCTAGCCAAACGCAATAAATAATAAGTACCTCCGGATATTAATCATTGACGGAAATGAAGAAGAAAAGAAGAAAATGAAGATGGATAAGCTATACACTTAGAAAGCGGTCACACAATATCGTGCAAATAAGTCTAGAATGAAATCCACAAATGGAATCCACAAGGTTCAAGAAGACTTGTTTGTCTAAGAAAAAGCGAATATATCGTGGAAACGAGCGGAGACAGTATCTGCCAATCGCGTACAATGGAAAAGTCAAGTGGTAACTAGATGCTCCTAAGAGAGAGTAAGAACAAAAATAAAAACTATTATAACAGAAACATATGAAATTCAAATAATCTCAATAATTTACATATATATTAAAATTGAACGTATGTTAATTCTACAAACAAACAATAAAAAACAATGTTAGAATATGGTATATAGACTAATCCAAGGTAGTTCATCAGTTACATATCGGAGTTAAATCAAACGATTAAAATTTATTACTAAATATTAAGCCTTTAGGCCTCAACACATTTCAGCAAGTATTTTATAATTTCCTAATCGACTAAAAATTTTCCAAAATTTGTAGCAATTTCATTTTCAGAAATAAGAGAAATAATTTTTTACAAAATACTGTTAATAATTTGATAAATTAACTGCAAGATTTTTCGAATGATTTACGAAGTAAAAATATCGTATAGAAAGAAAATATGAAAAATTTTTGCTAAAGAACATGAAAAAATATATAGTCTAGATACGGTGAGTTAATATCAAAAAAAGCTATAAACAAAAACCAAAAAATACTAGGTGTTTCATTACGATTATAATAATTTTTTAGATAATATCGAAAGGTAAACACAACAAAACTAAACAAAATAATAAAGAAATGCTGCTCAACAAAAAAACAATGATCCTATTTTTCATTTAATTACAAATAATTTTACTCAATTTTTAGCTTATATTGTTGAGAAAATTTTGTATTCAGGTTAGTTGAAGTAGAAGTTTGGTGATCTAAATTAGATAAAATTTAACATAATAAATTTCACATTAATAAAGTATTATGGTGCATGTTGTAAGGTATGTTCCATAATATATTGCAAATGGTGTGTGAAATTATGAGTACATGACGTTTGATGTATGAGTGCATGGTCCATATTATATAATGCGTGATTCATGTGGATATTGTGATCATTTTATATAAACAACAATGAAGATATTTGTATGTGACAAATCTCTGTGTGCAAACAGTTAGTTTCGTCCCCTAGATTTTGAAATATATAAAAAAAAATTTAATTTCACAACAATGCACAACTGAGAAAACTAGCAACACCAACTAACTTTAAAATATACATTGACGATCTTTTGCGGCTTAATCTCAATGGCTCTGCTTCGCTTTCTGCAGATGATGCAGTTATAAAGTACTCTTTTAGCAGTGAATGTGATTTGAAGATTGCGATGATAAAAGACCTGGTATTAATCGAACACTTTCTTTCTAAAAATAGACTATTATTAAACATCAAAAAAACAAAAATCCTGTTATTTGAAAATAAATTATTTTCTGATTCAAAATTTCTACACAATAACTAACGTATTGATGTAGTAAAAAATCATAACTATCTAGGTCTTGTAGTAGATTCCAAAATTAAATGGGAAGATCATATTGATCTTGTTTGCAAAAAAATTTCTCCTTATGTTTTTATTCTACGCACACTAAAAAAATTTCTCGATAAAAAAACGCTTTTTATTATATACTCGTCATATATTTTGTCACATGTTGTTTATGTCAACCCTATATGGAGTGGAGCGGCAAAAATTAGTTTAAAAAAAATAGAAATACTAATGAAAAAATCTATTCAAATAATTCATAATTACCCAATATTGCACCCAACGAGTATGATTTATTCTGATAAGTGCCTTAGTTTTGAGAATATAATATATAAGCATGAATTGTATTTTCTGGGCTTTAACATTATAAATAATCAAATTAAGCATTATATCATTTCGCAAAAATATGTAGATGTGCATAATTATAACACCCGAAACAAATGCAATTTTTATCTATCACTATTCAAAACAAACCGTCAAAAGACAAACTGTCTCCACAATTGTTTAAAATTTTTGAATGATCTACCTGATAATTTCTGTCAATACAAAAAAAAAATCGTCGAATTTCTTAATGTTTAAATGTGCAATTTTTAAATATATTTGAATTAATGTAAATTTTTAATGAATTTCTAACTGATTGTATTTATTTTATATTAAAAAAAAAAACTATTGTCAAACAATTAAATTTTTATATTATTAATAAATTATAAGACCAGACAGCTTCGGCTACGGTCATAAAACTCTTATGTACAATGTGTGTCAAAATTACAACTTTAAAATGTTATTCAATTTATTTATTGTATTGAATTAATTTGTAACTATTTTTGAATTATTAAAATTGTAAGTGAACACAGATAAATAAAGAAAAAAAAAAAAAAAAAAACCTATTAAACCTATTTCTAGCTGCGAAATTTTTCTATTTAGCTTGACTTAATCTACTCAACTATTAAAAATCAGATATTGTGAAAAAACACCCGGTATATTTTTTTGTTTTGTTTTTGTGTAAACATTTAATGCATAAGATATAAAAATTCCTGAATTTTCTTAATGATTTGTGGAATGTTTATTTAATTAAAAATAACCTACACATTATTTTTGCATTTATTCTTTGATTATTGAAAATTTTCATCAATTCCATTTTATTAAATTAAAAGTCATATTTTTTTTTTTCTGACAATATGAAATATGGAAATGAAGTGAATGAAAATAATATTGAACTAAAAATTAAAAATAGATAGAGTTATACATTTTTATCGAATATATTATATAAGTATATATTTATACTATTGTCTATAATATAGGTAGAATACGTTTATTGTAATGATTGAATATGATACACTTATAATTTACTTCATAAAGTGAAACAAGAATATCTTACGACTATTATTGGTTATCATATCAACTAATTAAATATGAAAAACTATCACTTTTATTAAGTTGCCAAACATTTTAAGTCAATACCAAATTATTTTCGCTACAAATTTTATAAAATATCAATATTTTTTAAGCAATAAAATCTATCAAACCTAAGCTCTATTCAAGCCTTTCTGATTACTAGTTGGATTACATAAATACAAGTCAATATATAATTATTTTTTTTTTATTTATTTATTCAAATAATCTAAAAGAGCTTAAAGGCTCGTAGAAGTTGTATATAATTTTTATGTTTTACAATTGACGCAAACAATAACGAAAAAAAAAAATGTTTGTGCAAGTTAACAATAAATCGAAATATAAAAGTAAAAAAAAAGTTAGTTCTGATTATATGATTATATGATACATTTAATTTTATAATAATAAATAATTATTATAATTGAAAGTCAAAAAACAATCATCAATAAAATACATTTAAATATTTTACGAGCCCTATTCAAACACAGCAAGTTATATTCTGTCTTTAAATTGTTTTTTTTTTTTTAATTTTCTACCACAATATAAAATCTAATCTCCAATACTAATATTAATACCATAAATAATTATTTCATTTTGATAGGTGTGATAGGAACTGAATTTGTTGGCGCCATGCTTGCATAATAATTATATTGAATCAAAATAAATGATTAAATTTAAGATTTTTTAATACCACAATAATAACATAAACATTAAAATTGAATATAAAACAAATTATTTGAATTATGCATTTCAAATATTTTTGAACGATTTTGATACCATCTATCCCAATTAATTAATTCGTTGCGGTTTGTTACTTAGACCAAAAATAAAATAATAAATAAATAAAAGAAAAATGTGGTTGCCATTAAAATAGTACACAATAAATCAAATTCTTTATAAAAATTTTCTTTTTATTTTATATTTTTTTTTTTTTAATTACATATATAAAGTTGTCACCAATTCTAATTTGCCGATTTTTCTTCCTTTGAAATAGTAAAAAAAAAAAAATACCTTTCAAAATGATCTACTTAACAAGTACATCATACCAGACATGGATTTATGCCAGAAATAGAAAATTGCATATAAACATAAACAAAATAATAATGATGATATCTCTAAAATTTATGAACTCTCTAAGACGAAATAAATCTCAAAATTTCAAATTAGAAGATATTTTATTGCATATCATTATGAAAATTACACATATAAAATTAAAAATCTCATCGAGTTCATTAAGATCATTGTACATTTTATTTTATATTTTTTTAAATTAATATTAAAATTTAAATAAAATTGTGTAAATGAAAACAGTAAAAATAATTAATTGTCAATTGTGTGGTCCAATTAAATTATTTAATTAAATCTCTGTATAATTAGACACGAAACATTGATAATATTTTAAATGTATGTAGGTGGACAGTTGACGTGTACCAATATATTAGTTCTGTTTTAGACAATTAAAATTATAATGCACAACTATTATAATCAATCAGCTTAATTTTTGTTTGTTATGTATTCTATCATATCATATAAAATATATTTTATTATTCGCGTTATAGAGAGACCAATGCAATGTCAAATAAGCTACTGCAAGATTGTATTGATTGTTTATTACTTTACAAAGAGACAATATTTTCATATTTTCACTGGGCGTTAGCAAACATTTAAATTAACAAAACGTTATATCAGTTGGATTTCTCTACTTTTATCATGAACTAGACCTTCTCACATAGCGTAGTTCCATTTTACTTAAATTATTACCAAATTATATTCTCAACCAAATTTATAAAATATCATTTGACTTTATGAACAATGAAAGAAAAAGTCAATCCATGTCCTGAGCGGGAGTTGAAACCTGGATCTTCTAATTAAATTTATTAAAAGAGGTATAACCAGAATATGTGAGAGGAAGACGATATCGCACACCTCAATGACAGGACGCATCTACTGTATAAATTTTATAGCGATACGTTGCCTTCCTGGAAAGTTATGACAGATTGAAGACTTACGATATTTCGTCAGTTTCATTGACTCTCCGTTCTAGTGCATTGTAAGTCGACATACAATATAATAGAACGTACATTTTAAATTAGATATCGACATACAATTTTTATGGTCTGTCTTCTAAATGGATGAAACGACCATAAAAATGAATGAAACCTGTTTTCTAAATGGATTTGTATGTACACTTATACACTATTTTATCTTGTCACAAAATCTCAAATGTATAATTTGTATGTATTCCTGCGATAAATAAGTTTGGAGAATTTTGACAGTTAAATAATTTTGTTGATAAGGGTTTTTGATATAAATTTTTGTATATTGTCATAAAGTTTAGAAGTTTATAAATTGTGCTGACATTATTTGATAAATTCAAATATATTTTAAAGTTGTTTGTGTTAAAAAAATAATGTTTTGCGGAAAATTAATGGTCACGTCGTGAAATTTTTTTTTATAGAAACTTCTTCAAGAAAAAAGTTAAGAGTTTGATAGAACATTTAATTCACAAAGTTGAAATAGATACACATAAGCTTCAAAATTGCTGTACCGAAAGCATCAAATTATGAAGTTATTACTGCAAAAAATGCTATTGTTAGTTCTTTACCTAGTATATCCCAAATAGAGAAAAAAAGGTTAAAAAATATACATACAATATAATTAAATAAACCATACTGTAAAGTTTGGAAATTAGGTACATACTTAGGTACTAATTTAAATTTTTTAAAAAGAACTTCTAGATTTTACTGATAGTGGCAGTGAATACCATCCATCAACTAGCAGCATGAGTAGCCGAACAGGAAGTTCTTTCACTACTCTAGCAAAAAAATCACGGTTGAATGTGTCACTTCTTGTAAAAAAAGGATACCTAATCCAAAAAATTGGGCGAAAAATAAGGTAAAAACAGCAAAACTACATGGACAAAGTTACATTTCAAATATAACAGTTGAAAATGTTCCGACCAAACAAATGAGACCACCGTGCTCATCTTGTAGAAATCAATGATTGATTAAAGTGAGCCTAGATAATAGGAAATAATATTGAAGTACAGTTTTTGTTTTTGTTTTAAAAATGAATTAATAAAAGCACCCTGAGTTTTTTTATTTAGAATATGTTTTTGGTTTTATTATTGGGTCATATAATGCAGGTAATTCTAATTAATGATTTTGACAAATCTTGAATCTTTTTTAACAAATAAAATTTTGTTCCAAACGTTTATATGGTAAGTATACTTACAAAATTAAATATAGAAAAAAATACTATCTAGTATATTGTAAATATACTTACCACATTTTTTTTGGGAGATTTTTCCAAAATATCTGTTGATATCTATTGTATGTAGACTTACAACATCGATTTTTGAAAAAATGTCCGTTCTAGTATATTGTTATTTTAAATACCTCCTAAACTTTTGAATTTTATATAAATTAACGTATGAGCCCTTAATAATCTTTAAAATCTGCATCTTTTGCCATTAAAACGATTTGTCTATCTTAAACACGAGTTGAGAAATACCCCTGAAAAGTTTCAAAATCTTAAAATCGATCTCCTGAAAATTACGATTTTGACTTACGATATACTAGAATGAGGTGTGCGATATATAAATTCTTGGCAAATAAACAGTCCTCACAATATTATATAGGACATAACATTAATGTCGCCTAATATAACTTTGACATAATCCAAACGTTTTTCTGCCTTGGAACAATTATCCTTGAAATCCGCTGATACTTCGGTTTGTCTAAACAACTTGGTTCAAAACATCTACCTCAAAAAGGTAAAGCCAATCCTTCTACGCCTAGGTGAATGTAGAGTGAATGGAAGCAAATGCTTCCGCGAAAAAAAATCTTCAAACCCAAATCCAGGGGAACATATCAAGGGAGGTCACACCTTCGTTGCGAATTTAAGCTGTTGACGTATATGAAAATAATATGCGGTCATAAACTCAGTGGAGGACAATATTTTGACCCAAGACCATCAAGATCTGTAGCGCCCAGAAAACAAGTAAGTAAATAACAGGCACATCATGTGATCGGCAACTTTGTTTTCCTCATTACAAAACTAAATAAAAAAAAAAATCAAATTTGAATTCAATTTTAGTACATATAAAATAAAGCTTCACATTCAGATCATATTTCAAAATAATTTGCAATAAACTTTTACAGTGCAATTGAATTATAAAACACTATTGAAATTCAATAACCCCAATATCATCGAGGTACTTACCTAATATATAATAAAACTTCTTTCATAATAACGACACAAATTACTCATCTAAAGTTTTTTTTTTATATTCTTAATTTAGTAAAATATCCCAACAACACATAAAAATAAACTTCAGTAAATTATTTTCCACTTCAAAAGATTTCTCAGCTAACAGAAAGAGAAAGTAATTTTCAGGACATTGAATTCATAAATTTAATCCATCTGATTTCAATCAGATCCCATAAAATAAAATAGAATAAAAACATTTTTTTATAGATTTAAATTCAAAAATAAAACAAAAATCACGGAAACAAAAACAACAATAATAAAAAAAAAACTAAATCAAGACTTATTCAGATTTTTCAGTCATAAATTTTACTTTTTTTTTTTTTTTAAATCTCCATGTTTTCTCTTCTAACCCATTCTAAATGCTTATATTTATAAAGTTGAAAAAAAGAAATAATAAAAAATAAAAACAAAAAATAAGTGATTTGATTTTGGTAACATATAAACACACTCATACATAAAACTTTTATTTTACAAATACTGACATATTATATTACTGTGTATGTACAACATTCAATATAACAGGTTGACATTTCTTCACTATAAATAAAAAACTCACCCTATCTAAAATAATTATAGCAGTACGATACGTATTTACAGGGAGTTGCAAGAATATTTGAACCAAATTGGATTTAGGAATACAGTTTGCATTATCGACCCATGGGCCACTGATGGATACCTAACAGTGTACTATAACCGAATATTTGTTTTTAAAAGGAATATTTTCTTATGAAGTTCTTAGTGTCATATCTTCATTATCAAATTACTTAGAAATTGAAATAATCTTAATTGTCATTTATATACATGGTAAATGTTAAATTAGAATCAAAATAGATTACAAAAGGGTGTTTTTCCACTTATAAATAATGATGCAAATGTTATAGTACATCAGCCCTATTTGATTACCGATTCGAAATACGATTCGTCAACTCTATTTGAGATGTATGCTGTAGGAGTTTGCAATATTGTAGATGTACGTGACTAATCCATTCATTGTGAAAAACCAATTAGCACCTGATTGCTACTTTTTGATGCCACCCTGTAGGGGTTGTGCAGAATATTAATACTTATAAGCAATCAACTTACTAAATATTTATCTCAAAAGGTTACAATATGGCTTTACAAAAAAGTCAAACACTTCTACTACATTATTTGAAGTTATAACACTTGCTCAGGATGATATTAGCAAAGGTAAAAAGGTATGTATGGTATTTTTTTAACCTTGCAAAAGCATTTGATTCAGTAGATAGAACTATCATGCTAATAATTCTACACAAATATGGGGTGAAAGGTAATGAATACAAATGGTTTGATAACTACTTTACAAACAAAAAGCTGAACGTGATAATATAAAAAGTCAAAAATGTGAAATTGACTTCGGTGTAATCCAAGCTGACTTGGTCCAGTCCTATTTTCAATCTATGTAAGTACCGTTTCAAATTTGAAGGTATATGGTAAACCATTTATGTATGCAGATTATATATTTGTTATACACAGGGTGGTCCGGTTTAGAGTAAAAAGTTTTTAAGGGGTGATTCCTTGGAGTATTTTAGGGAAAAAATTGTTCTAGAAGAGGGGTCTATCTTTAAATTTACTTGGGCTACAGAGGGTTAAAGAAAATCGGATTAGAAAAATTATGTCTAAAGAATATCCACTACAGTTCAGAAGAAATTGAAACTAGAGCAACATCTTCTTCATAGCTTTTTTTTAGAATTAATACACTTAATTTACGGTATATGCTGAATGAGTATCAGACTTACCGTTTTTGAATAATAACTGCATAAACTTAAAATTTTGCTTTTAAAAATTGAAAATTTTGTAAAAAACGTTGAATATCTCGAAAAAATTCGCTAACTTTTTTTTTTTTTTTTATTGTGTTGATGCGCTACATCATCCCCTACAACTTTTTCATACACAACTTTCATATCAAACTTGCCGTTTTTCATGTAAAGTCATATAAAATTTCATTAACCCTAACTAATTTCAGTAATTTTAACTAATTTTGACTAAAAAATAAAATTGCTACAATATTCAACTCTCAGTTATTATTTTTCTTACTAAAACATGGGTTATCCAAATATTAAATATGACTTTACTTTAGAATAATGAAACTATTTCGGTATTTTATGATAAAAATAAAATGGATCAAGTAAAAACTTATAAGTATCTTGGAATTATAGTGGATGAAAATCTGACTTGGAATACACATATAAATGAACTAAGTTAGAAAACAAGGAGAATAGCTGGAGTATTTAAGAAAATAGGGAAAACGGTACCTAACACCAACAAAATATCAATTTACTACAGTCTTTTCCATAGCACTATTTTTTATAAACATGTTGCAAAGAATACAAAATAAAACCATACCAACAATATTTTGCCTAAACAGAAATCTACTAATACAATACATAAAAAACATAACATATTAAAACAAAAGGACTTTCGGGATATGACACAAATATTACATATATACACAATATAAAACACAGTAATATAAAATCAAACACACAATTAACATCCAACAATGTTCATCAACATAACACCAGAACAGCTAATGAAATGCGTTTTTATGCCGGCAGAAATCTAAATGGGCTGAGTCCTGTAATAAACACCAGCATCCGCCTATATAACGAGCTACCGTATAATATAAAAAATTTACCACCAAAAAAATTAAAAAAAAAAATTAAAGTACTAATGTTAGAAAAATATAATATATAAAAATCTAGAATTTGTACATGTATGTATATTACTGAATGTTTAATTTGTCTTCTCTTATTGTTCTTGCTAAATCACTAAATCAATATTTTTGTTAAAGATAAAAGATTTTTTTTTATAGAAAATTTATTTTTTTTTTTTTAAAATGTTAATGGTATGAATTTTCCTTTTAAATGAATTGTTCGAATTATCCGCATTAGTCTTAAGTTATTAAGTTTTGATGTTAACAATATTTTGTGTATACTCTATACGAGCGATGCAAGCTCTTTTGAGATTTAAAAGAAATAAATAAGTAAAAAATAAAAAGAAACAGATTTACTACTTACACGCCATAGCCAATTCCGTCCAAGAGCGAAAAGCAGCAAAAGTCCTACACTGTGGAAATACCAAGGTGGTACAAAGCACGTTATGAAAGTTCGTTTAGAGTTAGAAAGTTTAAATTTTTTGTTTTTAATTGAGGCCAAAATAATGGGATAAGCATCCCAAAAGCTTTTGAGACTTTTAAAAGATTGTGAAATTACATGGAACTACATGCCATTTATATCTAACTTCCACATTACAGTTTAAAGAGTTTTTCAAAGTTATCATAGATTTAGTTTTCTTGATTGAGTTTTCCATACTTTTAATAAATAGATATTTTACCAACTATAGATTAGATTAGATTAGGTAATTTCGGGGGGGATCTGGACCTCATATCACAGCAGACGCAATTTGAACTTATTATGAATACCCGTGTTAGTTAGTTCTATTAATCATCTGAGTCCTAAAAGATACCTGATTTTGTGAACAGACTCTGACTTTAATGGTATGTTATTCCAAGATGACGAGCTCTGCTACAAATAAGTCCTTCGCATTCACAGGGCTTCACTATATTCTTCCTGTATTTTACATATGAATCAAATCACAAACATGGTACACCCAGAACTAGTTTGGGTACTCCAGAAGGATGATGTGCTTTCGATAGCGTTATTCGACTACTGCTTACCAAGAAATAATTTTGAGAAACCTTTCAATATAATCTTGCCAAGCACAGAAACGTGGGACCTGCCCACCCTCTTTCGATAAAATATCAATAATATGGTATACGGATGGCTCCAAGAAGATAAATGGAGTAGGATCGAGAGTGTATGGAAAAAAGCCTCAAGGCCCATATCTATTCAAGCCTAGATTCTACAAACACAGTCTTCTAAGCCGAAGTACATGCTTTAGAACTCTGTGTGCGAGAAAATTTAAGAAGAAATTACAAAAAAAAGTAAAATCTACATTCTCTCAGACAGCAAAGCAACCATACTGGCTATTAACTCATATACCATCACGTGAAAGTTAGTATGGGATTGTGTAGAAATACTTAAAACACTGGCAAAAACAAATAATGTCACAATAATGTGGGTACCAGGACATTCTGGCAAAGCAGGAAACGAAGCTGCAGATTACCTAGCAAGGAAAGCAGCGGATACACCCTAAAAATTTTGCATATGCTGTATTTTATAGGCTAAGTCGAAAGTAAGATTCGTTCCCCACATCGGTGTAATATTCAATTTTAATTTTAATATTTTCAATTTAATATGCAAGGCCTAATCATTTTTCGTAACACTATTATTTATACCATATTGTGGCTCAATTTTGCATTTGAATACAATCGATTTTTTATCAGTGGATTTGTGGCAAATTCAACATTGTAAATGACGGTCTCTGAATATTTTGCAAAACAAAAAACCATTTGACAAAGAAACAATTAACAAAATAAATGCTAGCTAAAATACGAATAGCAAATACACGTTTAATAAATATGTCATTGATTGCAACCTTTCTAAGACACAAATATACATAAAAATTCTGTGAAAATAGGCAACGCTGATTTTGTAATCAACTAAAAACTATTAAGAGTGTATACAAACGAATGTTTACTTGAGAAATGTTTTTTTGCTAAGTAAAAAACTTTGCTAAAGTTTTTTTTGCCAACAATTTTTTTTTGTTAAGTGGAATTTGCGAAATGTCCATTTGCTAAGTGTAGTTACTTAACTAGGCGAACACCATTTGTAAATGCTTTTGCAAGAGTATTAGAAAATATTCTTTATTACTTACTTACGTAGATGGTGTAATAGTTTTTAACCGATTTATACCTGTCACAACATTATTTTTATATTTCCTTTATTACGCACTCTTTCGAATTATTATTGATAGTACAAAATAATTAACAGACTAACTATAATTCATTTTTCAACCACCATGATTGTTCCTCTACATATCCGAAATATAATTTCAATGTATTTATTTATTTTTAACACACACTGTACAAATAAGAAATTTATATTCCTTTTTTTATGGTTTCAACTGGTTAAAATGAAAAATAAAGTTTTATGATATACACTAGACTTACCTTTAATCAAGCACTGTCACTTTTGTGCGACAACCGAAAAAATTTACGAGTTTTTAACAGTCGAATAACATGTTAAAAAATGTAATAGAAAAAGAAAATTGCAAATAATTTACAACACCAAAAAAAAAAACAAAAAGGAATATTATTATTAAAAGGTGAAATCTGTAAGAATGAATTTTTATTGTTGTTTTGATATTCTTTGCAGTTCTTAACTTATAAAGTTTATCTTTGTTTATAATATGTATGATGTCCTTGACACTACACAGTATAGAATAGAAGAAGGGTTGAAAATATTTTTATTTAAAAACCAAAAACACCAACAAAAATTCATTTCAGTTAGGTGAAGACGTAACTTATAAGATTTCTCAGTACAATTAAGTTACAGGTAAATATCCTAGATACAGATAAATAACTTCATTACATAGAAAAAAAATTTTAAGAATTCTTCTGAGATAGATTTTAAGATTTTGTAAATAAGTTAAAGTTTGGAATTTGTTTTAATATTAAACATTAAAATAACAGATTTATAAACATATACAAGTATATACATATATACGTATTTATATAATGTATTAAAAAATATGAAAATTTATTGTTTGGGAATTTACCTTAGAAATATTTTAATTAAAAAATCAAAAATTAACGAATTTCCTGTGTTATTTTTTTTTCTAAGAGTTTAAAAGTTTATTTTGTTTTTTTTTTAAAGAAACCGTGTCTGTCTTACACCTATACATGATAATGAAACATATTTTTTTTTTTATATATTTTTATGGAGTGTGAAATTCTTAAAATATTTGTGAATGTATGTGTTATGAATACATTTTAAATTATTTGAAGTCAAAGTCAGGTTTTTTAGAACTCATTCTCAATTGAATGTCATCTAGACTTACGTATTTTCTGCTGATTTATACATCAGCGTATAAGAGTGATATGATATACACCACAATATTAGGCTAAAAATTATAGAACAACTCATTATATTACTGTCATAAAAATAAAGAAATTACAGTTGCTGGGATACCAAATAAAGGTGGTTGAAAATTCTCATGGTTAAGAGTATTTTGATTCCAGAACAAAAATCAACATACGCCAAGATAAAGCAAGCCCGAGATACTGGATACGAAAAACTATTTTAGCCGTTCGTAACCAACAAAAATGAAGGACGACGATGAGTCAGGCACAGAATGTGTATGGTCTATTGGTTACGTAAGGTGAATAATCTTATATATAATACACAAGATGAACGACGGGTGGAGTAAAAAAAAATTTCTTTTCATTGCGATCATTAATATAAATCATATAAAATTAGCCGAAAATTTGTATTACCTGTCTTATTTTTACATGACAACTCGGTTAAAATAACTAAATTATGGGTATATTTTCTTATGATTTTAACCAGATTCCACTATATTTGATTTCTTTTGTTTAAACTAGAACCTAACTGCATTCTAATATAACAATTATGTTATTCGAATTTTCTTACTATTATTCTAGTAATTATACTACATTTTTTTTTATTTAATTATTATTTCTTTTTTTATTGTAATTTTTTTTTTCTCAAATATTGATTTTAATTTCCCACCTTTGGTCCTCTTATTTCAGATATTTATTGTTTTTCACATTTTCCATAAAATTTATTTCTATATA
This sequence comes from Argyra leucocephala, assembly GCA_963942445.1. NCBI lineage: Eukaryota > Metazoa > Arthropoda > Insecta > Diptera > Dolichopodidae > Argyra > Argyra leucocephala. The sequence continues at coordinate 82,457,703 of OZ012677.1, forward strand.
ATTCACCAACAGTTTTTAAAACCATCATCGTCTTCTTTCAATGTAATAATTTTGAAATTAATTGAAAATTAACAACAACAAAAAATGAAATATTCAAAATGAATCAAAAAAAAAAAACAAAAAGTCTAAGAAAAAAAAAGAAAAACAAAAAAAGAAACAAAATTTAATTACAAGAAGTAAGTAATTTCCTTACCTTTTTATTGGGGTTGATAGCAGCGGAAATAATTCCATTTGCCGGTAATGTTGTCATTGATGTACCTGTAGGATGAATTATTGCACCTGGTGTTATACCAGTTGGTGTTGGTATTGTATTTGCAGTTGCAACTGCATTATGTGTCATATTATTAACATTATTTTGTTGTTGTGGATGTACGGGAAAAAAACCCGGTACTGCAAATGGTACCAATAACATTTGATTATTTTGTACACTAGAATTTGTTGTATTTGTTGTATGAGTTGGTGTATTTAATACAGTTGGTGCTATATTTGGAACAATAAATTTTGGTTGATTTGATGATGTTGCACTAATATTACCAATACTGTTACTAGATATATTATTATTATTATTATTTATATTATTTACTGATGATGTTATACCCGATAATATTGCTGTATTTTTTCCACTTGATGTAACAACCATAGCAATGTTGCCGTTTGAATTTTTATTATTGTTATTATTATTACAAGAACAAATCGATGATGATTGATGGTTATTTAATGGAATAAGTTTTTCTATAGATAATTTTTTACTACCACTCAAATTGGAAGATATTTCTGATATTGTTGTTGTTGGTGTTGCTGTTGATGCTGCTGTTATATTTTCTGTTGAATTACTTTGCTGATTCAATGATGATGAAGCTGATTCCAATGCTGATAATAATGGTGATGTGGACGTTGATGATAATCCTATTTGGTTTTCTGATGTTGTTGAAGATGGTGTTTCGTTAATTGTTGTTGTAGTTGTTGCGGCTGTTGTTACTGTTGTTGTTTCTGTTTTTAATAATGGTGATGATGCCAATGATGGTGGTTGTGGTGATGTTGGTGTTACACCTACCGATGACACAATTAATGATGTAGATGATGTTGCTGCTGTTGTTGCTGATGCTGTTGATGATGATGATGATGTTGATGATGATGATATTGGTAATTGAATTAATTTTAAATGTTGAGATTTATGAAATGAATGATTTTGATGTTCTTGTTTTTGATGTTGTTGTTGATGTTGCTGTTGTTGTAAACAACAACGTATACAAGAGGATGTTGAATTTGATGATGTTATTATTGAGCCTCCTGTTGCACCGCCACCAGTTATATCAGATATTGTTGTTGTAATCGGTCGTGCATTAATTACAGGCTTATGATATTGTTCCTGTTGATGATGCTGATGTTGATGATGATGATGATATAATTGATGTGAATGATGTTGATTATAATGTTGATGTTCTTGTTGATTAAAATTGTTTGGATTTGCTGCTGTTAGAACATATGGGGCACAATTTTGTCTGGATTGAGCTAAAATATTAGCAGTACCAGATGATTTTGGTGCTTTTGGTGTCCAAACAGAACAAGGTACCAACCCGACTAAGCGTAGCCCTCCAACAGGGCTCGCTTCGGGTCCTGTTTGAGATGTTATTTTGTTGAAAATTGATAACAAGTTTATTTAAATATTATTTGTTTTTGTTGTTGTTTTGAAATTTTTATTTATTTTTCTTTTTATCTTTATTGAACACTTATATCCTCTTTAACCTAAAATGAAAAAAGGTGAATTTTGTTAATAATTTCCATTACGTATAAGCATTATTGTTTTAAAATTGTTGTAAATAATTTCAAGAAGGTAGATACAGTTTTTTTTTCATAGTTTTAAATGTGAGAACTGTGAAGAAGAAATAAATCAAAATTTTAAGAGGGGAATATGAGATGGAATAATTGCATGTCACTTTCTAGATTCTCATTCGGGTACATTATAGAACAAAAATTTTAGATATTAGAAAATTTATTTAAGTGACTATAACAATTTATGATTAAAGTGTACTATTTTTTCTATACAATACAAATACAACTCTATGGCATTTTTGAAATATTTTTTAATTTGTTTTTATGTTTTTTTTTCTTATTGTTGTTTTTATTGGTGTTATAACGAATTTTTCTGTATTCAAATACTTCAAAAACAATGTTAAAAGTTGCAATATTGATACAAAATATAAACAGGGTGGTCCATTCCAATCTGGAAATCCTTTAGTAGTGGTTCTTAGAGTGTTTTAGAAATAAATAAATTGTTCTAGATAGGCGGTGTATTTTTCAATTAAATCATCGAAATTACACGTTGCTCAAAAAATTAGATTCTAACAATTTCTAACAATTAATATTTACTACAACATCGAACAAATTCAAACTGCAGCAAGTTGTTCCTTATAACTTTTTATAAAGTTAATTAAATTAAATTAAATTTATTTCCCAAGCATATAAAAATGCATACACAAAAAGATATTGGCCCTTTTCTTTAAGAGATGTGGGACATTTATAAAGTTGATGTAGAGAGCTATAGCAGATATATAAGGAGCTATAGTAGATGCATGTTAGACATTATTCATGTAATCTGGTGTTTTACTCCTTGTAACCATAGTTAAATTTGAAAATAGAACCCCAGTATTAGAACCATTTTTTACCCTAAAATACTCCAAGAAATCACCTTCTAACGGATTTTCAGGTCGGAACGAGTCACCCCACCCTGTATTTAAGTACGGATATATTTTATATTATTATGTAATTGTCTACCTAAAGCTTTCGTCATTTCCATTGTGAATAAAATAAATAATGCCAACGGCTAATATAAAATGCAAGGAAAAACAATAAAAAAAAAATAAAAAAAATAAGAAAATTTCATGAGAAACTCTATTTTTAACAAGGTCCTAAGGATATCTGAACATGAGTACATAATTACGATATCCTTTCATGTAAACATAATATTATAATATACAAATATATATATATATATATATATATATATATATATTATATACATTATATTATCATCATCTGTCAGAATCTATCTATCTATAAAGGAAGGAACACTATTTAGATAGCTTTAAATTAAAATGCGCTGAGCTGAAAAATTGGTTTCCACCGCACTACCACTTTAGAATAAACGACCTAAATGGCTATAAAGTAAATCTTTTGTATTCGTTTACAAAATGCTCCAACCAACGAATCAACACAACAAAAATAATAAAATCAAAAAAAAAAAGACTAATGATGAAATTTTCGTGTTACTTTTTTGTTATTTTTGTTTTTGTTGTTGTTATTTACTCAAATGTATAGAGATTAAGGAATATTATATAGTAGCAGCAGTTGAATAAATTTATATTCATACATTATAATATGAATACAATATTACAAAATACATAAACAATTTTATAATAGTCTCATAGAAGATTATAATATTTCAAGTTAACCCTTTAAAATAAAAAAAATTTACTAAAGACAGTGGAGGTAATGAGTATAAATAGAAGTAAAAATTTTTCCAATCGATTATCCAAGGCTTATTACTAGTACTGTAGAATTTCATTTTGTTATTTTTTTTTCGTAATAACTCCATTAAGAATCCGTAACTTTGAAGTTTTTAGCAGTTAAGATACACCATATATTAGTCTAAATCAGCGGTTGGCAAACTTTTTTCGTCATGGGTAAAATTCGTCTAAGATGAGATGTTTTTGAACTCGTGGGTCAGTGGCAATTTTATATGAAAGTAATTTAAAAAAAATAGTTAAACCAAAAGTGAATTCATTTATTATCAAGTAAAAAAAATTTTATATAAATATAAATTGGATAAATTCAGTACACAATAGTAAAAATAAATAAAAAAAACAACAAAAATAACATTTAATATTTTAACTACTATCAGTAGGCGAAATCAATGGCTTCCATGATGCTGTACTGTTGAAGTTAATTTGGATAAGTTTGGTTCATATTTTGACATTTTAAGCTCAACACATTCATCTCAATAGTCAAACTGGTCCTGTTTTTATTCAAAATATATTTCATTTGTGAAAATGTTTGTTCACAATTATAGCTTGACCCAAACGCAGATAAAAGAGCAAATGCAACTTTTTTGATACATGTGAATTTTGTTGGAAGAGATGCCCAGCACGTAAATATCATATCAAGGTGATTTTCTTTCGTTTTCTCTAAATCACCACGTAAAGTTTTAAATTTATCAGTCCATAAAGTTGAACTTTTTAAATCAATCAGCTCTAGGCGAAAATTGGTGATTTCAAGGAATTCAAAACATTGTAAATCTAAAACAGTTTCATCAATTACATCCTTACCTTCGTTATAAATGCAAACATTGGACCGTGCTTTTTCAAAGTTTCAAATCTATTTTCAAATTCGTTTTTCATGCTATTAATATAAGACTCAAATTTTTTTTACATCGAAATCATCAACATTTCGTTTTTCTTCTTGAGTTTTTATATGTGGGAAATAGTTAAATTCACGCTTTTTTATATCCATTTCAAATAAAACTAATTTTGAGCAAAAACTCTTCCATTCTTCATATAATTTTAAAACTGTGTGGCGGTTACCCTGAAGTCGTTTGTTAAATTCATTATAATGGTTCATTATATCAATTAAGAACAGAAGTTTTAAGAACCATTTTTTATCATCCAGCTCGGTTTTTAAGCGAAGCATATGTAACCGTAAAATGTATTCATATTCAAATGCTGTGTTCTTCTTGGCTGTTATTTGTTATGCTATGTTATATTAAAAACTTAAAAAGAACAATTTAAGTTTTCAACCGCAACAACTTGTCTTTTTTTATATTTAGATTTTTGTAACCATAAATATATTTATTGATTTGAAATCAATTTTACATTTTCGAAGCGGGTAACATGAAATGATGATTTGAACCGCGGGTCATACTTTGCCGGGTGCTGGTCTAAATGTTACGACCATAAATTACTATTGATTTATTTATACCATTGATATTCGGTTTTACTGTTGAAAAACTTAAGAACAATAATTTTAATGAAGACCTGCATATATTTGTTGTCAAAAGAACACAATATTTAATAGAAAATTTATTTTGATTTATTTTTAAGTTTTTATGAGTTATATTCATGTAATAATTATATTTAAATTTAATTATAACTATGTAAAGACTTGATTAGCACACATCCAATAATGGATTTTTCTTCTATGAGAAGCCTCAATATCAAAAAAAAATAAGGATCAATAGGGATTGTGTCAAAACCTTTACTGATACTTGATTTTTATTCTTTAAAATATATTCAAGTTGTGGTTCATAAGCCATATTTATTAGCTTCTGAAGGTGTATAGTCATATTAGGATCTCCATAGAAGCTTTGTAAAATATTTACAATTATTATATTAAATATATAGAGATGAAATACTTCTAAGCGTCTAGTTTTCTAATCTATAATTATAATAGATAAGAATTTAAGGACCTGCGCAGTAAGCATCTTCAGACATCTCGCTTCTCCTTAATGAATTCTTAATATATAAATAAGTTGTATATCAAAAAATAATGCGCACACAGTTGAAAATATCATATGGTTTTATTATTCACAAATTACATTATGCATATGAGAGTTCTTATTAAAATAAAAAACAAAAGCAAACAAAAAAATCATACTGGATTGGATTCTTCATTATGACCGGCGATTTCATTTTTACATAGGAGAGTTAGAGTATACCTCTTTAACTAGAAAAATATTTTTATTTTAGTAATTTTATCCATTAAATGTCTCTTACTATATGTTGAAACGAAACAGTATATGGGGGAGCAGTATTTATTATACTAACCTCCAAAGTTTTATGAAAACATGAGTGGTTTCTAATTTATCGTGAGAAGTCTATGTCAGTACGTAAATGACTGTTCTTTTAAAAACTTTAAATTTGGCTTCAACTTGAATTATAATTACTCAACATGGGTCACTAGCATTATTTTTATTACAGTTCATTGCCCTATAGACAAATCCTCATTCTTTTGCCTTCACTATGCACTATATATACCAATCTATACATATGGCAACTAATATCCAGTTACGTATATTCCGAGAAGGTGAGATGTTACAACATCAAATATTTTTCTTTTTTCTTTATTTGATTTTCAGTTTTTAATCACACACAAGGTGTTTCATGGACTCATTGGTATTGTTAAAATTGCATTATAGGTACATAAACAAATATACTATTTAATAAAAATTCATCGATAATTCATTTTTTTAATAATTATTAGACAAATATTAATTAATCGAATACAGAATACAAATAAAAAATTAGAAAATTTAAATTCAAATAGAAAATTTAAATCATTCAATTCAAATAATGAAAATTAAATAAAAAGGCGGATTGTGATTGTGGTGCGCCTACAATTCTACTTTCTTTTTCTCATATAAAATCTGTTGTTTGTGTCACTGTATTGAAGCAGTATTAGTGTTGTGTGATCAACATTATTCATAGTTAATTTTAAGATTATCTATGCTGATAGTAAGAAATATCTTTGATTGGTAAAATCTTATTTTCAGAATACAAGCAGTAAATACCATGTAGCAACGGTAAGCTTTAAATAATTTTTAAGCAACTCATTTTAAGATACTTGCAAATTACGAACGATATTGTTTTTTTTCTCATTTATTTATTTATCATTATATATTATTCACCTGAAAGTTATACAATACAAATTTTATTCACCAAAAATAAGGGAAAATAAAAAAATAAAAAAAATAAACCACCACACCTTTACAAATATCAAAAGAGTGCATATGAGGTACATTTAATTTAGGTAGGTGAGGTAGGTAAAGATAAATATTAATTTTTCTTAAAATTTTCTTGGATCGTTGGAATAAATTTATTCTGATTACAGTACCATATTTTGATTTGTACAATGACAATCGAGTTTAAAATAACTTATAATTAGGAGTATGGATAAAAAAACAAATAAAACAGACTAGCACGATAAATTCACATTGCATTAAAATATTCATTAGTAGTATTTTCAATTGAAAAACTACTTATTGATACTCAAATTTTGACATAGAGATCTGTTCAGTGCCTGTCATTCATTCATTCATTCATTCAATTCAACATGCGATTTTCTGATAAAAAAAAACCTTTAGGTACACAATTTTTACACAAAATCTAATAATTAAACTTGATTTATAATTACTCAACAGAGGTCCCTAATTTATTTGTACTGCGCTTAGCACTGAACAGTTTACACGCTGGGTGGCACAGTAGGTAGAGCGCCTGTCTTTTTCTAACTGAAAAGTCCAAGGTTCGATTGCTGATGAAACAAAACAGTGCTTAATGGATTTTTCGACGTGGTCCAGTACCCTTTGTCATTGGAATAAACTAAATGACAAAAACATAATTGAGAGTATAATCTGGTAACAAATTAAATAAAATTGAATTACTCTATTTGAGAAGGCGTAGATCCTGACCATAGCTACAATTTTCCATATTTAATAAGCCAGTATTTGATAAATAAATGTTCGAAATATTGTAGATATTGTAGTATAAACTTGCAGTACCGTACTTAACTAAGCGCAAAAACGTAATTCTACCTAAATTACTGTCAAGAACATAAAAAAACAAAAGTCATTACACACAAATATGCTACAAAGCAAAGTAAAATTGAATAATCAATTACATACACTTTAATAAAACAAGAAAACAAAAAAATAGGGCTTGATAGTCTAAAGTCAGTGTTAAATTTATAAATGTTACCTATAATAAGCATTCTATTATTAGGTTCATAAATAAATTGAATGAGCGTGAATGGTGCAGATTTCTAATATAGCTGGAAACCAAAGTTTATTTTACATTGCCCTTTACAATTTCTGTAATGAAAATAACATCAGAAACCTCACACCAAAAGTTAAACGTACGTAAATCAATTCTTTTTAGTTTTTACTAATATGATGGTAAGTTAATAAGAAAGACCATGACAAGTGGCGTAAAATGAAGCTAGTTTTTTTTTATTAATACATCATAAAATAATTGTACCACTTGTAATATATTTTTAATATACATTTACATCTAGATCTTCCATTTGATCTATTTCAAGAACATGTTTAATAAATTCAATTTCGAAGGTCCGCACGCTTTCATGTTTCATACAAGTTAATCTTATGCCTGTTGAACTTTACACTAGTTCTAATTGCTTGACAAAAACAAAACCCTGATCTCCTGTTTCTCACATTTGTCCAAATCTTGAGATTTTTCTTATTAAAATAATTATTTAATCGCTTGTAAAACTTAAAAGTAAATAAATTCGTATTAATTCTGAAGCCGAAATATTTAAATTTATATACACAACTTCTATGTTCTGATTGCCTATTATTGATTGACTTCCTACCCGACGAACTTTTGCTTTTCTAGTTTTCTATTATAAAAAATAAAAAAAGCGCCCAAATACTTATCTCAATCACTGTATACACCTATATAGTAAATAGCCATAACTATAGAATAGATAGAAAAAATATTGCATCCTTTATAAAATGATGAAAATTCATATGGAAAACTTACTATACCAAGTGAATTCTTTTGTATTTTAAATTATACAATTTATACGTACATATATATGTGCATGTAATATATATATATAATATATAGAAATCAACATATGTAATGGGGATTTTTGTTTTTGGTACAAGTTCATTGAATGTAACATTTTACTGGCTCTTCATGATTGTAAAAAAAAAAACAAAAAAAAAATAACAGAAAAAAATAAAATCAAATTTTTTTTTTTATAAATTAACCAGCCAATTTAATGGCTAACATAAATACAACAATAAAAAAAAAATTAAAACAACTAAATAATAAATTTTAAAAGAAAGGATATTTAAAAAAAAAATAAATTTTTTTTTTTTTTTTTTTTTTACTTTTCTATTTATATTTTGAAACTATTATGCTTGGTTAATTGTATATTTGTTTAAAAAGCAGTCACTTTGAATTGTTTTTTTGTTGTGTTTTTTTTTTTTTTGCTACTTTAGAATTTCCTCACAATTGAGGGATTGCAAATAAATTTTTAATTGAGCTGTGTTATAGTGTGGGTGTTTGTGTTTATTTTTAGTTTGAACATTACTTTCAAATAAATGGGGAGAATAATTTTTGAATATTTTTTCTCTCTTTTTTTGTTTTTTTTTTTTTGTTTAATTGAAACATTGTAATTGTGGTTAAGGTTACTAGTTGGTGGTTCTGAAAATTTAATTTGTATACTATTTCAGAGGAAGTATTTGTAGATAAATTTTTTAAAACAAATTTAAGATTGCCATAATTTCTATAATCAATTACTTCTTTTGGTTTAATATCAACAATATTAAAAATAAAATGATTTATTTTTTAATGTTTGATATGAAATTAATTAAATGATCACCCAATCTAGTAAATAACAAGTATTTACTTCAATTTTCAAAATATTTGATTAAAAAAAAGGTCACATCTGGAATCGGACAGCGAAACTATATCAAGAAGACAACAACAAAACAAACAAAATTAATTTTTGTGAAAATTCGGCAGTGTAATCCTACTAATATTTTCAAAGATTAAACAAATAGTGTTTTTAATGAATTGCAAAATTTTGGAAGATAGGATTTTAATTGCAAACTTAAATGTCCAATTTTATAAACCAAAAAAGATTAGAAAAAATAACACTCAACGAAACGAGTTATTGAACGCTATACACATACCACTCATCGAAATAACCAACATACTGCCCAACAGACGTAAATCAAGTACCTGATTTAGTCGGTTTTTATATTACAAAAAATATATCTTCTAACTACATAAATATAGAAGGAATAGACGATTTATCGTCAGACCACACTCCAGTGTTAATGACCCTAAGTTCCAGTGTCATACAAAGGAAACAAACAATAACCCCAACAAACAAATATACTAAGTGGGATTTATTTCGAAATAAACTGGAAAAGGCGATTAACTTAAAAATTTGTTTAAAAACTTCAAATGAACTGCTAAAGCTGACAGCGACGCCACACCTCCTCCTAAAGAAACACTAGAACGAGAGATCTGCTACCCATTAAAAATTAGAGAGCTGAAGGAAAGACGGAAATTAAGACGCATATGGCATAGAACCAGACGTCCAGAGGACAAAACCAGGTTCAACAGAACAAACAGCAAACTTAATAAAGTTATCAAAGAACGGTCCAAATGCTGAAAGTGATTATTCGCTTTGAAAGACAACCCGCCAATATAAACGTCCAATTACACAACTACCGCCTATTAAAAATTTTCAGGGTCACTAGGTAAGATGTGAAGAAGCATAAGCAGAATTGTTTGCGCAACACCTAGCAACTATCTTCAAGCCCCACGATATTCAAAGTAATATTAATCCATGTACGAGTTATTTAGATGACAAAAGAATTAAAAACATCACAGCATTAGAAATCGCGAGCGAAATTGATACAAATATAAATCAAAAGAAATCTCATGGAATTGACAATATCTCACCTGGACTTCTGAAGAAACTCCCGCGTAAGGCCATCATTATGCTAGCATACCTAGCATTCATTGCAGTGACTGAAATATGTACCAGAGTGCTTTAAAGTGGCGCAGATAATTATGTTACTCAAACCATCAGGAAAGTCAGCAAACGAAATAGCATCATATCGTCCCATTTCACACTACTACCATCTTTATCTAAGTTGTTCCAGAAACTCATACTGAAACGCCTTCGACCATTTGTGAATATACCTGATATTCAACTTGGTTTCAGAAAAAACATTCAACTGCAGACCAGGTGCATCGTGTCGTAACTTTGATAGAGCGCGCACTCGAGAAAAAAAATATTGTACGGCTGTATTTCTTGATGCTTCACAAGCTTTCAATAGAGTATGGCATGAAGTCCTCATACACAAAATGTGCAACACCCTTCCATGCAACTTAAGTAAATTACTCTAGTCATACATATCTCACAGGAAATTCAGAGTAGCACACGAAGAAGCAGCATCCAATTTTTATCCAATATTATCAGGTGTTCCTCAATGCAGCGTCGTAGGACCTATCTTATCCAGTGACCCTCAGAAATACTTCCGATATTCCAAGAGCACCAAATATTGACATGGCAGTAATTACAGATGATACGGCTCCAATGGTCACAAACACATCGGAGCGATAAGCAGTTGAGCACCTCCAAATAGGGATAGATAAAATCAGTAAATAGACACAAAATCGGAAAATAAAACTGAACGAGGGAAAACCAGTTCATATCACCTACGCACTAAGGCGGAAATCACCTCAACTTTGCGTGTTTATAAACAACATACATACATACAAGATAGTTTTAAAGGCGGAAACAGTAAAATACCTTGGATTACACCTTGATTCACGCCTCAACTGGAAACATCATGTCAGACAAAAAGGAATACAAATAAAGTAAAAGACGAAGGATATGTATTGGTTAATAGGAAGACAGTCCAAACTAAGGCTGTACTCCAAGCTTCAAATATATAATAGTTAATTAAGCCCATGTGAACTTATGCCAGCCAGCTTTGGGGTTGCACTAAGAAATCTAACTTATTAATTATACAGCGCTGTCAAAATAAATTCCTTAGAACTATAATAAACGTATACCGGTATAATTCAAATGATAATATCCACAGAAATGTCAAGGTGAAAACAATCAATGAAGTCATTAGGAACCATGCTCTGAAGCACGAACACAGATTGGTTCAACACATCAATTCAAAGGCGACTGAGATATTAAATAGAACAGAAGATATAAGAAGGCTGAAAAGGCTGAACCCACCCGATTTAGTGGGATAAAATAAAAACATAGGGGAGCAGAAATATTGATTCCTGTAAACCCACACGGGTCTTGCTTTTTTAAGTACTGTTTAAATGTAGTAAGAATTTATTGTAATATGTAATCAAATTATATTATAATATCATTAAGGTTGTCCAAAAAAAAAACATGTTATTGATACAAAAATAATGTAGTTACGTCTTCATTTTCAAGAGCTTGTGAATCAACTGTAGAATAGATTTCAACTGAATTATTAATAAAAATCAGTTTCTATTAATTTAGTAAAAGTATACCATATCTAATAAATGAGTTGTTAGTAGGTTGGTGATTGTTGCAAAAACACTGAAAATTCCATAATAACGACAGCAATCAAACGATCATACAACTCTATCATTAATTCATATATATTGATGCTTTTCTGACACATTCAATGCCTAGCCTTTAAAAGACACGAAAGTGTAAGAAATTAAAATGGTACTTAATTTTTTTTTTATTTTCTATTCCAAGATTATGTGATAAACATCCTAACTGACTATACGCCCAGACAATTCATATCATAGATCAACTAATTTATATACGGAAAACTACATGTACTGTAGAAAAGCTTCATTTTCATAACAGCATAGTGTTCTATTTTATTTTAAGTGTTGGAACTCATTTAAAATGGGTTCCAAATTAATTTTAAAAAATAATTGAAAAACTTTTTGAAATATTCATGCTCTAAGCGGATTCGAACCTGGTATTTTTTGATTAGTAGTCAAATAACATAACCATGATATACCATATAGCGGCGCCTTATAGCTCATTTATGACAAACGCCACTTTAACGTATTTTCACTTAAGAAGTGATATAAAAATTTTTAGACATCCTTTTTTTAAATATCAGATTTTTGATATCTCAATTAGTTTTTGCTCCATACCCACTTTTTCGTCATTTTGTTATTGTTGGTATGTTCCATATGCAAAATTATTGGATATATCACAATATTATGTATAATTTTGACAAATATTTTAGTTCGAGCTTATCTTATATAATAAAACGTAACAATCCCGCTGCCAACGTTGGATTTCAATTTTAGTTTTTTAAATGTTTTTGAGCAAAAAAATTATATTATGAAGCTGTGGTAGATGGAGATCTAACGAATGACCAAAGTTTGCCAAATTTAATCGAAGTTCCATCAAATATGATTTGCGATAGTTGTATCGTACAAGAAATTTTTGGAAATTGTCTAAATTTGGATAATTCAAACTATTCACAAAGGCAATACTTTGCCCAAAAAATTCTGATGTTGATACAATTAACCAACGAATTTTAAACATTTTGGAGAAAAATGTAATAACGCCAGATCACCACTGCCGACATGTATTCATTGTCCCGAAATCTTAACAATGAAACATATCCTTACAGAATGCCCATCCAATAATCCAATCACGTCCCAATACACCTTTACGCCATTAAAAGCCCTACAATTTTCAAATTCATCCCATATATCCCTAATTAAAGCACTCCTTACCCTCCACAACATCTGGGAACAAATATAGCACGCCACCGTTCAGCCAATCCTCAATTCAAAACAAGTTAACCAATCAAAAACACCGTTTCTGTAGAATAGAATCCGCTGCACATCTAGGCTCAGTGGCCTGGATAAAAGCAGGAATAAAAAGAATCATTTTTTTTGTTTTTTTCTTCTTTTTTTGTTTTTGTTAATTAAAGTTTTTTATAATTATATAAATTAATATTTGTTTTTAGTCTTTTTTAGATTTACACTTACATGGAATTCTCTTAATTTACATTTGAAGCTTAAATGAAATGTATTTAGTCCTTTTTTTTTGTTTTTATTAAAATAGAGTTAGTAATGTAATGTTAATTAGTACGTAAATTAGGCACTAAGTACAAAATGAAATTTAACCTTAATTTTTCTGATATTTATAGTTTATTCTTTTATTTAATTTTTCTGTAGTACATAAGCTAGATATAAGATCAGATCTTAATGAATTGAAAGAATTGTAATTTTTTGTTAAAAAGGCCAACATCCCGAAAGGGAAAAGGACCTCAAGTGGACCTGCAGATAAATCTTTAATAATTTATTTCTTAATTCTTAATTTCTTAAATCTTTAATTCTTTATAAATTAAATTAAATTAAATGTAATAATTTATCGTAGGACCAATTCGACTGATGATTGCGGTGAAAGTGATGCTGTAAATTCCTCTAGAATTTTTAAACGGCTGCTATCCAAATGGAATGCCTCCACATAAACTTAATTTGAAAGTTAGTAGTATAATAATACTACTGAGAAACCTAAATACCAAACGCTACCTCTACAATGGGACTCGATTAGCTGTAAAATTAAATTTAATAGTCGCGGAATCTCTTGGCATAAGCTATAGGTGAAACTTAGTTAGTTTTTAAAATTCATTTATTCATTATACCATGTTACAAAATTGCATACCTTAGTACATTATCATAAATTAAATTAAAAAATTTGCAAAACAGTAATGGTAAAATTAGATAAATGTATGATATTTTTTTTTTTTTTTTTTACACTCATTAAATTATATAATTAAACAATATTAGGTTGATAATTCAGAGCTAAAAGTAATACAGTTACATGAATACAAAAATAAAAATAAAAAATTCAATATTAAAGTAATGAAGTAAAGCAAAATGTAACGCAAAAATTTAAAAATTATAAAATAAAATACAAACTTATAGCTATTACATATCAAAATATACATTAGAAATAATTAAATTTAATTAAAAATAATTAAACAAGGAAAGAAAATAAAATAAGAAAAAAGAGAAAAAATTAAAATTCGAGATAAACGATAAAACAAAATAATAGAAGCCTGGGAAAAAGATATAATAGAATTAGGTTAAGTTAACAACAATTTGAGAATGATCGAGATTCAATAAGTGAGATCTAAGGTTTTTGATAAAAGTAATAGAAGTTTTAACCGATCTTAAAGAAAAAGATAACGTATTGAAAAATTTTGGAGCTAAAAAGTCATAAAAGTGGGGAAAATGTGATGTATATGCTCTAGGAACATTTATTAAAAATAGGTTATTGATTCGCAGATTGTAGTGAGAGCTAAATCGATGGGCAAGATAACCTGATCTAATGAAATAAATTTTTAGTGTTTTGAATACATATAGCTGTCTAATAGGTAGTATATCCAACTTTTTAAATAGTGGAAAACTAGGTGTAAGCCTATTTTTCCTCATGATCAATCGAATACAATATTTTTGAGCGGATTTTGGACGAATTTTGTTGAAGTAAGAGCCCCCCAGCATCTAATTCCATATTGTAATTTAGAGTTGAAAAGAATACCATTTTCATGACTCTCAGGGATCAATATCGGTTTAGATGGAAGACATTTCTTATGACTTTTTTAAAATATTTATGTAAGTGAAAAGTATGCTCTGTCCAGTTTAATTTATAATCGAGAATGAGATCAAGATACCTGAAAGATACAACACTATCAATCTTAAAACATGATTCACTTCAAGAATAACTTGAGTCAAAAGTGTTGCCATCCAGGGACGGAATCAATGGAAATTTTTTACAGACAGGAGAATGATAATTAACTGTTGAGTTTTCACTGGGATGATTACTTTTACCAAAGTGCATAATCTTTGTTTTACTACTAATAACTAAGCTATGTACATAAAACCATTTCCTTATGAGGTCCAGGTCATAATTTATATCACAAAAAAAAATCCAAATTATTATTGTTACTGTACGTGAATGCAGTGTCGTCAGCAAGAGTTGTAGGTATACCTTTAAAAGATTGCTGAAATAGGAATTTATAACGCCCACAGAACTGCCATTTATTCTTAGACGTTGACAGTTCCCTGTTAAATTGGCATTTGCTATGACCATAAATATGTCGAAAGGTCAAACATTGGAAAAAGAAGTAGTTTATTTGTCCGAAACAGAATTTAGCCATTGGCAACTGTATGGGAAACCACAAATAAAAACCCACCTTTTCCTTTACCTCCTGGGTGGTGCAGAAAAAAGAAACTATATTTTCAATAATAAAATTGTTGTTGTTTAACTCAATTTGCTTTTGTAAAAATCAATTGTTCAATTTATCGAATTATTTCGATCTTTATATAAAAAAAAAAGATTTTTGCACCTGACTAGGCGTAATACACCTAATATTCGATTACATATATTAGAATTCACTTTTTTGTGCAGTTTCACAAGAAGTTATTTTTCTTTTAATTAGAACACCATCTTCACTCTTCAGACGGGCTTCACAGCTAGTTTGGTTCATATAAATCAGAAAATAACTTACAAATAAATATTAGAAGTTTGTTTCACGTGTATTTAAAAATATTCGTTTATCCGGTAACTCTACATACGAACCACAAATCCTATAATAACATATTTGAACAAGTTTAACCAATGAAGTTAATTCAAATAAATATATTAACCTGTGCACTTCAAAATACGTAACGAAAATTGTGGAACTGTCATATGATATTCTCTTAATCAAACTAAGCATGTATCATTTAATACACAGTATAATATTATTTTCTATCACAAACCAAAAATGACTTTGGCACAAATATGTTTTATTTATTCAAAAGTAGTTTTTTTGTTTTATAACACTTTAAATTTTAAGTAAATTTGCACGAAAACTACCTTTTGTATAGGTTGTTTTGATACTATTACTTCATTTTATACCAAACTGTTTCAACTAAATATACTTATTATTATCTGCCAAATTAATCAATACCTTATTTTGTTATTATAGAATGAAAATATTCTTAAACCTTTAACTGAAATTGTTCTACGGAGAATTCACTGCCAACATCTCACAATTTGTTTCTGGTAAGTTCATGCATTATAATTGCTTTGTAAATTAACAATTTTTTAGGTTAAAAAAACGCTGTGAGCCTGTGAGCTATGGCATATAAGCCAATACATTCTCTTCACTTTAAATTCATTTTCTTTCTTCTAAAGTTGCATCAAATTGTTTCAATTTATTCTTCCTAAATTAAAGTTTGTGTGTGTCTAATTCAAAACTAATTCTAATTCACTATGGAAATCAATACAAAATTTTAGGTTATAATTTAAAAATATTCAAATTAATTCAAAAAATATATTTAGCTACTCGTATGAATTATTTTTATCTTTGGTTTTATTATTATTTCATTTTCCCATTATGTTTTCAATTAGAATTGAGATGATATCAATTAGAAACATTGCGATTTGGTTAATTCAAAGAAGCAACACAAATAAATTTTAAATTAGTCAATTCTAATTCAATGACCAATTTATATATAAAATATGTCACAGTGAGAAGTAGTAAATTCATTAAGCAGACACATACCCTAAATTTAACACAATTGGATTTAGTGATATTTCAGTTAATTGTCAAGATGCTTCAAAATGATTCAAAAGACACATGTAGCTACACAAAATTTTACAAGAATTTTGAATTCATACATCGTTCAGGCTGTAGGTTTTTGCCTATTTGATGACTCAGATTTTCTTGTATTCAATTTCAAATGAATTTTTTTCTTTTTTAAATATTTTTCGTGAAGCTTTAACTTTCAATGTTTATGATTTGATCAATTAGTTCATAGCTACTCTTTTAGCTGCAATCATTCAAGTCAAGCTTTAATTCGATATTTTCTTTCAGTGCAATTTCCTTTTTCTACAATTTCATTAATATTTTTTTCATTGCCATTTGGAATTACCAATAATGTTTTTCTCAATGCTTCTATACCATAATATTATTTTCTATATATATGTACCATAATGTTCATGTATCCTTTTATTTACTCATTTTCTAATATTACAAATCATATTCGTATTTCCGGATGATTGAATTATTATTCAGTTATAAGAAACATTAAAAAAAGCTAATAATAATTTTCTAATAAAATTTTCTTTTAATATTTCGATTATTGATTTCTAATTTTAATACAAGAATTTTAATTACTTTCAAAAGCAATAAAAAAAAAAAATAAATAAATAAAAAAATTATATTTACAATGACTTTGAAAATTTTACAAATCAATCAGTCGTATTTGTATTTAACCCTATTTTCATCTGAAAATTTTTTTGTTTTTATTTTGTTTTTTTGCTTTTTTTTCTAATATCATTTATTGGAATTCCTAAACGTTAATTTGTCTATTTTTAGTATTGTAATAATAAAACAAAAAACGAATAAAAATAATAATATTTTCTAATAATAAGGATTAAAAACAAGGATATTTTCTTTTATTACAATTTTATATTTTGTACTATTTATTACCCCCAATTTTTTTTGTTTTTTTTTTCTGATTATTCGAGCAACAAAACAGAAAATTATGAACATTTTAAATGAAAATTTGAAATTACATGTACAGTGAGAGTCAAAATTGAATTTATATACTAAGTAAATTTGTTTTTAGGAAATTGAACTGTATTGTTTTGAATTGAATTCATCGTAGAGTGCAGGATCAACAATATAATACATTTTAAATTAATTTCTAATGGATGTAGCAGATAAAAAATGTCAACTAAGAGGTCCCAGTCCTTATTACAAGTAAAATATCCGTGCTTCATTGCGATATAATAAAAGACAATACAAAATAATAGGCGCAATCCTGAAATGGAAAACAACCAGAAAGTTTGACTGTATTATGCAGGTAAGCTGGTATATAAATAAAAATTAAATGGTGGAGGCTGAACCGAATACAGTTTCACTATTATTCAAAATTAAAAATATTTAATACCAACATTTAAAGTTTGCACAGTAATTACTCAAAAACGGTAAGTCTACTGGCAGCCCAGTAAGTACCGATATATAAGTACATCTATTAGAAAAATTTCTGAACGCATTGCAGTATTTCGTATATATCTTCAGATCCGTATTTGATATTTCTTAAACATTATTTTTCTAATCTGATTTCTATAACCCAGACTAAATTTAAAATTAAACCAACTGTCTAGAATCATTTTTTTCCTAAAAACACCAAAGAATCATACCTAAAAGTATTTGCACGAACCACGCTGTCTAAATCGACTTTCGAAACTTACTCAATAAATTTCATAAAATCCCATACCTAAAAAGCTTTAATTTGTTTACCCCATTTTACATCAATGTTTATCCCATTATACATCAACGGGAACATTAATGTGAGTTGTTTGAGTTAGAACTTCATTTTAAAATGTACTATAAAACAAATATTGTTAAAATCACTTGATTATTCACAATTTCATTTGTGTAGCACCTAATTTACGAAGGCAATAAGCGGTTTAGGTGGTTGATACTTGACAACCTGATAAAAATCTTAAAAGTTTATTTCAAGGATATCCACAAATACGTTACAGCTACGGGTTTGCTTGCAAAATATGTACAAGTTCAATTTGTACTCTTATGTGGTGAAAAAGATCACTATGCGCCCACAAATGGCCTGGTGTCGTAACAACGACGGATTTCTATGGCGGACATCCATTTATTAACTAACAAACTAACGTTCACCGAATTCACACCTTAAAATACTCCAACGACAGTAAATTACGAAATTAATAATTTATTTACTATTAATTTGACGCTGAATATACACGGTATACCAAAATGAGACCCGCAAATTTTGACCCGCAAGCCCATTTGAATCAATACAATTATTTCAACTTAATATGTAACCAGACTTAAAATATAAACAAATGCGATCACTTCTATACCTAATTACAATACAATTTTTCCGCATATCCATTGTAATTATTAAGCCCTTCACTATACTTATTATGGTTCTTATAAAGAAGCATAGCCTGAGCAAAAACAAATCAGACAAATTTTAAGTCTATAAATAATTATTTTATTTATATACCGTGTGCATAGAAACAATGTTTAATTAAATTAGGTACTGAAGAAATTTAACAATACAAATTTAACCCTTTCACTTCATACGTTCATTGTAAGAGAATAAAGTTTAAACAAAAACCGTTACAAAAATATGTTATAACTTCATAAAAATTTTCATCTTGTTTTAAGCCACCATAAAAATTTATTATAAATTCTAGACAAGAAAATGATATCAAGGAAGAGGATTAGTGTATTTGAAATGAAAAATTTTAAATCGGCAAATTTCCAGAACATAATTTAAAAACCTATAAAATTTGCTTAGAGCTACATTTTAGTGTTTCTCTCCTTTCTTTAAATTTGAATTTTACCTTGAAACTCAAAAAAGAAAAAAAAAAACAAAAACTACAACAAAACAAAGTAGTAACAATTCTCTTAGGTATATTAATACCAATAAATGTTTCAAAAGGTCCATTGTGACTTTCAAAAGTAAATCCATTTTTTTTCTTTGTTTGTTTTTGTTTTTTTTTTTTTTTAAGTTATCCTCCTGCTTTATTTACCCTAGAATTCAAATAGAAATTTTTTATATTTTGTTATTCTATTTTTGCTTTTCGTTTGGAAACTTATAGACTATTATCCTTAATGAATAGAGTCTAGAATTTAAAATTAAAAAAAAAAATTTTTTTTATTAGAAATAGATAGATATGTATATTTATACATTATATATTATTTATGCACCCTATATATATGTATGCTATATATTTGTATGCGTTTACACAGAAATAATAATAACAGAAAATAAAGTATTTATTAAAAATTAATTGAATGTAAAGATATGAAATAACTGGGAAAACATTTAGAAATTTAGATCCAATCAATATTAAAATAACCATAATAGAATAGAATAGAGAACAAAGAATAAAATGCCTTGGGTAAAGGAAGTTACATATTATAATTATAAATATAGTTAGAGAATATAATAGTATGATATACATACCTATTGAGAACATGGGTTAAAAAATTGGGTGCATTATGAGGTGAACTAATTTATTCATTATATTTTGTTAAAAGTGAAAATTTTAATAATGTGAAAATAGGTTAGATCAAGTGAAGGTGGCTGTCAAAATAGCACATTTAGATTTACATAAGCTCATTGTGATAATTACAGTTTAAATATATTTTATTCGCTTATACAAGTGTTATGCGTACCCGTAAAAAAATGTAATTAGATCTACTTTCATAGTTATTTTCTCATTATCTTTTTCATCTTTCAAGATGAATAAGAATTATCAAATGAAGAGTAGGTATATGCACTGTGATAATAATTTCTTCAATCATTTTGTATGCGTCTATCATAATAAATATTTTATAAAATATAAAAAGCCTAGTTGAATTATTTTTCATAACTTTAACATGAAATTTTATATTTATAAATAGAGAAATTATTTATGGGAATTAACATACTGATACAGTTTTAGTTTATAATTTCCTTGTTGATTTTTTGATCAGAACTACTGAAAAAGTAGGACCGTTATAGGTTGAATGATTTAATTTTAAATTATTAATAAGACACAATATAATGAAGTTTGTGGGTTACTCGAATATAATTTGTTTTGTCGTACAGAAATTTTTTTTCGAAAGATTCTTCGTTAACACTGTTAAAATAACCCACCACAGACTGTTTTGTAAACGGAGTGACGAAACGTTTTAATTTTATAGTTTCTACACATCAGAACCCTTATCTTTTTATTAAAATTAAGGTGGTTATGCTGAAATTTCGTTTAAATTCCGCATTTCGTATGCTGAAGTCCGTATTGTATTCCGCGGTCTGCAAATTTTATTATTCATCCGAAATTTTTAAATTTATGTATACTGTACTTCGTCGGAACGGAAAATAATTTGAAAACTGTACAATTTTTGTATTTAGAATGTTAGGAGAAGTAGAAAATGTAATATAAGTATAAATAGTTTTTTATTCCAATTTTTTTTATTTATGACCAATAATTTTTTTTAATTTAGGAATAAAATAGTGCTTCAAAAGAATAATATATTTTATTATTCTTAATATTATAACATAATATGTATGTATATGAAAAACGATACATATATATTTTACTTTCTTTAGAGAATCTTAAATTTTTTCTAATGTAACAAAAAATTACTATTAAATTTTAATTTGTATATATATACATATTACATATGTAAATAAGAAAGTTATAACTTTTACTTTTAATTCATGTATGCGTATTGTATACATACATTATGTCATATACATTATTTATTAAAAAATTGATCACTTTTTAAAAAAATAAATAAAAAAAACTCAAACTGTGAACGTCGCCTTTTTTATTTAAAATAAAAATGTTTGAAATGTATATGAAAAAAAAAAACAAAATCTTCCGAAACATCTGATTTTAATTTCTGTACCGACTTTGCAGTCGAATGGATTTCAGCATACCGATTTTTTTTCGGAGATATTCCGCTTCGGACTGCAGCATAACCACCTAAAACTAGTCTCTAAGACTAAATCTGTCGCCCGTTTACAAAAAGCGATATGTCAAACATTAACTATTTTTAGCAAAAGTCGAAAAACTGATTGCGATTTACGCATAAAAGTTAATGAATTCTTTGGATGGTAAAAAATACATTATGATAGTAAAAAATTAATTCTTTTAGATGGTACCTATTTCGAAAATCATTGATATTTTTTGAAAAAATTGGGCCAACATTTCACAAATATAACTTTTTGCAACAAAATATAAAATTTGTCCCCTCTTGAAACTGTAAATGGTAATTTATTGATAAATTTAGCGTGTTTTTTAAGTAATATTAAAACAATAAGCACTTCTTTCGTTCAGTTTTATTTTTTTTACTTCATAAAAATTTGTTTTCAAAATAAAATAAAAACATAAATTTGATAAATAACAAATACTTTAAATACATCGAAATAATGATTATTCTTTTAGACTTTTAAATTTTATAAACTACATAAAACAATTTTCAGATTGTTCCAATATCATTTTCCATCATCTCATCAAAATCGCTGTCGTTAAAAAAAACTATAATAATTTAAATTCTTATCACTTTTCTAAAATGTTTCTAATGTACACATAACAACTCTACCACATCCTTTTTTCCGCTTCTTTTACTGGTACATCAGTTTCTACTAAATTTATGTTTAAATTTATGAACGATTTGTGTCACTTTAGTAATGATTTCGATGTTCCAATATCATTTAAATAGTTTACTTCACCTTGTACAATATATTAATGTAATAAAATGGAATACAAATGGAATGTAATAAAATATTTAGAAGCAACAAATTGAAAATGGTGAACTGAGGTAGTTTTCATTACCGACTTGATAGCAGCTTTCCAATCTTAAACTGGAAAACCCATATTGTTTTCAGATACTTTTCTGATTTTATTATATTTAGGAATTTCGGACCTAACCCATGAGAAATATTAATAAAATCATCCAAGATGTCTTTACTGACCACAAGAATATTTTCGTTTTATATTATCCTCCACTAGTCCAACCTGTACAGTCATGTATAATGGTATCGTTTAATGGTAACAAAAATTTTACTAAACTTAAAATAAAATAAAAAACGTAAAGATTTTAAGATTAGTAAAAATATTAATTTTTTAATATTTAATAAAAAATTTAATATCAAATTTTTTTTAATACTCAATTCGCTCTTAGGCTAATTCGCTAACTATAATGACATAAAACTATATGATATGTAAATCTCAAATTCCCAAGCGAAGCTAACATAGATAGTTATCAAATGTCGAATTAAAAATGTTGAAAAAAAAAATGTCGAATAAGGAAAATTATACTCGTATTTCTTACGACCCTAACCATTATTAATTCGGACACTGCAAATTCTAAAAATATTTCATAAAAGTTTCAGAAATTATACGAAGCTATTTTCCTTTATTACTGACTGAAATTATGAAATTTTTAGATCTGCGTGAAAAGCCAAATTTTAAAATCAATTTCCAAACTTCCAAAATCCAAACTTTTCCAACCCACATTAGTCAAAATCCAAACTTTCCAAACTTGGCTCACGTAATGAGACAACGCTCAAAACAAACTTTCCAGACTTAATTTAGACGGCTTAGAGACAAAATTGGAGAGTTACAGTATCCCAGAAATTAGATTTATGTTCTGGAAAAAAAGAATACCCTTATATTGAATCAAACTTTAAAGTCTCTGCTAGTTCAGGATGTTGCATAAATATTGTGGAAAAAGGGAATACCCTGCAATATTTTAATTGATTTATTTTGAATCCTACTCTTTAATTCCTTCTAATTATTTTTATTATATATATATTTCCACAAAAAAACCCTTATAAGTATAACAGTAGTGGTTGTCACCCTAAGTCCTCGTCAAATTATATTATTTATGTAGATATTTCGTTAATGATAAAAGCGGATTTATGTAACTAGCTTTAAAATACACTACTTTAAAAAAAATGTCGAAATAATATTCGTTCCGATATTGCTAAATATGGTTTCAAATTTAATATAATATCACAAGTTGCTCAATATGAGTCAGTCAAAAGTTTCTCTTTTGTTTTTTTTTCTGTACTTTTTTCTTAAATCAACCATATTTAATTTATTTTATTAAAAATTCATTTAATTGAGCTCTGCACTCAACAGACTTGTTTTCATCTTTTATTTATACATAACAACCCTGAAAAGAGGTAATATTCAATTTAAAAAATCACTATACATATAAAATGCATACCATTTTGCCCTCATTTTATTACAAATCATTAAATACTAAAGGAACATAATACAAACGTGATATCTAAGTGGCTAAAAAACAACAAAAACAAAAAGTAAACAATCATTATTTGAAATTAAGGATATTGCAAAAATACTTGTTTTTTGTTTGTTAATTCCCTTCAAACAATTTTCAATATAAAAAACAAAAAAAATTATTTTTAAATCTAATTTTTATTTATTATATTTGATTATTAACAAATTTAATTCTAATTTATTTGAATCTCTAAAGTCATTAACTTAAATTACACTCGATCGAACTAATAAAATATCATTTTCATTCGTTGTTTACTAAAAATTTTATCTCTTTTCTTACAAAAAAAAAAAAAAAAAAAAAACAATATTAAGAAGAAAAAATTCCCAAGGTAAAAATTCTAAGTTTATCAAAATTTACTCTTTACAAAACAAAAATAACAAAAAAAAAACTTTGTTTTTTGTCTATGTTTGTTATCTTTTTTTTATTTTTTGTTTTGTTTTTTTTTTTTTGTTTCATTCTTTCGTTTCTTAATAAATATTTTGCCATAAAATTTTCTTCTATTAAGCCAAAAATAATTTGAAAATGATGAGTTTTCATTCGGTTTACTTAAACTGATATTCCATCGTGGAAGTTTATTATATTTACTTGTGTGGGTGTGTATGTGTTAATAGCTAAGGAGAATAAACTTATATGTTAAAATAAAATAATAATGTATCTACCCACCTATATACAATTATTATTTTGATGAATTTTCTTGAAAAAAAATTTCCAACTCTATCAAAAAAACAAAAAATAAATAAAAAAAAATTTTTACTGAAAAACTTACTGAAAAATTTTCCGAATTTTCCTAAGAATTGGCGGAAAGGAAAATTTTCATTGTTGTTGCTTTTTCTTTTTTTTTTTTCTTTTTTTAAAGAATTCGAAGTACAAAAAAAAAAGTAAATAAATAAAATTTCAAAGGATTACTTTTCGATACGATGAAGTTTTTATGTTTTGATTGTTGTTTCGTGTTGTTTAACATAACGCAAGGATAAATATTTGTATTTTCGGGAATTCATTTTATCTAAATAATTTTTCCCTTTTTGTTTTTCTTTTTTTTCTATTGTTTTTTTTTTTATTCTTCAATTGTTTTTGTTTAATTTTCGTTAAAGAAAAATGTTTCAGTAAAACAAAATAAACAAAAAAAAAACAAAAACAAAAAAAAGTTTTTCTTTACCATTTAACCATGAACGGATTGTGTTTATAATCGTAAAGTGGGTAAAATTAAATTAAAAAATATTTTAATTGAAAATACTGAATTAGTGTTCGGTGAAAAAAAGGAAATTAACTTTGAAACAAACTAATTGATTTCTGTGGACTGTAACGTATTAATGATCCTTAGATATTATTATCACCATTGCTAACTGAAATATTAAAGTTTGAAAATGAACAAAGAAAATCAGTATGGAAAGAGAGCTTAACTTAATATCATCATCATCATCGATATCATCATCATCATCATCGTCATCATCGTCATCATCATCATCATCATTATATATTTGTTCTACAACTCAGAGTAAGCCTTATTTCGTTTGCAGCTTTCATCTATTCTACTCTATCTTGTGCAACTCTTCTCAATTCGTTAACTCAAATGTTTTGACAGTTGTGCTCGATTTCTTCCGGTCATCTTGATATTCCTTTACCTCTTGGTCCAGTATTGAACGGTGTTGTGGCTAATTATACATTTTACCATCCTTTGATTATTCGTCTTCTCCACATGTCCTGCCCACCCTAATGTTTGTGCCTTAATAAATTTTATAATATTGTGTCGATCAATTTTGGCGACTAGCTTAAACTAATATAGTGTAAAACAAGTCCTAAACATATTTAATTTAACAGATTCTAAATTAAATTTCAAAGTCTATTCTAGATAATTGATAATTTTTGAAAACTAATGTTGTCTTCGTAAAAGTTTGATAAACAAAGGCTTTTATTATAAAGGATAATTTATAATAAATAAATGAATTCGAATTGTAAATGTATAAGAATACAAAAACAAATATCTAGATGATGTTAAGATCTATTCCTACTAAGTAATAATATTCAGAAGCTCTTCAAATAATATATCAATATTTTATCATTCTAATATACTGTGACCAGAAACATTGTTGTAACATGGATGCTTGAACTAATTACTTTAATTGATGAGATCAGGTAACTTTGTAACTCAATAGTATGGTCTTTGTGGATAAAAATTTATCTTGTGGAAACATTTCTTTTATGCTCTTATTGCTCATATTTTTTCAATATTATGAGACAGATGATTTTTGTTAAAATTCAGAACAAAATGATATTTTTCTCTATTTTAACTCTTCGCAACAAGATTTTTATTACTTATCTCATTGCTTACCAGTGTATTTTGTTGTTTATATTGTTGTTTATTTATTTATTTCATCTACTGGGAAATTAGCTCTTATAGATGTTACTTAAAAACTAAACTTCATGAAATATATTATAATATGTACATTTAAATATAAATATTTATAAATAAGTAATCTATTCAATCTACTTGGAATATGCCTTACAGATTTTGGCTAAAAATTTTTAACACCAAAAAACTCTTCTTCTGCTGCTGAATGAGTCTACAGTGAAGCACATTACTTTTCCCCCTCATAGTCCGACACTGTTTATATCATTTATAATTCTTGCACTGCAGCAATATTTTACATATCGTCGGCTGCAGTCCTATATATCTAATCGACCAAAAGCAAAATGTTGAGAAAAATGCCTCTTTAAGTTTGACGGAAATTTTCACTGAAAAATTTCAAAATAATCAAACAAAATTTGCATTTTATAAAACTTTGAGCAATTTTTATATAGCTATGACATATCAAAATAATATTAGTATAAATAGTATTAGTATAAGCTATAGTGTAAAGCTTTATATGTGTTTAGACATTAGGGAATAAAAATGTTCTGTTAGATACTTAGGAATACAAATTTGTATGACTGCTCAGTACATAAACTGTAGTTTGGACAAATAGGCACAACTGGAAAGCCTAAAAGCAGCAAACTACAGGTTGTTTGGATAAATCAGACAAAAAATATTTCGAAAACTATAAGTAATCCGTTTCTTTTGATTGTAAATTCGGATAGAGCATAGTCGAAAATGTATATTGAAAAGTCAATTTCGGAAAAAATGGTCTGTTGAATACATAGGAATGCAGCCGACGATATGTCTCTTGTATATTGAGTAGAAGAATTTTCAAATGGTAATAACTGCAGGCTCACCCGTGATGCATTTTGCTGATAATTGATAGGATATTTTAATATTTATTTTGTTTGTGTATCACCAATTATGAATAAACGATAGAATGCTCAAAAATATATTTTGATAAAAAGTGAAGCCAGGGCAAAGGATAATCGATTTAAACGATGCAATGAATATTATAAAGATTAATTTAGTACGTATTGTGGACAATGAGATCCAAAAATAATTCTTTGTTTGAAACATTTTTAAAATATACATTTAAATACAAATAAATATATAATTAATATGTTTTTTATAACTTGCATGTTATATAACTTTGAAATTTATGTTCGAAGTCTATCACCGGTGATTCATCGGGCCCTGGCGGTGGACAAATAAAATGCTCACTGGCGATACATTGAGCTGTGAACAAGAAAATTTTACATTGGTAATCAGCGTGTTAACTGTAGTGTTCTTAGAAGTTCATATACTTCACAGAGGCTTTATTCCACCAAATGTCACCCAGACAAAATTCAAATAAATAATGTAAATTATAGCGTTTTTATTCGTGTAATTAATTTAAACGTACCGAAAACTACACTAAATTCATTTAATTCAATCTGAATGGTTTGAAAAATCTAATTTAAAAAATGTTCATAATATCTATTTTTTTTTTTAATTTAAGCCAAACACTAGGTTTCAAACGATACCTTTATACACGAATGTATAGCTTGAACTAATTAAGAATTGTAGAAAGAAAAATATCCCTTTTATCAGTAGGGACATTTTGAATAAATTTATTAATATTACTCTTGAACTTTTGTAGATTAGGTATATTTTTGCATTGGGGAAACACATTTGTTGAAATATGGTTCCACATTCAGGAAAATTTGAGAACAAACAAATTCCCATAGCCGGTTTTGAGCCACCTTGGAATTGGCACTGAGTAGGGGTAGGCACTTGATGCTTCTCTTATTCTTCGGAGAAATATTTGAGAAGGTGCATTAGGGTTTTAATTTCGTGCATAAAACTATGAGATATCTATAAAATAGAGAAAGTGCTCCAGCAACACGACGATTTTCAAGTGGTACAAGAAAGGATATCACATTAGGGTTGTCAATAAGACGAACGGCACGCTTTCGAACTTTGTCAAGAAAATTTAGTGCGGTTCATAAAGCACCCGCACATATATTTATTTATTTATTTCAACGATTTATGCCTGAAGAGTGATTCCATGAGTATGTAAATTATATTCCAACTTGGGTCGTATGTATCATATATCGAGATATTTAGCTTGTCCTGGTGAGACAAATTCGTTTTGCAGCGACTAAAAAAACCCAAACATCTCGTGGCATTCTTAGCAATGTCAAAGATATGCTCATTCCATATAATCTTATTGTTGAGCGTCATGCCCAGAATGTTCAATTGTTCAGTTCGCTAAATACCGAAAGCCCTGAATAATAGGATGGGGTTAAATGGGGTAGTTTTGCGCGAGACTAGACAGCTTTGAGTTTTAGAGGTGTTAAACTCAACTGTATTACTGTTCCCCCAGTTGAAAATAATTGTTGAGCGACGAAGTCATGGTTGAGCGTGATGAACATCATGTTACGTTTAGTATCAGTAACTGGTATTGTAGCATGTGATTTTCGAAGAAAATCGAAGGATGCTACTAGAGCGCTGTCATCTGCCAAAACTATGTACAGAATTGAAAGTTGATTGTTGATAAATATCGTAAAGAGAGCAGATGAGAGAACTGATCTTTGAGGAACACCAGCGTTAATATGATTTTTGTCGGACATGAATCCGTCAATTGAGACACGAATCGAACGATTCGAGAGGAAATTTGCAATCCATTTTATGAAAACAGAACCCAGGCCTATAGCTTGGCATTTGGACAAAAGAGTGCAATGCTTTTCAAATATCCAGGGCTACAACAGTAGATTCGCTAAGGGAAGTCATTAGAGCGTCGGTGGAGCGTATCACTAATGATACCTTTGCATTTAAGATACTTGATACTGATTTTTTAATAGAATTAACATTTTCATTTATTTAAAAGGGAGTCATTAGACAATTACAAAAATTGAACTCTCTTAGAAAATTTTTGATTAAATTTTTACTATATGAGAAAATCTTATAAATTGAAGTTAATTGTCCAGAATGAAAAAAAATTGATTATAAAACTACCACAAAGGAAAAATGATCCGCTGCTGTGTCTTACAACAACAAACAAAAAATGAAAAGTAATCCCAATAGGTAGAATTAAAAACTGAGTTGAAATGTTTATGTTGTCTGATAATTATTATTGGTGATGTGAAAATGTGTTGTTTTTATAGTTTTGTAACTAAGGTAGAAATAATTTATAAACATGATGCGTTCAATATTAGTTAACATTGTTAACAAATTATTTTTTATTTTGTTTTTATTTTTTTCTTCAAAGAAACGAAAAGTTTTTGTTTATTGATGTTGTTTGTGTTTGTGTTCTTGAGCTAACATGTACAGGAAAATAATAATTATTGTTTAGATTTAATTATTTCTTGAAAAAATCATAATTGATTTCATTAAGAATTTTTGGAATTTGTGTTATAATTTTATGTAGGTTAAATATCACGATTTCTTTCAAATTGATTTCAGAGGCTAATAATGTGAACATTTTTCATATTGAAGCAATATTTATTATAGTAGTTATATTTATTATGTCTTTGGAGTTGAGAAGAAAAGTTTAATATACAATACAAGTTTGTTTTATCAGCTTCATTCACAACTGTACATAAAAAATCACTGAAAATCGAAACACTTCAAGTTTCTTATATTATTGTTTTAAGAATTTCTAACTTAAAATTATTAATAACAAGCAAAGTTACCCGACGCTGTCCGGGTCGACAACAAAATGTATCGAATTTATTTCAATGAATTTTGATTTATCAAAAATATTCTAATATTTTTTTTCACTACATAACAACATATCAACAATACCACAACTTAAACTATACCTATATTAAAATTATTTCTTTGTACACAATATTTCGGTGGTCTTTTCTGATTAAGTATAAGCAACTACGTTCCTTGCTATTGAGGTAATCTTGAAATAAAGATATATTCGCCTTTTCCACAATCAATTGGAATTTGTACCTAAATTAAATGAGAATGCCAAGTTCTTATTCTTAATCTAGTACAACAGTTTTGGTTTCTTCAAGTTTCGTAGAAGCAATATTGAAGCTACTACTTTTAATTCCAATTGATGAGGAGGAACAATTTTATTTTCATCGATAACTGTATCTATCGTACTATTTGTACACACGGACCGCCTGGAACACCCTGCAGTATTTTCTGATTAATAAAACGAATCGTCACATTTTGGTGGCTAATTCACATAGTCATGTAAAAATTTTATATTGATTTCTAAATTCGAAAATACCTTTTCAGGACATTACATGTTTTTTTGTTTTTCATAGAGTACCTCTGAATAAATTTTCAAGTCTGTAACACAATTTTTTTTTTTGAAACATTTCTGATAGAGTATGTAAGTGTAAATTTTCATGCCTGTAACACTATTGGTTTTTATTCCTGAGACATACATGCTAAGAGTTGTACGGCAGCAACCCGAACCAGTCCAAATTTTTTAATTCGGTAACAGTCAAATTTCTTTATTTGTGAAAGAGTATCTAAGTGTCAGTTTTCATGCCTGTAACACAATTGGTTTTTGAAATAGTCCCGGGACGTACGTACTGGGAGTTGTACGGCAGCAATCCGAACCAGTCCAAATTTTCGAAATCGGTAACAGTCATATTTCTTTATTTGTGAAAGAGAATCTAAATGTAAATTTTCATACCAGTAACACAATTGGTTTTTAAAATATTCCTGAGACTTGCTAAGAGCTGTACGGCAGCAACCCTATCCTCTAACCCTAACCTATCATTTGATGGATTTGTAAAGACCATGAATAACTGCGCAAAATTTCAGAACTCTATCTTTAAAACTGTGGGCGTGTGTAGCGAACAAACAAATAACCCACGTAACAATTGTATTGCTATAAGGCTCTTGCGCACTCTTATAACACTATTTAACACTCATTAACACTATACTCTTATAGGAGTATTAGTGTTAATTTGAGTGCTCCGCAATTGCTGCGAAAGGTTATAAATACGTTATAGCACTAAAATGGAGAATCCTATAAGGCACCGGAGCAAGTGCTGTAATAATGCAATAGGATTAGTATACATGTATTAGTGTATATCTTTTTACTTTGAAAAAATTTATTTTATGCGAGAGTGAGAAAGGTATAATTTTTTATTTTCAAAAAATAATTTTATGGAGTTTATATTTATTTCCTGAGAAAGGGAGATAGATATTAGTTAATAATATAAATAAGTCTTACTATTAAATAATATTTTTCGGTCAAAAATAATTGTATTAATATTTATAATTATTGTCACCAAAATGCAAAATTTGGCTGGGAATGAAATTTCATTAACATTTATTATAAAAATACTTCGAAAAAATACAATGCCCTCCAAAAATAACCAATTTTTAAATAAATAAAAGAAAGTATATTTTTAAATTGCATCTTTAAAATATTTAATAATGTATGTTAATTAATGCATAACATCAAATTTGATATTTAAATAATTATTATTTTAAGTAAAAATGATATTTTTGCGAAAAGAATACAAAATAAAACTTTTTGATTTTTGTTTATTTAAAAACAATTTACCATGTTTGTAGAAAATAATGTCCGTCGCAACATATTTATCTAGAAGCTACATTAAGTTTATTAGTAACATTATACTACTGCTATTCTAGCAATTCTATTCTTATAACAACACTTTAAATCTTGATATAGGATTACGCACTTTTAGATTTATAAAAATATTTCTGTATCACTTGCGGAAAATTTCATTATAACAACTCCCGCGATTGCTATCAGAACATTCTTATAGCAATATTAATCACATTATTCCCATAAAAACATCATTATAACATTTTTAGTACTTATCGGGAGTCATAACAGTAGCCTTGTAGCACTAATTTTGTTTTTATAACAATAAAATGTTACGTGGGTGTAAATCTTCATGCCTGGTTTTTGAAATATAAACGTACGTACTAGGAGTTGTACGGCACCAATCCGAACAAGTCCAATTTTTGAAATCGGTAACAGTCATATTTCTTTATTTGTGAGGAGAATCTAAATGTAAATTTTCATACCTGCTACACAATTGGTTTTTAAAATATTCCTGACACTAATTGCTAGGAGTTTCACGGCAACAACCCGAACCTGTTATCTGATGGATTTGTAAAGACGATGAATAAATGCGCAAAACTGTGGGCGTGTATACCGAACAAACAAACAACCAAAATTTCCCTTTTATAAGTATAGATTTAAGTATTTTAATATCAAAGTAGGACATTGGAAAATCATAGTAAATATTATAACCACTGTTATTAAAATTAAATGTTACGAGTACTTTTCATTGTAATTCAGACAAGTTCAATAAAAGTATTTTGCTTCCACATAATTGCATATCATGCTTATATCCTGAAAACTGTTTGACTGTTATGATACTCGAGCAGCAGTGAAGCAACAGATAGTAAAAATACCAATATACAGAGGCACACTGATTGTAAATGCGAAAATAAAAATTTTTAAGATTCAAAGAACTTTAATTGTTTCTTTAGTAAAAAATTGTATGCTTTTTTCATAACTTCAAAAGTTCAAAATACCAGTGATACCAAAAATACCCATACCAAAAAACTGAAAAGCTCAAAATACCACTGAAAAAAATATAAAAACTTTCTGATATTCGATTAAAAATTGTTATTAAATTAGAACCATTATTCTAAGAGTTGAACATGGTTTTACAATTTTGAAAACGAAAAACTAGTTAAAACCAGAAAAATTGGATAACAATTCGCAGGAAATCAAATTGATCACTTTTTCTTTGAAATAATATTCTTTTATATTGTTTCATATACCCTGCTATAATAGGCTTTTACCAAAATATCGTTGTATCATTAAAGATGCTAAATCAAATATCAGTCTAATTGATTATTTTTGTGCAAAAGGGCACATACTGTAAATGAATACATTTTTTATGCTGTTGTCAATACAAATAGAATACATTTTCGTTATTTGAAAACTGTCCTGGTATTTATTACATAAAGTGAAACGTTTTATTTATTAATAAAATTTATCGCATATCAACTAAAATTAATTGTGGAAAACTAATGAAAATTGGGAAAATTTCAATTGTTTCATTTCATTCCATGATTTCCTGTCTTTTTAACCATTTTTATTTAGTTCTGTGTGTTCTCTGTAGAGATGCTATTTTCAGATCTATTGTACTTCCCCATTTGGTCGATTGCAGCTCGAAACCCTTGGCGGCGATTTCTATTATAGCTTTAATGTCAATTTATGAATCTGACGATAATGCAATGCAATAGAATCGAATCCAAATAGAAGGTGAAAACAGTATTTCACTTCCATCAGTAAGCAAAATATGCATCAATTTTTTGTTTTGAACCTTACGATGTTGAATAAATGTTTGTTAACTGGGCCATTTCCGTAATAAACCATGTCACAGTTCTAATAGTGAATCTGGAATAAATATTTCAGTTGGGTCGAAAAAAAATTGTTAATATTTTATAATATATAATATTTTGCGTAATCTTACAGAGACTTGTTCTGCTTTGTCTTTGTCTGTAGTAAGATATGATACTGAGCAATTTAATCAAATAATCAACATTCTTAATTCTTTTTTCCGTTAGTTTTGAAATTTATTTGTTGTTCGAGATTATTTTTGTATAGCTTTAGTTTTGTTTTGATTTATTTTGAGAGCTTTTAAATCATATCGGATTTTTTCATCGTCAGTTTCGCTTATAGGTTGTTATACGGATATAATAATACAGTGAAACTTCTATAACTCGAACTCTCTAAGTGTTCGATAATTGGTTCGAGTTAAAGAGAGCTCGAGTAATAGAAACTTAGAAAAAATTAAACATAGCATACATATTTCAATTATATATTTATTAAATACGAATTTAATAACAAAAAATACAAGAAAACTTCAACATAATTAAAATATAAATATGTAATAAAAAAAAAAAAAATGTTTACTATACGATTTGAAGTTAGATCATTTTATAAATTACATAAATGTACATTCGTGTTGACAAAATACTTATAATGGAATATGCATAATATTACTATTTTTTATTTTTTGAAATAATCAGAAATAGTTTTTTTAGTTCTGTGTTTTTGATTTCGTGCTGCTAAATTAATTTCAATTTCATCCACATACTATCTTCGATTAATAATGATTTTATTATTGTCTTCAAGGCATCATTAATTATTGTTGATTAGGTAGGTTTTATGAAATCTGTATTTGTTAATTCCACAGAAAAGGTATCATCTTCACTACTTATTTCTTGGATTTCCACTGTTTCCGCAATTGATTCTATAATATCTGCATCATTTAATAAATCATTCGAAATAATATCTTTATCGATGTTTAAATAACTTTGTAATAAAACTTGATACTGAGTTAAATAACTTGATACTGAAATTGGCTTATTATTCGTTCTTGCATTTGTAAACCACACTGCTACAGCTTCATTTATTTCTTCAAAACGTAATTTTGCTGTTCTTTTAATTTGATCAGAATTGAATGCATACACCGCTGGATTTATTTTTATTTTGTTTTTGTTGGCTAATATTGTAGATAAAGTACTTTTGGGAATTGCATATTTGACACACACCTCTTTTCTTTGAACTCCACTTTCAATATATTTAATTAAATTAATTTTTTCTTTTAAAAATAAATATTTTAATTTTCTACGGAACATTTCAATGTTTTGAATTTACAATGAATACAACTGAAAGTTTACATGCATACATACTAAATAGTAAAATGAGCATCACATGAAAAAATGCCGTTATCAATAATGAATGATCACGATGAAAAATGAAGTAGAATAACCTAACAAGTTCGTATGTTTTGTTTTCTATTTGATTTGAGAGAAAAAGTTCGAGTTAAAGAAATTTGTTTACTCAAAATGACATAAAAATGTTCGAGTAAGAGAAAATATCGAATTATAGAGATATTCGAGTAAGAGAAACTAATATATATAAATAATTGAAAGAAAGTTCTAAATGCAATAAAATAGTTCGAGTTAAAGAGAAGTTCTAGTTCGGGAAGGTACGAACTAGGGAAGTTCCACTGTATATTAGCTACATACAATGAATCATAATATTTGTTAATCGTCTTTTATTACTACGGCGTACCTAATAGTTATTTTATGAATTGATAAAATTCAAAAAAATTTAACAAATTTTATTTTAATTTTCAAATAATCACAGTAATTGCAGGCATTAGGTTTCCATTTCTAAGATAGAAAATACATGACAGCACATGTAGCAGACAGATGACAGCACACTTGTAGCGTCGTACGATTTCCTTAATAACCCCAATACTATAGCTACCACAGTCCACGCCGAAAGAACAATAATGGGCGGCATTGTAAAGCATGCCAAAAAAATTTCCGACTGTGGTAAAGCAAACAGAGTTGTGTTTAACACCTCCAAAACTCAATTACGCAAAAACTAACGCGATTCGAACCTATTATAAAATTTCAAGGCGACTAGAAAACTTAACCGTTCTCGGAATGCGAGTAAATAAAAATATGCTCTGGAATAACCATATTTTCGATATTTCGAATTGCGCCGCAAAATGTTTAGGTTTTTTAAATCGATGTAAGGCATAAATTGCATCTAAAGAACTGCTTAATATCTATAAACCCTACATACGACCCAAGATGGAGTACAACTCGCATCTATGGGCGGGCGTCTCAAAGACTGCTTTAAGCTTTCTTGATAGGGTACAACAACACGCTATTCGCCTCATTGATGATGTAAACGTTTCATCAACACTTGCTTCACTTAGTCATCGTCGCAACGTATTGGAACACTAACCGTATTTTATAGATATTTCGTGGGAGTAGGCACATGCTCGGAAGACCTAAAATCAGTACTTCCACTTCTTAAGCAATTCCGTCGAGGAACGCAAGTTGCTGCAAATGCCCACCCCTACATCATGGAAATACCAAGATGGTTCAAGACTGGTTATGGAAATTCGTTTCTCGTCAGAACTTCTAGAATGTGGAATCGCATATTCCCAAGAAGAGTAGTTTTTATTTGTTTAATTTACAAAAATTCAAAGTAAATATCAATAATATAGTTCGCAACTCCCCGCCGAACCTCTCTCCTACTTCTTTCTCCTTTTCTTCTCTTTAACTATCCCTTTTCTTTTATCTTCCAAAGGCCAACCGGTACGAAAGTATAAAGGTTTTTTTGATCTAAGTTTTGACTAATAAATACAAAAAAAAAAAAAAACATAACGTGTTTCGAATGTCTCTAACTCTCAATTGCGTGTGTTTTTCTTTTTTATACGCTATTATTGCTTTGATGTTAATTTCAAGATTAGGCAATATGTATTCTTAGAAATATTTATAAATGCTTTATTTAATATGGGCCGAATATATTGACCGACATTTAATACGTTAATATTTAATTATCTTGTAAACTGGTAATTGTAACACAGTAATATTTAAAACTAAATAATGTGAGTATTAATGGGGGATAATTTTATCGCACTAGTTTCAGAGGTGTGGACATTGTGTTTGTTGTTACTCGAAATTGTATGATTTTGCGGTTTGTGCTTCTTTGAAGAAAAGCCTTGGCAAGTCATCTTCGTTTTGTGCAATTAAAACCTTCGCCGTTTACATAACTTCAATGTTATTTTATTTAGTTTGATATTCACATACGGTATTAATTTTAATCATATAGTTAGTCAAGGATTAATATCATATTATCATATCACTTTTCTTTTTTGTACCTTTTATTTAAAATTTACAAACTACAAACAACAAATTGACAAATATTCATTATTTAGGTACTGTTATAAATCAATTTAAATATTTAAACTTGAAATGAACTTTCAATCGTTAATTACACTTCGATTATCTTAAAATCTTAATTAAGTTTTATAAAAACCATCAGAATTTAATAAACTTTAACAAGAACAGTCAATACTATTGAATCTACTCGTAATTATACAAAAATAAGCTCATGATTGAATTGAAAAGTTTCGCTTTCAGCAATTAATGGGAAGTCAATAGTTACATAAAAAATAAGTAGGTAACTACGTACATTCTGTCCATATCACAAAATAACAAAACAAAAAATAAATTTATTATTACAATTTTTATTCGTCCTTCTCCTAAATAAATGAGGAAATATCGAGAATTTAATGTACATACATTTTTATGTCAATAATAATTATTATCTCATTACATTTTCTTATCCTTCATGTATACCGTACATATCTAGTCCATGTTGCTCTAAATAATCTCACAGTAATCATCTAACTAATTACTAAATGTAGAGACGCAAAACAGAAACAGAAAAAACTATATATATAGACTTGTATAGATGTCCTTCTATTTACTTAGCCATTGATATAATCAGAATTATTTATTTTTTACTTCTTACCAAATTTATATACATAACATGTTTATATTTATCGTACATATAATTATATCCTTTTAATTCCCTTTTAATTTTTCATTTCTTCATTTATTTTTTGGTAGGTAAGATATACTTATATATAAATAATTAAAAATTTTATTCCAAATTTTGTAAAATCGTTTTCGAATACAGCATGAACTTTTTCGAAGTCTAAAAGCAAATATTGCAGCTATAAAGGCATTTAGTTTTATTTCAACCGTATAATCCAGGTCATACAGCTTATCATTTTTTTTTTTGTTTTATACTATATAATAATATCCTTTTTATTTACAAAATGAATAAATAATATATTTGAAATTACATCAATACAAGTAAATAATGTGTTACACAAGTCTATAAACGATGAAGCAGTGACGATTGAAGGCTTTTAATGGTATATATTGGAAATAACATAAAACAACAAGTCGATATAATTAATTGGTTGTTAAGTAAAACTAAAACAAAAATTGGTGTGGTGCTCCGCGCATTTAGCAAACTTATTCAATACATAGTCCAACATAAATCCAAGATAAAGAAACTCGCATAGTTCTCTTGAGTCTTCTAAACCAGAAATATTATTATATAGAAGTTAAAACTACAATTTTAAATGATTTATTTGAAATTTTAAAGAAATATGTTAATAATAAGCTGATTTTGATGTACTAAGCTCTTTTTGACATAATACTAGTATGTATCAATAAAAGGAAAAATAAAATAAAAAAAATTAAAATTATCAAAAAAAAATTCATTATAACAATGAGCATAGTTCTAGATGTAAATTCGACTTCTTCAAATCTATTATACATTTCCATTTATTATCTTAGAACGGCAGATCTATATTTTAATAAACGCTTTTGTTTTATTTTTTTTTTACACGCTACCTACCGAAACACTAGGACAGGATTCCTTTATACAACATTTTTGTAGATGTGGGTAAAGAAAAAAAGGATTAGGAAGCACTGAGATGGAAGCATGTTCCACATTTTAGCAGTTCATACAATAAAAGAATTTCGGAAACAAGTTTTGGTCCACCTAAGGTATTTCCACAGTGTAGAAATGGGCACTTAAATGAGCACTATTACGTCGCAAACAAATTGAATATTGCAGAAGGATTCCTCTACTTCTCTAGACAGAAGTATTCGTTTGGTCGAACAATACTTGGATCTGGTCCTAAAATTGACTCTTCGCTCCTGTTTTTGCATGGACCTCTCCTTCCTTGTTATCTTGAATTCCTACATTTCATTAATTCCAAGAAGTCCACATAAAAGTAACTCTGATTCTTTTCGCTAGCTTTATTAAGGTTTTATAACAGCTATAAATAAGTTTTGGTTTAAAAATTTGGGGAAACTAGACCTTATAAAACTTTGTGATAACTTATATTTTATAATAAACTTATTTACTTCATAAGTCTACAAACCTTGAAGATCCTGAGTCTGGAACAATATCGTTTACAATTGACTGTGACTGGAAACGGATTTTCCTCAGTTGGAGATTTGAAGGGTTTTCATATCCCCCGATAAAAGTCCAATGAAAGTATGGTTTCCTCAGCGATACGGTTCGCAGGGTTTGAATTCAAAGATTTTATTATCTGACGTGTTCTATTTAATTTTTTTTTATATAGCAGCAACGAAAGATGCAGAGTGGATGCTATACTAATATCCTGAACATATGAGTTGTGTCTTAAATTATATTAATTGTCACTATAACAACATACTATAGGTAGGTAGGTAGGTAGAAGAACTAGAAAGCTAGTTACTTCTGGAAAATCAATTAGCACTTAATTGTGCCTTTTTGATATCACGACTCGAGTGAGCTATTTCTTGTTTTTGGTTGTTATAGGTGGTCGTTCTCTCATCTTCACTCTCCCAAGAGACTGAATACTAGAGCCATCCTGTGTGATTGAGACGATTAATCAGATCTCCTACTTTGCTTTCCGCGATAAAACCTATATTGTTGTGGAAAGCCTCACCTAAAGTCCGGACTCTGACTCTAGCTAATGCTGGGCAGCTGCAAAAGAAGTGTTGAGTACTTTCTGCTTCATTCTCATCCTTGCAACTGTGACAGTAGGGATTGAAAGGAATACCTAGCTTGGCAGAGTGGCTTCCTATTAGCCAATGACCCGTACTGATGGCTACTGCTCTTGCTATATCAGTACGGGTCCTGGTTAAGAGTTGTTTGGATTGATATTATACGATATTGATATTATACGTGCCTGTCGAGACAACATACCACATTTCGACTCAAATAAATATGGGGATATTTACATTTGATTTATTTTTTTGTGATTTCTTAAATTGAAATTTTGTTCTGCTTAGCTTTTTAACAGCAAAGCTTTAGGTTGTAACCTTTTTCGCACCACTTGATTGATAGGACAGGATACGAAGAAAGAAGAAAGTTATTGAAAGAATTGGCAGGGATTCGCAGAAAAATGTTATTTATGTTTTACTTGAATTACGTTAAGTTATATACAATATGGTATTGCTTAAATGCCAGAACACACCAGTAGGAAAATGGTTCCATTTGTCAAGCCCGGATTATGAAGAACTTTGCTTAATCCATTTTATGCGATTTAAATATTTCTATTGTGTAGAGATGAGCCTCTACGGTTTTCCTTGTTTTGTATTGGGACTGCTTAAGAGGACGGAATAGTTCTTTGATTTCTACTGAGCATGCCCACACCGGCAAAGTATCTATAAAAGAAAGAAAATGTTCCTACAATACTGCGATGTCCAAGAGAAGTTTAATTTCTGTTAGGTTGTCAATTAGACAATTTGCTCGATTTTGAACGTAGTCAAAGTAGCTTAAGACTGAAACGGAAGTACTAGCCCAAATGTGTGAATTATATTCCATCTTGGATCATATAAATACCTTATAAATATTTATTAAGTTCAGAATGTGAAGAGAGAGCTTTACGGTTCATTCATTGTGAACATTAATAACTTTAATTGGTAAATTTCCAATAATAAATTTATACAACAATCGAACTATTAATATAAATTTAAGAACCATGTTGATCAGCACATAAAAAATTTTCAACATATCTAATGACATATATTTAAACATATTTATAATGGAAATGTTGTTTAAAATCAATTTAAAAGTTATACAGCATCAAATAGCGAAAGAAGTTGTATTGTCCTAATTCATGAATTTATTTTTATCGGTATCATCACTGATTAATTGAATGTCCCATCTGGTCAAAGGATATCTGTGCTAATTTGTACATGGCAATGAATTTATTTATTTTCTGTAAGTAGCTATAGTTTTTTAAGAATTTGTTTTGTAAATTTTTTGTTTTTTTTGTTTTTTTTGGATACAAATAAATTTGTAAGTGGCACATTTTAATTTCTTTTTTTGTTTTATTTCATTTTTTTTTTATTTTTATATTTGATTTGTACATTTTTATACAATTCAGAACTTTTCAGAAGGATTTTTTTCATTGATCGTTTAGTAGGACATCAACAGGATATCTGTATACAAAAAAAAAAAAAAAACAAAAAATAAAAAACGATGCACAAAAAAGTTGATAGTTTTACATAGTAGTATTGCAGTAATTTTTTATATATAAATTTAAAGTATTTTGACGCCAAAAC
Source organism: Argyra leucocephala (assembly GCA_963942445.1). Taxonomy (NCBI): domain Eukaryota; kingdom Metazoa; phylum Arthropoda; class Insecta; order Diptera; family Dolichopodidae; genus Argyra; species Argyra leucocephala. Next base: position 82,499,441 of record OZ012677.1, read on the forward strand.
ATTGATTACCCAAGTTGCGTCCAATATTATAAAACTTTTACAACAATTCAGCCATATAGTTTAAATAGAAAAATCAAAATCAATAAATAAAATACTTTAGGGGTGGGTAATATTTATGATTCACATATAGTTACTTAAAAGAATTTTTTTCTCTAAAATGGTTCTGATTGAGAAGAATTTTATATTAACTTACGTACAGATAGTATGTGCCGGCTATAGTCTATAAAATTATTAATCATCATTATTTTATCACATTAAAAAAATATCGTATATGGACTATGTTAATTCTACGTTAGATTTGCATCTATCAAAAATTAATTTTATTAAATAGTAAACTATTTATGCCGGATTTATAATATTACTGAAGAAATAAAAATAAAACTATAAATGTTAATTGTGCTATGGAAAAGAAAATCGTTAGACTCAGTTTATAGCCGTTGCTATTCAAAATGGAGAGATTGTTAGAAGTCAATGGATGGATCTTTTTAGAAGTCAATGGATTACTATCAAGTTATGCTTCATATTTTGCAGCATCTAAGAGCAAACTTGTTTTTACTTTAAGTTTCAATCTGTTTATAAATGTTCAATATGTGAGGGTTTTGTGACGCATATTTTCAAATCTGTTACTTTGCGAAATTGTCTTATCAACTGATTACATGACTAAAGTGACTAATTCTCCAATAATGTGTTCTTTCATTCAAATTACTATGAAATAAATCTATGTAAACAAAACCCCTACACAGAAATTATTGCTATGCGAACATTTTTCAGCACATTATTATTTTATTTATAGCCTTCCTCGATAGCTAACAAACAATTCAGATAATGGGGAATATGGTTGAAGACGTACGAAAAACGATAACGCGAACATTTTATCAAACGTTGTGTTTTGGAACGATTGAAAACGCTCGACAAACGTGCTGTAAACGATTTTTCAAAGATGTCATTTTCCTATGATTGAAAACGCTCGAAACCAGTTGTTGAATAAAAGTGAAACGTGTTGCTGTGATAACGTTTGGAAATTTAATAATTAAAAAATGTATGTAATTTTTTAATATTAATAGTTTTAATGGAAAAATTTAAAATGTATTTTCTTCCATTAAACTTTTTAAATATTAATTTAAATATAATTTTTTATGATTAGGAGAAAAATAACAAATCAGTAGTAGTGCAGCAAACTACTAAGACGAGTGAAGACAAATGATTTGGCATTAAATTTCTCTTCGAACTTATCAAGCCAAGGTGATTCGTTTTGGGAAGATACCACCAGTGTTTTAAACACTTTCGGAGCCATATTTTCTTTTGTCGTATATTGACGACATCTTCTTCATCGTCTTCCAAAAAATATACAGCAATTATATACATTTTTCTCATACAATAACATTACAAAAATGTAATTTAAAAATTATTTCTCACAATTGCAATCGGCAAAATAAAAATGATAAACAAATTATTAGTATGTATGTTTCTAACCTTACATTTTTATATTATTATACTAAAAGATTAGTTTTGACAACACTGTCATTAAATTTCGAAAAATTTCATAATAAAATTTCTTCACGCGTTTTCAATCATACCAACATAACATAAAGCTCAATAATTTCCTTAAACATATTGTTGAAAATGCCAAATCATTTAATATGTGTAACGAAATAATAATGTAGGTGAGCTTTAGTAATTAAGTCCGACTAAATTAATACAAAGGGGATCACACTATTGAGCGCCCGTTGAATTTTCATTCGTTGATTTGAACATCCATTTGATTGATTTATCTTTTGAAAAAAAATGTGTATATGTATATATGCAGTCAAAATATAACTTTACAACTACGTATCAATAACTACGTAGGTCGACCCGTCCTAAATTCGAAATTAGTGGTATCTAAGACTTTTCAACATATTGACTGTTAGACAGACTTTTGAGCAAATTGACTCTGTGTCTATCTCAGTTTTAATTTTTGGTTATTTTATTTGTCATTAAATAGATTGAAATTATAGTAAAATATACACCGTAACATATTACTGCAGTGGCATTGCAACTATATATACTCCCATTATTAAACCTAAAGTCTAGACAAAATTTGTATTTTCAAATCTACAACAAATCTACATTAAATTTCAACAAAATTATATCACACCTACAATTATGTTTTGTGTCACTGATCAGTTTAAACATTATCTCTTCTAACATTTTATTCGGACTAATAGCTCCTTTTTTGTTTTCATTCCTTTTAAAAGACACCTACCTAAATACATATATTTAAAAAGAAAACCGTTATATGTAAAGAAAATTACTTAAATTTAAATAAAATGTTTATTGTTTATTTTATTGTTTGTTTTATAAAAAGAGTCCTTCCAACAAAAATATTATAAACAAATAAATGTATTTATATTATAGAATTGTATGATGCCACTACTTAACTTATATACATCTGTTAATAATTATGTATACCTATTTATATATTATTGTTTTTTCCTGTTCACAAAAGGATGAAAAAATCGTACCGGCAAAATAAGATTTTCGTAAACAAAAAACAGCCAAATACATTTACAATATTCTGTTTCTGTTGCTCAGGTTGTTGTTGTTGTTGTTGCTGTACATTTAAAATTTTTGTTTATAAAATTGAGGTTATGATCAAAATTATGATGCGCAGGCGTTAAGAAATACACCTGTATTATTTGATATTGTTTACGTAATAAGAATAAAAAAAAATCTGCAAAGAAAATATCAATTAAGTACAGTGATGGTGATGATGATGATGATGGTTAGCAAACAAAAATAAAATACTTTTAAAAGAACCTAAAGGCCTACACATAAAATTATGTATACATATATTATGTCAATTTAATGTATAATATTATTATATATATATAATATTTGTATAAATAGCAATATTTCATTATACTAAAAACTAAAATATGGAAAATTCTTAATATTAAATAATAACTATTTTTTATTATTGTTATTATTATTTTATCATAATTATTTTTATTATTATTAGTATTTTTATTATTATTATTACTATTATTATTACTTTTATCAATCATATCATGTTCTTTTACACAATTTTTCAAAGTACTGTTAATTATGTTGAAACAAAAATATTTAAATTTTTTAACAAATCTGAATATTAAAATATTTCTTAACACACCTCCCTACCTCTCCCACTAGATAAAGTTAACTATTCAAATTTCAAAATAAAATATAATATATTCACTAAGGTATACCTTTTTTGTTCATTTACTTTTTCGGAAAAGGTAAAATAACAAATTTTAATTTGACGTAGGTAGATACTCTTAAGTACTTTAAAGTATATAAAATTAATTAAAAAATTAAAAAAAAAAAAACAGATAATTTCTATTTACTGATTTTGTATTAAGAACTAACAACTTTTTTATCATATTGTCAATAACAAAGGTACAATTTTTTTTGTACATAAAGTACGGTACCTACTTAAATTTTTGCTTCATAAAGTGGAACCTAGTTTCAAGTATTTATTTATTTATTATTTTCTGGTATATCAACTCATTAAATTTGGTTTCCACAACTACTATTAGGAAATCAGTTTTATTAAATAGCGTCGTTCCATTTTACTTTAAACTACTATTCATAACAGATTTTATAATATTTTATTATTTTTTTTTTTTTATTTATCTCTATTATTATATTACAACTAAGTATCTTATAAATTATTAATATGCAAAAGGCGTATTAAAGATAACAAGTAAACATTTGTGAAAATGTACAAATGGCTTGTGAAGGACGATTCCACTGATTCGACCCTTATATAAAAGATTAATACTAATTTTAATATTAAATATCTATGACTCTATAGTTACTTACAGAAAAGAAAAAATAAAATAATAAAAAAAATATAATATGAATTTGACCTTAGTTTTAGAATCTACTTAAAAGATCATGAGGACTGAAGCGTTTTGTCTTCTTATATGGGTGGTATTCAGCAGGTCAGCTGCCAGTTGGTTTGGATTGAGCTGCAATCTTTCGTGGTATCTTTTGCTGGTCTTTGTCACCACCTATTTCACGGAGCGTATGTTTAAATCCTTTCTTATATTTGAATTGCTGACGTACCAAGGGGCATTGACAATTGTTCGAAGAGCTTTGGCTTGAAACCTTTCAAGGATTTCGATGTTAGAGTTTCTAGCTGTACCCCATAACTCAATTCCATATGTCCAGATGGGCTTTAAGATTGCCTTATATAACAACACCTTGCTCTCCAATGAAACGCATGAACGACGTCCCATAAGCAAATGCATATTCCTGAAGTTAGTTCTTAACTGCTTATTTTTATTGAGAATGTTCATTTGCCACGTTAGTCTACGGTCCAGATGCAAGCCTAATTACTTTATCGAATCTTCGTGGGGTAAAACTTTGTTGTTTAGGGTTACTGGCTGACATGTGCTCCTTCTGGCGATAAATGTAATATGCACCAATTTGGATTTCTTAGTTCTTATTCTCCAAATTTTTAGCCATTGTTGAACTTTGCTAATCCTCTTTGAAGGTGCTGTGACGTTAGCTTTGGGTCTTTATTTGATGAAAATATTGCTGTATCATCTGCAAATGTGGCCATCATCGTGTCTTCGCTCGTAGGAATATCAGCAGTGTATAATAAATACAACATTGGACTAATCACACTACCTTATGGTACTCCTGAGTTTACATTAATTGGTAAACTATACGCTTCTTCATATTTGACTACAAATTTTCTATTCGCTAGGTAAGATTTTAGAATTAAGTAGTAATGGTAAGGTAAAAAGGTTTTTAATTTATGAAGAAGTCCTTCGTGCCACACCTTGTCGAACGCTTGTGTTACGTCGAGAAATGCAGCCGAGCAGTATCTTTTTTTCTCGAAGTCTTTATTGATTTTATCCACTATGCGATCTACTTGTTCTATTGTAGCATGATTCTGCCTGAAACCAAACTGATGACATGGGATCAAGTTTTTTGATAACAGGACTGGTTTGAGTCTGCTTATGAAGAGCTTAGATGTATTTGGCAGTATACTAATCGGTCTATATGATTGTACCATGTTTGGATCCTTCCCTGGTTTTGAGATTAGAATAATTTGGGCCATTTTCCATTGGTCAGGAAAAAAGCAGATTCTTAAAATTGCATTGTAAATGTAGGTGATGATTGCGTGTCCCTTATGAGGTAATTCTTTAAGTAGCTTGCCAGTTATTCTGTCGTGGCCTGGGGATTTTTTTATGTTTAATTCATTTTTTATTATTTTGATCACTTCACAAATGGTAATTTTTTTTATTTAATAATTGCAGTGGCACGTCTAGAAATTTTATTATTTCATGGGTTTCTTCTTCGGTAATTTCACATTCATATGGTTTGAAGGTTGCTTCAAGATGTTCAACAAAAGTCAGCGTTTTTTCTTTGTCCGATTAAGTCCAACCACAGTTATTTTTTTTAATTGGTGCAGTATGTTGTTTTGGGCCAATTATTTTATATTATTTTATGAATAACAAAGAAAGATCCAATGATTCGATCTCAAAATCTTCTGATTACTATTATCCATAATAGCTTAACAACAATAATATAACAACATAAATTCGTCAGTAAGTTGTTTTTTTTATATCCTAATATAATTATATCTAATTCAAATTAGTTGGTTATTATTCTAATGTCCAGTTTTTATTACAGACAATGTCCATTAAGCTTTTTAAAGTATTTAAATACGTTCGAATATCAGAAAATAAATTATCCTTCTTCTATATCAAAGCCAACATCAGCGACAATCCCTAAAACATTATCAAAAATACGATTTACTAAGTGCGAGCCAACTGCGGTGCTAATGCTATTGTCCTTGGCGTTGTCAAACAAAAAAAAATTAAAAATCTGACATAATAAACGTATATAAATAGATTAGCCTTAAAAAATTAAACCCTATCATAAATCAAGTAAACAAAATAGTAAAGAAACGTCGATTAAACGGTTTGAAAAAATTGCGAAATATTGTAAGAGTATTATTAGATAATATTAACCCCAAGAAAAACTCAGACGATTAATTTTCTGTTCTAAATCCAACCACACTTGAAAGAAAAATATATAAAATCTAATGTTTATTATTTACACAACAGAATATGCAATTTCTGATTAAGATCTAAAATGTATGTATATAACTGTTTTTCGATGTAAAGGTCATACACATTACAGATGGAATCGTGATAATTTGACATTAACAATTTTATTACAAAACGTTCATATATAATACTCAATCCAAAAAATCATAAACAAAAATAAAGTAGCTACTTAATATACTTAATAATCTTTTTAATTATCAAAACTTTATATTTTTTAAGGCAAGAATTTTGCCGTTGAAATCCCTATAGCTAGTAGAAGATTTTAAGTACCAAAATAATATAGGTTATAAAGTTCAGAACAAAAGTATTTAAGTATGGTATGGTACTCAGATATGGTATAAAAGGAATTGGAATAGTAGTGACTTAAATGTGAATATATAAATGCGATAGCATGAGAAATTGATTACCATTTTTGCAATGAAGAAGAATTGATTTTTATTATGAGACCAACCAAAATATCTTTCAAAAATCATACAAAAATTATTTAATATCATCCCACCCACTAAATACGTGCTAGACAGACAAATCTAACCTATCACAAAAAAAAATATGTTTATATATCAAATCCACAACCAATTTTTAATTATTAACAGGATTCAGATGCTTAAACCTAAATAAATTAAATAATTTTCCCAGGTAGTATTATTATACAAAAGATCCCTTCTCAATTGCGCTATTTCATAAATATAGTTATATAAAATAATAATGTTATAAAATATAACTAATAACCGTCGTAAAACTAGCAAGCAATTCTCAAGTTAAATTTAATATTCAAAATTTTATCGACACAACAAACAACGTTAATATTTATCATACTCGAATTAACTAAAAGATACTTTTGATCCATTTTTGGCTGCATAAATTGTCAAAAATTAACTATAAAAAATGTAGTCTACCTAGAAAAATTTGGTAATAAGCCATGAAAAATTTATCTTTGACAGATTAACTGGCTAAAAGCCATAAAATAATAAAAGAAACACCTCCAAGAAACATGGCTTAACATAGCAAAATCATTGTCTGAAGTTATTGCCAATTATATAGTTGTTGTTATTTATATCACATCTAAAGCTTACATTCTTGTAGGCGGAAAATTCTTTTGATATTTTTCTTTTCATTTTTGATTTCGTTTTTTTTTTTTTTGTTCAATAAATCAATTCTAAATCAAAAATTTCAATTACAAATAATTATTAAAGGACATATATATTTTCGTATTTTTTTCATTTAGTTTTTACTAAAATTGTATCGTGATAATAAACATAACCTATCGTATAGAAATATCAATATAAATAATATATAAATATATATATATAGACAATAAATAATTAAATATCCTGTGAACATGTTACATATTTTAAAATATTTATAAATACACAAATGAATAATAGTTAAAAAGGAAACATCGGTAACAATGTTATTTCCATAACCTTCTCCAACTCCACTCTCTTTCTCATAAAATAGAATAAATTTATTATGATGATGAAAAGAATAATGATAATAAGAAAAATGAAACAATACAATATATATATGTATATATATATACATATATATATATATATATGGTTAACATTTAAATAAGTTCGTAGGTTCGCTCTGAACTTATATTTTATTAAAATTATCTAGAAGATATCATAACGGTAGGTGTGTAGGTAGCATAATCATCAACTGATGTTGATGCTGTTACTGATATTTTTTTCCTATAAAATTTTAATTGATTTTCAATATTATACCGGGACTGAAATATTCGCTAACTTGATGTAAAATGGTAGGCTCCTTTAAACCTACATAATATATTCATAAATACATAATCATTATATATACGTACTTAGTTATTAATGTATAGTGTTACCGCGTTGTTGTACAATTCGTCGTCTGTTTTTATGTTATTTACTTATTTGCTATTTTTATTATTATTATTATCTTTTTTATTATTGTTTTCCTGTTAAACAATTGAAAATACAATGTAGACATGTATATATAATATACATATGTAGGTACTAAAATGAATCCGTTTCACATTTTCAATGTTTTTGACATGAATTTTCCTTAATTTTTTTTTTGTGTTTCATTATTTTTTTTTTTTCGAAACGGTGTTAAATGAATACCAGTTGTTGTTATTAATAAATTGTCGTCGGAAATATTGTTATGATAGTATAGAAATATTTTTGTTAAAATTTTTGTTTTAATTAAAGAATATATATATATATTATTTTTGAATAGTAAATGAGAAAACGCATGGAAGAGGAAATTGGGTTAGGTGTATTTCATCTCAAGTATTGACTAATGAATTTTTTTTGTTGGTGTTATGAAGAAAAACAGTTAGTATATTATATAGTTTTGAAATACAGAATTGCAATTTCAATAGATCAATTATGTTCACGCTTCGATACACTTGGATGATCTTAATTTAGTGGTTCGAAAAATTTTCTTCAGTTTCATTAGTTGTTTGATCAAATGGGGGTGGAAAATTATATAGTAAAGTTCGTGATTTGAAAGTGTACCGCACTCCCGAGTTTTGATTGAAAAGTATTACCAGCATGTCGATAAGCAAATTCAGTTATTAATAGAAACATAAATCACTTTGGTTTAATACAATAAGGCAATAGGTTTAATCATTGGTGCTTCTTTCGAATTATATTCTGATACCCAAAAAAATCTATTAAGGGTTTCAGTATGTGTTATGAGCATGTTTGTTTTGCCATTCTCACTATTTAACGATATTATGTATGTTACTACCTTATATTATCATCATTAGACTGCGCAATATCGAATTATGTGTTTGACACAACTACTCGAATTATATATCAATGATTTTTTTTTTTAGACATGCCTGGAATTTTTTTTTTCTGGTAATGTATTATAGTAATTATACAGTTATGTTCGCTGGAAAATAGCCTCCTGGTTATGATATATCTTATTGCATCTGGGACATTACAACATTACGACGCACCAATTCTGTCGTTTAGTGTATGCTCTGTATTCTTTTTGATAGTCTCATGTTCGGCTGCACTTGAACTGACTTTCTTTTTAGCGGTCTCTAGTCTCGTTTCTGCTACGTTATGAAATTTTTAATGTTCTTATATTCAGTTGTGTGGATTCATTTGTTTTTTCTCCATATTATGCAGCTTAAGAAATTAAAGAGAGAGTCTTTGTGTCAATAGTTAAAGCGGTTTTGTTAATTTGGTTCATACATTCTGAATTCTTGGTTTTGTGTAGAAATTTTTTTTATTCCCAAATGCATAAACGACTAAATTGTTCAATTATTTGATCATTTGCAAATAATTTACACCTTTTGTAATGTGATCTTCAATTATTTTACCTATAATAAATATCATTAACTTCTTTTGTTGGGATTTATCACACTTCTAAGCACATCATGACTATCAATCAGACTAATTGATTCAAAATTAAGAAATTGTAAGTTTTCCATATTTCTTTCTTCCATATTTCTTGCTCTAAAAGCCACCAGTAAAATATACACAACTCTCCTAATAGATATCAGAGTAATTATCTACTGGAATAAATTATTCTATCAAAATGGCACATTATAGGGGTAACTATTTTTCGAATAAGTACAATCATTAAAACAGCTACATTTTATTCAACTACAAATACCAATCTTAATGCTTCTAAGATATTATATTTTATTATCAGATTTTGATAACAACAGCTTTTACAAAATGAAATAAATGAGTAAGGTTTTAATAATATTAACTTACAAAAGTCATGACAGGTTTTTGTTTTGTGACCTAACCGATATCTGTGTTTTTCCTCATTTGGTAATATACAATCCATACTCCAATCTTCTAAATCTAAAATTTATGATCTTTTATAAGCTATTATAAATGTTTAATAAAATGCTAGACTACATAATGTTCTTAGAACCCTAAATAAGTATCGTTTTAACAGTTTGATTTCTTACTAATGTCGTTCGATGCTCCGTATTCTATGAAATTGAAATTTTAAATCATCAAAAATCAATATCATTGGATTGTAATTTTCCATCGCTTCTACTAGTTAGACTGCGAGGAGACTCATATTTTAGATATGATATGTATATCCTATTCGTTGTTTTCCTATATACCATCAATATAAAACACACACTAAGTTCCTATATTTATAATCCTGCAAACTAAAGATCCTTTTTTTTAATATGTAGCTGTATTAGCAAAGTGAGACAATCACTATTACCCATACGCACATAATATATTATCCCTACATAAACCATCAGTATTTAATAAAAAAAAACTATAATTTATATATCCTACTACATATATATACGTATATATATATATATATATATTATATAAGTAGTTTATTATACTGAATGTAATGAATTTATTCCATGTAATATAATCCAAAGGATCTCAATTATTGTCCTTATAATTAATTTAATATTAATTTTGAAAATCTCCTCCTTATTCATCCTATATACAGATGTGTAGTATATATACAAATTGATTCTGTAAGGAGTCGTAAATTATAAAACAAAAATTATAAAGTAAAAAAAAACAACAACAAAAAATTTTTTTTTGTTATTTATTTTATGCATATGATGTGTACTTGATTTTGACGTCATTAATTTTAGAGAAAAAAAAAAAATAAATAAATAAAAGCCTTACTTCTTTAATGAAAACTTACATTTCCATACACACATACATTCGTACATACATATTATATTATAAATATTTATATATTATTTAGATAGTTATATACAAAAAATTAATATATACATGCATAACATTATTAACATACCGTATATATTATCTAGATATATTATATTTATATTATATTCCGTTTTAATAAATAGGTTATAGCTAGTAGCTAGATATTATAGCTTAGTGTTATTTGTATTTGAAAAATTCGAAAAAAATGTGTATAGCCAGCTATATAAAATAGAAAATAAAATTTTTCACTATTTATTTATATAACTACTATACTAGCTATTATTTATTATATCTAGTAGTAGATTTTGTTTTTTTTTTTTTCACTTTAGGTATGAAGTTTATATTTTAATTAATATATGTTTTGTATATATATACTAACACAGCATAGGTATATAGTTTTTTTTTTGTTTTTCTTTATATAATTTTCCTTATATATATGTAGGTCTATAATACTAGATAACCGTAATTTCAAACAAATTTTCGTTTTTTTAATTTGTTATTTTTATATACTTATATTAGGTAGGCATAATATTTTTATACTTTATTTACGGTATACAACCACTATATTTATACAACTATAGTTTATAATAACTTTAAGCATCCACTTAAAAAAAAAAAAGCAAAAACGAACAAATTCTAGTGATTTTTTAATTATATGAACATTACGTATATAATATTATGTTATACTATAATGCATATATGTGTATAATATTATAATATAGGCATATATTTCACATTCAATTTGACACGTTTTCACACGTAAACATTTAATTAGTCATCATCAGCATTATGATTTACACATTTCTTTTTGATTTTTTCTAAAACACTTTATTAATTTATATTGTTTTTTTATATTTTTATTTTGTTATTTTCATACTTTTGAATTTTTTTTTTTATTTTGTTATAATAGGCTGAATTAATTTTAATGCTTCTATTTTTTATACTTATAGTTTTTGTTTTCTGTGATTATATTCTTTGCAAATACTAATTTATGTATTTATTTCCAGTTGAATATTATTTTTATTTAAGTTATATTCGTTATGCACAATTCAAATTATAAGTATTTATTTTATATACAGCATATTAACAATTTATTGTAATGTTTTTTAATATAAAAAGTTATTAAATATAAAATGCAATGTAAAAACAACTTTATATTCTAGTTAATTATATTTAATTTGTTTTGTTTTTTTATTGCTGTGCTATTTCAACAATTTGTTAATTAATTTGTAAATTAACACTATTTAAAATATTACTAATTTTATTAAATATACTGTGATATTTTTTTTTTATATATTATAATATATAGATATATATATATATATATGTATATATAAATTTATGATGTAGCGCACTGCTGATTTGTTTAAACCATAATTTATATACACAATAATTTAGTAATAATAATAATATTATAGAAATGTCAACAAATTAACAAGTAAAAGATATTGTAATTTTTTCAAAAAAATTTAAATAAAAATACAAAATTTATATTATATTAATTTTATTTTTATTTTTTTAAATATATTAATTTTTTTTTTTTTTATTTTCACATTCACAAATTTTGTTTTTTCAGTTGCTTTTCTTGTATTATTATTAATATTCCTTGTTTTGTATTTTATTATGTTTTTTTTTTTTGTTGTTGTTTTTGTTTTCATCAAAACATGTATGTTAGTTTATATATTATATTCTATTATATACATATATGTATTATATTAAAAAATAATAATATAATACAGTTAAAATAATAACAATAAATAGATATAATAATAATATATGTAATATGTCAAATAGACCGCCGCCAATTTTATACTGAAAACGTTATGATTGCTGCTGTTAACGGCCACTATGAATCGCCGTATTTTATTTTATTTTTCATTTTTATTATTATCTTATTTTGTTTCTTCTTATTTTCTACTGTTTTTTCTGTATATATTATATGTACACATATTTTGTACATGAAATTTTCAAAAAATGAACAAAAAAAAAATCTAGAGAAATTTTCATTTTGGTTTTAAAAATTTTTTATATATGTATATAGAAAATTGAGAATAAAAATGAAATAAAAATAAAGAAAACAAAAAATAAAACAAAAAAAAAACTAAATTAAATATTTTCATAATATTTTTATACGAAACATAGCACAGTATAACAACAACAATATTAAAATATAACAGAAAAATAAAAAAATCATAAAAATATAACAGGAAAAATAAAATATTTTTCTGTAAAGAGAGAAAATGTCATGTTATTACAATGTAAATAATATACACAAACAAACAAACATATATTTATAAAATAATAGATGACTATGTAGAATAAGAGAATAATAATTTCAAAGTGTAAAAAATGTACAATTTCTGCACAACGAGAAATAATTATACATACATATTATATGAAAATGTATATATGTAGAAAAGTTTATATTTATATTCCATGGAATATGTTTTTCTAGTACATATTTTGTTGCTTTTGGCACAGCATTTTTACTATACAGTTAATCCTGAATAGTATTTTTGTACCTTGATATACTCTCAAAATGATTTCCCATAATTTTCTTTGTTGTTGTTTTTTTTCTTCTCTGAAATGTTGATTGTTTCTTCTTCTACTCCTACCCTATATAATTTGAAATGATTTTTTTTTTGTACGTAGGTAGCATGATTTTATTTCTTAACTTTAATTCTAGTGTAGAGTAATGTAAAATTTAATAGAACTATACATATTATTATCTAGAAAATCTACTAGAGCTACTGTTATTAAATAAAATATACGCCTCGCCAATTTTTTTATTGTTGGTATTTTTTGATTTGTATTTGTTGTTTTTTTTTTTTTTATATAACGATTTTTATATTTATATTTTTTTATATCATATATTCTTAGTTAGATGGTGCTGAGAATTGACTTTTATGCTGCCGGGTCTCATGTTATAGATTTTTTTTTTTTTATACTTGTACTACTATTTTATTTTTCTTTTTATTTTGTTTGTTGTTGTTGTTTTTTTTTTCTTATCGTTTGAATGGCAATTATACCAATTTTACAGATGTAAAGAAAAATTGAAAATTAGAATTATTTACGTGTACAAGGAAAATTAAAAAAAAAAAATAGAAATAAAAATAAAAAACAAATAAAAAGTTTATTGAAACTTTACGTACAGACTTTTTTTTATTATATTATTTAATTATTAGTATCTATACAAATATACGTGTATACGTACATACATAAATATTATTGAAATACATAATATGAATATGAAGACATTTCAAATCCTTTAAAGAAAATTTATCCTACATTTTGTTTTGAATATAAGTTTTGAAGCTCTGTACATTATGTAGATACAACAACGACGACAATTTCTAATGTATTTAAGCACTTCAATTCATTTTGAAGGCTATTGTGAAGAAGTTTTTAATTTGTATTTGTTAGAATTATTTAATTTATATAATTGTCAGGGGTCGTATAGGTATATAGTGGACATGAAATTAAACAAATTTATTTTGTAAGTTCAAGAGCTCTGGCTAACCAGCTGCGCCGGTTCAGTGTCTGTTTTTCAACTGAAGGGTTTAGACTCGATTTGGAATGAATTTAAGAACCTGATCTAGCAATCTTCTCATTTGGATAAATAAATGACAAAAAAGAGTTGAGAGTATGATCTAGTAACAACTTAAATCAAATAGAACTACGCTATTTAAGAAGGTTTAGTTACTGACAATAGTTGAATTGTTCGACATTTAATGGCATGATATACCATAAATTTCATCATCAAAAATATGTCCATTGAAGATATCGTTTTTATAATTTTTGGTTTTATAGATTTTGAGTAAACAACATTTCCTAGGAGATTTCATACCCAACGCTTAAAACTTATGAATTACAAATTGACTTTGGAACAATGTGTGGTTAATCCAAATTAAAACCAATTGTGCTATCTCTCAGTAAAACAAATCTTATGAGTCAATAAAATAACCAAATACAATAATTTAAAAGCGTTTCATTACTAAATAAAAAATTTTCTGACAAAAGCAAATAACGAATGAGCGGTTTTGGTGTAAAACACAAGACTGTAAATAAAAAAAGCCACATCTAAATGAACTTGGTTTTGAAGTCAACAAAAAAAATCACCGACAGTCTTCAATGAAACAGTGAGAGTTAAAAAAATATATTGCTTACAGAATCAGAGTGCATATACCGTATACCTTTAAATAAAAAGGACTAAATGGAAATGGCCGTGAAACTTTGAAAAAAATATAAACGTCATACGTCATACCTAACTAACACTTGCAATCGGTGAGAAAATTAACAAGCTTACATCACGACAAAACATTGGTTATTATAAAACAATCAGTTTCATACACGCATGCATAAGTATTGTAAGAATGCTATAGCTCCTCAGATAGTAAAACCTGAAAAAACCAAATCTAAGATATCTCTCAAATTGTAAATTTTCCCCTCAGGTAATACAACTGATCTCTCAAATGTTCTCAAATATTTTTTCGTTCACATAATATTATTTAGAGTTTGCACCATCAATATCTTTTAATTGATTTGTTTAATTTTTTCTAACATGACTCAATTTTTGCAAATGAAATTCTAAAATTTATTTTAGTACATAAATTGGAGAACTCGAGTTGGTATGGTGATTAATTTTATTTTAGGTACATGAAATTATAAGCAATATCATTCACTTATTTACTTAAGTGAGACTACGATTATTCCTGCAACGTGTAAAATAATAAATATTTTATTATATAAGTAAGTTGAAGGAATTTTTGAAACAAGTTTTGATAAATCAAATTTACAGCAGAACTGACAATCATAGACATTTTCGTAATGAAAAGAATGACAGAAATAAAATTTGGTATTTGCAGACAGTCAACGAATATCCAAAGATTAACCCCAGTATATCAAATAATAGCTTCCTACAAAATATAGCTCGTTTCACTCAATGATTCGTAGACTAATGAAGGTTCCTATGGAAAACAAAAATTATTAAAATTTAAATTTTAACAAACACAATAACGTTTTTTTTTATGCTCTTTACAGTAACTTAGGTAGAATCACATTTTCGTTCTTATATAAGTACGTCACTACAAGTTGATACAACAATATCCACAATATTTCGAGCATTTATTTATCAAATTACTCATTAAATGTGGAAAATCACTGCTATTGTCAGGAACCAAGCCTTTTGAAATAGAATAGCTCCATTTTATTTAATTTGTTACCAGATCAAATCAAAAGATATGTTCTCAATTATTTTTATATATTTATTATACCCCAATGACAAAGTGTACTGCATTTTTTTTCTTCATTGGGAATCGAACTTCTTGGGACATTTCGATTGAAAGACATGCTCTCTATCTACTACGCCACCCAAAGTACGACGTTACGCAATATTTTGACATCATAATGAGAATTAAAATTAATAGTTAATAAGGGGAAAGTAAAATTGGCAAAGTATTTTTAGCTAGGCTGGTGTATTTAGCTTTTTCAGGCAACATTTATGCAGATAGAATTACGTTATAGTACGTTATATACGTGGAATGTTATTCGAGTATTTGTTTATTTATTGATTTTTCCAGTATGTATATCAATTAATTAAATATAGAAAACTCTTCCTGCTTACAGAAACTAAGCCTTCTCCAGGTAGTTCCATTTTATTTAAGTTGTTACCAAATTATACATATATTTTATCCCATGGCCCTAGTATATAACATCAACAAAACTAAACAACTCTTAGCCATGTTTCGTCCTGATATATCAGGAGTATTAGCCATCATTACGGGTTATTGGCCGAAAGGAAGCCACGTTGTCAAGCTAGATATTCCGTTCAATCTCCATTGCCGCTGCTGTTAAAATAAAAATGAGACAGAAACTCTTCCTTTCCTTTTCCTTTGCAGTTGCCCAGCATTAGCTAGTGTCAGACTCCGGGCTTTAGATAAAACTTTTCCCAACAATATAACAAAAATCGAAGAAGTGAAATCGGAGTTCTATAACAACGAATAACAACAAATAAGGTACAATTAAGTTCCAATTTGTTTTCTACCTAATCCCAGTGACAAAATATGCTCGACCAAGTAGAAAAGTCATTAAAACCATTTGACTAAAAGAAAAAACCTTGCCTCTGCGATACCCATAGGTTAATTCGGACAAAGTTACGTAAATTTGAACCAAATACAGCTAGCTCTACGCATATTTCTTTGGCATAAAACATCCATAAAAAAAACTATATATGTATAATAAAAATCAATTAATGTGTCAAAGTGCAATGATCGGCCCGATCATCATAATTAAATATTTATTCAATTAAATTTTCATTTCCTCCTAACAAAAAATAAAATAAAAATCAATTTTCATAACATTTCTACAATAATTCCAACAAATCCAACAAAATTATTCAATACACAATAATTTCTTCAACAGAATATTAATGACAAATGATACAACATAGTATAAATATAATACAAATATTATATATGTATATAAAAAAGGTAAAATTGTTGATTACAGTTTGCTAGGAACTTAAAATATAATATACATTTCTATATTATTACAACATTGGTACATTATATTTTAATACCTTGAAGAGTATATCACTCAACATTGAGAAAAAGAAAATCGAAACAAAATAAAAAAAAATAAATTAAAATACATTTCCTAAATACTGAACTATCTAGAACCTATAATATTATGTACACATACATATTTGAGTGGTATAATGTTAAAGAATATTTAAGATATAAGAAAAAAAAAAATCTTCCCAATATGGAAAAGTTCAAGTATATTTGAACATCCTACCTACATTCATTCACAATATTCATCTATATACGTTTAACAAAAAATACATCATATATATATATCATCACAATAAATGCATAGGCTTTCTTAAACAACACAGACCACAAATTAGGAATTTGCAAAATAAAACAAAAAATATTTATCATTTGCAACATGAGAAAATTTTCTCAGAAAATGTTAAAAAAATTGACAAGTTAACTAAATGTTATGACATTTCATTTTTTTTTCTCCCTATATTTCTTTCTCTCAATCTGTACATTTAAATCTGTAAAATAAAACATCCTCTATTTTATTATAATAACAATATTTTCTCTCTCAAAAACTGTTGTCAAACAGATGAGAATTAAATTGGAAAATATTACAGAAAGAAAATTAAATATTTTTTCCTCACACACAATATTGTTTTCTCTTTTTTTTATTTTATTGCTCACTCTTTTAGTCCTATGCTTAGATTTTTGAAAAGAATTTTCATGAATAGAACAATATATTCGTATGCATATAAGTTTACCGTTATATTGTAATATATTATAAGAATACCGGTTTTTTCTGTTTTGCAGAAAAATTTATAAAGTAAAAAACCAAAAAAAAAAAAAACAAACAAATAAAAAATGTATAAAAATCTGAAATACAAAAGAAAAATTCAACTGATACGAATAATATATCCTAGAAAATAAAAATATAAAATATATAATAATAAAAAAAAAAGAATAGTTAAGAAAAAATTTAAAAGGAAATAAGAAAAAAAAAAAAAATTAAATGATGAAAAAAACCAGTTCCTTTTATATTTTCCATTTTATGTGCTCGAAGCGAATTATATTGCTCTAAAAACATGTGACGTTATAATAGGAGACTGTAATACAAATACATATTCATATATAAATTGAAAGAAAAAACTTTTATGTTTTTATATGTATTAGTAAAAATCTGATTCGTTATAATGTAATGCAGTCAGTCAGTCATATAAAAGAGAAGAAAATAAAAAATATAATAATACAAACAACAAAGGCGGAGCTGAATATCTGCAAATTGGGTGGTTATAATTTTCTAAAAATAGTTTTTAAAATATTTTTTTGAATTTATTATCTCAATTTAGTTTTTCTTTTCCTTTAATTTTTCTTTTTTCCTTTTCATTTCGAGTTTTTAAATAATATTTTACAATAATTATGTGTGTGTATTGGTATGTGCGAATATAATAATGTAAGATAGGAATTCAGTAGAATTTAATTTTTAAATTGAAAAATTGTACTTTTTTCTTTTTAAATTTTTAGAAAAACAAAAATTTAAAATGGCTGAATAGGTATTTATACTTTCGAAATTTCCAAACTTAAATTTCTAGTAATATTATAAAAAAATTCTCACTAAAACTACACTCAAATGACAAATAAAAGTAGTTTTTGCATTTATTTTATTGTGTAAATTTTTAAGTTTAACCTTTAAATGCAAGATTTTTACTTTTCCATTGAAAAAAAAATATTTTTTCGACTCCCCGACAGCCAAAACATATTTAAAAAATCAAATTGAACCTTTGGAATGGCTCTGGAGCTAAAAACAAAAGTATGATGCAGATTTGCAACAGTATGCGTTTAAAGGTTCAGAAAATGTAAAGCCAGAACTTAATTACTTCAGTCCAAAATTTAATTATTATTTGATTTACTTTAATATCTGATTTTAAAGATCGATATTTCTGAAGTTAATCACAAGCACAAACGAAGGAAATATGTCGCTTCTTTAATATCGATATTTGCAATCAAACATTAAAAAAATTATTATTATGAAAAATTAAGCAATTTATTAAAAATATCACTAAAAACACAAAAATTCGATTAACAAATTAACTATATTTATTTATTTATTCTATTTATGTACTGGGATTTATTACAGATATTGCTTAAAAACTTTAAGTTTAAGAAAAATCAAAATCAAAGTTTTCAAAATCAAATTTAATTTAATTTAATTAATTTTAAAACTAAATATCATTAAAGATACAACTAAATTTTAGTGAATTTCGTATGGAATAAATTTATATATAACTTATATAATATATACTTATATATACTATTATACTTATATAATAATAATGTCCCAAAATTTTGTGGTATATTATTTTTTGTAGCGATTTGAATGTCTATTTTTAAAACTAACTTGTATGAAATTGCTATCTTGAATGACTTCTGACAGTGGATGAAAACGTTTAAAATGCATGTTTAATTAGCTTTCGTTGATGAATCATTTCCTAATATTTTTAAAAGGTCCAACTTAATTTTGCAGTTTTTGAAGTTTTTAATCTTCTCGAAAACACATTTGTATATCATAACATTGCCATAGAAATAGTTAAAAATGTTATTTTCAAAAACATAAAATTAATACGTATAATGTATATTATGTTCAGTCCATGTCCAGTCCGGTACAGTGTATATTATATACATGTAATAATTTAAAATTGTTTTTAGTGATATATTTAAATTATGGAATAAAAGTCGAATTTTTATTCTAATAATATACTAATTCATTCAGGAAGTAAGTTCCTTCCGATATATCGATATTTGCAAAATAAATACAAATGATTAGTGAAAGGAGACTCGACTTTTATTCCATAATTTTGGTTAAAAATGTTATTTTGAAGAATATAAAATTAATACGTAAAATATATATTATTTCCAGTCCATGTCCAGTTCGGTACAGTGTATATTATATACATGTAATAATTTAAAAAATGGTAGTTTATACAATTTTTGATAAAATAATAATAAACAACAATTTTGTCACAAAATAAAATAGGCACGAAAATGTTATTCAGTTGTAATTTGATCTATAGAGATATTTTTGTTTATCAAAATACAAATTTTCCTTTTCAAATAGAATAATATTTACTTTAAGTTGTATTTAAAAATTTAACAATTGTAACAAAAAATTACTTAATTAATATTGTAATCGAAAATTTTAACCCAAAACATTCAAAAAATTGGTGAGAAGAATTTACAAAAATAGTCAGGATTACAACATAATATAATTAATTTTAATCTAAAAACTTGTATCAGTTCTAATAAAAATTTTAAATTAAGAAACTATTTTATTAATTTATAAATTAAAAAAATTAAATTAATACTAAATTCACTAAATAATAATAAAAATACTATTTCTATCAATATAATACTATTTAAAATACCCCACAAATTGTTTATTATTTATACGTCCCTGAATTTTGTTTACTTGTTTATTATTTTATATGTACTTTATTTATTATTTTTTTTATTATTTCTTTTTTGTATTGTAATAAACAACATTTTTATATACAAGGATATCTGAAACCACTACAAGTAGAGTGAGTATACCGAATATTCCAGATGTTTATTATTATTCTGTATACAATTTTCTCTTTTATATGGGATACATCAAAAAAGGATAATATGAAAATGTGAAAAAGGATTTTTAAATACCAGTACAAATTGATTTTAATGATAATGAAATAAAAAAAAATATTTTTCGTTTTGAATACCTTGAAACAAAAAATAATGTTTGTTTTAATCAGTTGATAAGTGTTTGATAAATTTTTAAGTTAATTTTTGAATATATTTTTTTATTAACATAATAATAGAATAGTAAATATTAATTAGGATATCTGTTATATACATATTTTTAAACCACAATCACTAAATTATTACATTTGTAATTAGTATTTTAGTATTTTTATCTAAGTTAAAATATCTCACGTATTCTCCAATCTTTATAATACAATTTATGTGTTGAATAAAAAATATAAATCTATAATAAGTCCCAATTTATTTATAGTAATCATATTTTTACTATTGTCCATTAAATTATTCACATATTCATCACTTCTGTTCTATTACATGTAATATTTTTTTTTCTTTCTATCTTAATTTGATATTTTTTTTGTATCATATATTATTTTATATTACTTGACTAAGCACTTTAAAACGAATTGTAGACACTCTATACGAGCTTCGTTAGCTCTTTTTGAGAAATTAAATGAATAAGTAAAATAAAAATAAAATAAAAATCATACCATATGCTTTTGTGTAAATTCAAATCCGCCAACATCTCTGATTACGATTAACTATATTCGTAATATAGACACAACAAATCTTAATTCAAACTAAAAATAGTGTCAATAAAGCTGGGAATTCCTATGTTATATTCAATAAAATATTAACGTGGAATGATCACATAATTTTAAGAATGCTATTTATAAGCAATGAAAACTTTAGAGGTTATCCTACAATATTGTACTAAGTAATGGGTAAAAAAATCAGATTGATCTTCAATCTTCCACTTATTGTAATGTAGTATAAGCTGGCATATGAACGTTGGTAAAAATATATTTGAATGCTTGCAGAAGCTACTGAACTAAACAGTTATAATTTCATATTATTATAAAACTATTTCAACATATGCACTTTGTGCCTGATTCATGAAAAAATACTATCCAAAAATACGTCGGTGTGAATGAAAATAACTACTGGAAGATCACGAAGAAGATTAGTTATTCCAAGGGATTTTGGAAGACTATAAGACATTTTTATTAAGTAATGATTGAATTATTGTGGACTTCTTTTCCCGAATGTTATCATATATAAGCTATTGAAAATTAATTTTTGCAGATAACCAGTAATACATCTTTAACTTGTTATTTTTAATTTATCTTATTTTTCTTCCCCATCTTATATTAGGCAATGTTAACTTGTTTGTTTGAAATTACTAATGTCGATTCGATCTTACCATGATGATGTCCACCATGCATACTTTTTTCGATGGTCCTCCTGTTGGGAAATTTAAATCTTGTTGGTCAGACAATTTTAGTGCACACGGTAGGTTCCTCGATTTTAAAAATTATCAAAATCATATAATCGAAATGTTTTATAAGCTAAAATTTTGATATAAGAAAACTTATTATAAGAACAATTTTGTTTACGCATTTAATCATAAAAACGACTGGAGGTTGTTATATTATAGAACAATATATAACTATATATATAATACGAATTCAATTAAATTTTTTATTAATCTAAATTTTTTTCTATCGAATCTATATAGGCATCCCAAAGTTTGCTGTGTTTAACATGTATACGTTTTGTCAGTTTTACCCTACTTATGCCATTAAATGTAAAAGAAAAAGAACTGGGAATTGTTATGCTGTTTTGTTTTTTTCTGTTTCTTGTCTAAGTTTTTTTTTTCATTTATTTTTTTTTTTTGTTATTTATTATTTATCTTCTTTTGACCTACAAAATGTGAATTTCAACGTTTATTTATTTATTTATTTTTTTTTTTTTTTGTTCTGAATTTTTCTGAATTGTGTATTGTTTTCGGTTTTTATATTATATTGTGTGCAGAAAACCGCATAGAGGACATTATAATAATCATCTCTATTATCGCATTGTAACTTTTTACATATTATTATTATATATATTATATATATATATATATATATATATATATATATATATATATATATATATATATATATATATATATATATTATTATTATTACGTATAATGTAAAAGTTATGTACTTAGACTGAACTATATTTATGATATTAAAGGTGATGTTTGAAAAAATAAAAAGTTTTGTACCCCCACATAATACAGAATGAACTTACACAAAAAGTTGTAATAATTCTTAAACTTTTTTTTTGTTGTATCGAAAATCCTTAAATGAATGAGAAGTCCTAAAAAAGTCCTAAAAAAGTCCTTAAAGTTCATAAAAATTTTTATGATAAAATGTCCTGAATTTGACTCCATTATATATGTATTATAATATTGTATTTTGATGATAAAATATCTTTAGAGCCTTCAACAGGTTGAAATGTTGTACATAATTTTAAAATTGTAGGAGTATTACACTTAACATTATAATAATAATATTATAAGGTATATAATATAGAATAAACATTTTGAGACATTTTTAATTAATATTTCATTAAATATTATTGGAATTAAAGTGATATTATATTTTAGATATATATTTAAAGAAATAAAGTAGTCGATAATTATATTGGCCGAAGGAATATATACAAAAAAACTTGTAGCAGTATTATATAAACGAGTGCGAACATATTTTTTTAATGCTTTATCAACTCAGTAAGAGTATGAAAATGATTTGGGAACACGATAATGACTTTGAGAATGACCTTGTTTGTAAAATATATATATGTTAAACTTCCATTTCGCTTAATGTTATTTAATATCATTTCTATTACAAATTCTAATTTAACAAGTAACAAGCCTTATTAACAATATGTTTATCAAGTAGAACCATTCAAACTATGTAACCCTTGCCACATCATATAACTTTATAACTAATTACTTTACATAAATACCATATTTTGCAAAACGAACATTCTTCTTCCTTTAAATTGTATTATTTCCAAAAAAATTTTTTGCGAAATGTCTTATTATGCCAAACGAACGATTGTGCAGAATGATAAAATTGAAAGTTGCGAAATATGCATTTTGCCAAAGAATTTTAGGCATTTTGTAATTTGGAATTTGGCTACCTGTATACTATTACCATGTCTCCTTATAGATTAAGCCAGAAACCTTCAAAAGTCTTTGAAATGAGAATATACGAATGATGAAATTAAAATGTATAGATATTAAAACTGTTATCTATATTTAAGCATAGAGTTGTACTTTTTAAAGTAAAAAATTTAATAAAATAATCAAAATAACTTATAAACAACAATATAAATGCCATGATCAGGCCATAACAGAGGGTGGGCCATGAGAACCATTCGGCTCAGGCCCACAGTGACCCCTAATTGGGTCACAGTAGGTGCGGAAAAATTAATTTGAAATATTATTTTGAGTTCAACAATAAATTTATTTTAACCAATGATTTATAAAATATATCAGATCAGAAGATTATGCAATGATACAAAATTTTTTACGTAGTAGGCCAATTGCATAGAAAAGAATATTTAATTTTCAATTATTAAAAATTCAACTAAACCTACAACTATTTCGTATTCAGTATAACCAGTGCTTTATAACAAGTGATTACGGTGATTATTGCAATTAACAAGTGAATAAAATTCGGTGAATAAAATTTAATGTCCAATTTCGCTGTTTTTATTTATTTATTTATTTGAAAAGAACATATCCGAGTGGCGGAAGCAAGAGACGACAGAAAAAAGAACAAGAAAAAACCAGCAAAGTCTGCCACGACAAACGAAATTCTTTAATGAAAATAATTAAATTACTAAGAACAGATTATCAATAAAACAGTCAATCCTGCAAATGAAAAAATTTAATGCAAAAAATACCTGAAAACATCCCAAATGATGCTGAAAACTATAAATTCCCATATCGTCTGACGAAGAAGGTTTTAGCGAATGGAGAAATTTGAGAACAGAGATTGGAGACATAATGCGAATGGAGAACAGAGATTGGTTATGTTGGAGCAATTCATATTCAAAAGTGGGCTATCAGTGAATGGGCTATCAATTTTACATATAAAGTCAAACATTGCATGAAATATTGACTTGTCAATTATTATAAAAGATTTTGCTAACACTAAAGCTCGAAAAGCTTATTTGTTATTATTAATTTTATTTTATTTAAATAAATTAAAAATAATAAAAGAACTATGTAAATTTATTTTTTACACAAAAACGAGTCCTCATATTTTTTATTAGCCTGGGCTTTGCAAGGCCCTGGCCTTGAGTAGAATTCTATATTACAAGACTATTAAAACATATCAGTTGAATAATTTAAATGAGAAAGATATAATTTGTCATTTAATCAGCAGGGCATAATGTTAGACTCCAATATAATTCTAAAAGTAAAAATTATATTTTAAAAACAATGGCTAAAATTTCATCGAAATCAAAGGTCTTTTCTTGCTCAGATTGTTTAAAATTTTCATTTCTATTCAAATGTTTTGATGAGTTACCAGCAGAGTGTTTGAATTAAACTGAGGATCTGAAAATACGTTTTAATGTATAATAAAAAATAATCTATAAAAGATAATCTATGATCGACGAATAACATTGTACAATACCAGTGAAAAAGACGATCTCATATTTACACAGTAAATTGCTCAAACCTATATAAAAATGTAAACTACAAGTTAAGCAATACAGTATAAACGAAACGAAGAAATATTTTACATATTAATACGAAATTTTTCAAATCGAGAAGGAAGCCACACGATGGTATTAGATCTGATCTGATTAATTTGAATAAAATAAAAATTAAATAATTGTTGGTCCAAAAACACAATAGTCTAATTAAAATGGTTGCATCGGACAGTATGGGAAAACATTTCATAGTGTAGCAGTTGAAAACAAAATACAATTCAATGTAATGCTTTAACTTTATTCACTTCAATTTTAAAATATGTGGATCTACTTTTAGAACTTCCTATGTTTTAAGAAAGAAGAGACATGATGGTTTGTTATTTATTAGAGGCTCACAGTTTTTTACACTGAATAATTTGAAGTATTTTGAAGGTGAAAATGGTAGCAAGGAATATTCTGCAATATCCTGTTTTATAAAAGGCTTACAAATGTTAAATTAAAGTCAAAAATAGTTAAGACACCAACTTCTAATGGATTGAAAGTAATGATAAAATGCAAAATATTTTAAAGCAAGATATTAAACAAAACTTCTGGTGTCAACATTTTTCCACACCATTATCTTTACCTTCATAAACAAAACGTACTTATAATGATTCCAATATCAGTAAAAAAAAATATGCAAAAGTTTAAATTATTACTTACCTTTGAAAACTTCACAAATTGGTCATTAAGAAAAACGTGTTCTTAAAATTAAAACTCTTTAAATTATTTTAGAACCAGTCAACATTACTTTAAATAATTTTAAAAATGTATCCCGAAGAAATCAGTAATAAGAGTCCATCACATACCATCGTTCAACTGAAATAAGAACAAAAAAAAAAAAACAAATAAAATTTTAAGAAATTAACCATCCTTTAGACAAAGACTCATTAAAAATTTCGCAATTTAAGGAATTCCAACTACTTTTTGTTTTTATTTTTTTTTTCTCATAAATGTCTACAAAAGTAAAGAAACTAGCTAGCATCCTTCAAAAATTTTAATAACTTTTTTTTTTATTTTTTTATTTAAGTTAATTTTCTTTACCTTTCTAGTGCAAAATACCTATTAAAGTTCAGTTTGACTTAACTCAGACTCTGTTATATCAACAAAACAAAAATTAAAATAAAAAAAAAAAAAATAATATAAAATCAAAAAAGGATAATGAAGAATAAATAAAAATCAAGAAAATGAGTGCAATTACAAGAGATTCAAAGGACTTTAAAAAAAAAACAAAAATACAATAATAATAAGGAAACAACAGATCACTTGCCTTGTCATTTTATTATACACGGCCAGGAAATCATCACTACCAGACTGTGATGTCGACCGGCTAGCAATGTTACATTTTCTTCTTTATTATCTTTATTGTTTTTATTATATTACTATTGTTATTGCTGTTATTGTTATTCTTTATCAAAGAACTTCTCGCAGGACATCAGTTATTCTCTTTATGGATAGTAGTGATAAGCACTCTGAGAACAAGGGATATTTAAAGGATAACAAAATAATAATAATAAAAAAAAAAATAAACGACAAAAAATAAAAATGAAAATAATTTATTAAGACAAAATCTTTAATTAAAAATTCCGAGTTCCTGAAATGAAAACAAGACTGTCACTCTTATAAAATTTATATTTTTCTATTTGTTTTTTTTTTTTTTGTATATTATATGCGATGACTTCAACAAGATATTATAACAGGGTGATTTTTAATAATATTAACAAAAGAAACTTTAATGTGCACATTTTTTTTCAACGAGCACAAAATGTTATAAAGATCATTTGTGTATGCAAGACATTTGCTACCGAACATTTGAACTTGTTTTATATTAAAACAGAACTGATTTTAAACTTTTAATTAAATGTAGAGAACTATATTTTGCATGTAGTTTGTTGAATTTATTTTACTACAGAGGTGGTTGAATTTATTACTACTTGTATGTTAAGTGTTAACCTCATCGACATTTAACTGGTCTTTATTCATTGTTATTAGAGTTTCTGTGCCGATACAAACCGAGATCGGTAAAGCCGGTAGATGAAAACAATTATCGATTAACGGTTAATCTGGATAGTTTTAACGATTTGTTCTTCAAAAAAAACTAACAAAAAAAAAAATGATTTGCCATACATTTAGGCGCCATTGTAATTTCAAAACCATGATATTATTTTTTGACAAAATGCGAGCAAAATTTCATGAAATTTCAGAAATTCTTAAAAATGTATCAAGTCAATTCCAAGTCAATCAATATCCCAGTAGAAAATTAATTAGGATACATAAAAATAAAATAATATAGATTGAAAATAAATTGGTTTTCTGAACTACTGATAAAAAATACCGATTATTTTTTGCAAAAGTGTCGATATATACTTTATTAATACCATTAGTGCTACCATTCGTACTATTTTCATGGCATTTGTATCATTTTTTCTGTATTTCTACCGTGTCGCATTGAGAAATACCATGGTACGCTTAATGAATTGTTATTTTATCATATTTCAATTTTATCATCAAAAATTTAAATATTTAACAAAAGAACAATTTACTTCCAAAATTTTTAAAATTATTTTCTTCACTGAAACCGATCAACAAAATTGTGTAATTGACTACAAAAAATTTAAAACCGGTGTATGTCGATTCTTCCAGAGAAAAAAATTAGTTCATTTACCGTTTAACAGTAATCTGAAATCCGGTAAAATCATAAACCCTAGTTATTATAGTATAAACTATATATCGAGTTTTTCCAACATCTTCGTAGCTTTACCACTCGTTGTCATTAACATACGATTCAGTCGTTTTTAATGCTAATGCAAAAATATGCAAATATCTTATTTTCAAATAAATATCTTTCGATTTGCATTCTTTGGACTGCATATGTTCGGCCCCCTAAAATCTGGACCAAAATCTCCACAAAAATACTGAAAATTATTACCAGACTTTTTTCTACATCAGGGATAACAGAAATAAGATATATGATGATGACGAATGATATTGAGACTATGAGGTCAATAACTACTATCAATATGCAAAATATAAACTAACCAAGTTTAAGACATTGCTCAACATTGCAAACAATCTGCATCTGAACTTAAAAAGTTTTAAAAGCAAATATACGTAACATATTTTAAGTAGTAAAAGGTAAACTGTAAAACATGTACAACAAATTTACCTCTTCTGAATAAATTCATTAAATTTTAACCTGCATCACTCTGTAAATTCTTTATGGTAATGGAAATCAAACAATATTCAAAATGAAAAACTTTTACTGACGTTCAAATTTTCTTCTTGTTTCATTGTTATTTATTTATTTATTTTATTATATTTATTTATATATTATATAACATATTTACACACATATTATGTATATACATGTATATATATAATATATATCCACATTTTTTGTTTTGAAAATTTTTCATTTTAAATATGGAAAGTTTTTTTGTTTTTATATTGCAATTTCTTGACTGTAGCACCTATTATTGTATTACACTACACTTGACTATTATACTAGAACTATGACTAGTCCTCAACTGGAGATGAAGTAGTGGTATTTAATAATAATAATAATTTTTTTTTTTTTTCTTTTTGTTTATATTTTAGAGAATAGTGTAGTTACGTTGAAAACAACAAATTTATAAATAAGTTTTAAAATATTTTTGTTTAACAAACCTTTAAATAAATTTGAACACTTCAGTAAAAAAAAAATTAAATTTGCAAATTTTCAGAAGGTTTCCAAGTTTTTTTTTTGAAAATATTTACGTTTTGTTATATTTAATTTAATTTTTTGAATTTTTCAGTTTTTTGTTTTAACTAATTTTTAATATAAAAAATCTATAAAAAAATGTAAGGTAGTTTGGAAAATAATAATTGAGGAATACAACAAAGAATGTGGGTAGCAAATCAATTGAATTTATTTTGGTTTCGGTTTATGAAATCCAGGGATGGAAAGTGGTAGTAAAACGATGCGAAGTTAGGAGCTCGACTTGTAATAATTGTAATAAATTAGATTTATAAAAATTTAAACTCTAGAAATCAGAATTCGATTACTTGAGGTCAACTAAATAAAGTTGAAGTCAAATTTTTTTATAGATTTACATCAAATTTTATATATAAATTTTACCTTTAGTTATAGAACAACTTTTTATACTTTATATACTCCTACAGAGACTTACCGTCTCATGTATATGTACGAAATAAAATAAATATATAAATAACAAGAGGTGCAGTGCAGTGCAGATTACCATTCTGTGAAAGCCTTGCAACAGAGATTCATAACGAAATATTTTAATGGAAAAATTTTTATATCTATTTCTACATAATGCCCATATTAACGATTTAAGTTTATTTAGTTAAAACAATCCCTTTTGCGTTGTTATTACAATTGAAATTGACCGAAATCACTTCAAACCGGAACATAAAATCTGTATTGTTTATGTTCCGGTTTGAAGTGATTTCGGTCGGCATACGAATAACAAAATATATTATTATATAGTCGTAGTTTTTTATACAGGTAATTTATTTAAGGCAGCAATGAAAAGGAGATTTTTAAAATTAAAGAGTATGGAAGAGTATAAAATTGTGAGCATTGGTTCACCTTACCGCACGCATTAGTGCAACAAACATTTGATTCAACAAAATTACGATTTCAGAACCAGCTTTAAAATTTGGAATTGGAATTTAAAAATTGGCCTTGTAATTATTATCACTAAAATGTGAATGAAAGCCAAAATGAATGATAGAGACTAATCGGTGGTTGAACCATTCAGTTAAATTTTTCAAAGTTTAAATAATATAGAAAAAAGTATATATTTCATATCCATTTTCTACATCACTACACTACAACCACTTTCAGTAAAATAAAAGCCTAGCTTAATTTTAACTATGTAACTTTTTTTTAACTATTAAATTTTTATTTTATTTATGAACTTATTTTAATAAATTTTTAAGTTAGATATTTCGAAATAAAAAATTACTTAAACGACATATTTTTTTATTTATGATTATGAACTTAATTAACCTTCAATTTTCAAATTTTCAAAAAAAAATCATTCCAAATAAAAAGTCAGTGAAAGATAAACCGCTGTATAGATAATAGTTTTTGTTTCATGACATATAAATAATTTCCATATAAAAATTAAATATACAATGGCAACAATTTTTGGCATATCATTTTTGAATCGTGACACCAAAAGTCCATGATACCAAATTCACCAAAAATTGAATGATAATGCTATTCATGGCAGGACCAATTGTATGCTTTCACAGCCATGTTGAAATCAATAATAATAAAATTTTGTGAATAATTTTTAAAATTAAACAACATTACTATTAAATTTTTATTATATAACACCTCTTTCTTTCACACTCTATCATTAGTTTTCATTCTCTCTTAATATTCAAATGAAAAGGTGGCATATCTCAATATCAAAATAAACTAAAAATTTCTAATCTTCAAATATTTTCATACTAAGTGAAGAAAAAAATATTTACGACGTCAGTATAATAAATTAAGGATATTTTTAATTTGATTTTTTTGAGTTTTGAGTTGATAATAAAATAATCTTAAAAATCACGAATTCAATTTAAAAAAAATAAAAAAAAAATAATAAAATTAAATAGTTTCTAATTAAATTTTTTATTTTTTTCTTAAAATCTTTGTTAGTGATTTCAAAAGAATTTTATCGGAAACTTAGTCTTAATCACTAAAAAATTTAAATTGTTTTTAAATTTGTTTTTAAGATTTAAAACTTTTTTTAACTATTAAATTTTACTGGGGTTTTTACATATTTTTTTTTTTGTGAATGATCTTCATCGTACCTTAGGACATTTTTTAAATCGTTTAATTTTGACAAGTCGAATGGGCGCCGATAGCTTATAACATATTTGATTTATTAGAGAGAGAAACATAATACCATGAGCAAACTAATTATATGAAGTGTTAACTCCTCAAAATGACTACAATTGAGACCAGCTCAAGTCTTTTTTATGTTCGTGATAGTAACTTGTCGGTAATATACCCTTTCATGAATTAGATATGGTATTCCAATTTTGACTCTTCTGAGGGAGATGTTGTATCGGCTTAGGACCTAATGACTATATCCCAAGGATAGCTGGAATTGCTACATTTTCAAAAATATATATCTTCAGTGACGGATCTTATCCTTTTGAGGAAGAAAAGGGCATTTCAAAGTTACCTTGTTACTTTGGTGTTTTTGTATAAAACCGTTATATCGGTTGATTTATTAGAGATATATATATTCAGTTAATATATTCTAGAAAGATAACGGTCTGTGCCATATTGAAACATTTATTGATGATGATGATCGGGACTGCCTTTATGGAGATATTTCAGTTCAAAGTAAGATAATTTTGAAAAAAAACAATCTTTATTTTCTTTCTTGAAAAACCAAATAACTCAAGATTTTACCATAAAACCCAATATTTATATAGCTACTGTTAGAAAGGTCTTTTTTTTACTTGCTTTTCTTTAGCTTGCATTGTTATTTATTTTATTGGGCGATGTAGGGGTCAAAATAAATTTTTATTTTATATCTGTATTTTGAAGAAATAATTTTAAGCGATTGTTAGCTCAGTTTGTTAAGGCGTCATGTTAATATCACAAGGTTTATGATTTGATTCTCCTTTGAGCCAAATTATTATTTTTAAAAAAAAATTTTTTTTTGTTATTATATTATAAAATTTATAATATTAATTTTTATAATATAATATAATAACAAAAAACAAATATTTTTTTAACAAAAAAAAAAGTAATGCTTTATAATTATTCTTTTCTCAATTATTTCAACACACACGAAAACTTTAGTTTAGAATAAATCTAAGCAACTCTTTTAAGCATACAAATTATATTTATTGTATACTTATTACTTTTACATGATTTGACAGTGTTGACAGTGCAGTTGACACTGTATAATATTGAAGTATCATCTAGATGTATGTATATTATCGTCGTGCTTTATAGAAATGTTTGATGATATTAAATTAATATAAAAGATTTTGTGTTAGTTCGATTCGATTCTCTGTTGAGTTAAATTTTTTTTCGTATTATTTATGGATTATTGCATTTTATTTTTTGGACTTGTAGTTCGAAAAAAAATTAAATAATACGATAACATTAATATAGGTTTTGAAGGAAAATTTATTAAAGATAAGTATTTCCTTTTCAGATACACGGAATTTATAGGAATTTATATAATTTTACAGATTAACACATTTTAAAGAAGCATCAACACCAATGCAACAAAGAGATAACTGAAATGATTTTATTGCGTGTATCGATTAAAATTTTATAGTTAAAGTTTATTTTACAGATTTTACATTAGTTAATTTAAATAAAAAAGGAAGATTTTTTAATTTATAGCTAAAAAGTTTAATTAAAATTTAATTTAAAAAAAATAAACAGTAGTTAATAATAATATTATTGCAATATTACAGATATATAATAAATGTACCTATGCAATATATGAATATATCCTTTATCTCTCTATTGATATTTAATATTGTAGTCGTTGGTATTTTAAAATAAAAAAACAGTAGCTAGTTTTTAATTTTTTGGTTTTCCTAATTTCTAAAAAAAATAAGCAGTAGTTAATAAATATATTTTCAAATAAAATACACTTTATATGTGCATATTTATATCTGTATTCTATATCTATACTGTTTGATGTTGTAGCAGTTTTATATTTTAAAATAAAAGGTATTGGAACTACATCATGCGCTTTTAAGAGACGCCAGTTTCCCGTCCGAGCTGCCTTTGCGATGTCCATCAACAAAGCGCAAGGTCAAACTTTCAATAAGGTTGGTATTTTACTTGATACACCTGTTTTTTCACATGGACAACTATATGTCGGGATGTCGCGCACTGGGAATAGAAATATAGTTTTTGAAGAAATATTGGTTGATTTCAATCTATCAATCCAATTACATAGTCTGTCTGCTAATCTACTAATTTAACTAAAGTATTATTATTAAAATATTATTGATAGTGGAATTTTGGATTTTGATAATTTATAATGTAGTACAACCTAGAATGCTCTAATTTTGATTTTTCACTATATATAACGGTAGGAAAAGGTTACGCAGTAACGCGGTATTTAACTAGTGTAAATAAAACGAATTGTTTTATAGTTTTGTAAATATTCACATGTGATTGCTGTAATAAGTATTAGGAAAATGAAAATTGTTTTATAATATCCAATCGACCAGACAGCTTAGGCTAGGTCTTAAACCTCTATTTTTATATTTTAAATTAGCTAGTATACTTATAATTGATCTTAAACTTAATTTTTTCGTATTTTTGTTTTCTTTTTATTAAATCGAATATTAATATTTTGTATTTTTTTTTTTATGATCTTGACAGTAACTTAGGTAGAATCACCTTTTCGTGCTTAATTAAGTACGGTATCTACAATAATTTGAGTATTTATTTTAACAAACTACTGGCTTATCTACTCATTAAATGTGGGAAACTACTACTACTGTCAGGAACTAAGCCTTCTTAAATAGAGTAGTTTTATTTTACATAATTTGTTGCCAGATTATAATACTCTCAATTATTTTTGTCATTTATTATATCCCAATGACAAAGGGTACTAGACCAGCTCGAAAAACCAATGAAGCATTTTTTTTTGCTTCATTGGGGAATCGAACCCGGGACCTTTCGGTTGAAAGACAGGCGCTCAACCTACTGCGCCACCCAGCGTGTTGAATGTCTAATTCTATAATGCTTAATATAATTTAATTATAAGTTTTAATAATAAATGTGAACTAAATTTTAAAACTGTAAATATTACTTAAGATTAAAATTAAAATAATAATAATTGTATAAATTAATTTTAATAAAGAAAAAAACAAAAAACACTGTATTTTGTTTCATAAATTTATATTTTTTTGGTTTTATTAATTTCAATTAGTTAATTTCAGTTTTCCCAATATCTATCTATTTTCAATATCGACTTTTTATATGTGGAAAAATATTTCTATTCACAAAATTAATTAATATGTTACTCTAATTTAAGTAACGATAAAACATATGAAAATAACATAATAATTAAAGGCAAGTAAAACGAAAAACAAGCACGTGAACAAAGAAATTAATAGAATAAGAAATAAGCAGTTTAAATTACACGGATATGGAGTAGTAGTCAAAATTCCCAGGATCAAATTAATAATATCAAAATCATTAATATTGAAATACACAGTTATATTCACTATTATTAATATATATATTTTTTATGTATATATAAATTATGGTTATATTAAAATTATTATTACCCATCTCATTTTCAAAACTCTCTTAAGATACTTAATAAATTTTTTACAAAATTTTCGTTTCCTTATACACGCACCTCCACATTCAATAATACACTCCTCTTTTTCTACCAAATTCATTTTAATTTATTAAGATCATTTCTAAATGCCCAAGAACCCAAAATAAAAATAAAATAAAAATTAATAAATTAAAGAAATTTTACAAGAAGCAAATAAAAAAAAAACATTCAACTACAACTCTCTATATTATAAAAAAAAAATTATTCATAAAGGATCATTTTTCCAAGAATATACAGTTAGAAATAAAAGAAATAAAATTTACAACATTTAAGATAAATATTAAATTTCATAATAGCGAATTACCTACCTACCTACCTTTACAAAAATATTCCCTTTTTAAAATATTATACATAAACAAACAATAACAACAACAAAACAAAAAACAACAAATTCCCCAGTTAATAATTTATTCGTAAATCCCAGTTACTATCTTATACTTAATTTTTAGAAATAAGTATCCTGTATACATATTAATATGGATGTGTACAAGTTATCAAGCATTTTCCAAAAAAAATATTTATAATAAAATAAAAAATAAAATTTCAAAGATATAACGGAAAAAAGACAACAAAAAATCAGTTAATGAATGTCGTCTCCTTCTTTTCTTTCAAAATAATTATAATCGTCGTTTTTTGTTTATGAAAATACTTGAAAACATTAAATTACACCTGGGTCATTCGCCTCAACTTAAAGCATTTCATTTTAAGTGAAGTATTTATGAGCTTAAGTAAAACACAAAGTACCTATCTAATTTTTTGCTTTTGTTATTATTATTTTTGTTGCTGCTATTGTTGATTTCAATTCTCCTCAACATTTAATCCTTTTTAACTGGTTTGTACATAATAAACATTAAAACATGAATTCAAAATAAATGGAAGATGGTAGTACCTCTCTTCAATCAGTAGTATGCAACATATTTTTTTGTATGTTTTTTATAGGAATTTTCAGTACTTGATCAGTACTTTTTATTGGTAGATAGGAAGATATTTTTATTTTATTAAAAATACTGGTAGGAGGGACTAAAATTGATTTGACTATGTATATAAGTAAAAAACTAGTGAAGTCTGGGCTACGATAAATAAGGTAGACATTGACCGGTCTCTGACCCAATGTTGTAACTGTTTAATTCCTGGTCAAGTGCTTGCAGTACCTCCACGAGGTGACGACTAGAAACTAGGTTTCTAATAACCATTAGATTCTTAGGCTAGAACTGCAAGGGCTCAGGTCCTCCTAGTTGGGGGCTGGTCGTACGGCTAACAACCGGACATCGGAAAACAAACATTGTTACATTGAGATATAAGGACTGATAAGGAACGATTAGGAATAACGGACTGATCGGATAAGGACTGATTTAAATAGAATAACGACCCGGCAAACGATTATGGATAATGATTTGAATAACGATTTAAAAATTGGAACATGGAACATAAGAACTATGCTTCAAGCTGGTAAAATAACAGAAGTAGCAAATATAGCTCTTAAATATAAGCTGGACTTATTAGCTCTACAAGAAGCTACAAGAAGCTCTCTCCGATGGAAAGGGAAAGTTATGATAAATAAACTGTCCTTCTCCTTGTACTACAGTGGAGATGAAAGAAGAACAGGAAGGTATGGAACGGGTTTCATAGTAAACAAAAATCTGAAGAAGTGCATATTAGGATTCACACCAATTAGCGATAGAATATGTAGTATTAGAATCCGTGGAAAATTTTATAATATTACAGTAATATCAGCATACGCGCCCACAGAAGATGCTGATGATAAAGATAAGGACGCTATTTATCACCCAGAGTGACGTATGGATGCGAGGTATAGACTATGAACGTGGCCGAGGAGAATAGCCTGCGCATATTTGAAAGAAAAATTCTCCGAAAAATACTCGGCCCAAAAAGATTACAGGATGGTGAATATATAATCTGAAGCAACAGCGACCGATAGTATGATTGATATTGAGGACATTGTAAGGTTTGCAAAGGCCCAAAGACTAAGATGGGCTGGCCACGTAAGTCGAATGGACGAAAGCAGAAAGTAAGCAGTGGTGCTGAATAGAAGCCCGATAGCAGCCGTGGTAGAAAAAGACCAAAAAGCAGATGGGCAGATAACGTGAAAAACGATGCTCAAACCCTACAAATCCCAAACTGAAGACAAATGACACAACATCGACCTTTTTGGAAGAGCATAGTGATGAAGGCCAAAGCTCACCCAGAGCTGTAGCGCTATAAGATGATGATGATGATGATGATATAGATAAAAGCTAATATTGTTTTTGACAATATCATAACCCAAACTAGATTCAGATCCAGATTCTCTAAAAATAATTTATAATCAAATACAAATCAAAAAAAAGAAATTGTTATTCAAGAAAAGTTGTATTAACTACATGCATCTTAATCTTCCAACCTAATAATCAATTTGAATAAAAGACAAAGGGTACAAGTAAAGTTATATAATACAAATAATTTGAAGTTAAATAATAAAGAAATATCTACCTTACAATATCACTACTATGCTACTTTGATAGTGAATTAAACCCTAATCTACAAGAAAACGGAAAATTCAAAATAGAGCCAAAAAACGCATGATTTTGTTAAAATCAAAAATTTAAATAATTCAACATGAACATTCGCAAAATATCATACGTTTTGCGGCAAATTGTACCCTCATGTTTAAACAATATTTTTTTCATGGCAATGGTGGATTTTATGCCAAGAATAAAATGGCATAAAATCCACCATTTACATGAAAATGCTGGCCGCAACGTACACCATTAAGCATATGTCACTTTTGGTCATATAACTTTACTACGGTAAACGAATGTGAACTTAAATCGCCCTATATTTTGCAATTTTGTTTTCCAGAATACCAAGAGAGATGGAAATTTGCTTCATCAAAGAAGAAAATTTCCAACTTTCTGTCTATAAAATGTTAGGCTATCCCCTATCACCTGTGTTCTTCAAATATATTAAAAGAATTTACTAGGGATGTAAATACAAGTCCTGATCTAAAATAAACCAAAGCATAAAAGGAAAATGGACAATTTTGTGCCCTCAACACAGACAACAGTAGCTTTCTTAGCTGAACAAACGTTGCGATGATGCTGGAGAGGCCATATCCAATACTTCCAGTTTCTCTCAGTTTTTTCAGTAAGCTGCTAAAATTGTTTGATCGGTAGGACGAGTAATTGGACCATATTTTTCCCGTAAAAAATGTGAAAACACTTGTATATTGGCAAGTGTTTGATTTACAGTAAAGCCAACATAAGAAATTCAAATTAAATAACTTTGTATTACACTATTATTTTATGTTTAGGCGTGCCATGAAAATTATTAAAATGCCACATCAACTTATTTACTCCTGATTTATATTATAAAAAAAAAAAAAAACAACGGTTTAATCGTTTTGTGCAAGGAGCTTAAAAAATAAACCTTTGATTAATAAAAACGAGATCTAACCTTCTTTCTAAAATCTTATACACATATATATTTATATATCTATATATTTATATATATATAATATGTATGTATACATTTATATATACCACTCCAAAATTGAAAAAAAAAATAAACAAAAACTGATAACAGAACAAAAATTAAATTCCGGAAATTGGTTTTAAAATCTTCTGAATTTGAAATGTGAAGCAATGCAATTAAATATACACAGATATATAAACTATATTTAGTAGATTATAAAGGTTAAAATGACGTATTAAAATTTTACTCTCATTTAAGTTTAACTAAACATTAAAATTTATGTTTTTAGTTATTTTTTTTTCTATATCTACGTCTTTTGTTATATTTTAAGCCTTAATTTGTACCCATGGTTAAATGACAGTTAGGTATAAAAATAATTATTATTATCATGTATTTTTCGTCTTTTCTTTTGACGATAAGGCTTTTTTTGTTTTGTTGTTGTTTTTTTTTTTTGGTTTTGGTGACAAAATCTAATCAGATTAGAAAAAGTTTTTTTTTCGTATTTTTAAGGTTCAAATCAATCTGGATAATAATGAAAATTATGGTATTTATAGGATATAAAATTAATTTTTATTAATTTTCTGTTTTTGTAAAAATTAAGTAATAAAGCAATTATTAAAAGAAAAAAATTGAATTAATTTTAGATTTTATAATTTAGTAATTAAAATTCATTTTATTGGAAGACATTAGTAAGCTTAGGCATATGAATTAGTTATTCCAAGGTGTTCAAGCTAGCTCTAATATCACATTATTCTTAAGAAAATTGTTTCTAGATTTATTTTTATTGGAAGTAACAATTTACGGCAATATATAACAATGAATAAAGTTCAAATGAAAAATAATCATTTAGATTATGAGTATCTCAGAACCATAGTGGCTTAAACCACATACAAAAAAAAAAAAAATTTATTGTTTTAATCGGTAATGTTTGTCTCCTAGAATCAGTAATTTGAATTTCCAGTTTCAGAAATAGTTTTTTCCTTATTATTTATCACAAAATTTGTTTTGGTTTTTTATAATTTACAATTTTTTTAAAAACCAAAGTGGCCTAACCCACATTGTTGGTTAGGCCACTTGGGTTTTAAAAAAATTAAAACATTTTGTGATAAAATTAAACTATGTTCGAATTTTAAAAATAATGAAAAGAAAATTAATATAAAACCGGAATGATAATAGCTACTACAGAATTTGATGATTTTTGATGGACCTGAATAACCTATAGTTGACCTTCTAATTAAATTTTAATTGATTTCAAATTTAAATAAACAAAAGGTTTTAAACTTGTACATTTA
This sequence comes from Argyra leucocephala, assembly GCA_963942445.1. NCBI lineage: Eukaryota > Metazoa > Arthropoda > Insecta > Diptera > Dolichopodidae > Argyra > Argyra leucocephala. The sequence goes on from OZ012677.1 coordinate 82,539,192, forward strand.
TCAATGTGCATCAGTTTTTAACCTTTGTGTTAGTAGCAAGATATTTGTTTGAAAGTTTCAAAGTAAGAGCGTTTGTAGTTCCGAAAGTCGTTCATTTAAAACCCTCAATTCATATAGATACCTGATAAAAAAATACATTATTTCAGAATTGAAAATAGAAAAACCTAAATTATGTTACATGTACCGTATCTTATTAATATTTAGTGTACCCGGGTAACTATTCTTTTAACAGAACGTCTTTTTATAGGCTAAACAAATAATATTTTTATCAAACAATTGAATTAACAATGATAATACATTTTTTTTTGTTAACTCAATAAAAACTATGGTAGAAACTATGGTAGAAGTAAATTAACTCAATAATCACTTCTTGAATGTTATTGTTATAATTAAATTTCTATAATTTCGATATCATTTAAAAATGCTAATGTACACTTAACTGTTAAGATAATACCGTTATTATAAATAGGTATTAGTAAATGAGAGAAGGCGATCTTTTTGTCGAAAAAAAAAATGTTGAAAAAAAAAATGTCTAAAAAAAAATGTTGAAAACAAAATATCGCATTTCAATATTGAAAAAAAATTTTCGACATTTTTTTTAAAGTAGTATATTTTAAATCTAATTACACAAATCAACTTTTATCATTTTCGAAATATGTACTTAAACAATATAAGAAATTCAATAATAATGTTAAGCAGGGGTTTGGGACGACAAATCCCACTATTATAAGTGCATTTTTGTGGAAATGTATATTTAATAAAAATAATTAGAGGTAATTAAAGGTTAGGATTCAAAATAAGTAAATCAAAATATTACAAAATATTCCCTTTTTCCAGAAAATGTATATATATATAGTATATGTATATGCAAGATCCTCAATTTTGAGGGGTTTTATTGTTGGTTGAAAAATCAGGGTTATTCGCTTTTTACAGAATATTTATATATTTGCGGAGTTATTTCAGTATGAAAATAAAATGGTTTTTTTTTTTTCAAGACAAAATTTTAATTCAATGTCCGAATTAATCATAACCATTATTAAAGTAGACAAATACAATTAAAACAAACGTTATTTTAAATCTACATACGAGTATATTTTTATTTCAGCATTTTTTTTTCAAAATTTTTTCTTATTCAACCCTTTTTTTTAACATTTTGTTATTCAACTTTTTTAATTTGGCATTTTGCTTTTCAACAAATCGACCCACACCCGTAAATTTGATGTACCAATTTCATTAATTTAGTACTCATCAATTATTTCTTAATTGTGTCTGATGTTATTCCTCTGAGTAATTCTAAAGTTATTTTTCCTCCAGTTTAAGAGTGTAAATAATTTATTTTAAATTCAAGTTCGATTTGAAAGAATTATTATAGTTAATTTTAGTGATAGAAAATGAATCTACTACTTTTTCAACATCTCCAGGTACACAAAAAAGATTGTTTATTTGAAAGCGTTAATTATCGTTTCAATTTAAAATTTAGATATTTTTGCAAATTCTGAGTCTGATGATTTTTACGGAGTCGGAAGAGGAGTAAAAAATACAAGATTTGAATTTATCTATTACATTATTATTTATTATTTGAACAATGAAATAAAACAATTTACTAAAAAATATCTTGGCCTAAGCCACTAGTTTTTTTGATTTTCATCATTTATATGTAATGCCAAAGTGGCCTAACTCAGAAAAATTGGCTTTTTTTTAAAGCTAGAGCCCAATAACAATATGTCCACTAAAGTACTTAAAAATATAAACCCAAACATTTTTTTTTTAAAGTCGATACCTTAACAATAGAGATTTTATAAGCATTTTAAAATTGTCTATTTTTTAAAATGCATTTTATTCAATAAAATGTTAATGTTGGCTAGGTCACTATGGTTCTGAGACACTCATTTATGCTCGTGCAAGTCCATACTTATACAGTGAATATTTATATAATAGATTAGAATAGAAAATTTTTTTACAAAATTGTTTTTATCAGTTAATCTACGCTGATACACACAGTGATATTATACTGATGATATTGTAATTATCTGATACATCAATGGTAGAAACTCTAATACAATTTGAAGACGATGATAAAGCTAAAGTCAACGAAAATAACTAAAATATTTAGAAATATCACGCATACAATTAAACACTGAACACAACCACAAAATATAGAAGCCGGAAGTTGTATATTTGAAAAATTCGATTGTTTTTCTTCATAATGGAGATTTATACATTTTTGTACGGAGGCTAAATTCAAAATGGTTATCGATTTGTTTTTGTCCTCCTAAGCTCAAAACTACTGCAAAACAAGTAAGCAGTATGTAAATCGTTTACACGACCCAAAGTAACTCTTGGATAGGAAGGATGGACTTTGAGAATGTTTGTTTGAAAGAAAAGTAGAGTAACTGCCCCTAATATGGAATACGTTCTTAATATGGAATACCACAATTTTTTCCAAACTACAGTATTGACATCTTTTAGAAAGTAAAAATAGTTTTGATATTTAAAAAAAAATTTATAATCTGTTTACCGATTTGAATTTTGACAGATAGTAAATTCGGAAACTTGAAAACTATAAAATTTATTGTTGTAATGTTAAACAAAAAAAGTGAAATAAATAATTTTTAGTTATGATTTAAAGGTGAGTATATGTTATATTTCTTAATTGAAAGTAGTGATATAACATTTATTTAAAATAAAAATTTTCATTAAATTTTCCAATTGAAGTCGTTTCGAATATGGTATACCAATGTGTTCCTAATATTGAATATATTCCAATATTCGGAAGGGTATTATCTAATCATGTTAAGCCAATTAATATTAAGATTTTAAGTACTTGTATAAATTTTTGGTAGAATTATTTGTGGACTATCACATTTTTGTTCAAGCTGTCCACAGACGACTCCACTTGGTTGTACAGACTATCCCACACATGTTACAACTTTTTCGATTTTCCTCCAACCATAAAAATAGTTGTCACACACGATACAATTTGAAAAGTCGTACTACTAGTTGTGTATTGGCCAAGTTAGATCGTCTATGGGCAGCTTTAGACGCCGAAAGAACCTCTGAAAAAATTAATTTAATAAAATTTCCCTCCAAAAGTTTTTGGTCTTAAAATGGAATACTCCATATTAGGCTAACAATACCCTAATAATATGGAATATTCGATATAAGGGACACTTTTTTTGTTTTCGCAAATTACCAATTTTTTTATATAACTTTAATTTTTTAATGAAAAAAAATCCAAAATCTCAAATTAGTTAGACAATTTATTATTGTATATTTCAAGATACATAAGAAGTTTCTACGACGATGTTTGTCGTTTCTATTGCAAAAATAAAAAGCAGTATTCCATAATTGGTACAGTTAGTCTAATAAAAAAAAAATTAATTTTGTAGCATATGCTATAAACTCTATGAAACATTTTTAAAAATAACGATTAAAAACTTGGTGGCACAACGGGCCGCGAGGCCTAAGTGCGAAGAAAATAAGACAGTCGGTTGACATATACTTCTTTCCACCCTAATAACCAACCAAAAACTGTAGGTATATTTAAAAAGTGAATGTTTCAAACATATTAAAACATACCTAGAGTTTTCAATCTTTACTGAAAAAAACTTTCGGCATCAAAAGGCTTGAAAACAAAAAATTTATATTAAAATATAGAAAATTGAACAATTTCATAAATAACAAAAAATATTGTTTGTTTCACTAAAGTGAGACGTGTTGAACGAGTCAGCGTGCTAATTAGCTTAGATGAAAAATACATAAAAATGATTTAAAATAGTACTCTATAAATACAAAGCCAAGAGAAAGACGTGGTCAAGATGGTGGTTAAATTGAATATTTTATTATTACATTAATTTTCATATTAGTATCCTATTTCTGCTATTACTCGGACAACATAATTATATTATAATAGAGTTAGTTGTCAAAATATCACCTCAAAATTATTCAATCACCACATCACGATCACACTACTACACCATCATATTTATACAAATTTCAAGAGAGTGCGTAGCGTAGGTAGCATATAAGTTTTATTTTCATCATTAAATGTAGGTAGGTTCTTAGGTATCGGTATAGACAATGTAATGTGTATCGTAGTAAGTTGTAGACAAAACTATAATTGTTTTTTTTTGTACCTAATTATTGATAGTGAAAATATCAGTAATTTGAATCCCTGTTCCATTAAAAACGTTAAATTTGACTTTAACTTGGATTATAATTCATAAATAGGGGTCTCTAGTTATAATTTATTATAATAATAATTGTATGTCTTTCAAAAATATATTTTCAAAGCTGATAATAATTTGATTATTTTTTTTTACAATTAAACTTTAGAAATACAATGAAAATCCATTTAAATGAAGTTCTGGGCTAAGTAATTAAAGCGATGAAAATTTATTGCATGTATGTTCATAGAAATAATATAACACATTCATAGAACTGGTGTCGTTAATACAAACTAGATAATTTACTACATCAAAAATATAATTAAATTAAATTTTATGAAACTTCAAACTTTTATAAATATTATTACCGAAAATTTAACTAGACTCTATATTGAGTTTTAAGTTTTTTCACCATAGCTTTTCCACTCAATACCAACACTATGTAATCTCACTAAAAAACAGCTGTATTAAGAAAGTCGCAAAATTGTATAGTATTTTTTGATGATTTGAAGATTATTTTCCAAAAATAAGAGTAAGCATTACCGTATTCAAGATAACAGATCTAATAATAACGGATTTATTTATATTTGAATCTAATTGCTTAATACAAAGATTATTATTTTGTTTATCAAATTATTTTGTTAAGATAATAACTTTCAAGAATTCTTGTCCTAAAATTATTTTTACATTCAATAAATAATAATTGTAATTTCAAACATTGCAATATCTCTAGCCATAAAATGCTAATATTTAAAACTCTAAAAATACCTATCAATTCCCCAAACATTGGCCGGCATTTAAATTAATCCCACAGATATTTTTTTTAAATTTAATTCTAGTATTTATTGTTACAGAAATTATTTAAATTTTATCTAGAAGCAACCGTTTAATAACCGTTTTAAAATCTTTTTAACATAATTTTAATTAAATAAATTTTTTTTATTTTTTATTTGCTATGCTTGGGTTTAAACATTGATAAATAGAATAGAAATACAAATATTCTACAACACATCAAAACACCTTCATATTTATACTTATCGCAGCTCTGTTATGGCCAATTAATTTTAATTATTAAATTTATAATCACCTAAAATATTTAAATTTAAAAACTTAAGAATCTCGTAACACTTTTTTTATCCTATAGAATTTTTTATATTCTATATATACATATTATTATAATGAATACTACATACATGAAAATTTCTTTTAAATCAACTTCAAATCTTAGATAATTAAATACACTGTTTTACTTTAAAAATATAATTTTTAAATAATATTCAAAAATATATTTAAAATTCAAAAATTCATCATGTAATTTTCTAACCGTAAAATAACATCTAGTAATCGGATTATATCATAACAAAGAAGAAACTATATAGAACAAAAACAACATGGTAACAATTATAGCACCAGAGAGCCACCCCCAAAAACGAAATAAAAAAGAACAATATAAATATATGAAAATTTATTCAAGATAACAGAAAATCTAATAATAACGGAATATTTAACGCACCGTAAAACTCAATTTTTCTTTTCATTAACATTCATTTTAGTTTGATAGCAATGATGTCTCTTTCTTTCCTTTTACTGAACTTATGTTATAACATACATGCATAGGTATTTTCAATTTTAATCCTTTTCATATTGCTTTTAGAATTTTCACTGCCAAAAAAAAACAAGGAATAAGGAAAATATTATAACAGACGAATTTTTAAATAATAATATCTTTATTTTATTTAAAAATTATTTTAAAATTTCTGCACAAAATTTTTACATTTTAGAAATGCTGGTATAATGCATGTACAGTGTATGTATAATGTATACATGTGGGTGAAATTTATAATAATTTCAATTCTATATAGCTATATCTGAAATATTTCCTATTTAATCTTTTATGTAATATGTATATACTATATATATATATATATAGGGAAATAACAAAAAGGATGTAAAGTAAATGAAAATATTTTTATGAAGAAGGGCGAAGACAATGTAACAATAATAAAGATAATAAAAAAAAACGAAATAATTTTGCAGACTTTTTAAAATTTTATTTCTACAGCATACAATATTCAGGACTCCATTCATACATATCCTTAAAGATTCTTCAATGAAGACTGATAGTTATCATATTATTCTAGTCGTTTTCTTATTACAATGTACAATTACAGTTACGCAATTAATTTACTATTATATGGAGATTAAATTTTTGAATAATTTAAGTTTTTGAATAACAATAAATTTTCATTATTGAATATTTATTTAAAGTCTGTAAAATTTTTTAGAACGGATCAAGAAAAACATTAAAATGGTTTTTGGATTGTATAATCTCATGCAGTTAGTGTGTTTTAATTAAATATTTTGATTTCATGGTGATATTAATGTAAATCATAATAATGACTTGATGCCATGTAACATTCATACGAAGAGAAAACTCTACAGAAATTTTATTCGACAAGCAGGTAAATAATAAATTTGTATTCCTTAGAAGTATTTTATTATTTTTTACTAAAATACTGCAAAAAAATATAATCCCACTTCTTAAAAGCGAAATGGTCCTGAAGTTGGCCTGCAGATTTATCTGCAAGTCCACTGATCAACAAATAAATAAAAAATCTAATTATGTAATATAATTAATAATTTTAAATGTTTGTTATCGTTTTAGTTTACTTATCAACTTTAAGTTAACGTTATATTTTCCCAACTTACTGGATATATGCATGCAGTAAAAGAATTATAAAAATGGAAAATTACAATGGATTACAGATAAATTGTTAGAGAGTGTAAAATGAATGATGCCTGTCTCACATCAGATTTTATTATATCAAAATTGAATCACTCTACTCATTAAGGATGCTTGGTCAATAAAAATGTTATAAAATCAATCAAAATGAAAATAGGAGTTGTATATAGGTAGTCTAACACTAAAAATACCTACTGATAAGTTCTAATAGTGTTATGATGAACGAAACAATTTCATAAAAATATTTTGTTTGTTTATAAAATAGTATTGAAAAATACTTAATGTACGAGTATATAACTATTAACACTAGTATCTACCTAGACCTACTGATTCAAAAATGAAAACTAATAATAAAGGTATTGATAAAAAAAAATTTAATACTGTCAGATTAATGTTTACAGGCATGATAATTTATGTGACAAAAGTTATAGCAACAAAATATATTACAAAATAACGGTTAATAATGATTACATATACAAATAATAATTATCTTTGGTACTATACAGTAAAATAAATTTGTATTTTGTTTATTGGTAACAAATAAATCATTAAAATTGCTTATTGGGAACAAATCAATCGAGTCTACTATGTAATCTTGCTATTTCAAAATTTCGAATTTTTCGAAAAATCTTGAATGTCAACATTCAGTTATTTTCGAAAAAATCAAATATTACAATTAAAAAAAAAAACAAAATAAACAAAATAAATATAATAAAGGTATATAGCCATTCTGTAAAAGGAATATATGCCCCTTTTTGCTTGGAAAAGCGACTACGCATAAAAATAATTTAGCTAAATATTCTGTATATATTTTAACACTTCAATCAAAAAGCAGCATTTTATCACTTAAAAATTTTGCAAAACAATTTAAAAAAAAAGGTTTTTTGAAAAAAGCTAAATTTTTAGAAAAAACCGGTGTCTTGAAAAAGGAGATTTAAAAAAAAACAAGATAACTTACCGCTTCCAGATCAATCATCTGCGTGTGAATAGCAATATCGCATATAATTTCATTTTATGAAAAATAAAAAATTAATTATCTTAAAACATTAAAAAACGATCTTACTATAACCGTTATGGTTCTGTTATGGAACGAAAAATATTTCCTCAATGAATTTTTCGCATACTGGAGGTACAGAAGAGAAGTATAAACATGTACGTTGTTACTTCTTAACCAAATAAACTATTTTGAATTCCAACTCCAACGTAAATCAAGAGAAGGTTTTCATTACAAAGGAATTAGACATACATTTAAAAAATGTTTATCGGACTAATTTCTAATATAATCGATAATCGTTCAATAGCCTTGGTTAACCTCATTGTTGTTATTGACATAATAATAGTAATAGTATATGACATTATTATAATATTGAAACAATAATAACACATGTCTTAAATAATAAACAATTAAGGACAAATGACGACGACTAGTAGTCATTTGTTTTGTTATCGTATTTAGTGAACACAAATTTCACACTGCATGGCGTTGTGTTAGACTAAAATGTTTTCCAAAATGTTCACCTTCGATTTCAAAAATTCGAAAAGAGATAACTAAACTACATAAAAAATCATTTTTAAAATATTGATTTGGTAGTATGTGGTATATTCAATAAACCCTACTAAGCGGGTAAATGAATAACTCTATCGTTTTCACCCTAATATACTATAATTAAATATATTGATTTAAATACTTTGTTGATTACCGAATATAGTAATTTTTTTTTCTTTATTTCAATCATTAAATTTGATATAAGATTTCATTAACTTAAAACGAAATTGTATGTAGTAGATCTTAGCCAAGGCTATCCGATCTTATAATTTAAAAAATTAAAGTGCAAATAAAAACTTAATACACGAAGAAAAGCTATGGAACTGTTAGAAATAAGAAATAAAATAAATTACATTATAGGAAAACCTTAAAAGTAAAATAAAATTCAAAGGTTAAATTAAAAAAAAAAAAAAAAATTAACTAATTCTACTATAAAAATATAAAGACTATTTAAAACCACTTTAAAACCAAATTAACATTAATATTCTTACTGCAATCACTACTATCAAACTGATTTATATTATTTGCAGACTGATATTGGCTAAACATTATTATTTTTTTTTTGCTCAGATAGAAGAAAATCATTAAACGAGCTTGTAACTATCGTTGTTTTACCGGAAGAGAACAAAGTGAAAGACTATGCCAATTTTATTGAACTAAAAACTTGTTTTGTTAAAATCAAAACTAGTCTTTTAGATTACCCATTATTACAATAACTTCTCAGATATCTTTATTAAGAATTATTAGCCTAACACAATTCGAATAATTTTATTAGTTTTATGTTTAGCAAACTGAATTGTTAAACACAAAGTTTTGATTATCAGCTAAACGAAAAATTTCTGAATAGTTGATGTGTTGATAAAGACTACTTTTGTGGCATACAGGTATTTTATTACATCTTGAGATCATTGTGAACCAACATACAATGATGCGGTAAAACTTTGTTTTGAATATTTGGATAATTCCAATATGAAGTTGTTTAACATGACCCCATATTTGTCTTTCAAGATCATCTGCCCCAAATTGTCTTTCACATTTGACTGCAGGCTTAAATTTTGTTGTATGTCCTAAATGTAAGTTCCTCAGGCTGGTCTAAATTTTGTTGTATGTCCTAAATGTAAATTCTGTTTTATGTCCTCAATTAGCCAATACAGCTGATTATTTTTCACTTCTAACCCTATTTTCCACCTATTATCTTAATCAAATGTTATATTAAAGATATTTTGCATAATTTATATATAGTATTACCACATTATTTACTGTTACCGAAATAAGCGAGTCCATTTTTTAATTTGTGAAATTAGCAAATGTAAATTTGACTTCTTTAGTGTAGTTCTCTACCTTTTTCACTGTCTGGAGATTTTGTTATATATTAACGTGATTTAGTTTATTTATTGTTTAATTTATGTTATTTCCAACCGTCAAAGGTTTCCATAGTTAATCGCTTAAATTTCTAAAAAACTTTATATAATATCTGTTAAATAATTTTTCCAAATAGACCTATCTATATACATAACAGTTTTAGAAATATGTAAACCCAAAATTTTTAACTATATTTGTTAATTCAATTAAATTATATATTTTTATTATTTTAATAATTACATTAAATTAAATATTTATAATTAAAAGCTTTCCAAAATTTCAAAAAAGTCATCAATCCCCATGCACCTAAAACTTGTTCCTGCCAAGTAATTACTATAATATTTAATATAAACGGATTTAAATTCTATACCCAAGCTGTATTAATAAGTAACGTATTATCATATACATAAATTTTAATGTTAAGTAAATTAGCTCGAAAATTTTTAGAATTAGAAAACAACTTCCAAAGCAAACACAATAAAATATTTTAGGTATATTTTGTAAAGTGAATTCAATTCTATAGAAGTCAAGACAAGACTTCTTTGCAATTCTAATTAGTTTTATTATTCTGTTCTATAAAATGATAACTTAAGTTTTCTTAAATGAATATAAAAACGTACTGAAATTCAGTTTTGTCACTGTAAACGGTGATTTTTCTATTTAAGAAAAGATATTTAACTGTTAAACAAATTTATTAATTTCACTTGATTCCGCCCACAAATTAATCTCTTTTTCACCGAAAAATAATACAGTAGAAATGATTCACCCCACATTACAAGATGACGCTGATATACCTACATGTAAATTAATTTAATAAAAATTTTATTTTTCATTTTCAAATAACATACAATTCTAATAATTTTAAAAAAAAATCTTACTTCACCAGAAAATTAGAATTTTTCATCTTTATTATTTTTCTTTTGCACAAATAATTTTATTTCTATTCAAAAATTTTCACTCAAATCATAAAATTATCAACGATTTTCTTGAATGAGCCAACTTTAATTTCATACCAGACATAATAAGAACAAAAATAATGTTTCAAACATTTTCTTTACATCTCTACCGCCAACGTCATCTAAATGGCTGTAACAGTGTTATAGCAGTAATAATAACATCATCACATAACTATCATTATCATCATCATCAACATCACCATCATATCTACCATTGACATTATTAACAGTGGTAGTGTGATAGCAATGAATTTCAATAATAAAAAAAAAATTTAAAAAAAAAATCTTATTGATAAGTATTAGTTGGGCGGTCCTAGACTCTTACTTTTTTAGTTTGTCTACATATTTTTTAAAGTATGTGTAAAAGATTTTTTTTTTTTTTTTTGTTTTAATTTTTCGTTCAGTTAAACCAAAATTGAAATTATATTTTATTAAAATTTGAATTGGGTAAATATTAGCATTGTGTCGTCTGGTTTGGTTCGGATAATTTAAGTGAATTAGACTGTACGAAGAGGAATTGAAAATAAAATAAAATATAATGGTTAAATTTTTTGTCATAATATTGTCGCGCTCTTCTCAACCTTATTTATGAAAATTTGGAGCGCTGATTTTAATTTCTGAATTTTCTAACTGAATATTTACTAGATAGAATTGAAAAAAAATAAAAAGGATATAATAATGAAAACCTTATCCTTTTTTATTGTTTCTGTTTTTTTTTTTTTTTGCTTTTTTTTACATATATTTAAAAAAATTCACGTCTGTTAAGAACAGTTCAGTGTAGTTGATTTAATGTTTTTTTTTTTTTTTTTTTAACAAAGTTTACATAAATTTCACTGTAGACTTACGTTTGAATTATTCAGGATGTTTATTTCTCGGTGACTTTATTTTGTTTTTGGTTTTTTTTTTCTTTTTGATTAATAATAAAAAATAAAAAATATTTTTCTGATTTTTTATTTTTTTGTGAATACTTAATTTTTGTCTAAGAAAAAAAAATTAGGTTAGAGATTACAGTTAATATTGTATAAGTAACTTTAAGATAACGGTTATGAAAAAATGATGCCTAAATTTTTTTTTGCTTTTAATTTACCATTTCATAGCTAAGGGCAAATATATGGGATAAAACCGTTATATCTATTATATTTGCTAAATGTAAGTTGAGTGAATTCAGAAGTACATCTATGGAATTGTTCCAGTTACAACATAATTGAGTGTTTTAATCCCAAAATTAAAATAAGCAAGAGGTCACATTACGTTGGAAATAAAATTCGTTTCTTCTATTAAATTATAACTGATGTTGCATAAAACACTAATATACAGAATATTTATCTTCATTTATCCTTTTCACTGTCTTAAGAAGCGTAGCACTACAAATCAGCTTCTGCAACTGTACACCAATTTCAGTAAATATTATTTTTGAAAAACTAGTTGGTTATTTGTCTTGGCTACTGATTGGTTACTACTTGTTTGATAAAAGAGACAAAATTTATCTCACACGAGATTTGGATCGCTGCTTGCTGCGTTATTAAATTGCATTACCATCCTTCCAATTAGGCTATACAGAATTAGTAATTCAATAATAAACTACTTTGTTTTAAAATTTAAAAGATTTAGAAAAAATAACAAAGAATAAAATAAACTAAAAATTGGGTTTTCCTCTATCATTTTCGATTTTCATTAAATTAAATTAATTTTTTTAAATATTTTCAGCTGAACAATTCTGTTTTCTTCCCAATATTTTGTACAGTATACGTATTATACATGAATCACGTATTTAACATGTAATATCAGATCAGGATCATCAGGAGCCACAGAAAAACATTGTCGTTTACCCGAATATTGTCGATGATATCAAGATGGACAGATAGAGTGTCTGTAGTGGATGTGAACATAGACAAATAGAATATCTCTAGTGGATATGATAGGTAGTTTGGAAAGGACAAATAATATTTAATTTTATCAACCTACATTAAATTATTTCACCTTTAATGTTTAGCTGTACAAGATCTCCCTGTTAAGCTGCATAACCAATTCGAACCGATATGATCAGATAACCAGTATTCCAGATTATAAACGTCAAGAACCTCAAAATGGTTAAAAATTCGATAAAGAATTCTTCAGATACCACAAATGTCCAAAAATTAAAATTGGATGGTCCTGTCTGTCGTCTATGAAAAATCAAAGAATCGAAAAAAGAATTTTTTATAACCGTCCACATTTAACTCGAAAAAAGTAGAACTAGATGGCATAATCAGCGTATTTTCAGTGCTCGAAAGTTCCGGTGTGGTAATAAGAAATATTAATTGAAAAAAATTATACAAAAGCCGAAAAATTGTGAGTTTCAAATTTTAATTTAGAGGCTAAAACAGTTAATTAAATGGTGTCACTCTTTAAAGTAAATAACTGCAAGGGTAAATATAACACAAAAAACTTTGAAAAGAGTAAGATGAAACCTTTGAAGTAAAACTACAGTAAATCTCAGAAATTCAAATTTTTATAAAATATTGAAAAAATAATACAATCAAATCGACTAAGCCAACAAATAGAAATGTATAGCATCCAGAACCCCAACACCAACCATCAGACTATGATTACTAATATTTTGCCAAGGACATTAAAAAAAATCGACTACTTTTACGTTGAATGCTTTCATTGTTTAAGAAATTCATTCTCAACATTATAAATTTTAGACCAAATAATATTCCAGTGCCTGTCGGAATTTATTCCATTCTCATTCAAGAAGAACAAAAATACTCTTTTTTTTTAATGTTAATTTTTTATATCTACATTTTGAGAATATTGGTTATGAATATTTTAAATGCAAAATTTTTGTATTTAGAATTTAAAAAAAAAATAACGTTTAGCAAATTAAAAAAAAAAAAAAATGTTTTTCTTTGTTTTTTATTTATTAATTTTAAATGTTTCAATCGTCATAATAAAATATCAGAGTTGTTTTGAGTATAATTGTGAATTTTAAATTATTAGACATTCGATATAAAATGCATAATAAATTTGTTGACTGACAAACGGAACAGAAATTTTAATGGAAAATATGTATTTAAATAATCAAATACTTTTGGAATTAGTACTTTTATTTATTATTATTATTTTATTATTATTGATACCCAAATATTTATTAGTGGGCCTATTATCAATATTATTACCTACATTGCTAAAATTAACGACGATGTTGATGCTATTTTATTTTGGAGTAAAAATAATGGGCTAAAGTTAAATCCATATAAATCGCAAGCAATGATTGTTTATTCTAGGGAAGTTGATACATCTATATATTACCCCAAATTAAAATGAATAAATTAGCAATTCAATATGTCACTAAAGCTAAAAATTTAGGAGTGAATTTTAATAATAACCTAACGTGGAATGACCACATTGATAGAATATCCAAAAATGTCTACTGTATTTTAAGAAAATTGTGGAAATATTCTTATGTTCTAAATGAATGGTTAAAACGTAAACTCGTCCTAGCTTTATTGATTCCACATTTCACATACTGTGATACTGTTTACTCTGGTATGTCTGCTAGTGAATTTCACTGGCTGCAACTAATTTTTAATGCATGAACTCGTTTTGTTACAAACCGGCATAAACATGATCATATTAGTGATGTTTCCAATGTGATATAAGGTGTTACACTAAGTAGCTTTTTGAAGCAAGGTATATTGTTATTATGAAAAAGATCTTGTTAAATCTTATGCCATTATACCTTTCTGAAAAGGTCACTACTGGTAGATCAACAAGAAATGTGAATTTAATAGTTTCTCGTCATGTCTTTGGAACTCCATGCCGAACTACATTTTGCGCGTTAATAACATTAAAAGGTTTACTGAGCTCAGCAGTTAGTATTTTAAAAATCATGACGTAAATCAACAGACGTATATTGGTATACATGTATTATGTATTAATTATGTTAATTTTTGTATATAGCATTGTTTTTTTTTTTTTTTATATCTCTATATATGTAATATATATGTTTTATTTTTATTAATTTAGTAAATTAATCTAGTTATAGTTTAAGCACTTTATATTTTAACATTTTTCATTGTTATTTTCTAATATGTTTAGTGTTGTTAGTTCTCAATTATGAATTCTAGTTACATCCTTAAAAGACTAATCGTCTTATATGAAGCAGAATAAATGAAAATAAAAACAAAAAATAAAAAATAAATTTATTTTTTATTCAACAATGGAAGAAAAGTTAGATTTTAATGATTAGAACATCATATCACTAAAAATATTTTAATACTATTTTCTGATGGTATTATTTATGTACCAGGAAGCTGCTGAAGAGTTCAATATGGAAATTTCAATCAACAAAATTAAAGTTACAACGATTACGAAAACCTTTTTGTAATGTTAGCTGGCAATTAGATAAAAATGAATTGAACAAGCGATTTTTTTTTAATACCAAATGTTTTAAGTTTATTTATTTCCAGAAATTACATTTCTACTTCATTTTAGTTTTTTTTTATATATTTTGCAGAGTATAGAATTCAAATTTATAATAACTGATATTTTAAATTATTTAAGTTATATTGTATTTAATTTAGTTCATTATTACTTAAAAACTTATGAGGAAACTAACTGTATCCACAGTTGTTTTAAACTCTTTGTTCGTTTTTTGATCTTTATTTATCTGCTGACTTTTCTTAGCTTTGCTATTCTGGTTCGGATAGCTGTCATATATCTAAGAATATTTCAAAAATCAAGGTCATTACAGATTCAAAAATGGGTATTTAGGTACTCTCTCAAAAATAAAAGAACATGTCTTTTTCCGTTTTCGAAAAATTTGTGATGATTCGGTTAAATGCCATACAACTCCTAAAACCCCCTAAGATTTTTTGATTTTGTTGAAAAAAAAATGCAAGTAAACTCATAATGATAACATTCAATTTTATTGTGTAATTTTAATTGAAACTTATTCATTTTAACACATTGACTGCCATATTTATTCGAATGATAGTAATGTTGCCCAACCGGCCATTTAAATGACGGTAATTATTCATTACAATCATTCAAATGACGTTAATTCAACATGGAAAAAACACCGTTATTCGAATATGTATAACAAATAGAAAAACATTGTGTTGCACCCAGGGAACACCAAAATAATAATAATGATTTTAGGAAATATCTGCAATGTATGAAATTTAGAAAAATGCTTTGAAAAGTATATTTTCCTTATGTTCTTTAATAATTTGAATGAGACATCCTGTTAAATATTTATTGCTTCATATTAAAACAATCCAAGTACATTTGGGGGAATCCCTCACAATGTTCACAAGAGGTTCTTACCATTTTAACACGTTTTCTGGCAATTTCTAACAGACTTTGCCAAATTCCATCTCACATTTCCCAGATCCGAATTTTGCGCATAAACTTTTAACTCTTTCAGTCACACTTTTGGGCTGCTAATATTTTTTGGTAATAGTCGAATTTATGTTTTATTTAGCACCTAAGCAAGCATAATAAATTAAAACTCATTGAAAACCAGCAGCACATCAGCAACTTATAAATACATATATGAAAAACTCTTTTTTATTTTTATTTGAATTAATTTTTTTAATAATTTTTTTTTTTTGGTTTTTTTCTTGTTTTTTTTTATAGTTTAAACTTTATAGGTACCCAAAACTATGATACAAAAATATTATAATATGAAAAACAAATTTATTCATTAAAATGGTTATAATTAATTTTAGTTTACCAAAGGAAAATATGTAGGATTCCGAAACAGAATCCGAATTTGCATAAAAAAGTCTTCTTATTTGCAAATCTCGATTTTGTCGAATTTTGGCGAATTTCGGGCTTTCAAAACCTTTTTCCGATCCTTCCCAGAAGTTCAGCAGCCTCAATTTAGTTAATATTTTTTTTTTTAATTTTAAAATAACGGTTCCTTCCTCTCTTAAAAAGCTAATACGCATGCTCAGCAACATCAACAGATGAGTGGGTAAGAAAGAGTCTTAAATAAGTGCTTAACATCGGTAACCAAGAAAGATACATTACCTTCATTTGAACATAATTTGAATATTTGAATAGCCTTATATCGTAAAGATGACCATTTGCAAGTTTTAACAAAATTTAAAAAAAAAAAAAATTACGCATTAATGAACCGTGGCACTACAAAAGAAAATTTATAAGAAAACTTCCCCGTAGGCCGGGTCATACATATTTGTATGACTAATATAATTTTAATATAATTCACATTTGTATGACTTTATATTTGTACGACATATTTGTATGATTCAAAAAAATTCAGTTTTTTGGTTTGACGTTTATGAATACTCTTTAAAAATTCACTTAGCAGTCAATGGGGAAAAAATAGCCGATTGGGGTATCGTAAACAGAGTTTAGTTCAACACGTCCACAACTCAAAGCTGTTTGATATCTTGTAAAAGAGATTAACCCGTCCCCACCCTGCGATTTCAAGGAAAAAACTTACAAAGGTCAGAAAATCTAAATATTTTAGGCAGTGGAAGAAAAAATGCAGTGGAATGAGCATATTTTTGATACAGCTAAGAAGGCTGCCAATTGTTTGGGTTTTCTTTCTCGATGTAAAGGCTACTATTCTCCAAGAGATCTGGCCAATATCTATAAAGCATATATCCGACCTAAGATGGAGTACAATTCTCACATATGGGCTGGTGCCTCCCTAACTTCACTAGGTTTCCTGGACAAAATCCAAAATCGCGCCTTATGCCTATTTGGCGACCCTATTGTCCAGTTAACCTTTTCTCCTCTTAGCACTCTTCGAAATGTTGGAGCTCTCTCTCTTTTTTATAGATATCTTGTAGGAAATGACACTTGTTCTAATGAAATAAAATCACTAATGCCTCCCCTCAAACTATTCCGGCGTAACACTAGAGAGGCTTCAAGTGCACATTTCTGCACTGTGGATATACGTAGGTGGTTTAAAACTGGTTTTGGAAATTCTTTTATTGTAAGAACTGCTAAAATGTGGAACATGCTCCCATCTCACGTGTTCCCCACCGACAAAAATGCTCCATTATACAATTTTTCAAAAAGAACCTCTTCAGGTTCGTCTCCTACTTACCTTCCAATTCTCCTCTATCATCCATTTTCCCTCCAATTCCTTCTTTTCCTTACCCACACCTACAATAATTTTGTATAAAGGAATCCTTTCCTAGTGTTTGGGTAGGGTGTAAAAAAAAAAAAAAAAATGTTGTTAATATGGTAAACATTTCAAAATGTTGTCTTAATTCTATTTTTTTTCGACTCCGATTTCCGTTTGGGGGGCATAACGATGCTAGCAAATGAATTATCAATTAGCTTTTTTTATATTATTGTATGGAAGCTATCCAAACCGGACCAAATTTTCGAAAACAGTGTAAAAGACATGTTTGTTTACTTTTGAGAGAGTACCTTGTACCAATTCGCACGTCTGTAAGACTATTGGTTTTTGATATATTCATGATGAAAGCTAGAATATTGTATGGCAGCTACCCGAACCAGTCCATTATTTAAAAAAAAAGTATGCCATTTATGCCAGAAACTTTTGCAGTAGTGTACTTAACAACCTCTCAAAATTTCCTGGCGATCGAATGAATGTTTTAATACTGCATTAAGGACATACAGACATGCATTGATATTTATTATATACATATTATATAGATTTTTAAAAGGTATTTATAATTTCAGTTTCATTAAACTGTACATCTAATCTGCGCTACAACCAAAACAAGAATGAAGAAACAAAACTAAATTCATTGATATGAGTTCTTGATGAATTAATTTTCAGAACATTTTACCACAAAACATTCTAATTTTTGTGCTATCAACGATACTCAGCTATACTTTTTTTTTGTGTATTAACGTGACGGTTCCTATTTTTTTTTGTATCCAATTTACAAATTACAAAAACTTAGCATAACTTAAAATAACATATTTATTTTTCTGTTTGTACTTCTATCACCCTTTTTTAGTATTAAAAACAAAAACCAAAACCAAATTTCAAATGCTCAGCTCTAAACGCTAAAGCAATAATCAAAATCGCTGTATAAGTGATTTTGATTATTGCTTTATACCGCAAATATTTTAGATTTCCATAAATAATCGGCGTTTTCGTTTTCTAAATCAGAGTACAGCCCGATCCATCAAAATAAATGTCGTATTTAAAATAGTCGGTTACCTTAGATTCGACTATAAACTAAACAAAGAAAGAAGAAAAATCTGTAAATTGAAGATGTTATGAAATGAGAAAGAAATATAATAACAGTATATAGAATCGATAACTTAAAAGAATGAACGAATCGACATGGTAGTAACAGCAGAAAAACGCAACAGTAATGGACGATCAGGAAATTTACGATGAAACAAAATTTCAAATTCGCTGTTCATTACCAAAATAAATGAATGTATAAAGCAAATGTATCCAGTATAAAGCAAAATAATCTAGAATGAGGTGTCAATTTCCGAAGTCTAGTGAGAAGGACTTTTTCTAAATTCGAAAAAAGTCTATTGGGCTTAATTGTGGATGTCTATTGGGAGGGACTTTTTTCTATAAATAGAACTTTAAAGTCGCCGACATTTTGTTGATAGACATTAATGGAAATAGTAGCAATGGAACATAAGTAAGTTATAATTTTATTTTAATTTTATGTTTTTTAATATTAGTTGTTTTTTATTTTAAGAAAAAGTTTTAGTAATAAAAGGCAATTTCAGAAAATTGTGAGTTTGAAAGAAAATAATATAGAAATTGAGAAAAGTACATGCAAAAACTTCTTCATCAAAAAAATTGGTCAAAATCAATCTCATTTTATATACTTTTGTATTAACTTGCCAGTGTTTATTTGTTTGTTTACTTTTAATTATTTATTTATTTATTTAGTAGGTTGGTGGGGGAATTTCTTTTTAATATTAAAACCATACGGAAAAAGAAAAAAATAATTTTGTTTAAAAAATTTAAATATAGAGTTCTGAAATTTTGCACAGTTAATCATGATCAAAAAAGGAACCATAGACGGTACTTTATACAGCTATCAAATTACAGATTCGGGCTGTTGCCATACAACTCCCAGCACATGTCAGGAATAATTCGAAAACCAATTGTGTTAATGCCATGAAAATCGA
Organism: Argyra leucocephala; assembly: GCA_963942445.1. Lineage (NCBI taxonomy): Eukaryota > Metazoa > Arthropoda > Insecta > Diptera > Dolichopodidae > Argyra > Argyra leucocephala. The sequence continues at coordinate 82,559,070 of OZ012677.1, forward strand.
TACTTTTTTTAGATTTAGATTTAAACTTTTCCGGGAGAGGATCTGTCCCCTATATCACTGCAGCCGCAAATGGGCTTATTGTGATAACCCGTGTTTATTAGTTATTGCAACTAGTGTTTTAGTAATTAAGAATACCTGATTTTGCGATAACACTCAGGATGTTCTTCAATGGTATGCTGGGTAGCTCTCACTGTCTCGCTGTTCCCAAGTGGCAAAGTCTGTTGCGAGTGAGCTCTTCGTCTTCACAGATCTATTTCGCATATTCTGCACTGGTTGTTGTCTATTACACCCATTCTAAAAAAGTGTTTCTTTATTTGGCAGTGGCCTGTTATTATCCCAGCCAAAATACGTAGGTACCTGATTCGTATTGAGGCCAAGAAGAGTTTTGGTTTTCTTGAGCGAGCGTTTGGGCATGAGCATGAGCTAAAATTGACACTTAAAAAATTCAAAATTTCCATTAACAATATTCCAGCAAGATTCATTATATACTTTTGTGTTTTATCTTACAGTAGATTTAGGGGGCTAGTTTTATTTCGATAAAAGTATATTTTAAAAATTTTTATTTTTACATTATTATTTTATTTACAATTATTTATTTAAAATATTCCGCATTAAAAAAAAAAACTCCAAAATATTTAGAACCACAACTTTAAAAAAAAAATATCAAAAGTAAAATGAATTACGAAGAATTTATTTTTTTGACAGCAAATATTGTGAAATACATGTAGCAACATTTTTGACAAGTCCATTACTTTTAATAGACATCTGCGATACAAAAAAATTTTTTTGATAGACTTTTTAAAGTTTTTTCTATTGAATTTCAATAGACATCCGCGATTGACCCCTAAGTTAGAACAAAGAAGCCAAGAAGTAGAAATTTATGAAAAATTTACTCATTTCTCATATGAGTTCTATATTTCAGAGAGTTTATTCAATTTCAAATATTTGTCCACAGTTCTACTTCGAAATTGCTAAGTAAGAATATTTTACTGAAATAAGAAACTGAAACTTTGACACAATTCAATTTATCAGATAAAATCAACAGATGTATCTAAGCTATAAAAATAATATTATTATCAAATAAAAACAATTTTTAAAATTCAATTTTTGTTTTTCAATTCTTAAAATATATTTAAATCAAAAATTGTAAAGATAATTTATATAACAAAAATTAAATTGAATTTTATAAATCTGATTAAAACATGAAAGATAATATAGATACTGTAAAGAAAAAGTTTCCTGGAATATTTTCAAATCACTAATCCTTTCTGAAGAAAATTCATATGAAACATTTACATAATAATCTCTTAATTATCCTGTTCTGCTTCATTGAATTCAATAAAAAACAAAGCAAAAAAAAAAAAAAACAAGAAAAAAGTATTCATATAACAGAATTTTTTCATTTAAAACACTTCAAGTTCTAATAATCTAAATCCTAAAAGTTAAAAAAAAAAAAAAAAATCACATAATAAAATAAGAACAGATTTCCGTTAGAATAATGAATGATTTTCATTCTGAAGTTGACGTTATTGCATACCTTCACATCACATAACGATATTTTAATACCTACATATCTTCCAACCTACATCTATATAACTATCTACAAGATAATAAACTACACATTGGATATAATCTTCAGATTCAGAACTCCCAATATAGGTATTATTGATTATTAATATCGAATATTTCACAATTTTAACACACACATACAAATTATTTGTATTAAGAAGAGCTTTAAGGATTCATATTCAATTCAGGATACGTCTTGTTCGTTATTTTTAGTATAGCAGCTAGTATTCTATTTAATCCTTACATTAGAAAGATGGAAGTGAATCAGAAAAAACAAAAAAAAAACAAAATAAAAAAATCAAATTAAGAAAAAACCAAACAAAAAAAATAACTGTGAGTTCATAACAGTTTTAACCTAGAAACAAATTAGAAGTTCATAAAATGATCTTTTCTTTTATTTTTATTTTTTCATTCTATTCATAGACTTTTATGAAGTTACAAAATAATAACAAAAACAATACAATAAAAACAAAAAAAATATTCATCCATATACCATATTATGTATAAGTGAGTACATTATTATAGAATCGAAAAATGCCCGTATAAGTGTGTAGTAGGTACTATAAAAACAGGTCACGTAATTTCTGAGTAATAATCACTGAACTTTTTATTTTCTTTTATTCTGCTGCTTGTCTTATTTTAGCGTTCAATCTCTTCATTTCATAAATAAAATATAGAGAAGGTATACACCAAAGTACCTATACTGTAAGTATTTTAAGGATAAATAAAATATTTTCATCATAAGATTAATCATACATACACATTATACTTGTTTATTTTAGCGTATATTTGCACATTATATATATATATATATACTACCTACTAAATTTAATATTTTATATTGGAACACTTAGCTTCACAACTCCTTTAGATTCCATTCCAATTACAATTTTGAATTGTCTATTTTTCGATAGACTGCAATTTCTATAAATGTTATGTGTATCGTGCTTGATTTTAGAATAATATTTATAATTTATTGTTTTCAAGAAGTTATGAATTAAAAAAACAAAAAAATAAAAACAACAATAATAAAAATATAAAATATATTTAAAATGTTTATATTAAAAAAATTGTAAGTCACTGTACTATAAAAAATTTAGAATACATATTTTGTGGGCATTTATTGAAAATTAAATTAAATAATGATATCAATTACGATAAGATATACTCTTAGTTATATTATGTGCACGACACACTTACTGCCCGTTAAAAAAAAACATTTCAATTAATATAAATTACAGTACAGTTAGCAAATGTGTCCTGAAATTTTCGATTGATGGTTCAATAAATTTTCATTAAAAGCCAAGGTGATTGATACGGTAGAGGTCTTTGATTCATGTAGACCACTGTCTTTATGGATATTTACTTATCATAGCAATATTGTTTAGACATTACAACTAAAAGTCAAAACAGACAATCGGTCTTTTTGTTGTTCAACCTAACAATTAAATTTATTTTTCTTTTTCTTCTTGTACGGCTCAGGTTCTGCTGCTTTGCGTTGTCTCTTTATTGTAAGACACATCTAATTTTTTGTATTTTATATTACAGCTCTTAAACATCATACAAATGTTTTTTTGTCTTTATTTAAATTTTTTTGAAGGAATAAAGAGCTGCAATGAATCAACTTTATATATCAAACTCTTTTAATTCATGTTATTTACAACATAAATTAGAAAGGATTTTTTTTTTACGGTAGGAAGGTTTATATTTTATTCATGCGACTTTTATTTCATAATTCCAAATCTATGGGATAAACACCCTAACTATTTTTACACAGAGACTTGTATTTGGAATACACAATTACATATAATATCTTTTTTTCTTTACAATTTTTATGGGATATCTATTAATTTAAATTTGGAAAACTATATCTGTAGTAGAGTGCTTCGCCTTCATAATAGCATAGCTTCATTTTATTTGTAATGATAACCAAATTATAATTTCAATTATTTTCAAGGGTACTGGACCAGGTCGAAAACCATAAAACATTTTTTTTGCCTTCGTCGAGAATCAAACGTGGGCCTTTTTGATTGAAAGGTAGGTAGGTACGGTAGAGTAGAATACTACGTCACCCAATGTGTAAACCAGATACATCGTATCAGATCTATTGTACTTCTTCTTTTGATTGTTTAAAATTAGAATTCTATACCCTTGGTAATCGATATTATTACGATATTATCAATTTTTGAATCAAACAATGTGTATCCCTAGAAATATTTATATCTTTTGCGAGCTGTGGCATCGAATTCAATTAGAAGGTGACAGTATAGTTATTTTTTTTGCGAGCAGAACGTGCCTCTCCCTGTGTTTAACTTGCCAATTTTAAACAGATGTTTGTTGAAAAGCACTGTGTCTTGTGATAAACCATGTTAGTGTTTTGACATTGGATCTGCTCTCACTGATCCTAAATCGGTTAAAATTTAGTTAGAAAAAGGTTTCGTTGAGGTTTTCCATATGATATTAGTTAGTTTGTTTAATTTTTCATTTAAAAACAAATATGTTCAGGTATAGGCATTTAAGTAACAAACGGATATTATTTAAGGCCTTAACAAATATTTGTAAAAAAGAAAGTAAGCATAAAACAGGGAAATATAAAACAACTTGCCTCTAAGTTTTATTAAATTAGATTCACAGAAAAGGACTATAAATACCTTAAACAACCAGATCAAACCGGCACAGGATAGCGAAATCCCCTACGAGCAAAATTAATAGAATCACATAAAAATTGGATGGCCATGGACATCTGAAAAGAAAAACCTATATACTCCAAGTTATCGGTCCACATTTTTCTCGAAAATTTCATTAGAATATCTTATAATGAAAAACGTCACGAGTATTAAAGATCTGATAGGCATACAGTAGAAGTCAACAAAAACTCCCGTAAATTAAAAAAAATAATTATAAAAATAAAAAAAAGCTACTATACTGATCATGGTTATTTATAATATGATGGCTATTTAATTTCAATGCTAAGAAATTTTTGGTCGAATTGTACCATTAAAAGAACGAAACCAGTATTGTTAAAAAATTGGAAAACTAAGACAAAAACAATAATTATTCTACTTAAAGTATTCTCTATCAAACTAAAGTGATTTCAATCTGATTCCGTCTTGCTTAAAATTCTACATGGGTAGATAATGTGTCTGAAATGATGAATTTCGTCATAGAATAAACAAAAACCGGATAAAAACTGCTTCTAGCAAAAACATTGAAAAATTCTATATTCTTAACGTGTTATTTGAAGGCAAAAACTCTTCTTCCAAAATAAAAATCTCACAGAAATCGGACAGATACTTCCCATATTGATGATTAAATGCGATAAGCAAAATGTACACAATTGATATAGAACAATTTTAGTCAAATATAACATTGCGTTTCATATGTCAGATGACATCCGGTCCGTACTGAACAGAAATCGAAGCAGAGAGATATTTCATTTTAAGCAATAAGCTATTTAAGTCTTTAAAAAATAATAGATTGGCAATAAATATGAACAAAAAAACAGATTTGGAAACGACGGCTCATCAATCTATACTAGCAATATTACAAAAAAAATTATGATTGGTAATAAATATTTTCCTTTTCACCTAGTACAAATTTTTAAATAAACTTTGACTTTACCTCTCTTATAATACATTCTAATTCAATATTATCGATTCAAGAAATACCAAATTCCAAATTCCATTTTTCAGTCCAGTCCAATTCCATCAAATCAGTCCAGCTAACTCAAATAAGGAATATAATATCTTATATAGGATATTTTTTTTGCCTCATAATTTTTAGGTCTATTATCTACATTTATAATGATCATTACACCTTCAATTAATTACAAAAAATGAAATATTACAAAAATAATAAAATGTTTGTACGGACTTTATAACCAAATGATTTACATAAATCATAACAGAGTACAGATACTCATTCTCAAGATTAAAAAAAAAAAAAAAAATTAGATCCATATTTTAAGAAAATCTTATCCAAAATGACCATATTTTGTTTCAGGCAATTTTTGCCAATCAGTCATTTAATTTTACAGAAAACACAATCTATGGATTTTGGTCCTTAAGATTCAGTCAGGTATAAATAAACTATACATTATTTTATAAAATATAACCAAAATGAATCAAAAACATTCAAAGTCAATCATTTCTACAAGTAGGTATATACATTATGTACATATACAATATAATCAACAGTATTATTCCTAACCTAAGAATAATAATACGAACAGAAAAAAGCAAATTAAAATTACCAAGGAACAAAGTTTAGATCATTACCAAAAATTGCCATTTTCTATAGTATTCTAATTAACATACCCACAAAAAATAAAAAACAAAAACAACAACAAATTTGAACAGAACTGATGAACTTTGAAAACACTATATATCATTTGATAGCTTGCCATTATTAGAAAAACGGTAAATTTTTATAATTTTATATGCTATACCACTAATATACTATTTATATGTCTATCATATACAGGGAGTGTCAACAATTCAATCACAGAAGCACTTAATTGACTTTATAAATATTTTTTTTAATTATGTGTTAAGCTCTAGGCTAGATCCGAAATTCAAATTTAAGCATTTATCGATAATAAAATAATAACAATAACATGATACAGAGCTTACTTAAGATGCCGGATGATATCTAAGTAATGAAAATCAACAATCGAAAAAAAAACTCAAGAAAAATGTCATAGAACTATGTCATAGAACTATGTCATAGAATAGTTAGAGGCAAGCAGTAAGTATGTGAGGATCAGTCAATTGGGAATAATAAACAGACTAGAAAACATATTTGAGCTTGTTATTTGAATTCCTGCTGAAATTTGAATACCTAACACAACCTGGAGTTTAAGATTATAATAGATAAGAAATTACTGGTAGCAAGTAGTAAGGAGGACTATGAACAATACATTACAATGATAAATAACACCATTCTATAAGTGATTTACTTTAAAAGTACCGTAAATAAAATACTATTAGTATAACAAATAAACCGAAATATCAACAACAAGTATTATAGGCAGTCAGTAGCCTGTCTAACTTTATTGTCATAGACATTAAAAGTATATATATGTATATTAATATATTATATGGTGTAATAATTTAAATCTGTAATTTTTTTTTTATTTATTTATTTATTTATTGCCATGATACATATTCATAATTTTTTTTTTAACAATATTAAATTTTTTGTAGCTTATACTAGTGTATTTACACCTATGACTATTCTTAATTATTATTTATTATTTAAAGAAAAATGTCGACAAAAAACCTTTTTGAATATTTATGTTTTTTCATAAAACTTACCACTACTTACATACTAAGAAATAACCCTAACTTAAATCCTATACTAAAATTGCTCTTATGAGCGGATTATTAAATCAGTAAATTATTGAATACATTAAAACTATTACTTTTAATTTTTAATCGCTCCGTAATTTATTATTTCTATCATTAAGATATTTATTTGAAAACATATTGAAGTACAAAATGCTTAACAAGTAACGTGATCTACTCAAGCAAACAAAACGTACAAAATGCTTCAATCGGTGCAGCAGGAAAAATACTGAAAATAGGGCAAGGTAAAGGAAGGAAATAAAAGACATTGTTCATTGATGTTCAGAAGTGATCAAGAATCGGATAATCTCATCAGATCTGAACGCATTCAAAGATATAATTTATAGTATTACATACGAATGGGACTTGGTACTAGGCATTCGCAATAGAATCACAAATGAATACTAAACATATATATTACAACCGACTTTATCATTTTTAATTTTCTTATGAGCTTCGACTTATGAGGTAAATTACTTCTTATAACCTTAAAACATTTCGACACATTTATTTTGTTTCAAATTTAAATCTCTATAACACTTTAAGGATCATTTTAAGTGAAAAAATGCTTCTATACTGCATAAAAATTGATATTTTGATTTAAAACTGAAAATAATTGATTCAAAACTTCTGTTTGTGAAGATTGTGCAGATACATAGATTATGTAGAGATGTGTAAATCGAAGAAAAAAATGTTGATTGGGTATGAAAGGATTGAGAGATATTTTTTCTAGAGGTACAAAAGTTTTCAATATCTCCTAATACTTTGTTTTGTAATCTCTATCTTTTTAATTGCGTTGGTATAAGCCGGACGAAGAATTGTAAGCCAGTATGTTTGCATAAGTTTTAATATTTGCTTACAACAAAGAATCTAATTAAACTTTAAAACTTTCACATCATGCAATACATTTTGTTGTAAAAAATGACGAGTTCTCTCTTTTCTATATACTTAAAGTGTGATTTCCAATTGAATACGTTTAATATTTTCTTCTTTCTCTTATGTTAATATTGAGCCATGTTTGTAATCGTCCTTAACGTCTTTAAATTGACCACTAATGTCGCTCCAACGTTTCAATAGTTTGTCTGATGGAGGGTGATTCAGCGTTCTTCCATTTTTTATCATCTATCTAAGAAACATAATCATTCTAAGATTTCCTTCTCAGGTATCAGCCCTGGCCTCGGTTGTATATGTTATAATGTAACGAATGTATGTTTTGTATATTTAAATCTTAGCCTCTCGTTCTTGCTCCCCTTGTAAACTGTACAATCTGCTTCTAATGGAGATATTCAGTATAGTTTGTATGATTTTTTTGTTTTTATATGTAAGCAATAACTTGCGATGAAAATGTCAAATGGTTAGTCATCCATGGCAATTTAGTTATACTTTTTTAGTATCTTTTGGGTTATAGAATGTTGTTAGCTTGAGCCGACCAGCATAATTTGAAACTAAGGTATCACCATCAGAAGCTAATATTCAGCTTGCACTTCTGATTTCTTCCTTTATGGTTTTCATCTGTAAATCTTGATGTAAAATATCATTACTTACGAACCATCATGCAATAACTCTTAATACTTTTGACCGAAATTGCTACAATATTTCAATATTTGAATTGCTAGCCACACTTTTCAGTTGGATTCCGTGTGTCCATATCAGCTTAGCCTTATAAATCAGAAACATGTTCTCTAGCGAGATTGTCGAGTTGCACCTAATCATCCAATACATTTTATGTAATTTGACCCCAGTTGTTTTCTTTTGCTGTGTATATGGATTTTCCATGTAAATTTTTATCCAAATGCATGACCAGGTACTTTACTGTTTCTTTCTGTGGGACTACTTCGTCATTTAACTCCAGCGTAGGACAAGTTTTTCCCTTCAGAATAAATGTGACATGTGTTGATTTGGCTCAATTCACTCTGATTCTCTACTTCTTCAGTCACTGCTGAAATTTATTTTTCAAACAATCGTTTTTCCAGATAAATTTTCTTATACTATAAATTTTATTCATTCACTTTTATCACTTGTTGCACTTTTACTTAGAAAAATCATTACAAAAGAATAAAAAAATATGTCAGTAAATTTCCTTTGTTTTACTATAATTTAATTCTAAACATTTACATACATATAACCATATACTACATACTTTACATATATACTTAAGTACATAAATCTACGTAAAATATTAAAAAACCTACAATACATCTTAGATTAGTTATTTTATAGATATTTTACAACACACATCCACACAAACATACATATTGTTTTTTGTTTGTTTTTTTTTTTCTTTTGTTTTTGTTATGAATTTATTCCTCTTGATACATATGACATCCCAAATTCCCAAATAATATCAGGGCTTGCTTAAGGATCACAATCATCATTTCAATCGTTATCAGCACTATCATCACATCACATCATTATCATCATAATAGACCTTATAATCAAAATAAAAGAAAAAGCATAAATTAATAATAAAAATAAAATTAAAAACAAAAACAATAATAATAATAGAAAGAAAGAAAAGTTTTATAGTATGAAATTGAGAGTTAATTATTCATTGCATGCTGCCCTATATGTTGGAAGAAACCAACAAATCATAACATAAAAAACCTCCCCAAAATATATAATAAAAAAAAAAACAAACAAGAAAAAGAAAGCAAAAAAAAAATGAAAAATCTTTACTATAATTTTCATTTTGTAGTAATTTCATAGCCATACCAGCTCCACTAAAACATATGTGAATAAATTCTCATCATACAAATAATAATATTATGTTTACAATATAAATGTACGTATGTGTGTGTATGAAAGTGAATATATAAATTTAGAATGTGTGCAATATTATATTGTTTGAAGCTAAAAAATAAAATTTAGGATATATTGTTATTAATTCTGTTGTAATGGATTTTTAGCTGAATATATGGGTTGGTGTTAATTGAACATTTACGGTAAAACAGCGCATCTCAAAATTTAATAAAAATCAAGCGTTTAAATTGTTATAATTTTTAAATGAAAACACTAATACTCTAATTTTTTGGAAACTAATTTTAATGCATCATTATATGGTTAAAATACGGTTGATATACATTTAGTTTTTACAATTGATGAAAATATAAATACATGGTGTCGGTGTTTCAGTAGTGATTCGTACACTGGATGATATCTTGTTAAGTTTGGTTACTGCCTTGTAACCTAGTGTGTTGCTGATCATTGAGATTGGTATATCCTGTACATAAAATATTTATGAAAACTGCGGGACAATATGTTCGGACCCTTACTTTTGATGTTCTATGATTATTATTCTAAAATATTAATCATATCTAAAATATTAACAATCTGATCCAATTCACCTTTCACTCTAATTCCAAATTTTTTAATATTTTCTGGTCAAGATATCTGCTTTCCGAATACTTTTAATTCTAACCTTTTCTCGAATACCTTTATCTTCTGAGGGAGATGTTGTATCGGCATATCCCCTAATGACCATATCCGAAGGATAGCTTTCCAAAAATAAATATCTTTAATGCCGCATCTTATCCTTTAAGACGAAAAGGACATTTGAAAGTATCTTTATTGTTTTCATGATTTTGTATAAAAACCGTTATATCTGTTGATTCATTAGATATGTATATAAATTCAGTTATATATTCTAGAAAGATAACGGTTTGGGGCAAATTTTAACATTTATTTGATGATGGTTGGTGCTGCCGTTATTGAGACATTGTAGTTCAAAGTAGAAAATTTTGGAAAAACAAATAATCTTTATTTTCTTTCTCGAAAAACCAAATACCTCGAAATTTTACCATTAAACCACCCCCATATTTATATAATGTTGGAAATGTACCTTTTTTTACTATAACTCATGCGTACATACTTTTGTCTACTTCAAATAGTTTATTTTTATATATTTTTATTTATTAAAAAAAATGTTTTTTTGTTACCCTTTTTTTATATAAAACTAGGAATGTGCCTTTTACGAATTAACAACCTTCTGAAGTAAATGCAACACAAGCTTGTGACTAAATCACTGCATCTCGAAAATAATTGTTGTTGCCGACTTTTAAAATATATTATATCCTTAATAGTTCATTTAGTATTTTAAGTACAAAACGAGATTTGGTAACATACTGCTTGTTTTAGGGGTTTTGTATTTGTTTTGATCTAGTAGATATATAGTAAGTAAGGTAGGAATCTGAAAAGTACTTTAACTTTTATTTGATGACGACAGATGTTGCCGTTAGACAGATGTTTTAAAAAAAAACTATCTTTTATACCTTTTTGTTAAAAACCAGATATTTCAAAATTTTGCTAAAGAGACGTTTAATATTTTTTATCTCATTACAAGAGTCTGTTTCTGTTCGGTTATATAATAAACTTTATGTAAAATTTTTTTATCTATTTCATAGTGTTTTTATATAAAAAAAATAATGTTACGCCTTTGACAAAGTAATGTAATAAGCTGGTATAACATTTACTTCGGAAGATTGATATTTTGTAAAAGACCCATTTCTAGTTTTATATAGAAAAAGGGTAAAACAAAAAACATTTTTTTTATAAATGCTTATATCTTCTAAACTTTTCGCCGTAGACATAAAGTCTGTACGTATGAAAAATAAAAAAAATTTAGGCCTCTCCAACAGTATATAAATATTTGGTTTTATGGTAAAATATTGAGGTATTTTGTTTTTCAAGAAATGAATTAAAGATTGTTTTTTTTTCCAAAATTTTCTACTTTCAACTACAACATCTCCATAACGGCAGCACCAATCATCATCAAATAAATTTTAAAATATGCTCGAGACCGTTAGCTTTTCAAAATATGTAACTGATTATATTTATACAGTTCAACAGATATAACAGTTTTTATACAAAAACATAAAAACAACAAGGATACTTTCAAATGTCCTTTTCGTCCTTAAAAGATAAGATGCCACTAAAGATATATATTTTTGGAAAGCTAGCAATTCCAGCTCTCCTTCGGATATGGTCATTAGGTCCTACGCCGATACAACATCTCTCTCAGATTCACCTAGTTCTATCATAAATAAGTATAACTGCCACTGACATACTACATATTACTATTATAGATAACACAATATTCGATATTCGAAATTAATTTATAAGTATTATATTTTATATTTCTAATTAGGATCATATTTTTGTTTACATTTTTATATGTTTATATTTCGGATTTTATGCCTCACATGATGAAATAACGAAATTTTCTATTTTTTAATGGTGGTTAATAATTGATCATCTGTATACAATCTTCAAAATATTTCATCGTTTGTGATTTTATCTGTCTAATTTATTTTGAATAAAATACCGAAGAGTTTGACGAAAAAGTTTCAATGTCCTGAGCTGAATAAAAAGAGTAGGTATAATATTTAAAAACCAGAAAATATTGTTTTTCAGTTTCAATCAACGACATTCCAACAGAGAAAGAATATTGTTTAGGTGCTAATAATATGATGAAATGTCAAGTCAAGCAATAGAGTTTATTGTCATTTTTATAAAATTGCCACAAAACTTCATAGTAGAATAAAAAATATTGAGTCATAGCTATAAGATACTCTCGATTGATACTTCTTTAATTGAAGCTGATTACAATATTTACACAAGTCAATATACAGGCAAAATCAATTTAAAAACATATTAAGCATATTTCTGAACAAGCTGTACAAGATATAACCGGTTTCGTATAGAGCTTGTTTTATATACTACGGGTTCATATTGAACATTAAACAGACTAAAAAGTAGTAGTTTGTTGATGTTGAAGATATCATTATAGGGTTTGCAAATTGTTGTAACGTAGATAAAGAAGAAATTTACGTTTGATAATATATATTATCCAAATATCGCTCAATACGCTTCCTAATCTCATTATCTAAATATCATCGTTTTTGCATCATATAACCAATCCTAAATTAAATACACGCTAAATATTCTTATTTTTTACTTATATTATTGTGTTACCGTATCATGTTACATTTTTAATTATAGTCATAATCATAATAATTTATTTTACTGATGTTAATATCACGACCATAACTTGTATAAAAATATTATATTAATCCTATTCAGGAAGATTCCCGACTAAAATATAATAACTGTTTTAGCATTTGTTCTATGATCAAATTCAGTTCAAATACCATGCAGAATTTCGAAACTAAAATAATATATTAAAAATAATCTGTATCTTGTACTAGGCTCAATCCCACTTATTTCATTGTTGAATGATCTACCGCTTTATGATGTACAGGATTAACACTATAACATTTTCTTTAATTTTTTGATTTAAATTAATTTTTCATAAAGGTTTTAGGAAAAGTATCACTAATAAAAAGCAAATGGAGAGAGGTTATTTGACATATAAAATATTGCAAGAGGATTATTCAAATAATAAAGTTTTGCAGGAGGGGCAAAAATATGCTGAGGAGTTGAATAGCTTGGGACCTCTTACAAAAACTGAAGAAAAATGGTTGAAGGTAAAAAAGAAGTTTATATTAAAGAATTATGGAATATTAATAAATACATCTATAACTCGTTTTTAAAGGTTTGGACTGATTTCAAATTTAACTAACTGGAACAGATTTTAGATTCCTCAGTAAAGAAAATAATACCAAAATACTAAAATTTATAGGTGAGGGAACATTTCGGTAAGGGGTTAGCAAATCTACCAAAATTTAAAATGTCTGGTAGATTTTTGACGCTTAAATTTTTTTACTAGGAATATGTAAGTGTAAAAATATTTTTATTATTTTTTATTCACAAAAAATGAGGAAATTGTTGTTGACAACATAATTTTCGTATCGAATATTAATCAAATAAAAAAATATAAATTATACAAATAATAATAATGTTGAATTGACACTAGAATAATAATAAAAATTTATTTATTTCTTTGCTGATAATTTCAATTGCGGCCATCTTTATATTTCAATAATCTGACAGCGATAATGGCAGAAATCTACCAGTTTTCTTTTATGTATGAACATGATGGTAGATTTCTGCGACAGATTCCTGCCTCGTATAAACATGGGCAATGGCAGCATTTTTTCTTTCAATCGTTTGTGTTATGTACTACCAAAATTTTTCAATTAAAAGCACATTCGATTGTCGTTCAAATGACACTTGTTAAATAATAAATACTCGAAATATTGTAGATATAGTAATATAAAATTGCAGTACCGTACCTAATTAAGCACGGAAAGGTGATCTACCTAAATCTACTGTCAAGGGTGTAAAACAAAAACAACAACAAATATATACAGAATTTTGTCAGTAATTCTGTACTTAAAGAGGAATATTGAATATATCTGGTATGTTTCAAACTTAAACAAAACATAAAATTGATATATTAAACTTCTACTGAACATTAATATAAATATGTACTAACATACTCATAGTCTTTGATAGGTTATAATAATTATTCTGTACATTGTATGTCCGAAAACATGGTATCACTAAATTTCTTTCGTTATAGTTTAGGCTTAGTTTATTATTTTACTTTTTCAAAAAAATAAAAAAAAATATTTTTAATGAACTCTTATATACAGTATACACATATACATAAAATACACATAAGTAAATATATTACTATATTGAATATAATTGGTATATAAGTTAACTTAATTAAAATCCTATTGTATTCATATGATTTAATATAATAATTGTTACCTTAGTATAAACAATAGCTCTGAAATATAACAATAACAACAATAAACATCGATTTAGTGTTGACAAAATTAACGAAGGAAATTATGCCTAAACCCTTTTTCATTTGAGTGTAAAATTGACATTATAAAAGTTAAATGTATATACGTACATATATATTTTTGTACCTATATACCAGTATATTATGTATATCTTAATTTTGACTTATTATTTCGATTTTGATTATAGGTTTGCTTAAGGATACGAAATATCTACATCAATATAATATCTAAAGAAACAGAATATACCATAAGACCCTACGATAAGAAATTATTATCCTTCTAATATTCATGTAATATTGTAATTAATAGGAAAATAAATTTAAAGTAAAAGAAAATGAGATAAATGAAAATTATTTGCAAAGAAAAATCAACAATATAGTTTCAATGCACGTTTTATTTTATTTTAAGTGTAAGCTTGAGGTGAAACTTATCAAGAAAGAGATCTAGATGAACTACATTAAGTAATATTTTGGAATCAAGTAAACTCTTGTAAATTGTCTAACATCTTAAGGCCGAAACTTTAAATTATATAGGTAATTTTTCAATTGATTAATTAAATAAGACTAATAAGTACAGTTATAAGTACATCTAAGGTATCTTTAAATGGACAATATTATGGTTTGTTGCCTGTATCTGTACTTTCTAAATTAAGCAGGTTGGCTCTAATACTAAAGTTGGGCAAGTAGTCACCTAAAATAACCAATAAACAATTGCAATCGTTGTGTCAGTAGGAACCACAACAAAGTGATAATTATTTTTTTTTAGTCATTTCCACTTACATACTTACTAATAGGCAATTGTTAGATTTTTTTTTTTTATTTGATATCCTGTCACTGAAAAACCTATTAGTCCATTTTTTTGTGTGCCTAGATGCAAAACCATATAGATACATGCTTATATTATATATATAATGTATCTTTGATATCCTGCCTGTCCAGAAACTATTAGCACTTCTTCCCTGTTCCTGTATTCAGAATAGCTATAGTATAGTAATTCAATAGCTATACTCGTATTATGTTTTTTTATTATAAATATCTCGGTAAATCTAGTATGAGATCGGAATTAGTCATATTACAATGAACAATATTCAGCTACTCGATTGATAAATCACCACAGAATCAATATAGATATAATATCAATAGTTTAGATTAAAAGAGGATTGGCATATAACGATCACCAATACGATATCACAATACGAACGGGACCTTTACCTATTGTTTGAACAAACGTAGCTGTAACGAATCTGTGACTATGTACAGAAATCTTTGAGATAAAATATTTCTGAGTTTGTCAAACATATATCCTTCTGACCACCTAAGCCCAGTTCTTACTACACCTGGGCAGTCGTATAGAATATATTTGATGAGCGATACTTGCAGATTCGACAATTATCATTATTGACAACTCCTTGTTGCAATACGTGCTTATTAAGTAAACAATGACCAATAACTGACTATGTAAATTTACATATTATCGTTCTATTTTTTTTTTGCTATTAAGCTGAAGTAATTACTTTTTTTTCCAAACATATAGATATATTTAGATATATTTTTATGTAAACTTATTAACACAAGCTGACCTGTTTGGCCAGGAAACGAGTTCACGAATCCAACTAATGATTTACAAGAATACAAGCCATATGTAATTATGTTATAAAATCCTATCTAGCATGGTATTGGAATAAAATAAATCATCACCAAAGAATATGTGTTAAAACTGTCCATTAACCTACAATAACAATCAAGTAAAGTTAAAACGATCAAATAAATTATGATGATGAAAAATTTCTCATGGTAATATAACTTTCTTATTAATAATCAAATAAAATTAATAATATTCCACTTTAATTCAGAACAGTATAACAACTTAAATATTTATACCATTTTTTGCAACATTCTAGATTCCTTATTTTTCACTAGCAACTATGTCTCTAAGATAATTAACTGCACTACCTTATATGAACAATCTCTTGTATAAAACATTGCTAATTCATATACAAATTATATCTTTCGACTATTAATCTTAATATGTGATATATGAATAAGCCGGGGTTCAAATTGAAAATAAAAAATTTATTTAGTTTAAATATATACCGATAGACTGGTATTATAGATAGCACCTCTTGATCAATAACATTAATTATTATCTTTAAAAAATCTTAATATCAATCGGCTTTAGAACTTTGAACCATTCATACTCACAAAACATAATTTTCTTCAAATTTCTATCTCAAAAAAACAAACGTCTCTATAGATAAATTTTACAAATACGCATAAATCAAAATAATTTATATAGCTAGATAAGGATAAAGAAAAAATGTTAATTAAAAGGATAATTATTACAAAAATAAAAACCAGGATACTATAATTATTTTTAGATAGGTAGGTATCTTAAAATTTTCCAGACTCCAACTATAATATTTTTTAGGTTATTTTTTGAGTTCAATCAAATTAGACCAAATTTTGATGTAAATAAAATGGTATAATAAAAGGTAATTAATTAGAAAAGTAAATCTAAATTTTGATTAAAAGACGATGGAAAATTTTTGGAAAATTTATTTTCATTGATACTATATCTATTAATATATGTATGTGTATCTTTAGTAGTTTACATTATTTTCCTGTTATCTATTATAAAGAAAATTTAAATTTTACGATGCAATTAAGTATAAGTGCTATGGCTATCATAAGCAGAAAGGTTTAAAGTATTATTAAAGAAAAATGATAAATGAATTGTTTTTATGCTTAATTTCTATAGTATTATAATTCAAACTGGTTTTTGATATATTACTAGCATTTATGTAGTTTTTTGAAGAAAGTTTACTTGAATTAAATAATATGCTATGACTATTCAATGACGTCAATTTAAGAGTTTAATATGTTTATAAAATATGGACTTATGCGAACATATGAAATTATTAAACGTTTTATTAGAAACCAAATCAACTCAATCCTAACTAAAGAACAGTCTCTATATTTTAGTATTGAAAGAATAGATAAACCGAATTCAGAATAGTGCCACGTACCAGAGAACTCGTTCATTAAAGACAGTGTTTAAGCTTTTCGTAAAAATAATTATCGAAGACCTAATCATTAAGATAAAAATTTCTGAAAGCAACTTCGATTCACAACAAAACTATGTTTATTTTGAATCAAATTGGGAGAGTATAACCGCCCAGCATATTTTCACATTTTTAGTTAAATGAAAATATACAAAATCGTTAAACGCTTTGATCATGATGAACGACAAAGGCATCCTCAAATTTAAAACTTCATTCATGATCTGAATTTAAAAAGCTCATTTTATAAAAGCATAAGGCTTCCTCTTGAAATTTCCATCGTACTCGATTTCTAGCTACTAATTTCACTTGTATTCTCGAGGTAATATGTAATTTCCTTTTTAATCTGTTTGTGCTGTCTAAGGAGGGGACTGGCTTACTGTAGACAACTTTGATAAGTCTATCTGCGTCTACGTGGTAAGACGACGTCATATTTTTCTGCAAGTTGTCGCTGCGATTTTATTCATCTTTGACGTTAAGATGCCTGACGTTACTATGTTACTTGTTAGTTAATTTTGTTAGTTGCTGACAATTGTGTAATTATTCTTAGTGTTTGTCCGATATTATTTATTGTGTTGTATGAGATATACGAGTATTGATATAGATATTTATATAGGTAGTATTTTTAGTTATAAAGTATTAATTATTTTTTATTAGTGATCCATTCTACACCAATATATACACCAATACAAGGATGTCCACTATCTCCACTTCTCTTCAACACAATACTAGACGACATTCTAAGAGAAGTTTGCACTGGAATAAACGGAATAGAATGGGATCTCTTCGGCAACTTAGAAGACTTAGATTACGCAGATGATGTATGCTTCATATCAAGGAATCAAAGGGACCTACAGAATAAAGTCAACAGATTACAGGAAGAAGCAAAGAAATCGGGACTGGAATTAAATATCGAGAAAACCAAGGCAATGAGGACAAACAACAGTTATAGTGAGCCAATAAAAGTGAGTGGACAACAGATAGAATACGTAGAAGAATTCAACTACCTGGGGAGCATCATAACATCAACAGGAGGTGTAACAGAAGATGTCAACAGCCGTATAAATAAGGCAAGAAGAACATTTGGGAGCCTAATGAAGATATGACGGAGCAACCAAATATCGAGGACAACAAAGCTAACAATATTCAGAGCATGTGTTAAGTCAACATTAATATATGTCAGTGAAACATGGCTCACTTCGGTCGGAATCAAACAGAAGCTACAAGTATTCATCAACAAGTGCTTGAGAATTATATGCAGAATATTCTGGCAGACAAGAAGGATTTATGGATGTTAACCTATCAACAGACAGATAAATAGGAAAAAATGGAAATGGATAGGTCATACACTAAGGAAATCAGAAAGTGATATAGCAAGAAGAGCTCTAGAATGGAATCCACAAGGACAAAGGAGACCCGGCAGACCATACAACACATGGAGACGCACAATCGATCAAGAATTAACAATCAAAAATTATACCTGGCACGATATTAAGGAAGTAGTACTCAACAGAGAGGAATGGAGGTTCACTATCGAAACCCTATGCTACCACGCAGAGTAATATGAGAAAAAAAAAAAAAATTATTTTTTATTGATTATAAATTGTATATGTATATAATATTTTGCTATTTTTTTTTTAGTTATATTTTATGTCCTCCACGGGAATCGAACCCGTAACTATTACATCGTAATTGAAACACATTTCTGTTCTCCAACCGATTAGACCACAGAAAGGACGTAAAAAAACATAAGCAAAACATAACTAAATGTAAATAAAAAGTTAACAGTGGATGTACCGGTGTAAGATAATATTAGAAAAAGCGGTAGAATTAGTCCGATTTTAGTATCCTCTATAATGAACAAAATCAAGATAGAGCAAGAATAATGTCTGCAAGCTACAAAATAGGTAAAAATTATATACTCTGTTGTAAGCCATTTGCTAATTGCAAAATACGAAGTTGAACTCCCAAAATCTCCTAAATGCGTTAATTCAACACAATCATCAATATGCAAACTAGAGTATATAGTTGCAGTATAGAGCTGTATCTAAAAGCAAGATTTTGAGTAAATTGTTAGTTGAAAACCGATTTATTGAACAAGCTCAATCTGATGTCCAAAAAGTCCAGTATACCTTCAAAAACTCATGCAAATGTACAATATACTTCAAGATATTAATAAGAAAAAAAAAATATAGCATGAAGAGTCATAGTTGATAGTCAAAAATTACTTTATTGAATTCTTCAGATATCTTGTTGTCGAAATAACCGCATTTAGAGACCAGAAAGTTAAACCATAAATAATACTTATAAAACAAAAACTTATTCGTCTTTGATTCCGTTTACTCGACACAATATGAACAACCATATATACTAAAAATGTTATGAATACTATAACCTATAAAACATGTGTAACACTCATGGTGAGCTACACCATAGAGAAGATACCAGAGACATTAGTTTGATTTTCAAAAACGAATCACTAAAAACTAAAATGAGATGTCAAAGACAAAAAGTAAAGATGAATCTAAAGAATCGTGTGGAATGGGGAATGAGGAAATAAAAAGAACGTTTAGCGTAGTTCCATTTAAAATTAAGAAAAAAGAATTGAGATAGCCCATAAATAGAATGAGTACAGAAATAATGAATAACAGAAACAAATAGTACAGAAATGATTAATAATTTACTCTATGAAACTAAATCAAGTTGTCACAGAACCAAAACTGAAACGATATATTCGGCCTCAGCCACACTTTCACAATAAACATGCAATGCTAATCAAAAGAACCCACAACAAATCAGAACTTCGAAAATACAACAATTCATTCCAGATGACGATTGTAAATCAAAAGAAATCGCAAAAATAAAAGGAGCTTGCAGAATCTGTTATTGAGACTCATCAAAAATAAAAAGGACAACAAGAAAAATAAGTGTTTAATCCGGTTTGTGGTGAATAATTCTTCATACAAACAATGTGTACTGTAATCACTAATCATTTTCCATCATCAAATTTATAAAAATTAATTTTTTTTTAATTTAACTTCGTAATAAGATTCTTTTTTTTTTTTATAACATACCAAAAACTTAAAATTAAAAACAAAATTTTTTTTTCAAAAAACTTTTGGTGTTTTATTTATTTTGTGTTAAATTTAAAATATTTCAGAACCTTTTATCTTATTTTTCAGCTCTTATCGAAATAATTACAAAAATTTTATACAGTGCCATACATTTTGTATGAATAAAAAAAATATTAATATATATTAATCTTGTGCAACAGCGAAGAAAAAGAATTAAATTGCCGAAAAATCGCGCATAGACACATTTTTCCAAACTTCTCTTTATATATTCAATATCTACTCAAAAAAATAGGCACTGATCTCTGATTTCATTAAGGTCGGCCAAATAACGAAGTTTTTATTCAAAACTAAGAATAAAAATATTAACATACGTTAGTCTTGCGCGAGTGAAGGTTAAATAATTTGCTCCATGTATTTTCCATTAACGTGTATTTTAACCTAACAAAATTTTTAATTTTTATTTGCTTCATAGTAATAGAAGCTCAATGCATGTTTACTCCATAACCACATTGAAAACAACATTATATGATTTGTATGATGTGGAGCATAGTGTCCACTATGAATTTCATGATAAAATATCAAATATCTCGAAAAGTATTTGAGTGACATCCCTAAATAATTAAATAAACAATAAGCTCTAACTTAAAATTTCGACTATAGTTTTTCAAACAAATTTTTTTCTTTTAACTTCCACACTTTCTTTTTCGATTATCTCGGAGTATACTTTTGTGCGTATGGATCAAAAGAGAATTCGTACGAATATTTCTAAATTGACAAATTTTACAACCATTTTTAATAAATTAAAATAAAAAACAGTATTACATAAAAATAATTAATTAAATAAGAGTAAGTTAATTACTTTGCTTGGAGTATTCAATTATCCTTGAAAAATAAATTTTCATAATAAAGGTATTATTATAGCTAACTGCAATTTGCTATTATAAATATAACAAAATAAAATGCTTATACCATAACTCATTTTATCTGCATAGCATAAAAATTGCAAAATTAATTTTCGTAAAATTTACAACCAATCCCTCCCTCTACCCTCTTATGGGAATAATAAAATTTTCATCAAAAATTTCAACATTTATTATTAAAAGGTAAATTCTATATAAAATATACCGATATTGTATGCATAATATAAAAGGTATTCTTAACTTATATTCTCAATTTAATCATAAAAAATAAAAACAAAAAAAAATATTTTCTTAAAATAATAAAAAATAATAATAACAACAAAAGACATAAAATATTAAATTTTCCCACTTCAAAAATTATTTAAAATTCAATTCAACTACGATAAGAATTAAATGAAAACTCATAAAAATAAGTTTTCTTTTTTTTTTGTTTTATTTTTTCTTTCTCTTTTGTTAAGGAAACTATAGAAAACACCAAATTCAAAATTATTAAATCTCATTTCATCAAATTACCTCTACTCTAACTACTCTACTCTAAAAACAATAATTTAAAACTATACAAATGAGTTAGCTGGCAATGTTTAGCTCACAAGTCTTATCCTGATTAAATCAAATTAGCGTCTTAAATTCTTTAGAATAAACATTAAAACAAAAGTACCGTTGCAAAATTATGCAAATTTCATATTTGTTTTAAAAATGGCGTTCATTCGATGAAATTAATATGTACATTGTATTGTATGTATATGTATGTATTATTATGCAGTATTGTGTATTAGTCTGATGTATTATATTATATTTGCAGTTATACACAATAAGCGAAAAGGTATGAATATTTTTATTTGAACAGTTAAAACTGAAAGTTAAAAATTTTTTTTTTTTTTTTTTTTTAATTATTTAGCTATTTTTCATAAATGAAATCAACTAATTCACACTTTTGTTTCAGAAGAGGTTTATATTACATTTCGGAGAGAATAATCAAGACTATTAAAAATTCCTGGTATTGCTACAAAAATTTTTACCGTAAATCTAATTAGAGAAAAGGGTTGGTTGCATTGCAAAGCGAATAATATGGAAACTTTTTTTTCTAAATTAGTTTATGAAAATTTCGGTCATATTTTGAAAGATGAGGAATTGTTTCAAAATTCAAAAATACATGCTTAGAGATTTGGTAGTTTTAGGTAGTTTTAAAATTATTCGTTGTAGAATTAAGGTGCTTTAGTTACGAATATTTGAGTATTATTTTTAAAAATTTAAGTATTGATTTTATTCTGCTATTTTCTTGTAGCTACTCCGTCGCCTTGGTCTTCTTGCATTAAGCAATATTACTTTTTTTCTATTCACTTCATTTCAATCCCGATCATACTTCCAACATTATTACATATTTAAAAAAATTATGATGTATTGTATAATTGTAAAATTTTGTAAACTCTTTGAGCTAAATAGTATAAATAAATGAATAAATGTTACCATATCTCTTAGTCTTTCTGTTAAACGTTTTAACCTTGGTTGCTCAGTCATTCCACTTTTCAATAGATAATTTTCACGTATTACCTGCTTATGGTTTCATTATTTTATACAATCAATTTGCATTACATAACAAGTGTCACTGCTGAGTTTTGTGTCCCTCATTGTATGATTCTGTATTTGCTATAGAGCAATTTGAGCTTTTCTTTGAGCTAATTGCAACAACAAAAACACTAACGTAATGTTAAACTTATCATTTGGCATATATAAGATCCTGCGTAATTTCCTGACACTAATTCACAGAAATCGATAGAAGAAAGTCCATACAAGATTAATTTTTCATATTAACAAATCATTAATAAGTATACAGATATGATAGACTACTGTTTGGTTTTTGAATAAATATGAAAAGCGTCTGTTATAAACATTTAAAACGTACAAATCTATAAATCGCTCATACTCCCGGTTTTTTTCTACGAATCGAAATCATGGAAACTGACGAGTGCAAGTAAGCCTACACTTAGTGTCTTCGAGAAGAAAATTTTTCACCGAATATAGGTATGGTCTCCCAAAAATGGCGATGGGGTCTGATCTGAAATTATATTCAAGAGACTACAATGGCACATACACATAAAGAGTTTTTTTTTTCTTTTCTTTACTACTCCTCTAAGAAGCATAGGGCACCCATTAACCCATTCCATCTATCTCTATTTTTCGCTATGGCCTTAAGTTTCGATCATGATCTATTTACTTTCCCTATTTCTTTCAAAACTGTTCTTTTCCAGCTGATTCTAGGTCTGGCTATGCTTCTTTTTCTTTGTGGTTGCCAATCTAGAGTTTCTCTTTCAATCATATTTTTTGGTCCCCTGATTATGTGCCCGATCCATCTATATTTTTTTCTTCTTAATTGTATTTCGATGGGATCTTCTTCGCACATATTCCAGAGATGGCTGTTGGATATTATGTTTGGCCAGAATATCTAATACCTCTGAATATTATTCGAATATATCGGTGCCTCTGAATATTATTCAGATTTTTTATTAGTGTTTATGAAGATCTGTATTTTGTTTATAAGGCTGCTCGTGGTTAGCCAGGTTTCATTTCCATATAATAGGACTGATTTTACACAGGCGTTAAAAATCTTCAGCTTTGTATTTCTTAAGATCTGAGAGGATTTCCAGATATTTCTTAGTCTACCAAATACCATTCTTGCCTTACATAGTCTGTTATCAATATTTTTCATAGCTCTTCCATCTGTACATATGATGCTGCCTAAATATTTGTAACTTTATACCTCTTCAATGGGTGTATGTATTATTTATTTCTAGTCTTCTCATTATTTTTGTTTTCCTAATATTTGTTTTCAGACCCACTTCTTTTGTATGTTCATTTAATCTTTTTAATTTTTTCTTTCATGTCATCATAGGTATGTGTCATGAGGCATATATCACCAACATATCCTAAGTCTTCTAATTTGTTTATGGTTTTCCAATTAATACCATGTCGATTAATTGTTTTCCTCATAACTTGGTCAATGAAAATATTGAATAGGATAATGAGAGTGGACATCTTTGCCTAACTCCATTGTTGATACTGAAGAGTGAGCTTAGATGTCCTTTATGTTATGTTTCTGTATTCGTATTGCCCTGATTATGTTCATTATTTTCTCGGGGCCTTTAATTTGCAGGGTTTTCCAAATTGCATCCCTATTCAGTGTATCGAAAGCTCTTGAGAAGTCAATGAATTCCAGATATAATGGTGAATTGAATTCATTTGATTGTTCCACTACAATCCTAATTGTGTTAGAATGTTCTGTGTAGCTTCTCTCCTCTCTAAATCCTGCTTGTTCTTTTCTAATATTGCTTTCTATATAGTTTTTGATTTTATCATGGCTGATATTTTGTTCACTGCATTAACACCTAAAAGTGGATGAACGAAAATGCTCCAGCCAAGAGAATCTTCGAATCCAGACCCGAAGGTACAAGACGTCGGATTTAAAGCATTTTCGTATCTTCAACTGGAGAAACCCGTGATCCTCAAAAATGAAGGGCGTTGATTAGTCAGGCCCAGACTTATATGGTCTGTTAGCCACCTAAGTAAATAAGTAAGAAAAGCTTCTGTGATTTCTTCATACAAAAAGCTGTCGTATCTGTTATAGGCAAGGCAAGATATAATATTATCTGCGATTGCTCGATTTTCACTAACTGTGTGAAGGTTCACCTTCGCTTTAATCTATCAAAATACAGCCAACATGCTTTCATTTGTTAAAAAAATTTAACATTTTTTTATAAAACAGTTTAAAAATTATTTTTTGAATAAAAAAAAAAATATTCACAAAAAAAGTTATCATTTTTTGTTTGTCTCACTCCCCCATACAATCATGTATTTACTCTTTTCTGTTAAATTAAATTTTAATTAACAAAAATAATTAAATACGTCTGACTAAGACAATCAAAACAATTTTATTTCACCTAGTGTTACCGTAATTTTTTTTTTTTTTTTTTTTTAATTTTATTATTTATTTTTGTTTAACAAATTGAAAACTCATAGTCCAAGTTAAATTCACTCTATTCATGTGATATTCATTTTCTCTACTCACAATATTATAATCACTTATTTACAGTAATTCGCAATTTGATTATTTATTGTTGCTTTCTTAGTAATTTGCTAAAGGTCGACTTATTTAGTATATTAGTACAGTTAGCCTCGAGAAAACAGTACCACAGTATCACTTATATTCGGGAAAACTGATACTAAACTTATACTAAACGATAGGTTTCACGAATAACACTAGCCAGAAAAGTATTATATATATAACTAGTATAATAACGGAAATATAACAAAGTAAAAATTGCATAAAGTGTTTGTAAAATTTTAACGATCCAAAGAATAGTCCAATACTTTCAAATGTAATACCTATGAATAACAATAACAGTGGTGGTTTTCATTTAGGTTAGATTCGATTTATATAAATGACGAGCAGGGATCTGACCCCACTCTCACTACAGCCACAATTGAGGTTATTGTAATTTACGTATTAATGCAAATAGGTTTCAGGATAATATAGATAATCATCAATGTCCTGCAACCCCATCCATGAGGCATAGGGCGGAGGATATTTTTCAATGGTATTCTGCCATGCTGACCAGCATTTTTCTCGCATTTTTCAGGGACCACTGTTACCAATTCGTAAAATCTATTACAAGTAAAACCTTCTCGAAATATTCAGTTTTCACTCCATATGCCAAACCTGGCTTTATATGCATTTTGGCTTTGGTTAGAGGAACCCCGTAAATATAATTTACAAATGCCATAATCGATACTTTTCTTGCTATATAATCTGCAGCTTCATTTTCTATATTGCATATTATTGTTATATATTTATTATCGACACGGTTTTGAACAGTTTGAGTTTTCATTTATTGCGGCTTAAACCAAAATAAATTGTCTCAATTTCGTTAAATTTTTATTTCTTCTTTTATATTGCCTTTCTTAGTTCTTCCACAATTTTCAACATCCTGAGAATTCTATTCAAATACATAATTTCGTTGTTCATTCACTACTTTTGAAATCGAATACACATTCTTTCAAAAATAAACAATAACAAAACAAGAGAGTAAAAATTGCTGAAAATGGCAGCATTGTTGAATTGTTATTAAATATTCGTTTCATTCTGTTAACAGGACTCGATTTAAAAAAAAAAATGAGATTTTAATTATATATTGTATAAATGTATGTAAAACACAATATCAAAACGCTGACGGAATGAAAAATTTAAAAAAAAATAAACATCGTAAAATGCAAGGAAATAAAAATATTTTTTCTGGACCTAAAAAAACAACAACAATCAAATAAAAATAAAGTTGAGGAGAAAAATGTTGAGCGACAATACAGAAGAAAAAAAACGATATTTAAAATAAAGGTAAAACCAAAAAAAAAAAAAAAGCAAACAAGAAAATATAAAGACCAAAAAATGTCGGATGAAAAATAACATCAGAAAATAACCTTAAAAATTATGTTCCTTCAACACTTCAAAATTAAAGGAAAACATTTGCCTCACTTTCGAAAATAAGAAAATTGCCAACAAAAAAAAAGCATTACTCTAACTCACATAAAAAAAAAATCAAAAACATATTCCTAGTTTTGGAAATATTTTAATACCGGGTGATTTGTAGAGTTTTATTATTATTAGATGAATAAATAATATTTTTTAGCAAATCATTTCAGCACAATGACGTAAACAAAAAATTCGAACTTCAGTTACTGGCTTTGATCGCATTTTCCTAAGGAAAGTTATAATAAAAAATTCTTAAAAAAATTTTAGGAAGGTCTCCAACGTCCAACGTATTGTGCTTTTTTGATATCAGCACAATGGCACTTAACTATAATACAATAGTACAATAGGTCCGGCATCGAAGTAGTTTAAGGGCGATCAAATTTTTGTTGTGCTTCAAGGGGTTAACGATATCGCAAAAAGAGATTGGTAGCTCGTACAGAGTTTATAATTTATAAATTAGTTTACTGTAAAAAATAAATGAAACAAATTGAGTTTCAGTGCAAAATTAATTATAAATAAAAATAAGATAAATAAAAAACATTTAAAATCTGATAGATTAATAAAAAAAGAATGTAATATTTTTTGAAACTGAAGTATTATTATTTTTTGAACACATAAATATTTGCTTTTTAATTTTTTCATAGTATTTTTATTAACAATACAAAAGTTTTACTGAATCTGAAAGATTATATTTTTTTAATATAATTTTTATTTCCTTCTGCACCGCTTTGAGACTTCTGCATCGCTTTAGTATCTAATATTGAAATTTTTGATCCCGTTAATAGAAAAATGTTATTTATAGAAAAAAAATACTTAAAAATACAAAATAATTAATAAAAAAATAACATTTAAGTGCAAATTCTTCGAAATAATCAACTTTTTAAAAAATATGAGCTTTTATACAAAAATTTTACTGTTCGCCTAAAACAGTAAGTTTGATAGTACTTGAAAAGATTCCATAAGTACTTTGAAGAATATATTGCCCAGCTTAAACATATCTTCGAAGCTGTAGTTACTCATTCACGATTTTCTTTAACCCTCTCTAAGATCATCTTCAATTTGAAAATAGTAATTTTTTCCTTCAGCTTGTTACCTTTTCTTCTAGTCCCGTTTTTAAATTATATGCTTTAATTAGATAATTATATGCTTCAAAATATACCTATTTTATATTATGCTTCTAAAGTACCTATTTTATATACTAAATTATATTTGCAATAAGAAATTGTTCCGTTTAACTTTACCATATTCTATGTCTTCCATATCGTCACAGTTGGACATGCATTCCTACATTGAAAATTAATGTAATACTTACAGTTATTGTTTAATTTATTTTTTCACGTTTCAAACATTTTTTTCATTCCAGTTAAATTCGAAGCTATAACAAAAACTTCAAGTCCAGTTCTGAATATATTATTTTCGATATTTTGATTTTAGTAATTTTTTTAAATCAAACATTCTTAATGCCATTGCTTTGAAACTTTTATGAAGACATTTAGAAACAAAATGTTGAACAGCATTGTATCATTTTAGTTTTGAATATAATTATGTGTAGTTGTTACATTTTTAAATTTTTTATCATTATCATTATCACATCATTAAAGTAATTGTATTTCTCAATTTTTTTTTTATACTGATTTCGGTTTTCTAAATGTCCGTCACCGCAACTTGTTCAATTTTCTGCTTTTATTCTGATGTACAAGTTTTTCACTGCTCTGATCAGATCGAATTTCTCCATAATTATGAGAACAGATCTTTATTAAAAATATATTTTTTCGAGTTAAATAATTAAATAAAATGCAACATTTTACTGTTATTTTGTAATTACACCGATAGCTCTAGCAGCTAATACTTGTAAGTCATTATTGGGTATAATTTAAATTATATTTATTTATAATATTTTGTAATTTCAATAATTTTTACCATTAATTTACTTTTTTAATTTTCTTACTTTTAATTGAAATTTTCATTTTAACTATTCAAAGTCCTGTGTAATTACTTTTTAAATTATATGCCCCTAAATCATGTTTTCTATATTATACAATAACAAAATTATCTAAAATTTAATTACGTATACAAAAATATTACATCCTGGGTCTTTAGTAACTGAATAAATTTTATATTCCTTTGAAAATTCACAAATTAAAAAAATGTCCCTTTTTTCGTACCTAATTGTTTTCTTTACTATACAAAATGATAATTTTGGAAAACATTTCAGTTCACATCAGTTTCTCAAAAATGTTTTTTTTATTTAAAGCCTTCGGAATTTTTTTTAATTGAATCGATATTTAGAAAATATCTAAAAATTTCGATAATATTTAAAATTACTTATGTACCTTTGTATATAATAGTACTTAATAGTACGTTTGTTATATCGTTAAGTATAGTACGTTAATAGTCGTTATAGTACGTTCATAATATATATAGCTACTTTACCAAATCACTGTGTACCTATGGTTAATATAAATACAATATAATAGTTATGTATTATATTAAACCTTTATAACTGGAAAATTGCTCTGAGATGAATAAGTATATGCACATAAAATACATTTACATATACATAATCATTACAGTTTACTTTTTTTTCATTGTTTTTTAATGTCAGTACTTTTATTGTGCATAGTTTTTTTTTTTGGAAAATCCATATTTTAAAATTTATTCATTAAAATATTGGGTAACAAATTTATTTTTTAATAAAATTATTTTAAAAAAATTTCGGCGGCAACTCTGTTAATTTTAAGTTGTGAACGTTTTTTAATCCTATACCCTACGAAAGAGGGCTTACAGGATAATGCTAATGCAGATTAATTTTCCGATAAATATTATTTCCCCGGTTGTTCATAGATCAATTTAAATTAGTAATGATTCACAATCAGATTCAGTTGCAATCTAAATATTGGGATCTCCACCAAGAATAATAATTCTTATAGAGTACTGAGTTATTCTTAACCAATGCCTTGGAAATAATTATTTAATAAATCGCTCATAAAAAACTTCATAAGACTTATATATACACATATATATATTTTTTGTTCAAAATGTATTTCAAACTTAAAAAATTGTAATTTACATCAGAATTGAATAGTTTTGACATTACCGAAATATAAAATGTAATACAGAAAGTAGAAACATCAACCATACATAGACAAACATTTCTATATATGTAAATATATTATTATAGATAAACTAAATTGATCAACATTTTATTTTAAATTTTCATATACCTGATCACACAATATGCATATTTGATATGTGTACTTATTTACAGAAAATCTTCTGGGGCTGATATTATTATTTTCCATCTACGATCTAAGTAGAAATATCTGAAAAACAAAATTTTAGATTTTCTCAATTTTTTTTTTTTTTGTTATTATATTATTGTTTCACAGTTCATAACCATTTTTGTTCAATTGCATAAACAAAATTTATTTTTTGTCATTTTCTTTATTATTTTTTGTTTTGAAATTTTGAACACCAGATGGCAAAAATGTATAGATTATTTTTAAAGGTTAGGTATATTATTATTATTATTTTTTTTTTTGTTTTTATTTTTTGTTCTTGTTATATTTTCTTTTGACTATCAGGAGTATAAGATTTTTGGGATATATTTTCATCCATCCACATATACATACATACATACAAATTAATATGAATATGTGATAGAAAAACTTTACTCATTTCGAGTTTGTTAGTTTTTAATTAACTTTTGTGGCTCTAGGATATCTAAAAACAAAAATAAAATAAAAAAAAAAAATAAACCGGGCACAATATACATTTTATTATAAAATTGTTAAATACAATCTGATATAAAATATTATATACCTATTGCACCTGTATATATATATACATGTGAAATCTTATACATATAATATGTAGATGAGTGTGTGTTTTTGCATTTAGAGTACGTATATTAAAAGGTAAAATTATGTGCAGTTCATGAAGCAAAAATGGAGTATGAAAACAACAACAAAATATATATACATGTATATTATATAAATGTATACCAAAGATTGTTATATAAAATTAGTTTTCTTCTCTATTTTTGATAGCTAAACTTAAATTTAAAATAGGCTGTATTTTATTGATCAAAAAGAAGCTGTTTTAGTACAGAATATTGTATTTCTCTAGAGAGAACATCCTTTATAGTTCTGAATCAAATGAAAACTTTAAATATCTTAGGATTAATAATAATGATTACGTTTCCATTAATACTATTACTACAGTTTGTTAACATTTCCGTTAAACTTTAGTCTGTAAGTTAAATAGTATACATTATATCTTCTTTACAGATCAAATTAGGGCTCCTAATTATTTATATTAAAATTTAAATCTATTGGAAAATTTGAAAATTTTTATAAGAATTTTTATTTTTACAATATGTAAAATATCGGTAAATTTATATAATTCACATTAATTTCAATATTTTCTTTTAAATAATATTAAATATTAAAATTGTTTTAGCTATTTTGAATGATTTTTCTAATTATAATTTCATCACCCAATGATATGCAATCATCTAAAAGTTTTTAAATAATTAACATTCTAATGCAAAGTACTATCGCCAATTCTATTTTCTCTTTATATCAATAATCTTCGCTTAATATCGACTTAAATGCTTTAAATACAATACAAAATTCAGTAATTTCTTTTGGAGATGACTTAATTTGTTATGGCAGCTAAAAAATATAAAGATATCACGAATAGTTTGTTACGTATTGTATAAAACTATGATTCTTCATGGAGACTGAAAACTAATTCTTCTTAGAGATAATCTATTCTAATATCACACTTATTTTTGCAAAAAAAATAGAACAAATATAAAATAAAAAGTCTCATTAAAGTATAATGGAAATACGAATCCCTCTTCCGAATATGTAAAAGTTCAAATCATAAATCATCAAATACTTATGCTCTATGTAAAAAATTCTATTCTACTCAAAATACTTTTATCTAAGAGTCAAAATATTAATATATCAAACTATTATTATACCAATAATTATAACCTGGATTTCCGATCTGGTATAATATTATTGCCTTGTTAATGGCAAAAATAAGAGTATATTAAAGTATATGTGTTCGGGCTTGTGTAGGAGAATACCGTAAGGTAAATTAAAAATATATAACCTTTTTTTATCCAATAAATATATTTATAATATGCAAGTATAACAGAAATAGATAATTTCAAAATATAATTAATTAGAAAATATTTTCCCAGAGAACAAAACTACATCGAAAATAGCTTAATTGGCCACTTAATTTAGCCAACACAAATTTACATAGCACAAACACATAATTCCGGATCATTCCGCCTATATCCATTCTATATCTAGATAAATACATTTTTACATAGAAAATGAATATAAGGTGGCAAATCTTTACTATTTCGATAGAAGAGCCACAAATAAGAAAATTGGTCAAAACCGTAGGCTAATTAATATTAGTGACTTAATATTTAGTAGTGACACATCTTACAAAAACTCCAGATTGAACATCAAACTATTTTTGAACACTAAACATGCTTATATTTCCGGCTATTCACTTTTCAATCATTTCTCCCCAATTTTTCAATGTTAGTTTTAAGTTCTATAGTAAGTAATCGTATTAACCCATTAAAGCCGGCTCATAGATCCCGTCGTACAATCATTATGAAATTTTCTAAGGATAGTCATAAAGGTCATAGAAGTTGCCCGGAAAAAATTTAGACCTATAGCTTTTGGCACGCCTGAGATTTGGAATGGGTATTTAAATACCCAATCGGCGTTAGCGCTCCTACATTTTACATAAATTTTTTAGTTTTATTTTTTTAAAAAAATTAAAATTTCATAGATATATTATTTCAAGTAGGAATAATCTACATGAAATAAAAGATCCATCTGATATCTATTGATGGATAGTGGATGATATGACAAAATATATAATTGTTCTGTATTGTAAGATTTAAAATGTTTTTTAACTTTTTCACATTATCTCATGGTTTGCAGTTTTACCGTTGTGTTTACAGGTTTTAGAAATTCAAAAGTGAATTGATAAAGTTATACAGTTTCAAATGTAGTGTTATGTAACACTAGTTAGTAGGCTAAGGTTTATATAATTCTGTTTAAATTACTATAATGTCCAACTTTTTGAGACATGGCCCAATGTTCCATACAAAGCGGAACGACCGAAAAAATCGTAAGATAACAATTGATCAGCCACTGGTCATTCATGAGTATAAACGAATGGATGCTATTGATCTGTTTCATATTGCTATGAACAATTATCGAATTAAAGTTCGTGGTAAAAAATGGTATTGGCCATTGCTCACAAATGCATTTGATGTCGCAATGGTGAATGCATGGAAGTTTCAAATTTTCTGCGTAAGGTATGAAGGTGTGACTTCTATGGGTATATTTGATTAAATTAAATGTGGTGGAAGCACTAGTAACACTACCACAAGTAGTCAGCCGTCCATGTGGGCGTGTACTTGTTAATGCCCAACAAATGCCAAATCGCACAGATTGTGTCGACCATATAGTGGAAAAAATGCCTAAACGCAGTCGTTGTAGACAATGCGGTATTAAAACACAATTTGGTTGCAAAAAGTATTCGACTAATTTGCATCCCAAATGATTTTTTGACTATCACAATGATGTACCACGAAACAAAACTAAAATTAAAAAGCGAAATAATTTTTAAAATTTAATTTTACAATATTATTATTTTAGATTTCTTCAAAAAAACACTGTGATTTGTGCCTTACTTTCATAAAAATACAATTTTTTTTTTCACTAATTTTTATAACAATTTTTTCATGCTTTAGAGGGTTGGGTATTTAAATACCCATAAAGGTAAGTCATCTCTAGAGACGACGTAAGTACTCCAATCCAAAATATATTTGTTTTATTAGATTGAGAAAGTTTGAGGCTAAGTGATCTTTAGAAATTTTCCCGACTTTTCCATTTTCCAATTTCCCAAAAACCATTTTTTATGGAAATTTTCGGGGCTTAAAAAATCCTTAATTTTTGAGTCCCACTAACAACGGCAGTTCTTGAGAATTTTGATTAGCTCACTGAGAATGAATTATGGTTCGGCCTTTTTTCTCTCTAATCTCTAATAAAATAGCTCAATATCTATTACCCACCGGCAGATATAGTTATTTTAATGCACTAAAGTTTTTGGGTATTTAAATACCCAATAAGCAGTAATGGGTTAATACATATAAACATAAGTCAGAATTATTTTTTTATATTTTCAATTAATATAATAATATGTTATGTATAGTTAGTTATATTAAAATGTTATTAAATCAAGATTGAATCAACTCATACTTATAATCGGAAATATATTCATTGGTACACTGTACAGTCGAATTTAAATGTAAAATTAATCTTAAACTATTGCTTAATTCACTGCACTGTGTCAGAACATTTTATTCTGAACAATTTTATTAAAAGAGAATTCTTACGATTGCGATTCAATACTTAAGAATATTATGTTCCAAATTAAAAAAACTTAAGCGTTAAACACAATTGGAACTACCGACGAAAAATTCGCAACAAACAAATTAAAATACATACGCTCACAATTGCAACTACAATCGGTCAACCACAATTTCATTGTCTTCGAAATAAAGCTATTTTCTATTTTTTTTTCGCTGGTGCTTAGATTTGATATTTCTGACAACATTTTTACACATCAAAAAATAAAAACAAAACAATTATTCTGAAATAGTGAAATCTGATATTAGAATAACAATAATTGTACTTACTATAATAAGAACATGTGAAAAAATTTGCACTAGCTGATTAGTGTGAGAAAGTTAATGAAATATTTAAGCGAAGTCAAGTCTCAATCTAATTAAGATACTGTATTTAGATGCTGTCGCCCCGGTTTCAACCTTAAAACAAGCAACAGGCAGCATCTGATTTTTTTTTCAATGATTCTCTACAACTTGGAAACGACAAAACCTAAATAAATCAAAGCAAAAATAAAAGTAATAAAAAAAATGTATTTAATTCAAATTATCAAGTAATAAGGAAGTCAACTGCATAATTTATATTGTTTTGAGCCCTTTTACGTACTGTATTTTTATTTTTTATTTAACTATTAAAAATTTCAAAAACAAAATTAAATCCAAATTTAATGCAATAAATAATGTTTTCTCTATTTCTAATTAAAACCTTTTTTAATTCACAAAGGATATAGTTTTATATCCTTTTTTGTTTGTTTTTATTCCGTTTACTCTGTTTATAATTTGTCATACTAATTTTGAAAAAATCATAATGAGCTTGATTTTAATTTACATGAAATTTTCAAAATAATGCAAAATAACTATATACATACACACAATACATATTGAATATTTTTTACATAATTATTAAAATTTTAAATAAATAAATAATAATAGTAATAATAATAGTAATAATAATAAGGACAATAATAACTGAATTCATATTGTCATGAGAGTAAATTACATGCGATGGTGATAGGATAATAATTTCGCTTAAAGGCAAAATTTGTAAATTATTTGATTGATGCAGCTAAATAAAAACACAAAACATTTTTTTGTTTTTCTTTGTATGGAATTGTATGTATGTGTCAGTCGTCATTATCAAAATATCCAATATGGATGTATTTAATATTTTCCCATATGATTTCCTTAACAATATTCAAGGATTATTATTTATTTATTTTAGATTTTTATTTTTTATTTTGTATTTTTTTTTTATCAATAGAAAAATATAAAAAATATTTTTCAAATGCAAACAATTCATTAGGGATATACAAATTAAACTATATATATTATTATGTGTAGTTATATTGTAACAGTTATAGTTGAAAGTAAGTCAACAATATTAATAACATTTTTATTTGATTAAAACTACAAATGTGTAAATGATCCAAATCGGTCAAAGCATACCACAATTCTGGCCAATTATTGACTTGATTAAAACATGGCATTTGCATGAAA
The DNA here is from genome assembly GCA_963942445.1 of Argyra leucocephala. Classification (NCBI taxonomy): domain Eukaryota; kingdom Metazoa; phylum Arthropoda; class Insecta; order Diptera; family Dolichopodidae; genus Argyra; species Argyra leucocephala. Next base: position 82,595,219 of record OZ012677.1, read on the forward strand.
TTACAAATTGTTATAACAAGTAGTATACTAAGGTGGGTGAACGAAAGCGATGACAAGTTACTGTCAAAAAAATTGAGGAATGAAAAAGCGCTGCATAAGATAGAACAGAATGGATTTAAGTTGTAAACGAGGTTAAGGGTCACCCGAGCTATAGCACAAATAGATGATGAGATTACAAATTCTCCTAAACAATTGATATAAAGTTGATTGAAGTTTTGATCAACCACAAGAAGAAATTAGGTTTTGAGTTCCATAGATCGAATCAAATTTGGTTTCATTGCTATATTTTTGGTACATGTTTAAACGATTACAGCATAAAATATAAGATTAGCTTTACTTACTGAAATGAAAGCATACAACTAGTAAGTTATATTTAAAAATCAAGCGTTTGATATTGATGGGTGCAGTTATGAGATAATGAAATTATTGTTAATTAAATAAACAATTTTCCATTATTATAAGCCCTCAAACATTTAAGTTTTCAGAACTAATGTAGATGTAAACGGTTTAATAATTTTTTGCAAAAATATACTAAATAATTTCTGATCTTTCAGAATAAGAACAGAACAAAAATTAATAAAGCGAAATATTATTTCTAACAAAAATTTTGTTCAAATATTTCCCTTACCAACTGTGTAACCACTTGCAAAATCGACAAAAAATATTTCTTTTTTTTTCTAAAATTTAAACTAATTTTAAAAAAAAAATTAATTTTTATTTCGTTTTAATGATGATTTCAATTGAAAAATGATTAAAGGAATTTAAATTTTCAACAGATTTTTTTTTTATTACAAACTTTGAATTTTTTTTTTTTGTTTTTATTTATAAAATTGATAATTGTTTAAATACTAGTAGATACCTTGGTTAATTGCAGGGTAGTGGTGTATTCAAACACAATTTTTTATGAGAGAAATATTTTATTTGAGTGATTGATTGAAAAGATTGGTAAGTCCAACACAAATGGATGCAGATTCTGTTTAGTAGAAAAAGATTCCTACTCCCACATTCTATTTTAGTGCGATACCATGACTCGCAAACGACATAAATATTTCTGAGGCATACGCATCATCGCCTGATTCTGAAATTGACATTGCAGTAATAATAAGAGAAATTATGATTCCAATAATACACAAATAAATATGGAAAATTAAATTAGTTTTTAAACAATTAAAAGAGGTGCGCTTTACTCGAATACTGGTAGTTATCAATTTTTATAAAACTATATGTGCAGTCAATTCAATAGCAAAACAAAACAGCATTTGCTAAAATATATTAGATTTTAAACAATTTATCAAGGACGTAGATCTGCAATTTTGAGAAATACTTCAATTCAGGGAAGTTCAATAGATCTGAAGAGGTCTCGTCCACATAGAACTTAGCATCGAAAAAAAAATATTATTTCCTGCTCATTTTAGATGCAGCACTGCTAGTTTTACATTGTGTTGTTGTTTTCTGAATGATCTCACTTGACTCCAAAACTCTCTAGTTGATACGGAAATCAGTACCTACTTACTTTCTTTTTATATTTTAGATTGAAGAGATTTAGGACAAGTAGTTAGGTAACTTTTTATAAAATTTATAATTTATAATTTTAACGTAAAATAACGAAAAATAAGGTTGGATAACAAAATTTTGCCAAAATGAATATAAAAGGTAATAAGATTTAACAATAAATGAAGTTAATTGTTTTTACATTAATTTTTACAGAAATTTAATTTCTCATTAAACAAAAGTCCAAGAAGCTGAACAGTCCTATACAATTTATTTACCAATTTATCGATACCATCTCCTTTATATTTTTAAATTGATTTTATTCATATAAATTTATTATTCCCATCTCCATAGTATAAGTTCTTAAAAAAATTAAAACAAATAAACACACAAGAATAAATCATTTATTGTACAATATCGTTCTTCTTCCTTGTCATCAGTCCACTTAAGATTTTAGATGAAAACTTACCAAAATACCAAATATTTTTAGGTGTATTGCTGGCCACGACTTTTACACTAGAATTAAATTAATTTCAAAAATTAGCGTCGACAACATGAGACGCAAACAAAAAAACAGTAAGAATCGAACAAATTAGTTTATTCTAATATCCTGCACATACGATACTACTATGACTTCACATCGCAAACGACATACATATAAACGTGCGATTTAACTTATAGATATGCATATATATATAAAAGTCATACAGTCCTTTCAATTAAAAAAAAAATAATATCATACTGAAAAAAATCAATAAAATCAGCATCAACCATAACCTTCTCTTAGTTGATTTATACTTGTTACTGGAGCCATAGTGTTTAGTTCAAGCGACTGGTAATTTAAAATTTGGTAAAAAAAGTACTTTAAAAAGTTTTCAATCGATAAACTATTAGCACAAATAAATAACTATATACAGATGCCCTATGCCCATATAAGAAAATAATGTTATATGAGAAAAGTAAAGCTCACAAAAGAATAAAAACAAAAATAATAAAAGTTTTAAAAAAATATATAAAATCAAAAACAGAAATAATAAGATGGTTCAATAAAAAAAATTTCTGCTAAAAAGTAAATTATCATCACATTTGGTTAAACACTGAAATGAAAAAAAAAAAAAAATATTAATATATAGAAAGAAACAATAAAAAGAAAAGAAAAAAATTATTACCAAAATCTTTAGTTTAATGTAAAATTTGAATTCCAAAATCTTGTATGTAAGCACTATGCGCTCAACAAATGTCATTTTTGTTTTGCATGTTCAAGAAATAATGAATGTGCTAAAAATAAAATAAATATGCTAATTTCTTAAAATATTCTGTCCCGGTATAAATAACAACATTTTCATTAAAATATGACTTTTTTTTACAATTGTTATCATTTTACACGAATCTAGTCCATTGAGATTCCTCAATACTTGGGAAAATATTTAATTTACTACAAAAAATTTATCGACACACCACACCTGATTTTTATTTTACATTATTTACATTATTAATAATTATAATCGCATTAAGGATAATAATAATTAATAAAATTACATTACTATTATTAAAATCATACAATCAAAAGAACTTTAAATTTATCGATTAAATTGTTTAATTTAGGCAACCCATATTATGTTCATTATTATTTACCTTTCATTGTCTTATAAATATTACTCTTTATAAATTACTTTAGACTTCTTTATAAATATAACAACAAAAAATTTAATACATATACATATGCAATCCATACATTTAACTGATCGATTGACCAATGCATCTATATCTGCTAGCCTAGCCTCGGGGAGAACAATTTTAAAAATGGACTCTTATTTTCATATAGATTTTGTATTTTGTATAGAGATCTTATTTTGCCATATGAATAACCTGTTATTAAGATATAGTGTTATTTTTAAAAAAATATTCAATATTTTTTATCTAAGCTAAAATAAAAATTTACAAAAAATACAAAAACATTTTCATTAATAATTTTCAATTTAACAAAAACTTTTTTTATTATCCGACGTGCAATCGTTCTTTCAAGTTCTAATCATTATGAACACTGAAAATAAAACTGATGGGTGTAGGTATACAGTAAAATTTTTAAGGCGAAATTAAAATCGTATGTAAATTATTGTTTATTATTTTTGATCTGAGCAAAACATTTGATGGGGTTTGTATTTAATTTTTGGTATTAAATTTTTTAGAATATGCTTGTTTGTGTTAGTTGTGTTTTTGCCAAATTTTATTTTGATCAAAAAAAATTTATACACAAAACAAAAAAAAAAATTTAAAATAAAATCGCAATACGATATAAGTAGTCCGGAAAAATCATCGTGTTACTTGGCTAGAAGATATAGAGGCATTGGAGTGATAGCAACTTAACATATTTAATTTTAGGGTATACCCAAAATAACAAATACAGTACCAAGAATGCGCTTCAATCATATTTGCTCGTATGGTGCCATACATGCAAGGAATAATCAAAGAAAGAAAGGTACAAAGAATAATCACAAATAAATAACTACCTATATGTTATTTATTTGTGGCATAATAATTATTTATACATATATTATAATGTATTCATATATAATTTATTGTTTGTATTACTATTTGTACCATACCATGGTTCTTCACGTCTACTATTCTTATTTTTTTTACGTTGTTTTTTCTATGATTTTGTTCTTATTAAAGCTTTTTGTCAGCTAGAGATATGTCGGCTAGAGAAAATAATTCAATCATTTTCTTATATGGGCATAGGACATCTGTATATAGTTATTTATTTGTGCTATTAGGTTCTGATGATAGCAAATTCAAAAAAATTATCTCCAATTAATCTGCTCAATAATAGCTTTGGAATGTCCCTTTTCAGTACATTGGATGTGCTAAGCTGAACTGAGTTTCATACACAAGTTGCAGGTGAGTTGCAGAGTTTTATTGTATGACTGAAAAAATAGCGTATATATTTATTAAAAACCTAAGTCGAGATATTCATAAATATTTCCAGGAACATACATCGCCTAATCCTGAAATTGACATCAATAAAGCAATAATAGCGTTCACCAATAACGTATACCTGCAATTCTAATATACCAAACGGGGAAGTACAATAAATTAGAAGAGGTCGCATCTAAATAGAACTCTCACCATAAAAATGAAAAATAAAAAATCGAGATATTTATTAAAAAGTAAGTTCTAATTGAAATGGTTAATAGTGGTACTTAATTAGGAAATTAATATATTTAATCAAATTTGGTCACTTAGATTAAATAAAATATATTGTGCAGACTTTCTTTTCAAACATAAAACTACACATCGCTTATTTTAGGTGATTATAATATCCCCTGTAAAGTGATACTACACTCTTTAGAAAACTTGACAATATGAATATTTTACGAAACCCAATTCTCCTTTGGATAAAAATGCTAAATCCCGCTGATTGACTCTATCAGATATCTGCTTTATATGAAATAAATAAGCAAATTTTAAATACGTTACGGTCGATCTAATAATTTACCAAGTGGAAATTTGATTTGGTTTTTATAACTCACATACTGGTTCTTTTGAAATCTATATATGATTTTTAAGACTTTTCAAAATGAAATTAGGAGCTATATATTTAGTCCAACATTATTATACCTACTAATGAGTTCCAGAAATGTTGCTGAACGAAACACTCCTATAATTTTTTTTAATAATTTCATTGGAAAAAGATTAAAATTTATTGCAAATTTGTCTGATCATTCAAAAGATGAAATTTGTTCAGAAAATTAAATCATTTTTAAATCTTCTACTAAATTAATTCAATAAAAAATAAAAATTAGAATTTATTTTAAAGTTATTTAAATAATATTAATTGAAATATTTTATCTTCTTTAATTTCCAACACTTTCATTTTTATATTCATCCTTCCGTTTAAAACTTTTTAAAACTGAAAATAAATTCAACATAAAAGAACCACCAAAAATTAAATTATCCAAGAATATTGTGACGAATATTGGTAGATATAAAAATCATAATTATTTTTTTGAAGACAAAAAATTTTAAATAAAAAACAAAAAAAAAAATACTTTAAATATTATTATTTTCGATTTAATTTCAAAAGACCTTCAGAGAATATTAGCGCGCACTAGCTGTGTACATTTTTATTTAAAAAATTTTCTTTTAAATAATATAAAATCAAATTTATAAATTTTCCATTAGTAAAAAAACAACAAAATAACCCTTCCATATTTTTTTTTTCGTTTTTCTTTATTTATTTTGTTGTTATTTGAAAACTTTTTAAATATTCAACAAAAAATTAAATTTTCTAATCAAGATTCTAATCTATATTAGTAACAAAAAACAAAATTTTCCAATTTCATTTTATTTTAAAAAAGATTTTTTTTTTGTTTTTTTTTTTTAATTTTCCCACTCATTTTATGAGCGAAACTTAACAAATAATTATTTTTCTCTTGTAAAACTTTTAAAATAAAATTTTTCTTAAAATGAAATAAAAATGAATTTCGATAAAAATTATTTAATTAGAATATTTTACATCCCCTAGAAAATGTAAAATAAAATATATTACTAAATATTACTCGACCCTCGCTCGCTTCAACATCATCTCCTTCATTGCAATAAGTTTGTACAGTGTTTCTGTACCCATGCCATTATCCTGAAATCATTTATTAAAAAATAAAAAAGAATTTAAAAAGAGATGTACTAACAAATTACAAAAAGAACCGCATACAATAATTTGTCACTAACTTATTTTCTACAAAAAAAAAAAAACAAAACAAATAAAAAACAAAATAAAAATCCGTTAACCAATTTTTTTTTTTTTTATTTTGGCAAATGAAGAGTTTGTTGTCTTTTTAGACTTTTGTAAAATGGAAAATAACATTTTATTTTTCATATCTGTTCAATCTTTTGGTTTGTTTTTCCTCTCTCATCTTACTGCCTTCATCACACCTTATACGAAACAAAGTTTTGTAAAAAATTGTAAATAAAATTGAAACTGAATACAATGACAGAATCAGTATTTCATTTTTTTTTCACCTTAAATATTGGATCGGTCCAACATGTTGGATGCCAGGACGCGCTGAAATTCCGAAAAACTGCAATATATATCAACTCGCTAAAGAGGATATAATATTGAAAATCCTCCGGAAAGAAACAATTTGGATAAACCTCTGACTATTTTTAACCTCTAACCTTACCGAACAAATCTGGTCTGTGCTGAACCGAAATCGCTCCATTAAAATATTATTCTTGAAAAGGTGGGGTTAATAAGGGATAATTATATTATTAGCAAATATGCCAGAAGGCTTGGACTCCTCTCTGATGACTTTCGCAGAACTTATAGAGAAGAAAAAGAGAATGAAGCTATCCAATACCTTTTCTTATTTAGAAAACTCATTTAGGAGCCTCTTTTCTGGACCCATTGGGTTACTTTGAAAGCGCTAAAATCTACTTCTCTATCAAAAGCTGAAGTTGGTTTAACGAGTATATTTATACAAGAAAAATGGACCTCATTAGTCTAAGTACATCGGTGTATTGCCCGCAGCCACTACTACCTAACGCTTACCTACCTACTTATGAGATATCCACGAAATATACAGAATTTTGGTGATATTGCGGCTGTCCTATAATTTATGAACCCCAAACTGAACAAAACTGGAAAAAAAACTGAATCTAAACAGCCTAAAATTTGTGCTTGGGTTGTGTAAAGGTATTTCACCAAATTTAACACCTAATAATTATTTTGCTGTTTTGTTACTCCGTTCCTATTTTCAAGATTGAAATATGCCAAACTCTTATTATTTTTCTTCATTCATCTTTTTAATAACTTCATGTGATCCTTGTACTTGTTGCATCTATTTTTTAGTTTCACTTTTGTAATATTTTAGGAAGTCGACAGAAAATCTTCATTGATTTGGAGCTAACACAAATTACTAGATACAGACGATTGATTATATACAGACGATATGTAACAAGAGTGCTACCTGAAACTGAAAAGCGAAGCCAAAAAAATTGGACTGTTGATAAATGATGGAAAAATAAGAACGATGGTTCAAACATAGAACAGAACGAGCAAGCATAATATTGAGGTGAGGCGAAGATTCAAATAATTAAGCTCTACAATCACCAACAAAAAATGTAGAGAAATTAATACTCAATTTTTACAATCGAATAACGAAAAGCCTTTTTTTCAATCAGAAAAATATTAGGATCAAGATCCTGTATACGTATGATTCAAATTCAATCTATGTAAAATTTTAAGCTAATATCACCTTGAAAATCAATAAAGCATTTATACGATCGATGCCGGAGAAAAATTTTCATAAATGAACTGACATCTCCAGTAATGCGTTACAACATTTATAGTTAGTAAAATTTTAAAAGAATGTGTTTTCGCTTTATCGTTGACACAAATGTTGCTGGTCAAATTGTCTCCTCTTGAACATCATCGTGTTTCAAACTTTTTCCTCGTGAAAAACAAGAAGAAGTATCTTCCAATCAGTGAAAATATGATAAACAGTGAAAATGAAAAATCGTTCATTCATTCTTATTTTCGCTTTTTAACTAATTTTCTAATATATAAGCTAATTAAATGTGGAAAACTTCTATTAGTAATTAGGCCTTCTTAAATAGCGTAGTTCGATTTTACATAAACTATAACCAAATCATACTCTCAACAGAATTTATAAAATTGAATTATTTCATTTCAATTCGAACCAGATGACATAATCACTGCACTATATATAAATCGGAGTTACCCTTTATATTACCCCATATAATTTTTTTTTGTTATGGGTGAAGGTTTAAACAACTTTCAATTTAATATAACATGTACAACATAAAGATGGAAACACCATAATGGTAGCAAGGCAACTAAAACTGTCAGAAAATAATGAAAAATTTGAATTGAACTTTTAATCTTACTGTTATTAAAATACTACCCTGTACTTACATTGCTTTAAATTTAATCAAGATAAACCACATTAATTTATATTTTACATACATATAAAAAAAAAGTAACAGCAGCCAACTCTGTTCCTAAAAACCCACAAATGAAAACAAAAAGTAAACTGATGACATTTAATGCCTTAAGAAGATTTTTATAACCATAAAAAATATGGCAAAAGTTTTTTAGCCGCACTTGAAAAATTAATAAAAATAAAAAACAAAAAAATTTACAACTGAAAGAAAATAAAAATTTTCCACATTTTCTTTTTTATTTTTATCTTTGATTAAGTGTTAAACATTTTCCAAATGAATGTTTTTTTAAGAAAATTTTAATAGAAGTGATTAATTTTTTCGCTTATATAATTTTACTAAGAGAAAAATTATCGTTTTTGTTTTACTTTTTCAAAAAATTTTTTACAACCACAGGAAATTTATCAAAAGATGGCATCACCGGTGATAACCGCCTAAAAAATAGAGAAAAATTTGTTATAAAAAAACAAAAAACAAAACAAAATAAAAAAAAATAACCAAAGACAAATTTAATTTTTGTTTAAATTTTTGAGGTCAACACTAAAGGATCTATCATTTACCCACACCATCATAGAAAATATGACAATTTTTATGACATATTATTATGGTTTGTATTTTATATTGTTTGTGTGTTTGTATAAACACAGTTTCATAAATAACGAAATGTTTTCTTTAGATCTTTGTTTATTGGTTTTGTTGTTATTATTTTAAGGTGAAAAAAAGGTGATGACTTTTAGAAAAGATTAACAAAAATGAAATTAAATTTAAGTAATTTTTAAAATATTATAAAAATTTGAATGAGTTTCTATTAACGTTTAAAGGTAATTTTCCAAATAATTTAATTTTTTATTTAAATTTTTAAAAATCTGACCCGAAAAATTATTTTTTTAATTATTTTGAATACGGGATATGCATAAGAACTAAATAAAAAAAAAATATCATTGTAATACAGAAAGCTTATTAAATATAAGACAAATACGTATTAAAAAACGTTCGATATGAAAGATTTTGAAATAAAAATCCCTAATACGAAAATTGGAACAAATGAAAAATCTAATTTCCATTCACTTAACTCAGTTCATATAGTACATTAATCTGCCACTTGTAAGTCATGTGTATTGCAATAAAAACCTAACTTTCTAGAAAATTTTGTCCAAGCACAGACATAACCACATGTTTTGGATTTATTTACTTGAGAATTAGCAATAAAGATTTATAAAAAAAACCAAGCTAACAAAGCTAACAACATTTCAACTCATATTAACATTTAAATTTTTAAACACATTTCATATGCGTCGTCTGTTATTTATTTCCTTTTTGTAGACAAGAGCAGACAAAATAAAAATCGTTTCCAACAGCTGTAAGCTTTGTTTTAATAACTGTAATACAAACGAAAGCTGTCTAATTAAGTAAGAGATAAGAATTTAGATTTTGCAATCTTAGTTTTGATTATCACTTACAAAATTTAATATTTGAAAAGTTTATTTTATTTCATTCACAAGTGATATTAATGATTTATTTCAATGACATCTGAGGGCGTGACTTTTTAATGTCAGCATTTCTCTTTTACAATTATTGCTAATCGTGACGAGTTTCAGCATCCTTATAAATGTATTTGTGATTTTCAGTATTCTTTTTTTATTGATTCCCGAACTCTCTCAGCTTAATATTTAGTCCATACCTACTAATAATGTCATAATATTTGTGGTTCTCAAATTATTTTAGTATTTCGAATATCATATCAGATTCATCTTCGTTTTGAAGACTACACAATCGATGAAAAATTTTATTTAAAAACAAAATAATTAAGTGCACGATCACATGTACTCCGTTTTAATGATCTTGATTCGTTAATCCGAATTGAAAGTAGGTAAAAATCTTGGATACGTTCTGTTAGTTTTTTTTTAAGATTATTTCAGCTCGAATCTGAATAGTAATGTCATTTGTGGTAGTAATATTGCTCGTTCTAAGGTGGATAGAACCTTGAAAGGTAACAAAAATGTTTTGACCAATGGGATTTTTAAATGTTTTTTACTTGTCAACATTTATATTTAAATTTTTCCTTCTGCGTATTAACTGCTCATCAGAGTTTCATATTTTTGAAAATAATTTAGTTTTTATCTAGGTGATGATTTGTATATGTATCTTGTATTATTGATGAAATATTTTGTGTTAAAAATTGTCAAATAATTTAATTAAAAATGTATACCTACTTCATTCGATTAATAATATTTTATATTATACTGTACCTAATATTACTTATACGGCATTGCAAATCATGTAAGTCTGATTCTATATCAGATTCCATTGCGAACGATCCCAAAAGGGTTTTCTCCAGGTTATTTTCTTATTTTTCTATGCTCTTATTATCTCCAGAAGATTCAAAATTATTTCTCTTCTGCCGATATTTCATTTCTTTAATAAAGGTGTGGCCTACCCTGATATCTTTTTCCTGAAGGGGTTCCATTTCAATATTTTTTAGTTGAATAATTTTCTTCCATTCGCAGAATGTGGCTCAACATGTGGAAAACTGGTAAAATATTTTGACTTTAATATTCATGCTCATACAGTTTGGTCACACATTTTATCTTTCAATATCGTTTTCAAGTGTATAAGAATACTTAAAATTCACCAATCCAGTAGTCCCCTGAACTAGTTTCAAAATAAATGATTTATATATTATACATCTACTCTTTTTTTGATAAAAATAATAATTTGAAAAATGCAACAATTTTTTTTTAATTATTTAAATTTTGAAAATTTTTAATATAATTATTTATATTATTAATTTACATAAATCCTTTAAAATGATATATAATCCTTTTAAAACTATGTACAACATATTTGTTGGAAAAATAATAAAAAAAATATGTATATAGAGAATAGTTTTATTAAAAATTAATAAATAAAATAATTTCAAGAATTCGACATCAATATTTCAATTTATATCCTGTTATCATTTAAAAGATTTTATTTTTTTATGTTTTTTGTTTTTTTGTTTTAAGTATTCGGACCTAATATTTATCCTAATAGATATCTATAAAATAGTCAATTAAGATATGAAATAAACAAAAATTTTTAATTTTTAATTTATTTTTTTTTAAATACTATTTAGGTTAAAACTGATACATAAATAACTAATTTAATACATCAATAATAATTATTTTTGCAATATACAGGGGGTCGTTATACACAAGAAATTGTGAATAAAAATAAAAAAATTTAGTCAGATTTATTTTCGGTCCATTACGCTATTTGGGATAACTTAAATATGTTTCAAGTAATTGATTTATACTCCGATCTGTAATTATACAAAATAAAACAAAGTTAGTTCAAACAATTTATAAAATTATGTATGAAACGTTGTATTTTATTGTGAAACATACAGAGATATCCATAAAGGAATTTTCAAAGCATATCGTACAAAGATGATGGGCTAAGATATTGATGTTTGTTTAAAACAATCTACAAAGGAAATCTGAAATATTTAGTTTTTATAAAAACTTGTTTTCCAGCGTTAGAGTAAAATTTTGGTATAACAGTGAAAATAGTCGAATATTTTCCTTTTAATTTTACTGAAAATATTCGACTATTTTCCTTTTAATTTTACTGAAAATATTCGACTATTTTCACTGTTAATCTGAAATATATTTATAATATTAGAGTCTTTGATGATAATTTCGTTTTCATCGAAAGATAGGTTTGACAGTTAATCTCTGAAAGATGGTGTAAGAATCGAACCAACAAAAGCCGTCTTTTTCCGTTATAACCAATCTACGTTATATCTGATAATGTCTCTGCTATCTACTAATATCTCTTATGGTAAATTTTTCGATCGCGTGGACTGTGATATTTCCAGTGAAGAAAATATGCATAGCAGTAGTAATAGATTGTTTAAATATATTATTTTACTCAAATGTTACTAAAATAATCTGAAATCTCTGTAAAATATATATATGAAAACAGTTACCTCTCCCAATGCTAAAACATTTTTTTTCTTCATATAAATTTAAGCTATTTATGACTGTTGATAACCCACCTTAAAACTATAAACATTTTAAACTGATATATATTGATCAAAAAAAGTATTTGTTAAATAATCATAAAAAAATATAAATTAAAAATCTAACCTGGTGGATCTATACTGTTTAATTATTAACAGTCATTAGTGTAATTGTTTGAATACAGACAATTTAAAAAAAAAAAACAAAAATAGAATAAAAATTATAGTTAAAATAGAAAATTTATAGTTGAAAAATCATTAAGTTTACATATAAAATGTCCGCTTGAGTTGGCATGAATTTACAAATCGTCTTTTACTACATTTTTCATGATTTCATCCGCGATTGTTTCAATGGACAAGTCGCGGTTGAAATCTTTGTTATGTATGTACCATGGTGCATAAACAGATTTTGGATGATGGATTTTTTTTTACCCTTAACTGGATACCTATATATACACAAAGGTTTTAATATCTGATCATATATTAGATTTTATTTTTGTACTGATAAGTCAAAATTGCGTCCGATTAACTATAGTATATTTTTTTGTGTCTGATGCTGAGCTCTTCTCTTTTCTTTTTATTAGTTCCTTCCATCTTAGATTAGCATTAATTAGCTTCACTCCCTTCATTAATTTGCTGTATTGGCATTGGTATATTGTTGTTGATTGATATGAAAATGCTTGTAATATTCTTATATGTAAAATTCATATGAGTGTTGGCCTGCCTTTATTTCGGTATTTGCTATTCATTATAACTGCAAGAATTGCAAGGGCATCTAATTGATGACAATGATTGGTAAAATAATATATTGTTACAATTAATGCAACATAATGTAGAAATTTTATTCTCTTTAATATAATAGATTTGATCCAATTACGAGAAAGCTACGTGAATTAATGCAATATATTTGACAGCCAATTGTTTGTTTTGATTACATACAAAAGAATGAATATTGCATAATTATGTACGGATGGCTGACACTAATAATAATTTAGTAATACTAACTTTTATTCTTTCAAAGTTTAAATGGTTTATACAATTGCTAAAGATACCTTATAACTATTCATATTTTCTAAAATTAACTTTCATTATGATAATTACGATTAAAAATGGCTAAATATTGAAAGCAAAAGATACATTTGTAAAACTGAAGATTCATATACGATTAAAACATATATATACCATCTAAACACGACAAGCCTTGAAAAAATATACCTATTATTCAATTAATATAAATAGCCTTAGAAAAAATGGAAATAATTACACTACTTTCTCAAGAACTAACCTAGTGTATGTAAGGAGTCAAATAAACAAAAACAATTTTTTTCAATGATCACCAACTTTCAACACCCTGTATAGAAAATAAAAATTACAAATAAATAATATTTTTAAAACTAAATAGTTTTAAAATATTATGTACAAATAAATTATCCTTAATATCCTGATATATTTCAGTTTTTGGTATTGCAATTTCTTCATTTTACTTTTTGTTTTTTTTTTGTTTTGGTAAATTGTACTCGTGTTGTTAAACTTATACATTTTTTGTTATCAACTTAGAATTTATATTTTATATTATTGCACATATGTATTTATATTTCGAATTAAATTTTATATTTTAATATAAATTCAAATATAAAAATTTGTATCTAAAATCAACACAATAACAATATACCAGATTAATTCCCAAAACATAAATTTTGTTTCAAAAATACAAAACAAAAAAAAACTATACATAACATTTAATATAAAATGTATATAAATATAACAAAAGAAGGAATATAAAACAGAAAAAAAATAAAAAAAAAGCTAAAGTTTTAAAAAGTTTAATCGAATATTATGTTCAAAACAATTGAAAACTTTTTAAAAAATTTTCTGAGTAAATAAAAAAAAATTACAAAGTTTGAAACTAATAATTCTCTGCACTCAATACAAATTCACCAAAATTACATAATAACATATAAGACAAAAAACATCAGTCCATTTGGGTCGTCGGAGTTTGGTAAGGTATTATAATCCTTTAATAGCATATGAATTAACAATTTAGTTAGGACTAACCCCGCTTTATATTGTGCATTCAATTAAAATTTAGAATTTTAATTCAAACTTGAAATTTTGTTTTTAATGCACCTATATGTAATTTTTTTTTCCGGATATTATATTTTCGTTAGGACTAATAACTCTTATACAAAACGCTATTTCCGCCGGTATTTGTCTGCGTTTGTAATACAATTTTCCAAATACGAGACTTAAGTTGAAAAATATTTTTAAAATTAATACCTACTGTATTTTCATTTTAATTGAAATATTAAATTAAAAGAGACATTATTTAATATATCTATAGCCCAAAATTTAAAAGGAAATATTTTATAATTAAGGATAATACTCATCCAAAATATTAAACTTTAGTAAAGGTTGAGCAAATTTCATATTAAAAATCTATTATAACATTCGCTGCACAACTCATCCAGGTTGTAGGAATTATAAATAAAGTACTTAATTATGTTTACTGGGACTTCAATTTTCAAAGTACTATCACTAAAAAAGGAATTGGTAACTAACAAGTAATTATTAAACAAATAACTAATACTATAAAAGTACTAAATGTGGCCAGCGATCCGCGATACAAAATCAAAATAGTTTTTTTTTTACTTTTATTTATAAACATAACTATTAATTATTAAGCATTATCTAAAAAAAATATCACACAAATTAAATCAATATAAAATATAGCACTTTTTAGGTTTTTAAGTTGTTAGATTTATATAATTTATTGTATTTTATATTATTACTAAATTATTTAATTTGTTTTGATAAGAAAAATATACTTTTGCCGTTGTTTTTTCTAATGGAACAATATTATGAAGTTAATAAAAAACTGATAAACAGAAAATACCCTTGTTTGATATCGCATACTCATACGAATGTAAACTTTATTCAAATCAAAGCGCATTCACAATAAAAAAGACTTCATTGAAGGTGCATTACTGGTGCAAAAGCGCAATACAGCTGATGCAAATGCGTAATGATTCAACTAATCAATCTTTAAAACTTATAACTGAGGTTACTACCAGACTAAAACGCTAGATCCGACACCAAGTGGGTTAGATACATGGTTAACTTATTTGTCTGACTTTACATTTTCACTTCGAGGTATAAATAGTTAATTAAAATTTTAAAAAATTTCCTCATTTAATGAATTCAACCAAAATATTTAAAAATAAAAAAAACAACAACAATAACGTAAATGGCCTGGCAGTTATACACAGAGATTGTATACACAAGCCTGCATATACAATAGGTCATGTGGAACACACAACCAAACCTGGCTTTTCTTATGACAAATTTTTACCAATTTACATAAATAATATTAGATTTATTTACTTACTTAACCTATTATATATTTACTGTAACTATTTCAATTTTTCTAGTTCCAATAAATAAAAAGATAATTCAAATATAATAATAATATAACATTTTTGTTTTTACATCTAAAATATTTCGATTCTAAAATAATGTATCCGTAAAATTTAGAGAATATATTTTTGTATACGAATTATAATTATTAAAAAATGATCAATCAATAAACTTGAAGCTTTCGAAATATGGATCTACCGCAAAATGATAGAAATATCGTGAACAAATCACATTAACAACGAAGGAGTTCTACGTAGAGCAAACACAGGAAGATATCTACTTCTAAGGCTAAAAGAGCAAATAAACTTCTATTTTGGGCATATTATGCGTGGAAAAAAATGCGAGCTAATTCGATTAATAGTTCAGAAAAAAATTTAAAGAAAATAGGAAGAAAACAATTAACATGGCTGCGCAACATTAGAAACTAGACAGGTATCAGAAACATTGTCGATTTAATCCATTTAGCAACGGATCGAAACATCTATCATATAACCCCTAACATCCAATTATGGATAGGTAATAAAAGAAGAAGAATAAAATTTAATAATTATTATTAATAAATAAAATCATATCGACTTTATTCTACACTACAGGATCTGAACAAATACTGAAATAAATAAAAGAGCAAGCAATCAACAGCAATGTCGATTTGGGAATAAATAATGAATTAACGGTTAATATTTATGATGAAATTTTTGTAAGCACATTTCCGTTGTACAAAAAAAAGTGAATATACGATTTTAAAACTACTTTATAAGTATTATACGCAAGCTATGATTAAATTTTTTATTATCAAATATTTTTTTAAATTAGATTATGTAATTAGCAAATAAAAGTTGATATATTTTTTCACTAAAAAATTTATTTATATTTCAAAAATATCGATATTTTCTAATCAGCTTACTGCCTATCGATATTTCGTAATCAATTTACTTCCTTCTTCAGTACTTGTGACCAGATTATTACATTTAGATTAAGGTTTTAATTGAAATTGAAAATTTTCCACAGCTAGAATTCGATATATTTGATAATTAATTTAATTTTTGTAATTGATTAGACTTAAATGAAGTTTTCCAATACTAAGTGCTTTGCATAGAAGCATTGATTGAATCCAGTAAGTATGATTAATTTAAAAATGTCAAATAAATCATAGAAATATTTTCTTATTTCGATCACTAAAAATTATGGTTTTCACTCAACTCTCTTTATTTTACTCAAATGTACTTTTCATCCCTAAAACTACCTTTTAAATTATTTCAAAATAAGCTACATCATAAAATCAGTATTCTAGAACTTCTTCATTGGGACATAAGGCAGATAACGAATCAAATCCAACTACATAACTGTAAAATATATTAAAATAAAAATATACTCATCTCTTATTTCCTTTTATCTCACCATCATCTCCCTTCAATAAATTGTTTTAATATTATGTATCTGATTATTTAAAAATTCATCCTTCCAAAATATTAACATATTGTGATGAACAAATCTTTAAAAATAATTTGAATAACAAAAATTTCCATATCACACTCTCACTCAACTCTCTAGTTAAAGAAGCATAATAATCAGGTATCAGACAATCAGAAAAACTTTAATTTCACAATACAAAACTTGTATATTTCGCCTTAGGAAAATTGAATTCATTTTCTAGCATCAAAATCAAAAAACAAAATACAAAAAAAAAAACAAAAAAAAAATAAAATTTATTTCTCCTTTTAATTTTTATTTATCCTATGAAAACATTCATCAACTTTAATCAACTTTATGATTCTGGAATTATGGATATTGAGTGGATGAATGGATATAAATTATAGAAAACACAGCTCAACAGAGCGAATTTTATCTTATGAACAATATTTGGTTGCAAATACAACGATCAAAAATACAAGCTTAGTTCATACCGACACATGAATGTGAGAAATTCGTCTTAAAGTGATAATTGGAAATATTTAGGAAAAAATGATAGGAAAGATCTCACTAATGAAACTATAAAATGTATTATTAACAGAATATAGTGTATGTAGGAAAAGCTAGTGAATCTTCAAATCTCTTTCAAAGAAACTAAATAAAACTAAAATCACTGAGAGAAAGGTAATTTATTTATTTGTTAAAAATCGCTTGATTTATCGTTTGGCACTTGGTAAATCTCTGTTTAATTTTGTTACCTATATTTTAATGATAAAAAGCAATTTCAAATAATATGTCCAAATTACATGGTGTAATGGTGATGTTTTTTAATTTCTAATTGAAGTACAGTACTACATATACGAGGTGTTCTATCTAATTTCTAGTGTATCTATCAGTTTGAAAGTGATTATCGATCGTCTATCCATCGTTTCTATTATAGTAGGCATATGATGATTCCATACAAGTTTCTACACAAACAGAACAATCAATACAGGTAAAAATGGTAAAGAAGCTTATATTTTCCTACTGTGATCCTGGATTTCCATGATACATTTTTTTACAGTATTTTGGCTTTTTCCAGTCCAATGCCCATTGTTTTGCAGCAATTTTTTTTATATTGAATTGATATCCGATACTGAATCATCAATGAATTTCCACTGTGTAGAAATGAGCACTTGAAGCTTATCTTGTTTTCCGATGGGACTGTTTAAGGTGTGTTAGTAAATTTTTAAGTTCTTCAGAACAAAAACTAACATCTACGCGATATCTATAAAATAGGGTAAATCCATTTCAAATATACGACTATTTTCAAGTGAAAAAAGATAGTTTTATTAACATTACTTTTGGATTGTTACTAAGACGAATGGAATTTGAACATTGTCAAGATAATTTAACGAGGCTAATGACACGCCGACCAAAACATATGAGTTTTATTCCATCTTGGATCGTGTAATAGATTTATAGATATTTATAAATCTTTTTAGGAGAAAAGTACATCTGACAATTCTCAGAAAGCCTAAGAACTTAACCCCATTTTTGGCAATATCAAAGATGTAGTCATTCCATATAATTTTATGATTTTACCTGCATTTTGATTATATATTGCAGCATTCAGTTCGCTGAACATCGAGATGAACTCAATAGAACTATTTATTTTAAGCGGAATTATAGAGTTTAAGATAAATAAATATAGTTTTTTTAAATTTTCAATAAAATATATTATAAAGCTTTCTAAACATTTTTAATTATTAGAAGCTAATTGAAAAATTTCAAATATGCACTTGACAAATCGTTATTTTTCAATTTATTTTGTTTCTTTCTTATACTTAGAATACAATAATAATAATAAAAATAATATAACTAGAACAATTTAAATCAAAATTCTTAAAAAGTTCTTAATTCGATTCGAACAACAGCACCACTCTCTGAACAATATTGAATTTGAAACTACAATTGAGATTTGACTATAGAAAAAAAAAAAAACTTTTAATGGTTTAAATTTCAGTGCTTCATTTTTTGAATTGTTTTTTTTTTTTTTTTTTATATATCCGAAGCACATAAGATTACAATACAATTTATTTATTTTCACTATTTTAATTTAGCAACTGTCAAAAGTTTCAAAAAAACAATAACAAAAATAAAAAATAGAGCAAAAATAAATGAAACTCACACACGAAACATTTTTTTTTTTTCCAAAATTAATAGAAATGGCATAAGTTTATACGTTGGGATTTTAAATTTAAATTCAATTTACGAGTTAAAAATATAAAACAAATAAATAAAAAAAAAAACCCAAAAATTTATT
Organism: Argyra leucocephala; assembly: GCA_963942445.1. Lineage (NCBI taxonomy): Eukaryota > Metazoa > Arthropoda > Insecta > Diptera > Dolichopodidae > Argyra > Argyra leucocephala. Next base: position 82,614,805 of record OZ012677.1, read on the forward strand.
TTTAATATTTTCCTATAAAGTATACACCTTTTTTTTTGCATTCACTATTTTTTGTTTTTTTTTTTTTTTTTAATTTAATGTACTCGTATATTGTGAATTTTAATAATATTTTTTCTCGTTTTTCTTAATGGTCTGATATCCTTTATAAATTTTCCTCTATAGAATATAAAAAAAAAAAAAAATTCATAATAGAGTATAAAGTGTGTGTAATTGACCTGTCAAACTTTTATATAAACTTGGAATATAGAAGAACTGTGCAACAAAAATAAAAACAAAAAAACAAACCACAAAATTTAAATAAAAGAAAAATTTATTGCGCCCTCATTATAAGTACAATTGAAAATGTACTCGGATTCAATGGTTTTGAACGTGAATCTATAGAGAATGCACTCAAGAGAAACAACGATATATTGAGAATACTGAATGAGTCATTCCATCATTAACTGAGAAGTTTTAAGTTATTTTCAATTATTTGTTAATGTCAATGATTGCGCCAGGTATGGATTTCAGCTTTTCTAAAAAGAATACGTAACTCATATTGATTTTAAATTTATTGTTAAGCTCATATTATATATTTATTAGATTGCTTTTAAAGAAGTATGCCCTGAAGGCAAGAAGGCTGCCCTGCACCCCAGCTGTGTTTGTAGAATTTAAGCCATTTAAAAGATTTGAAAAAATGCAAAAATAAGGATAGTAAAAATATAAACAAGACCTTAAGCATATCGTCAGAGCAATTTTATGATGGATTTTGATGGATTTCGCTTTGTCGATGCGGTGATGAGGCACCTCTTCATATTAAATCCTCTTAGTTTGAAGCATTATATTTTACTATATTTACATTTCCACAGTGTTGTATTTTTTGAAGGTCGTTGCTTATGTATGTAGACCTCTTGCTCTTTATGAACTGAAATTTTAGTTACTTCTGCACCTTTTTTTTAAAAAAAATACAAAAAATCAAGGGTTATTATCATCAGTAAAACTGTAAATTTGATTTGAAGTCGTAGATAGGAGATAATTTATAAATATTATTATAAATTTTCTCCTATGAGCCCTAAATATTACTATAAATTATCGCCTCGCCCCCCGCGTTGCTGGAACTACCTAGCATTACATGCTACAGCAAAAGCTATTTTGAGATTAAAAAAAAGGAAAAGTAACAGCTTTTTCGATGCTCCAAAACAAAGCCAAATTTGTATGAACATAATGAAGTCCAAATGAAAAAAAAAAATAGAATTTGATTTTATTTCCTTCGTCTTTTTTTTTATTTTGCTTTATTTCAGGGAATCACTTTTTCCATATCGAACTTATGATATATGATCTAAATTCGGAAATTGAATTAAACCGAATTTATGTCGTTTCTAATTTTAAGTAATATCGAACTTATATCGTTCAAGCTTATGACAGGGAGCCAATTTCCCGAAGAACAATTAGTAAAGCACCTAATTTTCAGTTGTTAATAATTCAGCATTAAATGTTAAACTTTTTTTTGTTTCTATGCTCTTGACAGTGACTTAGGTAGAATAATACGAAAAGCCTTATTTTATTTAAGTGTTACCAGATTATACTCTCAATTATTTTTGTCATTTATTTTATCCCAATGACAAAGGGTACAACGAGAATCGAACCGGGGATCTTTCGGTTGAAATCTAGGCGCTCTACCTACTTCGCCACCCAGCGTGTAAAATATATTTATTAAAATTTAAATTTACCTTGAATTGGTGATTATACTTCAAAAAACAAGCAGGCAAATGAGTCAGTCATTGCATTTATAAAAGATAGGGTTTTTTTATGGTCTTGACAGTAACTTAGGTAGAATAACCTTTTCGTACTTAATTAAGTACGGTACTGCAATTTCACACTACAATATCTACAATATTTCGAGCATTATTTGTCAAATTACTGGCTTATAGCTCATTAAAAGTGGAAAATTACTGCTATTGTCAGGAACCAAGCCTTCTTAAATAGAATAGCTCCATTTTATTTAAAATGTCACCAGATCATACTCTCAATTATTTTTTGTCATTTATTTTAACTCAATGACAAAGGGTACTGGTCCAGATCGAAAAACCCATAATGCATTTCTTTGTTTCATCGGGAATCAAACCTGGTACCTTTAAGTTTAAAGGCAGGCGAATCTAGGGAAGTTACATTTTGTGAAATTAATGAAAAGCTGAAGTTACTTAAAAACAATAGTTTAAATATATTGGAAACTTCTGGAATCCAATTGATATTGTTCAACTTGTTAGATTTCAGATGTAAGTAATCTTCATCTCTTTAAGCTCAAATTATTTCTTATATTATACATTTTATATTCTTTGATTAAGCAGAGTTAATTTTCCTATTAGGACACATTGGAAGCGCAGTTTGGTAAAAAGAAATAAAATTACAATACATCTAGCTGATGAATCGAAAATTCATATCAAGACGTTCTATAAGCTGACGCATGACACAAAATATCTTGAAAATTTTGTTTGCAGATGTCTATAATTAACTAGAATCAAGATCCGAGCTTAAGTTTGACTTTCCTTAGCAATATAAGAAATATTTCGGAAAACGAAGTTGGTTATCTGCATATGATCTAGAAATTCGCTCTGGTACTGTATTCGTTAGACGAGAAGATGTCTAAACACTCGGACCGCGAAATCAAAAAAGCACAAATATTTGCAAATTTTTCCAGAAGCAATTGGAGTAGTCATTTCCATCTATCTACCTCAAGTCAAATAGCTTTATAATCATTTTAATTATGATGCATCCAAAAATAACTTTTGTAATAATATTTGTTTATTAATTCTTCTTTAAATTTTTTGCTTTTCAGTGAATTATTTTAAATGTGGTGAAACACCTCAACGTTTAGATATTTTAATAATGCAAACATCTCCTAATTTTTACTAAAATTAAAATTTATTACCTATTTACAAAGTACTAAAATAATTTTGGAGGTCTGAGTTCAACCCGTACTATTGATACCATTTTTATTATTATTATTACTATTATTATTATAATTTTTAAAAGAATTTGTGGTATTTGCATATAAAATGCATTTTTTAGGTAAAGTTGTCAAATTTATTGCATCAGGAGAGAATTTAAATGAATTAAATTGGTATGATTCAGACAGAAACTTCTCGATATATCTTTGTTTCATTTTCATGCCGCAATAAAATACTTGTAGAATCTCATAAATGAATATTAGATTTTTAATTATGATTTCCTAATATTATATTGTGTATATAAATCTAAGTCTGATATACATTGATATTATAGGAAATCAAGACCTGAATAATTTGTCCCAGTCTAATGTTAAACTCATTTTTAATATTGGCGTAAGACGTGTCCATGATAGGTTCAAATTTCCTGTTGAAAACTAGTATAATATATACGTACTTAAGAGATATGTAAATCACAAGTAGCCGACATACTCTCGATGATACTGACAATTGTATTTTACAATATTTTGTATATTCACTCACAGACATTACAATATATTAGCGCGATAATTAAGTTATAGTAAAATAATTTAATTGTAGCAAAAATATTGTGTGATACTGTTTTTTTTTTAAATTACAGAATTGCTCAATAAAAAAAAAATTATTTTCTTTCATTCAATATATTATGCAATCTGTGAATATCAACCATAGGCAATCAATGCAATATCAAATATTTTTGTATGTTATTAAACGCTTGTGATTTTTTAATCGATGAAATATAAGTATTTGCAACGCAGTTATGTAATCTATGAATTTATCTTATACCATTCATTCTGTTTTCAAATAACTTAGGGTTATCAACTAATCTTCTAGCTCGCTTAAAAAAGTTCTTGACTTTAAAAGTGGATTCAAGTATGCCACATTGTCTTTTTCTTCTTGTGCAGGATTCGTTCCGAACATTTTGATCAGTATTTGTTCCGAGCAGAACGTTTTAAGTACAACCTACCACGATTTAGCACGATTTATAAAGGCAAAATGTTTCCAACAAAAAATACATAGGGAGAAAAAGTGTTATTTTTTAAACCGTTAGGAGTTATGAAGCCTCTTAAAGATGTTTCAAATTTCAAAATAATTTTTCTTACTTTACATTGTTTGTATTTAAACAGTTTAACCATTTTCGAAGGTCTTGTGTAAATATATATGTTAATATATATGTACATATATGCTTTAGAAATTTTTTTTTAGATTATATAGAAAAGCAAATGGACTTTTGTGGTTAGCTGTTTCTCAAGTGATTTTCAAAATGCAAAATAATATAATATACTTCTTAATTCTCAAGCTAATATTTATATCAGTATTAAGAGAGATTTTTCTCTCTTCTTTATTATAACGTTTTTATAAGTAAAGAAATTTTCCTCAAATTTTTATGATTTTCTTTAAAAAATAAAAATAAGATAACCTCACATATTCGTATATTAAAAAAATAAAAATAAAAAAAATTATATTAAAAAAATAAATACCAAAGATTATACTTTTGGTATTGTATTTAAACGAACCAACGTACATATATTTTACGTTGCTTTCAATAAAATAATATACAAGACAACATAAATTTTTACAAAAAAAAAAAAAAAACAAACAAAAAATATTAAAAATTAAATATAGTGTAAGAATTTGCCCACGCTATCATTTTAGTAAATAAAATTATTAAAATTTACTTTAAAATTGAATTGTATATAATAGAAATTGATACAGGTCTGTATAATGCTTACAGTATACTGTTGAGTCAATTCAATAGAAAATGTAAAATACAATAGAAAATTTTAATATACAAAAATCTAACTTTTTCTAAATCGAAATAATCAATTCTGGAAACTAATAATGGGACAAGACAGCCAGATAATCATCGCCTAGTATTACAATAAGCCTCCTCATTGATCTAATTGGCGAATTACCAGCCACTACTTCACCTACAATGATAGTTGGTATAATTAAAACAATATTATACAATATCAATTAATATTTTCTAAGCCAGATCAAGCTTGTAATAAAGTAAAGACATCATTCATGATAGTCAGTACGGTTTTCGAGCCCACCGTTTCACCGGCGGTCTCGTGATATATCTCAGCGAAAAACTAAACACCAGTCTTCACCAATCTGATGAACTAGCTATTGTAGCTCTGGATATATCTACGGCTTTTGAACAAGTTTGGCATTCTGTTCTTATAGCCAAATGCAACACTATAGGCATTGGTTTAACCTTTTCAATATGGACTAGAAGTTTTCTTTTAAATCGATCTATGAAAGTTTTAGTTGACGGCTTGTCTTTCCGACCAACTTAAAATCAATCATTTCATCAACCCTATTTATCGTTGTTATTAATGGCATTCTCAAATTAACTTTCAATCCAATCCACGACAGCACTCTGGTAGCATCATATGATTTTCTAAAAGAAACTAATGCTATAACTTCCGCCCAATCACGGCCTAGCCAAAATTGTCTACTGGCTGAAGCGAATGTGGAGTTTAATACTTTAAAAATTAAAAGCTGTCTAACAAGGTAAAATCATTCGAACCAATTCTCTGGTTTCAAAATGAAGATATTCAGCGACTCCAAGATCTGAACATTCTCGGAATGCGAGTGAACCAAAATATGCAGTGGAATGAATATATTTTCGATATTGCGAAATAAAAGTCGCATAACATGCTACATTCGCAGTAGGTAAATAATTCTTCAAGAGAGTATTTTGTACTTTCTAACTTAGAAGTTCATAAATTCTGCTTCATTTGAATTCGAAAAAGAAATTGTGGTGAAAACGTTTTATATTAAAAATATGGTAATTTAGATATAGTAATATAGAATCTACTCACACTACCATTCAAACTACTAATTTTAACTCTTAAACTTTAGAATAATTTACTCTTCTGTCCTATCGCACCTTGTTACCTGACTGAGATAATACCATCCTGTATATTGTAAATAATATTTTGATACTGTTTTTTAAGAATACCTAACATTTTTCGATTATTTTACTGAGTTTACTGACCTAATGTACAATATCTTTCGAAACCATTATTAAACTCCAAAAGGTATTTGACTTAGTCGCAGGACTCATTGATTATAGTTTTCATTATTTCTAATTTTTTCTTTTATATTTTGATTAATTAATTTTTGTGAAGCATTGGGTACCCAAATAATATTTGCATATTGAATTTATATGAATTTTATTGTAATTGTATTTGTGTTGTATAATGTAAATAAGTACATATATTTATGATAACTTTATTTATATTTAAGTGCATATTCATTTATGCTATATAAAGTGATCTACGATATATATATATTATATATATATATTAATATGTATTGATACATTATAAAAGGACTGCAGTCATGAGAGAGCATAAAATATTTTCTGTGCATGAAAAATCCTACAAGACATTTTGTTTTTCTTATTTTTATTTTCATTTTTGAATTTTTATTATTTTGTTGTGTTTTATTATATTGTGTTTTTATTTTTTTTTCTCTTCATTTTTTGCTTTATGATAAAATATAAATTCAATAACCATAAATTTGTTTTATGGTTTATTTTAAATTAAATTTTTGATAAAACATAATAACTATATGTAATATAATATGTATATAAGTATATATTATGTATTATATAGATAAATTAAAATAAGTAAAGTATTATTATATTTATTTTAATATTTTTTGAATCCTGTACACTAATGCACATAAATATGTAAATAATGTATATATATTATAATGCATATATTGGGATAAAGGGTGATTTAGAAATATCATAAATTATTTCCGCATTGTCGATTAAAAAATATAAAAACTAAAAGTTTAAAAAATTATTTATCAAAAAAAAAGAAAAAAAAAAACAAAAGCTGTGATAAATTAAGCATGGATTGTAAATTAACAAAAACATAAAGACAAAAAAAAACAGAATATACTATACGAGTAATATTAATAAAATTAAATCATATAAATTTAATTCTCTAAAAAATTAAAATTATGTTTTTGTTTGTTTGTTTTCTTTTTGTTTTTGTATTTAAAATTTATAGTCTTCAATTTCAAATAATTTTTCAAATATTTACATAATATGCAAATTAGAGGTTATGAAGCGTGTTAGTTTTGAGGCTATTTTTTAATTTTTTGTATTTTAACTTTTATTTTTTGTTTTGCTATGACAATACATATTTATAAATTAAAAATTAATTAAAATTTTAGACAATTTCTCTAAATTTATTATTTTAATTTATTTTTTTAATAAATTTTAATATTTTTATAATTTATGTTATAAAATATTGTTTGTATTGCTCGAATATTAAATTTTTTGTTTTTTGCAAAATATTGACCTACCTTTAGGATTAAATTAATAATTAATGAGCTACTTGAATAATGTAAGGATATATTATCAGAGGAAATATACGTATTGCGTCACTAGGTTTTGGGTTAGTGAACCTAGTTGAAAATGATAGTGTGGGTTATAAATCTATTCATATTATATGATATGCCTTTGTTCTAATTGGTATGATGGCAAAAAATACAATTTAACATCCAATATGGCAAGCACCAAAATAAAATCATGTTGATCTCTTCTAGTAAGGTATGGAAGACATGAGAGACACTAACTAGAATTACAATAGTAGACTAATCGTCAACTTTGGAAATAATATTTTCATGATTATAACAAACTGAAGCATAACCTTAGAATTACAATAGATTTAAGTTATAACGAAACCCTATACTCACAAGGGGAGTGTTAAAAATATACTACTAACAGAATCTAACCTTTTATTCAGTACTGAAATTTAGTGGTGGTACATAATAGAGTTTTCCTATGCTGACAAGGTTTGTTTTTGGTTTCTTAAACCGTATCATCAGCAATCGAATAACTCATAGCTCAGTTATAAAGTAATGCGAATTAAATTGAGTAATGATTAAATCAATAAATTTTAAAATCACTCATTTTAATACTGTGTAATAGTTTAAACGCTTCAAATGAAACCCCTGAATAATGCTTTGTCGAGCAATGCCATCTATAAATTTCATAAATTTTAAGCCTTTATTGGAAAAGTTATCAACTAAAATGTAGAAACTTCAGACATTCAATTTTATGGTCTAAAAACAAAATAGTTTAATGAAAAACAATTAATTTTGTCCCAGGACTACTATCTTGAAAGTTTTTTGCACCCAGTATTTAAATAAGTAATAAATAATGGTTAAAGAAGGTAGAAGCGGCCATGTAGAAGCGGCCATTCCACTAGCTTCGGGAAAACTAATCAGCACTTAATTATGCCGTTTTGATACCGCCATTCGAGTGACCTATCTATTCTTGCTGCTTGTTTTAGGGGATCACTCTTCCGTTTTCATACTCCAAGTAAGTCGCACTGCGATTGAGAAGGTCAATCAGATCACCATATTTTCTCTCCGTTCTAATACTTATATTATTAGGGAAGGGCTCATCTAAAGTTCGGAATCTGACTTTAGTTAATGCTGGGCAACTTTAATTGCTGGTGTCATATGCTGGTGTCATGTTAATTTTTTTAGCTGCGATAATTGGGGTTGAACAGAATACCTAGTTTAGCAGCAAGGCTTCCTATCGGTCAGTGACCCGTATTGATGGCTACTAATCTTGAAATATCAGTACAAGACCTATCTAAGAGTTGTTTACTTTTGTTGATGTCATAAGAGGGCCATATTTTTCTAAAGTTCGCACAGGGGTTTTCTAAAGTTCGCACAGGTTCAGTCTTTCGAGTCACTTTTCATTTGCTCTGACCAGAAAGTACGAATGAAGGCGCTCCTTGACGACTCTGTGTTAAAGAAATGTATTATTATTTTATTTTCAATTTTTGTTACGTCACATATTTTTATTCCCACAGGAAACTTTTTTATATATATTGATAAATATATTAGTCTTTCACCTAGATGTCTGGACTTTCTTTTTCATTCAATTTCATTTTATTTCTATTTCAATTATCAGCAAAAATACTAGAAATCGGTAAAATTGTACAGGTAAATTTTAAAGATTAGAGTTATTACAAAGAACTGTCTAATAGGCAAGCATATCAGAAAGTTTGAACTCTTTTCAAATTGTATTTTCGTATCCTGCAGATTTAAAACTCAGGACAAAATAATCCTGAAATTTATTAGCACCTGTTTCACTTTAAATTGTAAAAGGAAAACTGGTATCAAATTCAACATTTCCGTCGCTTTGCAAAATGCTAGAAAAAGCTAAAGAAGTAGGGATCACACGACGAAATATTTTTGATCCCGTAGTACCATAATAAGTCTCATTGGTGTAAGTTATGTCAACCGCAGCCGTTGATTATAACTATAAATTATATTATATTATTTAATATAGAAAATTCATTAACTGTAATTAAGTAGATTGCAATTTCAAAGATTTGTAATGAATCAGAAATTTTTTTATAAAGTTTGAGGTATTTTCAGTTTCTTATACATTTCTGTTGTATAAATATATGGCTATTGGGCAACATTATATTTTTTACCCTTGTATCATATTCATGTTCTTTAGATAAACATATATAACAATACACATTTACACCTTCAAATTTGGAAAGAAAAATTTGTCTGTATCAACAGATATCAACAGATTGGGGATATCTAATTGAACGAGATATCCTAATCAAAAAATATTTTATTCTCACAGATGTGTACAGAAAGTACAGAAGTTGTAAAAGACAATGAAGAATAACTACTTGAAAATAATCCTTACTATCCTCTTAATTTTCGTCTTTATTTTTTATGTTGTCAAAAACCTTATTAAAAAATGAATTATAAAACGAAGATAATTGTATGTAATTTGGTTGAAGCCCCTCAAAATTACAATAATAATGATCTCCCACCAAATTCTGAATGGGATTTAATCCAGACAAAATATAAACATAATTCCGGGTTTTGGAAAGGCAAAAACGAAAAAAAAATATGAAAATATATAAACTTTGAGACGTTCACCTCTCTCTCTCTCTGTTTTCATATTTTACTTTTTGTTATTTTGTTTGCTTATTTATATTTTTATATAATATCATCTTCACCTTAGTATATCTCAGAATTCGATGTATCTACGAATAAAATATGTACCACGCAAATGTCTGTGTGTGTCTGTGTTTATTTTTAATAGATGTGAACGTGTTATATTTAATCCGATTTTTTTTTATTTTTTGGGGTAAAACTCCAAATATTAAATGCCAAAAACAGAAAACGCAAAAATTTTAGAACATCAAAAATAAAATAAACATAGTAAAACCAAAGTTGTTGGAGGATAATCAAAACAGTTGAGCAAACCAGCTATAGATTTAAAGTTAATATTGAGCATTACTTATACAGGTGAGGGTGAAGAAAGTCAAATGGAAGACCATAATACAATATAATGATTTGATTGAATGTATTATATGTATGTAATTATTTTTAATTTTGAAGAGATCAAGATTGTAGACTTCCAAAGAAAGTAAGATGTACCTAAAGTCTTTTAAAAATAATCTGTAAATAGAAGAGAGATTGGTATAGAACCATATTAGCAAAAAACAATATTTTATACTAATTAAAGAATTGTACAATATTAATATAATTCATAATTTAGACATAGGTGTAATCCAAACAATATTTTGCTGATTGTGTGATGACTGATGATTGATTCAAACACCGAAATGAATTATGAAATGAATTTAGTGATTTTAATCTATTATCTCTTTTCAGTTTAACTCAACAACATTTAACATCAATTCGACTCAGATCTGCAGTACGTTCCCAGATATTTTGAATTGTCGTATATAAGTTACAAGCACTGCCGAAGGGAATAATTTACTTCCATAATATCGATATTAGCAAAATACAAATTAACTCTTTTTCGCCCGCTCCTTGAAATTCGAGGAAGTTTGATAAAAAACGGTACTCAATATTAATTGATTTATCTTAAACAACAACCTCATAAATTATTTAAAACAAAAAAATCAAATTAAATATAAATTGTTGAGATAAATTGATAAATTAAAATTTTTGTATGTTTAAGTGACCTCACATATGTGGTGAAATTTTAAATTAAAGTTTCTAATAAAAAATTTAAAAAGTTTAAAAAATAGTTAATTTCGCTACGCCCCTTTTTAAATACCTATCATTTAAAATAATAATAATGAAAATTGGTTTTAAAATGATTCAGATATTTTTAACTGTAATTTTTTAATTTACAGATTAAATATAATGATTTTTTAGTGGAAGCAAATCTGATTATCAAAGATAGTTAGTCTTATGGTAAACCCAAATTATCAGTGAATTTTAAATTTTATTAAATTTTACACTGAATATTTTTCGCATTTTGTTTTTATGTAATTTAACATGGTGTAATAAATAAATTAATTTTTAAAACTAAAACTATAACTAAACTAAACTAAACTTTTATATTTTATTGCTAATTCTTCGAAAATGCATGTCACGGCATTCATTTTCCATCAATTAAAGTTAGATATCCTTAAGCTAAAATTTTCATTAAGTAAGATAATTTATTTTTTGTCTTTTTGAATCATTACATAAAAATTTTAGTTTCATCTATCGTCCGGCAATTACCAAAGATTTCATAAGAAAAATATCATACTCTTATATAAATAATCTACGGTGGAAAAAATAGGCTCAATTGAATAATTTGAATCTCTTCTTATTATTAATTCATTTTCATTAACCCCATGTTATTTTTCTTTTTCTATGGATTAATCAATTTATGGCGTGCCAACATTCAAAATTTATATAATGTGATTTTTCATGTATAACATATGAAGAGGGTATTTTTGGTATTTACCAGTACAGTTTTTCTATCATAATCAAAATAAGGAAAGAAACAGAAATGTAGGAAATGGTAAATGAAGGTGATAATCTAGTTTTAATTAGACAAATTATAAGTTAAGACTTTTTATGTTTGGGAAAAACAATACATGGTATGAAATTCTATATGCTCAAGAAATAAACTAAAGCGTAAAACTATAATTTTTATATTCGAAGAAATCGAATTCATTTTTAACATACCTCTTTGGGTGCTCATTCACTTCTCAGACCAGAGTCTATTATTTATTTTAAAGTTTATTTTAATTAATTCTTCAATTATTTCCTTTGCAAACACCAAAAAATTATTATTAACCAGTTCATCAGTTGAATTTATTCACGTCCATTATAACTTTTTCATCAAGGGAATGAAAGGGTATCCATCAAACATTTTATTTCATATTTTATATTATTACTGTGGTATAATTTTACTATGTTAACACACTATAAACCAAATAGACCATTGCTAATAATATTAATTTCAAGGGTTAAAACTAAAAGATTTACCTTCACTTCCTCATTTATATTTTTGATCACTTCTTGAAAAATTTACTTGACATGCATGTTAAACAGTAACAGTGATAAAATACACCTTTGAAATATTTTATATACACTATGATTTATTTTATATTTTTGATATAAGAATTATACTTGTTTATTCAACAGTTGCACAACAAATTGTTGTATATTTCTTCAATTGACTGTTTTTCGCTTTTTTAATCTAATATTAAATCTACAATACTTAGCAGAAAATTAAAAACTTAATAGTAAACTAAATACTTATTATGGAATTCATAAATGGAATATTTAACGTACTTTAATTCAATTTATATTTAATTTGATCATTATATATGTATCTTTGGTTAAATGCATTTTCTTTTCATTCTATTAAAATTTAATAACAAAATATTCGAAGTAGGAAAATTGTAACATGCTAACTGATTACACTCATTGCATACCCTTCTCAATATTTATATTTCTTCCTTCATTACACGAGATCAATAATTACTGTTTCATTCTAATTTAAGTTTATGAATTAACATTCATGCAAGTTTGTCCTGTTCCACCAGATCAAATAGCTTTTAAACCAGATCAATCGTCTTAGTCAATGAAACATAAACAAATATTTTGTTCTATGGATTTACTATTGCTTCAAAACTTGGATACAAAATAACCATTCTCTTGTTTCCATTATTATTATTTTTTGTCTCATTTTTTTAACTCATGAGAGCTACATAGCTCATATAGAGTGTTATATATATAATTAAAATTAAGTGCATCAATGACATTCAGTGCGATATAGTAATTCCAAATAAGGCTGATAAATTACAAAAAGAATTTGAAAAACAATGTACATTTCTTTATAATAATTCTAGAAATCTTAAATTTGTTAACGGTAAAATTAATAATTTTATATTTCAATGAACTGAATTTATTTTTATTTTTTATTTTATTTGGTATATTCATTGTATATTTTATTATGCTGTATTATAGACAGAACTTGTTCGATTCATTATTAACACAAACAAAATAATTTTTGCAAATCAAAAAACAGTTGTTACAACAGTTACAAACGAAAACGGACGAATGAAATAATTTCGGAATATGATGAAAAAATTTACCAAATAATGTTTGTCAAATATTTGTTTAAGGGTATATTGAACATACATACATTTTTGTGTGTATTATATAAATAATATAAAAGTCTTGGTAAATATTTGATTAATATCCAGAGATGGTATGACAAAAAAAAATATTTTTTTTGAGGTACAAAATAACTAGAAAAAAATAAAACAAAGAAGTAAAAAGAAAATAAACTTAAAAGTAAAAATAATGCCGTAGTATATAGTGTAAAATGATAACATACATTGAGTATATAATATTTAAACTAAAGAATATTTTTGCAATTTTTATTATTATTATTGTTTTTATTATTTAATTTTTTTTTTTACCTTAATTCAAATAAATATATTGGAAATGTATACATATATATTCATACGTATATATTTCAAAATTTAAAGTACACAAATTCAAATATCCTTTAGAAAATACATATTCGAAAAATAAATAAAAACTATAAATACCAATGAAAAACAGATTTTAAAATCATCTTTTCAACCAATTCTTTTATTTAATTTTTGATTCACTGTTTTTTTTTTGTTCATCTCATTCTTTGTATTTTGATCCTCTAGAAATGAAAAGGATATATACTTTTTTTTTTATATAATAATATTATGTATGAATGTTCTCGTTTATATTCTATAAGCTATCATATTATCCCTTTTACATTTATAAACTCAAATATATAATATGTATGAGATGCATCTTAATTTATAATGTCAACAGTATCTATAACAAAAAACAAAAAACAAAAAAAAAACAAAAATTTATTTTAAATGAAAATCAACATCTTATATTAAAATTCAATGATCTATAAATACTTATGAATAACTTATGAATAACTTGGTTTATAATTTGTAATTCATTTATTTTTATACATACATACATAGGACAAATGTTTGTTTGTTTGTTTGAAAATTGTGTAAATATTATTTTATGTTGCAATTTTATAATCTATGAATAAAAAATATATTTACATATAATTTTAATAATAATGATAACTTGTAAACACTATTTTATTTAATGTTTTTGATGAAGTAGCTGAATTTAAAAATAGAACTGTAGTGTTGGATTTAGGAGCAACTTTCAGAAAGGTGAAAACGCTTAAAACTTATAAGAAATACGGAAATAAAACTAATAAGATTGAAATGCGGTTCGATGATAGTGCAACGGTTATATCAACTTGTAATAAGTTTATGTTCGTACTACGACTGTGTTGGTCTAATTTTCCGATATCTATTCGAGATTCAGATGTTTTCAACAGTTAAAATAACAACAGCTAAATTTATACTTGGAAAATTTTTTCTATTCAACATGAACGTCTTATATTTAGTGACTTAAATAATTTCGTCTAATATAAATTTAAGAAAATTATGTAATATTTTCATACTTCAAGTTGTCAGTTCCGCAAACACTTACGCTACTTGAACCAATTCTTAAGTGTCAACTTACAGTGGCTGGAACTAATTATTCTAAGAACGACAGTAAATTGAACTATGCTCTTGAGTGTGTAAATATAAAATAAGGTTACTTTTGTTAATTCATTCTAAAGAAGGACAGAACTGACATACCGACATAATTTTCAGATCATTCCGAACGAAACCAATACATTTTTAACCTTCACTTAGATGAAATAAACGTTTGCAATATACAAGAACTACAAATATTCGAAATAAAAAAAACAGAACAGAATAACTATCATACACATATATTGATCAAGTCAAGATTTCTCGTGGGTATTTCGAATTTCCGTACACTGTAAAAATTTTTACTGTTAAATTAATAAAACCATTATTAAATTAACAAAAATGTTATTAAAATACGTCGAATAACAAATCATTATTAAATTAATCACCAGTATTGTTAAATTAATAACAATTTAGAGAAAAAAAAAGAGAGAGCATAAATGATTATGAATTTAACAACAAAATTGTTGATTTAACAACCTGAGTTCTTAATTTAATAGTAGAAGTTGTTAATATAACAAAAAGTATTATCTCTTTAATAACTAAGACTGTGAATTTAATAAACATTACTGTAAATATAATAATAAAATTGTTATTTTAATAGGCAAATGTTTTTAATTTAACAGTAGAAGTTATCAATTTAACAAGAAGGGTTATCTTTTTAATAGCTAAAATTGTGGATTTAACAAACATTATTGTAAATATAATAATGAATCTGTTGGTTTAACAACATGGGCTGTTATTTTAATAGCAATGACAATATTCTGCTATTAATTTTACAAACTGCATTATTATTTTTACAATACAAGTTGTTATTTTAAA
Organism: Argyra leucocephala; assembly: GCA_963942445.1. Lineage (NCBI taxonomy): Eukaryota > Metazoa > Arthropoda > Insecta > Diptera > Dolichopodidae > Argyra > Argyra leucocephala. Next base: position 82,630,481 of record OZ012677.1, read on the forward strand.
AATAAGTTGTCCTAACAAAAAACACAATATCCCTTCAACTCTGATTCATAAACGGACCTAATCTTCTACATCAACAAAGAAAATTGAATAATAATTATTAAATTTAAAGCTTTTTATAACAGGTTTTTTTTTGGAATGTCTTAAATGAAACATAATTATATCATGCATCGTATTTAATTCCAAATAATTTTTTTTATTTGCTAATAATTTTTATATACATAAAGCACTTCATTTTAAACACATTACTTTATGGTCATCTACAGTTCCTGCTAGAAGTAGTAACGGTTGAACTGGCAGATTTTCTTTAATTCGTTTCTCTAACTTTAACAATTCTTAAAGTTGCTGAACTGTTTTTCCAATAATTACAAAAGAAATTTTTTTATGTATAGCTTTTCTTTATTTGCCACAATAAGAACAATTCTTGATGTGGGTACTAGTATGTGGTGCAGTAAGTAAAACTTTGTTAATAATTTCCCATCTGTAAATAAATAAAAAGAAATGGAGTAATTTTACTTTATATTATACAAAATAAGAAGATTAATTTTAATATATGTACCTATTATTATATTTATATCTATTATTATATTATGTTCTTACCATATTGAAATCAAACTTACTTTGTTAAACACTTTGCAAATTTTTAATTTATATTCATAAAAAAAACTTACTATATGTTACTTTATCAGCTGCACACAGGATTCGGTTAGGTTTGATTTTGATGGGCTTAGTAGTTTACTTAAGGTTGTTGTTTAGATATTAGATCGATTTTATATTTGTATTTAAATCTGATTTTGAAATTTTTAATTTTGTTTGTTACTTACCTTTTATTTTATTTTTTATTTTGAATCTGCGCTTTTTTATCTTAATTTTTCAATTTTAGTTTTGATTGAATTTTATTTCAAAAACAAAAATGTTCTTTTTTGTTTTTTTTTTTTTAATAACCTATTTATGTTATAACCTCATAATTATTTTGTAAGGTATTTTACTTGTAATGAGTAATGTTTGTATTTTTTTTTATATAAATTTTTCTTTTAATTTTGTAGATATGAGAAGGTTTAACTACTTTGTAATAATATATTAGAAGAAAATTAATGAATAAAATTGAAGATATATAATATTTGGAATGAAGAACAAAAACAATCTTAATTAAATATTTTATATTGAAGATTTATTTCCATGGTTAATTAATTCAATGGGAAATGATTTAACCGGTCTATTTTTTACTTCAAAAATCTCCGCTCTAATTCAATATCAAAGTAAATATTGCGACGTCTATGCGGTTTAACTTTCCCCAATTGTAAATGCTTAAAGTAGTTTCAAAGTTGAAATCAAAATAGAAATTATAATAAAATAAAAAAATATACCCCAAACAAATTTACAAAATTATTAACTTCGATTTAAAACTATATATAAATACTATACGTAACTAGAGGTAAATTCTTCTAAAGTATAGTACAATTGTCCATGCAATTACACTATAACTGTTATAATGTATATAGTTAATATTTCTTCTTCGAAATATTTTTTCCTAACTTCTTTTAAAAAATAATGATTAAAACTTTTATTAATTCATTTTTCACAAGGTTTATTTATAAATTAATTTTAATATGACGTTTTATTAAATTTTATTTACACAGATTAAATTTATTTATTTTTATTTTATAACTATTACGAATTTACACAACTATAGATTTTAAGATTTTAATTCCGTTGTCCTCAATGGTCCATCTGAGACTGAATTTTAATCTAACAACGGTGACTTTCATTTCCGTACGTGCACAGTAACCGGAAATAGTAACCGGCTGAAACATATCTTTGAAAGACACCATCTATTAGATCTATTACATAACTATATAATAAAATACACCTACAAAAATTTGTTTTTATAAGCAGAATTATTTTGTAATGACATTATTAATTATGTAAGTTTTATTGTATAGAATCATTAGTATAAGCTTATTGTAATTGTAAATGGAAAATATAAATATTTTTGACTTTACAATAACTGAGACCTTAAACTTTTTCTGTCTCTTAAGGTTTAGAAGACAGAAATAATTTAAAGTTCCAACCTTTTACTTTAGAATCTAAACCACATGTAAAATTTTAACAATTGAAGCCAACATTTTCTTCCAGCTAATTTGCAAAAATTTCTTAATGGCGAAAAAATTCCTGAGCATGATGAGTTACTATCACATGCCTGCATTTCATTTGTCTGTATTTCATTTGATATTAATATTCCGTAAAAGACATAAAACTTGGATTTTGAATCCAACTCTTAAATCTTTCTTCACTTAGAACCTCGCATATATGTATACATATACTCATTACACCTAAATCTGAATTTGCATTAAAAACTACTCCTTTCCATTTAAAAATCTCGATTTCATGCAATTTCGGCGATTTTTGTCGTTGAAAATATCACCAATCAATAGACCACCCACGATTTAGTTAATAAATTTTTTTTAAATTTTAAAATAACGGCTCCTCCTCTATATATATATATTATATATAGGTATATATTTAATATTTATCGTATTCGTTATCCAGCATATTCAGTCAAATGGAATGCAGAAAAATTAAATTTAGGCAAACGAAAATACAGGAAAATGAAAATGCAGGAAAATTGCAAGAAAACAGGCAAATGAAATAAAGGCATATGACACGCTCCCGACTAATTAAATAATTCTCACCACTTTTAAATTTATATCTCATATTTTACTTAATTGGTTTTGTTTTGTGCTATTTTTCCTATATTATTATTCTTATTTTAATTTCTTTATCTAATTTTTTTTTTATGTAACACACTTTCTTTTGCTTTAATACACTTGTAAATTTTTCATTATCAACATTATATAATGTACATCGTATGTATATGTATAATATATAATGTAAATGTGTATTTTTTATTATCGAACCGAATTTATAAAAGTGTAAAATTACTCTAGTAACAGTTTCCTATATTTACAGTTTGAAATACATAATAGATAGACAAGCTGTCATTATCATTTATATAATCGCACCGTTCGAAAACGTGCAACAATAATAAAATGTCACCTATGTCTTCTCTATACATAATATATACATATATCCTTTTATTGATAATCACATTTTCAGATACCGTTTTTTTATTTTTTTTTTTTTTATTTCTTTTTTATTATCTCTTTTTACTGATACCAATTTCGCAATCCAGGAAGTTAAATTGTCATAGAGATCTTTTTATCTCTTTTATCGAAGTTTAATCGATGTTTTATCTATTTCGTAATTTCAAAAAAAAAAAAGAAAAAAAAAAACAAATAAAAAATGCCTGAAATAAAAAAAAAAAACTTTTCTTTTCATCTTCATTTATAAAAAGTGAAATGAATAAAAAGAACAACAAAAAATAAGTAAAAGCAAAAACAAGAACAAAATGAAATGAGTAAAATTAAAAGAACAAAGCAACACAACCAAAAAAAAAACAATAAAACGACATAATAATAAAGGACAAAATTGTTGTTCGTGTCATACTGAGATGATAGATCAAGTCAATTCAATATTAAATCCATTTGGGAATACGATACCTGGTATTTTAAATATCAATGTGTTCTATTTTATTGTCTTTAAATGTTCAATGAATTCTTGTGTCATTATTGTGTAGTTTATTGAGAGGAGATATTTCGTGAAATGAATTTAGTAGGTATATGTACAGTACTTTAATAATCAATCCAACTCTATTAGGCTTTGCTTAAGCAAAAAAAAAAAAAAACAGTAGACTAACGGTGAATGTATTTTGGGTTGGAAATTTTTTTAATTGAGTACTGTTTTTTTTTTTTTTTGTTTAAGTTGCAAAAATAAAAAGACTTTTTCTGCAGGTTAATTTTTTTTTTTTTTATGCTTCAAGTTCAAAAGAAACGCATACAAAATAAACATTTGAACAGTTTTAACGGGCATGAAATTAATGTTAATTCAATTGAAATGCAAATGTTAAAATGAACATATAACCTAATATAATCAGATAAGTAGTGACAAAATGAGTGAAACAAATCATTCTAAATTGTAAGAATCTGATGGTATTTTAGTTAGCAGGATGCAGATATAGCAATGTTACGGGGTACTAAAAATTTAGTAGGACGAAATGAAAATGTGAAAGACTTGAATTGATGATTAATTCACAATTTGAAACATCAAGATTATTAAAGAATGAATTTCATCAAATATGGAATATTTGAACATTGAACTTACTTTTTTTTATAAGCTGTAGCTCTGGAGTATACTACGGAGGCTGTAGCTCCTGAGTTAATATTATTATGGGATGTCTGGTAGTAGGAGAGAGATGAAAAGGCCTGTATGCTACTAATTAGTCAAAAACCATTACATACTAAATTTCTTAATACTCAGTTTTACATTTTTATACAGACAAATATTTCTTAGTAAAAAAAAGTGTAGAAAAAACAGTAAATGAAATCTATAATACCGCATAAATTAGAAAGTTCAATAATACAACAAAAAGAAAATTAATTGAAACAAAAGAGAAAACACCTTTCGTAATTCTACTATTAAACGATCGGTGGTCCATTGTACTTGTACTTATTATGTCCTTCCAAATTATTGTTCTCTAAAACATTTTAATTTCAAAGCTTTTAATTTTTATTTTTCTGGTAAATTTCCTACCTATCTTTCCTATTGTCTCAAATTGTAATTGTCTGTAATTAGATCAAAAAAGTCAAAATAAGTTCGAACAATAAATACATTTTTCTATTGAAAGATAATCTCTTGATTTACAAAATGAATTGGAAGTGGGACTTAAATTGTTTGAACAAATCAATTGAATAATAGAAAAATCACGTTTTTTTTTGTTGTTTTTGAATTTTCAATAAAAAGAAAATAAAAAAAAAAATACAATGGAAAATAAACATTCAGAACATTTTGTATTCTAATTTCTGACAGTTTATTTCAATGTTATTTAAATATGTACATATATTGTGTGTCTAATATTAATGAATTTATTGTTTTCTTATAGAAGGCAGGTTGTTGAACGATAATGAATAAATTATAAAAAGTGGAAAGATTATTATGAAATGAGACAGGTCGTCTGTATATTATGAACATTATGATGTATTTTTTCATTTTCTTTTATTCATACATTTTCCAGTTATTTTGTCATTTTATACAGTTTCAGATTTTTTTCTGTTTTTTTTCTCAGCAATTTTTTCACTTTAAAATAATTGTATTAAAAATTGTTTTTTGCGAACATTTACATTGAATAGTGTAAAATTTAAAAATATCTTTATACACATTTATTATGAAAGCAACACAACACAACACAATATTAAACATGAAAATGGTATGAGTATAGTTAGAAATCCCGAAATGATGAAGTTAAAATTTTCAGATCTATTAAAAATCATTAATATAAAGGTTTTCGATTATACTATAATCAAAAACAACATAATTCTACGTTCTACCGCATTTTACTGCAACTTATTCTAATCACGCTTAGCATTGCCATCATACATCTGAATGCAAGTGATATCTAGTTTATTGCTACATTCAGAATATGTTTCAGTGATATCAGAGAATTAACATCCTCGCCAGATCACAGCGACCGGTCTTCTAAGACCGTTGTAATTGTTCGAGAACCGATTATGAAAATCGAAAAAATCGAAAACCGATTATTATATCCATCTGGTTTCTGATAAAATTCAGAGGTTTTTTTTACGATTATAGAAACATAAATAATACTTTTATTTAACGTTTATGTTAATTTCAATAACATTTCTTTGATTAAAGAACCAAGAATATTTGTTTTTAATATTGAAGGATCAAAAAAGTTCCTACGTACAAATTTTGAGTCCATTTAAATCATTAATATGTGCAAAATTTAATTTTATATTAACAATAAGATAGGATAGACATAAATATTTTATACCACATACCTAAGTTATCTACAAAAAGAGATCCCGATACTTTGACAACACCACTGTTTGCACAACTGTTTGCACACAGAAAAAGAAGCTTTACATATCTTCTGAAGTGGTGATAAATCTGAATTATGAAGAAGTGTACAGTAATAAACCACTCAAATCTAACATAAAAATGTTTAGAATGATCAAAACCTAATATCTCCATCCCATATACTTAATATAATAATATAATTCAATTCATATTCATGTAATAGATGACATTCTACTTAAATATCCTTAGTATCTAGTTATTAAATACAAAATATCCTTTCATTTTTTTTCAATTAAATATTAAATATACATATACATAATACATATACAATACTTCTTATACAACAGTTTTATTAAATGATACAATTTGTATTGAACTATCAATTTTGTTTTTGTTACTTTTTTTTTTCTTGTAAGATGAAGGAAAGCAAAGCACACAACAAGAGCACATAGTACAGGTAAAATTGAAAACAGATGAATGAGAAGATTTTCTCAATGAACATCAATTGAAACTAAATGACTCCTTAAATTTTTTTTATTTTTATTTTTCTTTTGCTTACTATTTTATATGAATAAACGACCCGCACGTATCTGTTAAGTGCTCTTCCATAGATAAATATTATATATACATGTAGCAATAACCTGGGTAAAAAAAAAGAAAACAGATAGGTACTAAAAGAAATGTAAAAAATTGATAATGGTCCTATAAAGTTCATTTTTTAAAAGGTAAAAAAAAAAAAAAAATAAGTTGTTGCTAACTTTTAGTATAGTCAAATCAGGGACAAAAATTATTATTTTTAAAAATGGTTGTAGTTGTTACAAATGATATTTTCATATTATTTTCACATTAGTTTCTATTTTTGTTACACACTGGGTGGCGCAGTAGGCTTGGCTTTCAATCGAAGATCCCAGGTTCGATTGCCGATGAAGTAAAAGAAATGCTTTATGGGTTTTTGGGTTACCTGGTCCAATACCCTTTGTCATTGGGATAAAATAAGTGACAAAAAATAATTGAGAGTATAATCTGGTGACTACTTAAATAAAATAAAAATATTATATTTAAGAAGACTTAGTTCCTGGCAATAATAGCAGTTTTCCATATTTAATGAGTTGATAAGCCAGTAATTTGATAAATAAATGCTCGGAAAACATTGTAGATATTGTAGTATAAGCTTGCAGTACCGTATTTAAGCACGAAAATGTCAATCTACCTAAGTTACTGTTAAAAACATTTAAAAAAAACTATTTTGTGACTCTCATAGTTTAGAAGTGCAAAATTAGATCTAGAAGAAGAAGACTATGTAGAGTTAAGTTAATAGACCAAATCTTAAAAATTTCATAAGATTGATGGAATATAACAGAACATCCCCTAATGCAAAAATAGTACATTTTGATCTCAACGGAAATAAAACTGAATGAAATGCATTCAGCTAGGACTTAATATTTTGCCTTCAAATCCAATATAAAAAATCAGTGTCTTAAAGGCTTGGTCTAAGAAATGTATCTATTTTCTTATTATTTTAGGTAAGTAAATTTGAAACATTTGAGTAGTAGGTAGTAGTGGGTAATGACAGTACGCAAACTCACTTCGGCTCGATTATTTTTAAAAAACTAATGATTAAAAATAAAAACTAATTTTAAAAATTAAAGAATTAATTAAATAACCTATAAAATACAAATTTTTATTCTACATGTTATTGCTTTTCGAAATGTGTATATATTATATACAATTGTGTATATACGACCTCATCAATCGATTATGTATATACAACCTAAGTCTAATAAAAATATTAAATAAAATATTTTGATAATTTTAACAGAATTTCTTAATATAATGGTATGCTTTGGTATGCTTAGTAGCAATCAATTAGTTTAGTATGCTATAAAAAACAAATTTATATAAATTTTACTTATATGAAATATTTTTTTAATTAAAACTTTTAAAGTTTTACATAACAGTCATGCAAAGTAAGTCAACATTTAATTATATCTCAGTAAATTTATTTCAATTACTCTATCTATCTATAACAAGATTAGAAAAGGGTGAACTACCACCGACATGAAATGACTTAGTATTGTGAGTAAATAAATAATTGTAGAAGTAACGTTTAGAATGGCGTTAATGGTAAGCATATGAAGATAAGCAACGACAACTTTAAGAAATAATTTTATTCATCTAAAATAATTTTAATCTAAACAATGCAAAAGGATAAGGAAGATAAATTTACAACATGACGTTATATTTTAAACTAAATTTCGACTTTGACATATGGCTTCAATTTTGACATTTAAATTTTACATTTTGACAATTATATTTGAGATATTTTAATTTTAAATTTTTTTTTTTTTAGAAGCCTTGGTGTCAGACTTCCAGATTTTGCAAACACATATTTTAAATAACATTTATAATTACATAATATTATATTCTAATGACATAACTTTATTCTAACATACTAATTTTACTTCAACTGCCACTTTGCTTTTCAAATAACGTTTCTTAAAAAGTATGGCTTGACCAACCTATATCAATCAAGAATTTAAATAAAAATACTACCATTCATAATGTATCAATAAAGTACTACTCTAATACCTTTAAGTACATAAAGTATTTAATTTACAAACATACCCACATTTACGTTTTATAAATACCTACCTACGTATATAATGACAAGAAGAAAATGACTCCATACCAAAGGATAATAATAATGTCTAACTATTTCAAATCCATATACAATCAACATGAACCCATGCTAAATCAATTAGCTAAAGGACGACATGAAAATATAACAAAAACAAAATAGAAATAAAAAACTTAATAGAAAATATCATTTATTTTTTCCTTAAAATTGTCTCCTACGCAACAAGACTGTCACTACTAAAATAAAAAATAAAATAAAAAGCAAAAAAAAAAAAAAAATTTAATAGAATTCGAATGGTTGTCTTAATGAAATTCCCAAGATAACATTATGTTCATCGTTTAGTCTTGCTTGTATTTAAAAAAAAAAATGAAATAAAATAAAAAAAAAATCCAGAAATTAAATCATTTGGGAAGGGATAAAAATTTAAGATTGCAAGAAGAAATTATTGTGGAAAATATTGAATCGCATTACCAATTGTCATTAAAATAAAATTTAAATTTAAAAATGAAATCAAGAAAATTAAGTAGAAATACTGAAACAAATAAATCGACTTTAATTATAGATTGCTGAAAGTTAAATATAGCTACAATAATTTATTTCATACAAAATAATAAGGCATTTCTAGAATAGATACAATCAAATATCCTGTTAAGAAAGTTTTTTCTGAGAAATGCCAATTAAAAACCATAGTAGAATCGTAGTGAAAACTATATTTATTTAGAAATTAATAAACTAATTTCTCACATTTTAAGTGTTTTAAATTTTTAATTTTTTAAAACTCAATTAATTTGTCAAACAAATTATTTCTTAATATGGAAAATTTAATCCGAAATTATTTCCTACCGAATGATGTATTTCTATTTTTAAATAATATTTAAATTTCAGTTGAAGAAATGCTCCTTTCTTTCAACAGTGACTTCTGACTTCATTTTTTTGTATATTTTTTATGACTCACTTGTTGAACTCTATTTATCAGCTTTAAAATTATTCAAATTCAAACTAGGAGAATAAAACACTTTTCCAACTCAAAAGCAAGGTTTTTCTATAACAATTCTTTACATGAAATTTAAAGCAAACGTTATCAATAAAACAAAACAATATAGATGACCTCTTAAACATCAGAATTTCAAGTTAAGCTTTATGGTAAAAAAAACCAAACAAAAGAAAATTATTATTCAAATGGAACTAAGAATTTTTGATGAAAATAATACAATTATCTGGAAAAATGACGTATAGCATAGGAAAATATAGCTTTTATTAAAATCCTTAAGCACTATAATATTGCTCCGGTAGGTATAGCAAACCTTTAGAGCTATTAGAAATTATTTCAGTTATGCATGTAGTGGTAACATCTCATCATAAACCAACAACAATTAAGAGAACCTGTGAGTACACTATATGAGTGCCAAATGTCCTTTTTTATATCCTTAAAACCCTTGGTAAACAAAATAGTTGAAAAAAATTTGAAATCTGGCGAAAAATGAAATTCTTAGGTTAGCTTTTATTTTCGTGACTTTGAAAATTTGAAAAATGATTCAAATTGATTTTATTTCATTAGTATTTTTAAGAACATTCGTTAAAATCTGTTGATCAAATAACTAGTTCCAACTCAGATTTATTCGAGATACTGGTTACTGGAATTAAAACAAAATACAAAATTGATGGCTTACTGCCCCCAGACATCGAAAACCAGTTACATATTTTAATAAAGCTTCTAATTACAAACACCAAAAAAATTTACATAGACACATATAAGAACATATACAAATTATATGTATATAAACAAAAAAAAAGATTTCTTACGTTGTTTGTTGCTTTGTTAATACTAGCTATTCTTTTGCATTTCGTGTGCAGAAATAAAAATCGTCGGAGGAAAAAAAACAAGTGCTCATATTGCGCTAATAAATTTAATAAACAATTTCAATTTTTACCACTCTTTATACATATATTTTTTATTATAATCAGCTTTATTATAATCTGATCAACAAGTGAAACCTCACAAGCTAAACCTTCTAAAATTTTTTCCTTTAATTAAATATTTTTCTTCTGCATATTAATTTTTGTTCGACAGTGACCGTAATATTAGATATTTGGAATACTATTGGCAAATTCTTCTTGATTTCTGGTTTTGTGAACCAAATTCACATATGTTTTTTATTTCTACGATATCGGCTTGGAATCACAGACATAATACCCGTTGAATAGAAAACTAATTTTTACAAACTTCTTTGTAAAAATCACATCATCATTTGTGGTACACCTCTAATCGAGTTTTGACCTTCTAGATATTTATCCATAAAATTCTGTCGTTAGCAATAGTCCTCTTTGAATACAGGTATTCATCATTTTCGATGTATAGTTGCTTTGCTTTTGGTTTTCAGCGATAAAATATACTTTCTTGGGTTCTTTGTTCATTCATTTCTAATGATAAGTCTAATTACATTAACAAACAACCACAGATTTTATACGAATAACAATTTTTGTCTTATAACAAAAAAATACGAACATAACACAAAAGAAAATCATTTAAATTGAAGTTGTGTTGAACAAATTTCTAGGTTAAAACAAGTTTTTGTATTATCTGTTTGGTCGTGTCTAAAGGAAAAGTTGTTGGGTTTTAATATTTAATATCTGTACCACTTATTATTGAATTCATATCATTATTGTATAATATTTTGGTATTTTCCAATTTTATAATCTTCTTACTTTAAAAATTTTTTGAAGTATTATTCTTTCAAATATTCCAACAGTATTTTTGTAATTTTTATTGTTAACGACAAATTTTGTACTTCTTATTTTGAATGTTGTTGACAAAAGCTAAGACTCCAATTAATTTTTATTTGCAATGTAAAATTTTTTGCTTCCCTTTATTCTGTACCAGTTGTAAATAATTTATACAGTCGGAATATTCCAAGCTAAAGCAGCTTACTAGCAGTTTTAATATTATACTATAACTATTGTTGACGTAACCTTCGCTGGTCTAGCATTAGAAAAATGTTTTTTTCCTTTTCATTAAAGTATTTCAGTGAAAACACAGCTTTCTATTTCCCTTTTTTTTAGATGACATGTAATTATGACAAACAGACTACGAACTAATGATCATTAAGACCTCGGATCATAAAAAGTTGCCCTAAATTATGTTTAATTCCGTCATTAAAGCCGGTACTTATCTAAAAAGTAATTGTTGCTAGAGGAATGTTGACAATTTGATTATTTAAATAAAAAAATTGATTGTATCCATTTAAATTTCTGATTAATATGCACTTTTTTATATAACAGCTGATATAATCTTACTTACACAATTTTTTTAGCTCTGTCAAATTTACTTAATGAATATGTATATAACAAAGCAATTTGATAGTTTACTTTAGTATTATTTTTTAGGTCAGTACTATGCCTTTTTGGATTATATCGTATTTAATCATTAATAATGATGATTACCCTGTGAACAAAAATGTATATTAGGAAAAACAGAGTTCGAAATATCGAATTTAAGTTTGACCAAATTTGACCATTTGACGTCATTCAAAATTCTTCACATCAGCAATAATTTTTAATTTTAAAAGATTGTATTATTGTAATTTTTGTAATACCTACTGTTATTTTAATTTTTTCTAATATAATAATATAATTTTTGTTATATTGTTTCTTCTTCCATTTTTAACAATACCAACACGTTTTTTATAATTTCTTCCAATTTTCTATTGACAACTCAAAATAAAAAATTTAGTTTGGAAAAAATATTTGAAAAAATTATGTAGGTATTTTTAAAGCAACGACCAAAAGTAGAACCGTTAATAATGATTAAAAAAATGTAAAACAATTATTTTTTTTTAATGAGCATTAATTTTCGTAGTCTGTCTTTGCATTTTGCATTCAAGACTATCGAAAGATCTTAATACTTTTTTTCTATACTTCTAATTTCAAAAAGCTTTTCAATCATCTCAATAGAGTACAATCGCTTGTATGTACAGCTCGTAATATAGCTTATCACTTAAGTTATTTTGTGCTCATTCCTATCTGATAGGTTACAGCAAATGCGATGCGATACTTAACGAAAAAGTGATTAAAATTTGTTCTGAGGCTTATATTTACCAAGGTGAAAAATTTAAAATTTTTTGGTTCGTGGGCTTACTTTTATTAACCGAAGTGGAAAATTTTACGGACATTATTAGCGGGTTGTTATGCTTTCTTCTACTATGTTAATTTTCAGGTATTACTTTTTTCGTTTGTTTAAAGACTTACTTTAGATGTTCCGTTTTTCAACAATACATATATTATTTTTTATTTTCTTTGACCGTATTGCAACATAGTCAATACAAGTTACTCAAGAGATGATTAATGTTTCTGTACAGATTTCCGGCAAAGTTCCGCCATCTGTTTAACTAAAACTGGCAAAAAGTATATTTGATTTAAAATTCTTCCTTAGCAAAGATCATTTTGCGTCTTCAATATTAAAAATTGAAAATTTAATGATGAATTGCAATTGCTTAAAAAATTAGAAAATTCAAACATTTTATAAAATTGTTTCGCGAAATCAAAAACTCTTTAAACATTTAAATGTATACAATACATCAAGAGGGCTAAAACAATAAAAATCTTATAAATTATTCATTAGAATAATTCATTATTTGTTTAGAGATCAAGAATTTTTTCATTTTATTTTTCTTATTGTTTTTTTTTTGTTATATTAAATATGCAACATAATGTCAAATTATATGTTTTAAAAATTCGATTCTAAGAAATTGCGATGTAAGATATTATTGAAGCCAATCATTATTACAGAATAACAATACAGTCAGTATTAAAATTATTTACAAAATATAATTGCAAAAAAAAATAAAATATAAAACGTTTGAGTTGAAAATGAACCCGAAATGTTCAATTTCCTACGTTATCAAAAGTTAAATATTTTATAGAAATTTTGTGTTTTTAACAGTAACATAGGAAGAAATATCTTCTAGTACATTAATAACGGAACAACATTTTGTAATTACATGTGTGGGAATTATGATGTTATGTGAGTAAATTTATTAATTTTTCTAGCATAACAACCAACTCTTTAAATGTGGAAAAAAAATAGTAGTAGTTTTTCAGGAACTAAGCCTTCTTAAATAGCGTAATTCGATTTTATTGAAACTAATATCATCATAGATATATAAAATATAGATTGGCAGCTTGGTATTGCTTTCTCTTTCTCTCTAATACATTATCATATTAATTATTAAATGTCAGATTCAGCCAAAAATGAGCATATGTTTTTCAATATTTCAACTCAGCTGATTTGATTTTATAAATTTAACAGCCATTTCTTAATATTTTGATGGTTTTGTAGAATAGATTCTTTTCAATTTTTTCCTATTGAATTTAAAATTTATCTACACATATTTACTAATTATTAATTTTTTATACTTTTTCTGTTTTAAATATATTATTTACGCTAATACGATAATTTGAAAATCATTTCATTTCATTTTATTAATTGCAATTTTAGAGCATTGAGAAACGTTTTCAAAGAAAAATAAAGGGGAAAACTTTAAATTTGATGGAAACGATAAATATTATATATATGCATATTATACAAGTGATTAGATAATATACATTGATTATTAAATAATAATAATAATAATAATATTTATAAATAATATAAATTTGTATACATATAATCTAATATGTTTTAACCCATTAAAGCCTGCTCATAGATCCCGGCGGACAATCATTATGAAATTTTCTAAGAATGGTCATAGAGGTCATAGAAGTTGCCTGTGGTCATAGAATTTAGACATCTAGCTTTTTCCACGCCTGAGATTTGGAATGGGTATTTAAATACCCAATCGGCGTTAACGCTACTACATTTTATATAAATTTTTTTAGTTTTTTTTTTTTTAATTTAAAATTTCATAAATATATTATTTCAAGTAGGAATAATTTACTTGAAATAAAAGATCCATCTGATATCTATTGATCTGATATCTATTGATGGATAGTGGATTATATGACAAAATATATAATTGTTCTGTATTGTAAGATTTAAAATGTTTTTTAACTTTTTCAGATTATCATGGTTTGAATTTTGACCGCTGTATTTTCAGGTTTTAGAAATTCAAAAGTGAATTGATAAAGTTATACAGTTTCAAATGTAGTGTTATGTAAAACTAATAAATAGGCTAAGATTGATATAATTCTGTTTAAATTACTTTAATATTCAACTTTTTGAGACATGGCCTAATGTTCCATACAAAGCGGTACGACCGAAAAAATCATAACATAACAATTGACCAGCCACTGGTCATTCATGAGTACAAACGGCTGGATGCTGTTGATCTGTTTGATATTGCTATGAACAATTATCGAATTAAAGTTCGTGGTAAAAAATGGTATTGGCCATTGCTCACAAATGCATTTGATGCCGCAACGGTGAATGCATGGAAGTTGCATGTTTTCTGCACAAGCTATGAAGTTGTGATTTCTATGGGTATATTTGATTGACTCGTAACACTACCACAAGTAATCAGCCGTCCATGTAAGCGAGTACTTCTTAATGCGTATCAAATGGCCAAATACACAGATCGTGTCGACCATATAGAAAAAAATGCCTAAACGCAGTCGTTGTAGACAATACGGTATTAAAACACAATTTGGTTGCAAAAAGTGTTCGACTACTTTGCATCCCAAATGTTTTTTTGACTTTCACAATGATTTACCACGAAACAAAATTAAAATTAAAAAGCGAGAAAGCGAAATAATTTTTAAAATATAATTTTACAATATTATTATTTAAATACTTTACTTTTTTAGATTTCTTCAAAAAGATACTGTGAATTGTGCCTTATTTTCATAAAAATATAAATTTTTTTTTCACTAATTTTTATAAGAATTTTTTCATACTCTATAGACGGTTGGGTATTTAAATACCCATAAAGGTAATTCATCTCTAGAAACGAGGTAAACACTGCAATCCAAAAATTTTTTTTTATTAGATTGAGGAAGCTTGAGGCTAAGTGATCTTTAGAAATTTTTCCAACTTTTCCATTTTCCTATTTCCCAAAAACTATTTTTTATGAAAATGTTTGGGACTTAAAAAATCCTTAGTTTTTGAGTCCCACTAACAACGGCAGTTCTTGAGAATTTTAATTAGCTCACTGAGAACGAATTATGGTCCTGCTTTTTTTCTCTCTAATAAAATCAAAACTAGCTCAATATCTGTTACCCAACGGCAGATATAGCTATTTTAATGCACTAAGGTTTTTGAGTACTTATTACCCAATAGGCAGTAATGGGTTAATATTATCAATATATAAGACATAAGATTTCACCTTCACGGGAATGTATAAATAATAGAATCTATGTGAATTTAGTTTTATAAAATTATATATAATGTATACGATAAAGTAAAAGAATTTTTTCCCACTCTTGGTCATTTTATTTAGTTTAACATCAAACATTAACATCAATTTAATTATTTTGTTTATATAATTCTTATCAAGAACATAAATATATACGTATCAAAACATCTTTTTTTAACTTTACTTTTTGATTTGTTAATTATATATTATTGTAAATTTTGTATAAATTTACACATATACATGCTTGTAAAAGAAAATTTTAAAATAATTATTTTAAATTAATTGAGATTTTACGTTAAAAATAATCCAATTATTAAAATTATTGTAATTTTATATTTTTTTTTTACTGTAAAACTTTTCATATTACATTGGTGCGAAGTTTCCATTTTCAAGGGAATTATTTGCAGTAGAAACTAAATTATTTGTACTCAGATTTTTCAAAAACAGCTGACCAAAATTTTTATTCTAACTGCCAATCTATATTTTATATATCTATGGTTACCCTACTGTACTCTCAATCATTTTTTGTCATTTATTTTATCCTAATGACAAAGGATGCTGGTAAAGGTTGAACAACCAATAAAGCTTTTTTAGGTTTCACAGATAATCGAACACCTTTCGGTTAAAAATTATTTCTCTATAGTCTAATTGAAAGAATGACTGAAAAATGGAATTCAACAATGTGGCAAGTACGGGTTTAAATCCGCTGGAAGATAAAATTTGACGAGATAGATGGCGTAAACGTCGACAAATATAGAATAGAAATAGTAAATTAATCAACTACTTGGTAAAAATATAATTAATGATTACAGATATTTAAGCAATGTCTCTGAATCACGATATCTGAGTCACGCCAAATATACACTGCCTATATACACTGCCAAAGCGAGTGAAACAAATAAATTATGTATCATAATAAAACTATGTAATATAGCATTAGATTAAGCATCTAAATAACTTAACTCTCAACTTATCTATCTATTACATAAAAGCATAGTGATTGATTCGTTATCCCTTTGAATTGAAAGCTTTCCTTCAATTGGAGTTTTCCTTTTGTTTTGATTACTTTTGTACCCGAATGTGAATTAAAGTTCTGCAACCAAAATTTACAATAATTTACTTCTATTTTAAATTTTTCGTTTTATTCAAATATTACAAACTTAAAATATTCAAAACGGATAGATAAAAATTATTCAACCAAAAGAAAATTCGAATTGACAGGCGAAGAAGACGTCGGGACAGTCCAAACCTTCGTTGGAGAGACGAAATATTGGCAAACATGAAACAATTTCATATCTTCAACTAGAGAGCAGCCACCATTGGCCTACATAAAAATGGAGAATTTTAATGATTCAGGTCCAGGACCTACACGATCTGTTGGCGAGCTAAGTAAGTAAACTTTTGTGACTATTAATTAGTTTTTTTCAACTTGCTGACTGCAGATATGTTTTGTAGTTTTTTTACAAAAGTATTGGGTCGTTAGGTAAGTCGGGTTGTAAGTTGGTTCTTAAATCATTTCTGTTACAGTACATAACAGGTCTTCTGTGAACATCGATGTATTTTACTCATTCTGTATGTTACTACTTCTATCACAGCAAAGCTCCTGAATTCTGATACGTAAATTTTTAAATTACAATCTTCGAATTAGTAATAATGTTGCTTTTCGAAAATAGTTTTCCACAACTGCAAAAAAATTGTTGCTTCTAATGTGTTGATATTTTTTTTTTTTTGCTCCTAATTACTGCGCGTGAGAGTATAGGACCTCTATAAGACATAAATCCTCGTTGCTAATTAATTTAAAGATATTAAATTAGGAGAGGAAGACATAAAAAAAGCATATCTGTCAAACAAAAATAGTTCAAAAAACTCCGGTAAGCTAAAAAAGATTATTGTTAAACTAAAAAATACCAATACTAAACCTAAAATCATGCAAGCCAAAAAGAATAAAAAATTACACAATAATCTAGCAAATAATAGTAGCAAAAGGATCCAGGATAATTTTCATCAACGAAAGACTCACGCCATATAATTCGGCTAACTATTACGGTCAATCTGATGCCTCTTCATTATTATTATTTTTATTTTATTGAATATAATTTAAATTATACACAATTGCGACTTACAAGCTTTAGTTTCCAGCGCTATCGCCTTGATGCTTTTTAATATCGCATAAATTTATTGAATTAAATTACCACTTATCAGTGAGTAGCTAAAAAGTAGCATTTTTTCCCAAACATTATATTCAAAATTAATGATAGGTGAATATTGGTTCAAATATACATTAAAAATAGTAATAACTTTCTTACTACATATATTAAAAGTGTAGTTGTAGGTAATGTAATTAGTGTTGTTTAAATATTTTTGACAATAACTGTATGGCTCATACATTTAAGTCATTACATGTGTTCAGAAATAGAAAAATCAATGATTGTTAAACGAATCGTGAAAACTCTTCGAAAGGACAATTTCTTAAGAACAACAAAAAAAAAACAAAAAAACAACAATAAATAAATAAACATTAGAAAATGAAGCTTTATGCCTTCCTCATTCTTTTTCAATCTTCTCAAGACAAAAAAAAAATATTTTTTTTTTTTATTACTCTCAGTTTAATTTTATTTTATGATTTTTAATGTTTTGAATTCTTCAATTCATTCTATGATATAAAAATGTTAAATTACACAATTTTTTTCCTATTTCTTTTATTTTCTTTGTTTTTCTATAACACATTACAATTTACTCACACATCAAATAGCACACATATGAACAAAATGTTAATTTAATACGTGATATTGAAATTTTAATTGAAAATTTTTAACTTCAGCAAACGAAAAATACACACTTACAAAACAAAATTTCAAATAAAAAAATTAAATTAAAAAACAAAAAAAAATTAATAAATAAAAAGACAAAGCAAAAAAAAAAAATAATTTCTTGTGACACGTGATCTAATTTCGAACATGAGAAATTTTAGGACATAAGTTTTTTGTTTTTATTTATTTATTTTGTGACCCTTTTTCACGATTTCGTACCACACATGGACATTAAATTTTCATTAAATATCAAAGATTGGGCCACAAAAACAAAAATTTTTAGAATCAAAAGTAGGGAGGAAAAATGATAAAACAAAATAAAGTTTAATTTTTATTTCAAGGATACGAAAATTCGGTTATTAAATTTTTAATCCATTCTTATTTTGATAATAATAATTTCTTCTTGTTTATATTTATTTTTTTTTTTTTGTTGTTGTTAATTTATTATTTGAGAATCAATTGATATAAAGTTGAGAGCTTTATGCAGACTTAATATAATATTGAATTTTAGTAAGGTGTACATTTCACAACAGTTGAGGTGAGTAGTTATTCTTTGTATTGAGTTTGTCACAGTTTTTTATTTATATTAGGCTTGAATTGTCAAGACATTCGAAACTAAATAGAAGAAACCCATAATTCGGCGTAATAATGTAATCCATAAAATCTAGTAAATATTTGTTAACCCTCGCTCAATAGATTTACCTAACTTCGTTTTTCAGACTTTACAGAACGTATGTACCTCTTGCTGCAAATAACGTGTAACTAAAAGATATATCATTCTCTTCTAGAGTCAAATTCTAAATAATTAAATCCATGTAAGGTAATCCATTTATGATTTTCTTAATAACTTCTTGATTATGTTTTAAAAATAAAAAAAAATTGGAGAAAATGTTATTAATTGATTTAGCCAAATTGTTATTTAAGTATGATATTATATTAGATCTTCTTAGACATAATAGTCATAGTACCGTACAACACTAGAGTATACCAAAAGCAAGATGAAATCGAAGACAACTTCGATTGAACAAAGATTGAAGTTAGCGGATGAACGATAGTTGCACAAGATAATGGAGTAAAGTTATGAATGAGATTAAAGCTCACTCCGAGCTGAAGAAGCAACAGATATGATGATAACAATGTATAAATTATATCTCGTACTTATAACTATTGATTGCATAATTTATTTTATATTTTATTTTCAATTATTTCCATATTATTATGTATATATAAAATTAATTGTAGCCTATATGCTTCTACCGATAATGAGACTTTTCGGTTTTAGCGCATTGTTTCAAACTTCGCCCTTTTGTGTTATTTTACTGTATAGTAATAAAATAGAAGATTTAATACATTTTTATGGATCTTGTTTCGCGCAACCTGCATTTTCTGAACATGGGTTTTTGCACAATTTTGACAGACGGGTACGACATATTGCATTAATGGTACAATGATTTTATATATCATTTCATTAAATTGCTTAGATTAGGTACTTTTGGAAGTAGATCTATATTACTAAGATCTATATTTGCGAAGTTGCAAATTGGCTTATTGTAATTGCCCGTATTAATGCTGTTAATCAACTGAATCAATAAAGATACCTGATTTAGTGATTCGATATTCTGCACAAGATGTTTTCGGTTAAGTACATTTGATAAAGATGCTTCTTTAAAAGACAGTGGTCTGTTATTATCCCTGTCAGGATAGGTGTCTGTGTTTACTTGGCCTCATGAAAGGTGTATCCAAAGATAGTATAGGTACCCATATTATTGTGAGTTTATTTGTTTTCACCAGGGTTTTAAGTAACTATTTTTTTTTGTAACTACACTCGCTACTGCATGCTTTTTGCATAGAGTGTTTTTAGCTTTTATTTTTATTGTTTGCTTAATTTAGTATATAATATTTTGCTTTTGTAGAACACTTTTCTTTTCGTTATTTTATAATTCTTAATATATAATTATAAGTTTAATTGATATTTTACTCTCTAACTTTATTTTTGAATACAATTTTATAAATTTCTTTTTTCTTCTGTTCTTATGATTATATTAAAATAATTACTTACTCAAATTTGTTAATTTTGTTAATTGTTTAATTTATAAATTATGTTAATTTGTATTTTTTTATTTATTCTCTTAAATCTTTTTAAATTAAAAATTTTTTTTATATTAAAAACCGCTTGTCTATAGAACAGTTATTATATTTTAATTAAACAATTAAATAAAAATGAAAAAAAAAAAAAAAAGTATTTCCAAACAGTCTCATACTAGCCTTTTATGTGATGGTATATGAATTGAAAGCTAGTATGGGTGTATGACTAGTATGTAATTGATAGCTAGTATGACTGCTTTACTATCCGTATAATAATGGTGATATAATCTATTGAAGCAGCAAGTCGGTATACTCTTTTAAACATCGACTTTTCGATCATTTTTTTGGACATGAACTCTTAGAATCCATTTAACCATTTATTTACAGTTATATATAAGAATAGTTAATCTATTTTATTTATTTTTTTAAATATTTGAATCGTTAACCAATTTAGAAAAATTTATTTTCCAATTTATAAAACTAAAAATTAAAAAATACTATTTTTGAGAAATGATAAAGTTTTATTGGTGTATTATAATCCTTAAGGATATAAATATGACAATTTATTAATAAAAACAAAAAACAAAACTATATCTAGTTATTTATAATTAATTATAGTGGTAATTAATTGACAAAAATTATTTTAAAATAAGTGAATTCCAAATCTCATTTTCGAATTCTGAATAATAAGTAATATCCTAGGAGAATAATTTTAATTAAAAAGAACAAGAATATCATGGACCTTATATCATTCCTAGAAATATTTCTTTAAAATTTTCAAAATTTTACTTTTTTTTAATTTTTTTGTTTTTGTTTTACCCTAATCTCAATGGAATTATAATTTACTAAAATTAAAATCTTTAAATCCTTCTGAGATTTAGATTGAAATCCATTTATTGGATACAAAACAAAATTCTTAATTAAATTTTAATTAATTTATAAAGTTTTGGAAAATTTTAAAAACACCTGAGACTTTACACAAAATATAAAATAATAATAATAATAAAAAGAAAAAACAATAATTAAAATATAAAAATATTGACTAGATTTTTGTTTTTTATTCTTCTCTATAAAAATATCTTTTTTAATACTTTTCTATTGGAAATATCAACATATTGGAAAATTAATCAGAAATTTAAATATTTTTAATAAAAATAAATTATTTTCCACTTTATTTGGTATTTTTTTTAGCTATTTGTTTTGTTATGCAAGTATTATTCAGTGCTTTAACTCAAGTCTATTAGTCTCAAATCTCAAGTCTCAAGTCTAATACTACTACTACTACTACTATTACTACTACTACTACTACTACTACTATTACTACTACTACTTGTACTACTACTACTACTACTACTACATCTACTACTACTCCTACTACTACTACTACTACTACATCTACTACTACTCCCACTACTACTACTAATGCTCCTACTATTCTTTGCAAATACTCATGATATGCTAATAATTTAGAATTACTGGTCCTTACAAAAAAATATATACAGCTATGAGAATTTTTAAAATACTAATTCACTTACTTTACAATAATAATGTGTTTTAGTAATAATGTATGTATTTAATATTTAATATAAAATATTTAATTATTTATATTCAAATGAATGTTATATTAAATAAGAATTATACGGTGGCACATTAGTTGAAAAATTTTATCGTGTCCCGATTTTGTTAAATGGTTAACATGTTCAGGGTTTAGTCTTGTTTAAAATTGCTTTAATTAGCAGCCAAGAAGACTTGGATCAAAATTTTAATCAAGCATAAATTTTAAATTTCAAAATTAAGTAATTTTGTGCACAAAAATGTTGTATGTATTGCATTCTTAGAATTTTAATAGATATTATATTTAATGTATAGTTATAGGCTAATTTTTCAAATAAAAATATACCTAATATAAAATTTCCGAAATGTATCTAGCTATTTCATAATTTAAAAAAAAAAAAATACCCACAAAAATGATTTCATTACCTAAGTTGATTTGTACTTCACATATGATTGATTGCTATGGCTATGAACATTATTTCAATTTCTTAAGATATTTTTTTCAATTACCTACGGTCAATGTCTAAAAATGAATTTTCTTTCACAAACAAAAGAGAACAAAAAACCCTCTCACAAACATCAAAAATTTAAATCTGAGTTTAATATTCATTCTTATTTTAGAATCTTTCCAATCATTTCATCTCTTATTCAAAAAAATTGATTTCAATGAAAATCTAATCAAAAATTAAATAGTTTAATAAAAAAGAAATGTTTATCTTACCTTTCATAAAATTTTTGCATAAATAATAAAAAAAAAAAAAAACAATAAAAATTTACTAACCATACTTCAATTATAATCATCGTCCATGACAATTAATTTTTAGTCTTAAACAATTTTGTGTATCCATAATAATATACTGAAATATTGGTTTCTCAATCTAAATATCTGAACGTACATAGCATATCAATATACATATATACACACAAACTATATTATAATATATAAATCAAATAAATCCCTGTCAATATATCCTTTATACAATTTTTTGTTACCTTAAAAAAATATAAACAAAATATTAAAACATGAACGTATATTAACCTTTGAGGGGTAGAAGGTCTTGTTGGATCCTTATACAAATGATATCTCCACAATGCTATTGTTTCTTACAGTAAAAGCTAGATGTAGTCGAGCTACACAAAAAAAAATGTTTCAGTTTAAATTAAATGAAATTATCGATTTTAACCTAAAGCTGCAAAAGCCTCAAATTTAGTCAAGAAAAAAAATTAAGTGTTCGAAAGAAGAATACTAAACAAAATATTTGGTCGCAGAATAAATAACAATAGTGAATACCAAATTAGACCAAACGAAAAGCTAGCAACACTAACTGAATTATACAATTTGTAAAATTAATTAAGGGACAACGCCCAAGATAAGTAGAACATGTGGTGAGGATGACTGATCTAAGTATGCAAAAAAAGATTAGATTCAGAAGTGCCGTAAAAATTAAAACAAGAGTTAAACAAAGATAAAAATGGCCGATTGAAACTGAAAACAACTGTCGAAACATTAACGGATGAAGAACATTTGCCCACGATAAAGTGAAATGGAGGAAAATTGCAACAATATCACTAACAATGATAGCACCGATCATCATGCATCATGTATAATACAATGTTTCCATGTATTTCACCATATTACATTCATTTTGCATCCTCCCAGCAACTGAATAAACTTGTATTGCAAATTCTTTTGCAAAAAAAAGTATTACTGAGTTTTGAAATTTCAAAGTTTTATAAATCAACAAGAAGCTCCAATTTCAAAAAATTATGTCAAAATAAAAATAAGGTACTGTAGTAAGGTTAAAAAATTACAACAATACACAAAAAAATGCATACATATCATTTTATCAACACAAATACATACATATACTCAAAATTTATTTATGGATGGATCAATCCGTCAATGAACAAAGACAAAAACACAAACAACAACAATATTTTTATTTTTCCTCCTCGATCCCAATCCTTTAAACCAGTTTCAACCTCTTTCATTCCT
This sequence comes from Argyra leucocephala, assembly GCA_963942445.1. Lineage (NCBI taxonomy): Eukaryota > Metazoa > Arthropoda > Insecta > Diptera > Dolichopodidae > Argyra > Argyra leucocephala. Next base: position 82,654,841 of record OZ012677.1, read on the forward strand.
CCGGAAGAAATTCAATTAGAAGAATGGATAAATATCTGTATGAAATGTATATAAGTATAAACATACATATATTTGGGGCTTGTTACAGGATTTTCTGGGTATATTTTTTTTCTGTTTTTATTTATGTTGCACATGATATGAAACAAAGGCAACATAGCTTTTTCTAAACCCTCTTAACAATAAGGTAAAAAATAAACAAAAACAAATAAAGAATAAAAAAAAAATACATTTCCGAAAAATACAAAAAAAAAGTTAAAAAAAAAAATGTTTATGAATAATTTATGACTTTTATTCAATTTATTATGGATATTCTTTAGCTATTTTAAAGAATCACTTTCAGTCATAATATCCTCTTTTATATGATTATGGGTTCTTTTATAGACATCCGAATAATAATTTATCATTATCGATTTTGAAAGGTAATAGAATTTAAGTTTATGATGTCCAATAAAATAAAATCACCAACTACTTGTACTTCTGTTATGTAGATTTGATTCCAAAGTTTTTATTATTATTAATGTTATAATATGTTAATAAAGTACGTGAATAAGAGTATAATAAAATAGAAGGCGATCTGCCCAAAATATAACGACAAATACCTAATATTTAGTTAATTGACTATGAAAATGACATGCATTTGATAATTAGTAATATAGTTCAAGCAACATCTATATATATATACAGTGGTAGGTAAAATTAATTACAGACTCAATAAATTTTAAAATTTTTTTTTGGTTTTTCTTTTCTTAGGACAGAGTTTACAAATGTGTTGAAAAAAACTTTGGGAATCAATTTTACAAAGCGTTCTTAATTTAAATTTAAATTTTCGGCTGAAAAAAATCTCAAATGACTCAGGTAGTAACAGGGTTCTTTTGCTATGTCACCCGACAAAAGTAATTACACATTTGGTTTCATATACACTAATTATATACACATGTATCTATATTTGTTTTAGCAGCACAAAAATATTTGTACGAACTGCTAGAACCATTAATTGAGGGAAACAATATTGTAAAACTTATAAAGCCACAAAGGCTCAGAATGACTGATCTAAGGATGCTAAAAGAATATTAGACGCAGTACCGTACAATATTCGAGCTACTACATATGAATACTTTAACCAGTGTAACCAAATATCTTTATTAGCATTAATATACTTTAATATACTAATTAATCCTGCGCTCTTGTTATTAGATATTGTTTCAATCGGACATTGACATCCACATTTCTTAGTGCATACAAAAAAACTTTGATCACAACATTATTCCAATGAGCGATTTGAACCCGGGACCTTCTAATTACTATATAGTAGTTAGATCACATAACCAATACACCATATTGATCTATAATAAATAATTATTTACTAACCGTTGGCAAAATATTTCTCATTCCACTAACTCATAACAAATTGCAAGAAATGTATTCTACAAAGTTATTGGCAAACAAGATAGGAGAAAAAAAGCCTAATGTTTTAAGCCTAATGCCATTCTGGAACGTATTCCTAAGTACTGTACTGAAGTCTTAATAAAGAAAAATAAATACTTCAGTTAACCATTGTGACTTGTGATACTACCTGATAATCTCCCAATAGTTATTTCGTCATCCAAATATGAAGACTCAGTTTCATAATCGATTTTCGTCATATATAAGAACGGAACCAAATATCCAAAAGGTAATCTCAAGTATCCATTTGGTTTTTTTGAATATAAGATTTTTGACGGAATAGATTTATATTTTGACTGTGATAAAATCTGCTTTCAATTGTGTCCATTTGACCTACATTTTAGAGTTGGCAAGATCAACTATTTATAAATTTTTGGTTTTGTTTGTTTGTATTTTTTTTTTTTAGAGAAAATATGTTAAAATATAAATTATTGGACATTCATATAATACAAATATATACATATATTATTAAAGTACTTATAAAAAATTTCCTTAAATAAGGACACGTGTGGTATATTGATACCATTGATTATAAGTTTTAGTAGATACGCTTTTGAAACAAATTTTTCAAAAATAAAAAAGTGTTTTTTATACCCATTTTTTTTTGTTTCTTTTTTTGTTTGTGTATTTTTCAAACGAATGGAATTAGATTTTCCTTTCTTGTTTACTTTTATTTTTGCTTAATTTTTGTTTTTTTTTTCTTCTTTTGTTTCAAAATTATTAGTTTTTTTCTGTTTGTTTTTTTGTAATGGAATTTTAGAATATACTTTTAAAAAAAAATACACAAATAACTTTCAATTATAGCTACAAATTTTAAAATTGTCAAATAGTTTGCAGCACATTTTTGTTTTCAATTAATGATTCAGACTTAAGAAATTATTTGAATTCATACAAAATGTGTATGTGTATAACTTCTGTTGTGTATTTAATTAATACAAAATTGTATATAGAATTTAAAACTAATTAGAGTAGAACATTTAAAGTAAACTTAACTTGCTATTTCATTGTTTTAAGCCTAACAAAACAATAATTACCACTTTTTTTAATTTGTTTTGCAATGAATGCAAAACAGCAGGAAAGAAGGATATAATTAATTAAATAAAATTATGTATGTCCTGAAAGGAAATTAAAGAATAAATTGTAGAAAAAATGAAACGCTTAAATCAACTAAAATAAATTTTCTTAAATATGTCATTTTTTCACGAGTTTTCAAAGCATAAAGATTCCGAAAACTACAACAACAGAATTATCAATTATTACACCTGAAAGTTGTACTTTCTAGATCATATGTAATGAATTAAAGTCATGCCAAATCCAGAAATTCCAATTAAAGAAAAATTCTAGTTTCTGTAGAAATAAAAATCGTACCAATCATTTTGGACCACTAAATGTATTGTTTTTATAGTATATGTCTCTGCAGCAAACTCTATTTAAAAAATTGACATATTTCAATTAATAATAAATTAAACACTTGGAAAAACAAAGTTTTTCAATATAAACACTTAGCAGAATAACCTTTCGCTACTCACTAGTAAATATTTAAAACATAAACACTTGACAAATACGAATAAACATTTAACTATTTTTTGTCGTAAATTTAAACTTAATAATTCACAGTCTTATTATTTGGTTCTTGCATTGAATTTTCTTGAAATTTTGTTGAAATAAAATATTAATATATGACCCTCACACTTGGTAGGTGTATTTCGCATTAAATGGTTTAAATATATTCCGTTAATTAAAAAAAAAAATTATTTTGCTAATCGTACTTTTACTGGGTCGATTTTCTTAGTCATTTGCCAAATTGGGTTTTTATAAAAAGTTAGCTGACTAAATGTCCATTTGCGACTTAGTTATTTACTAAATGTACTGTACCTCTTTATATGGTATACAAACTCTTTAATATAAACCCTAACCCAAATACATCGCTAATTAACACGCTGGGTGCCACAGTAGGTAGATATAAAAGATAGTTGAAGTTTTTGTTATAACTAAAAATAAAATGGAGCTATGTTATTATGAAGACGAAGTTACTCTACAATAGATTTAATTAATTTAAAAACATTTTAACTAATAGATATATCATAATAATTCTAAAAAAAAACTATTGTATGTAATTATGTATATCAAATTTCTGCAAAGCTTTTGTGTAATATATCATAATCTTCAATTAGGTTATCACTAATATCAAAGTGTGTCAAAGTATCATCTGTTATGACAACGAACTTACTATAAAATAGATGTAGCCTTTAACACTTATATTAGTTAACGAAAACTTATTTTGTGCATCCATTCAGTGTTCAGAAAATACAAATCTACTTTAAAAGCTAATTTTACATATTACTAATGTAATGGTAAATACAACAAATCAAATTTACATTTTGCTATTTTTTTCTTTTTTAAATATCATTAAATCAACATAATATTCTAATTTAGTTCAATATTAAACCTTCTAGGCAAATTGTCACATACTAAAAATAATTGCACAACCATGTATAATTTTTAAATTTACAAAAATTACTAATTTCACCTCAATTATGTGGAAATATTTATTAACATTTAGTTGTGGATTGTATTTGAAAAACAATGGTATAATATTAGTAGATATGTAGCAATGTTATATACAATAATAACCAATTTATTTACAAATTCTAATTCTTTTTTTACTGACCATTGAAAAATACAAAAAAAAGAGCAATAATGCAAAAAAAAAAAACAGAAATTATGAGATTAATTCAATTGGGATTAATTTTTTAATAAATATTTCCCAAAAGTAATCAAGTAGAAATAAAATTGCGTATAAAATTTAAATATCTAAAACAACAAAAAAAAAAAATCTATTCAAAACAATTCCCTTTTTGTTCTTTTGGGTTTTACTTTTTTATAATTCTATTTTTTTTTTTTTTTGTATTATTTTTGGAATATGGTTTTCTAAAGGGATCAAATTATGTGTAATAACAATTTGGTTTAATTTGATGATGCTATTACTTATTTTGTTGTTATTTTATTTATTTATTTATTTTTTGCCACATTAATTCAAATAATTTGATTTACTCTGATAATAATAGTTATAAGAATATAAAATTGTAGATAATTTTTATTTTATTATAAAAATAATACAAAACTATAAATTAAACTAAATTAAACTAAAATTATTAAATATTATGATAATTTTATTTTATTTTTTGAACACATTTGTTCTATTTAGAACTACATAATATAACAATGTTAGATTAAATTCAAAACAAATTCACTGAATTTTGACTTGTTACACTTTGAGTACCTTTTAAATATCTATTAATTTTTTTTTTTTTTGGTTTAAATGTACTTTTTAGTAATTGGTCTTTAGTGCTTCAATATACGAGTATATAAAATGACTTATTGTTTTATTAATGTCTATACTCTATAGCGTTCGATTAATCGTTTTGGTGTACTGTCTGTCTGCGTGGAGTTTTGATGTCCTTTTGGTGCTTTTTTTGGCTTGACTTATTTTGAAATATTCATAATGATGTCAAAAGCTTTTCTTTGACGTCCCAAGCTCTTCTTATATCGGCCCATATAATAAGATTGTTCTTTTTATAGTTAGTTTTAATTATTCAAACTTATATATAATATAAATATTCAATAATTTTTTTGTCTATGATTTAAATATAACATAGTAACAATCCAAAATATACAATGCTTCTCTTACTATACTAATTATTTATTATTTTTACAGAGGTTAGCCTAAAGAAATGTTGTCTTTACAGCTGAAATATTTACAAATTATGATTTTAATAGCTATTTAGAAATACATTATTTACAAGGAAAAGTGGAAAACCCTTTTGTAAAATAAGCTTATAGCTACACTTAAGACTATACTAATACTATTTTAAAAATTGTATGCTAGGCACAATTTAAATTTATAATCAGTACATATTTTGGACAATCATGTTCTCAGAAAACTGCAATTTGAAGTTAAATTGCTCTCTTAATGTTGATATTTTACTCTCTATAGTATTCAAGCAGGTCCTTGTGTGAAGTTTCGAGATTGAGTAATAAAAAGAAAGGTTAAACATCAATTTTAATATTCAATTTCAATTTGAAGCTTTGATATGTGGGTCTTTGCGCAATCACCCCAGATTGAAGATCCGTACAGCAGAATAGGTTGAAAAATAGTTTTCATTAAAATTTATTTATTTGCTGTAGATAAAATTGAGCTCCTGTTTATGAATGGATATAGTACCCTAAGGGCTTTGTTGGTTTTATCAATCGTATTACTGATTTGTGGCTGAAAAGCTATTTTTGAATCTAATGTGATGCCTAAGCATCTTATTGAGTCTACCCAGGCTATAGGGTTTGTGTTTAACAACAATAAATTACGTCTGCGTGTGAAATATATTGCACTTGTTTTTCAGTATTTATTGTAAAGTTGATATTTAGAATGGTTAAAAACACGTACGATTTAGAGTGGATATGTAGAAAGTAAATTGTTCCTTGTTCATATATTGGTAAGTTAATTTGCAAGTTTCGAACAAATCATGTTTGTAGTTCCAATGTGGCTCATGATTCTCTCTAAATAATCTGGTAAGTAATTAATTCGGATGCAGTTAAATATCTGGTGCTATACTTCCTAGCTAATATATAATTTGCTAAATTGACTGTTAATGAAATCATTTTTTATATTATTTGTACATTGTATCAATCTGTGATTTATATTACAAAAACTAAGTAATTTTCATATGTCTTTTGATAACTCAACAATTTTCATTAATAGCTAAAGGGGTTATTTCAACGGTTTTATACCACCTCTCGATTTAGCTTAGCTTACTGTAACAAATATATTTTTATGTTGTTGATAGTAAAAAATATAATTGAAAGTATAGTAACAGCTTAAATAAAATGGAACTACGCTATTTAGGAAGGTTTCCTTCTTAAACTACCACTATATTCTTGCTTAATTAAGTATGGTAATTATGATAAGTATTGTAAGTAAATGTGGAGAACTACTACTATTGTCAGGATATAAGCCTGAAAATAGTGGTAGTTCCATTTTATTTAAGCTGTTACCAGATTATACTTTCAATTATATTTTTTCAATGCCAACAGGTACAACAAAGAGTACTCGACAACGTCAAAAACTCAAAAAAAATTATGTTTTGCTTCATCGGAAATCGAACCTTTTGCGTCACCCAGCGTAAACTAGACTCATCCAAATAAATTAGTTGTTAAGAATTTATCATCTTTTCTGTGATGATTTAAGGTATTTTACGTTACTTAAGTCTTTTATTCTCAAATTGTGAATTTGATTTTTATCTGTATTTTTAATTTTGTTTTTTATTCTACTTACTTCATAGATCTTTATTTTGGCTGCATTTTATGTTCGAAAAACTTCGACTTTGACTATTATTTTCTATATTTTAAGTAAACGTTTTTTTTTTCACTTAGGGCGAGTCCGGTTGGATTTGATTTAATTTGGTTATAAAATCTTATGTGAGTTTTAAAACTTTTAAAAAAGCACTACTATAACTATTGATGAGTTCCAGCAGTTTTGATAAATGAAGCACAATTTTAATTTTAGGTAATACTAAATATTCTTTATCCAAACCATTATTGTTAAGTTTCATGCCATTAATACCTACCAACCTACCTGCATCGTTCAATTAACGTTTTATTCTCAGTTTTTATTGTACAGATTCAAGCGATTTAATTAATAAAAATTCTTCATTTTTAATATATATTTTTTTGTTCTTCTATTTTTGTTGAAAAAAAAATTCACTTTAATATTTCAAAAAATAAAAATGTCAATGAAACTTTCAAAACTTTCACATATATAGTAATTTAATATTCATATAATCCAAACAACGACATAATTTTTAATTAAATAAAAACAAAAATGGATTTTTAATCAAATCCACCAGATACCCACAGGATTGATATTATCATCACTTTATTTAATAATATTTGTATGTTTCCACTTGTCACTCAATCAACAATTTTACGATCAGATTTTTCGGTCACCATAAATCTTTTCTAGTGAAACATTTCACATATGATTAAAGTTATTAGAATAGCTATCATTCTTTGGGAAACATCCCAAAGAGAACAAAAAAAAAATCTCAAAATCATGAGTCGATGAACTTCACGAACATTATTTTTTCATATTATTTTCAACATTAGACCTAAAGGTATGCAATTAAATACGGAGGAAAAAAAACTGAGTCGCTGTTAAAAAAATTAAAATAAGGATGAGGCGAAAATTTAATACGTAGATTTTTTTTTGTTTCAAAACTTACTCTCCTCAAGGAGAGAACTATATAAAATAATATTCAATGCCTGGATAATTTTAAAAATATATAAAACGTTATATTTTATAATAAAAAAACAAAAATCCGATTTTCTTTTTGTCAATTTTGTTTTTTTTTTGTTTTTTTTTTTAATGTCTTTCATATTCTGTTTAAATATTATGAAGTTGTCTGCATCTCATCTCTTTTAAGTTAAAGTGAACTGGATAAATTAATACCCGAGAAATATAATGAAAATAGTTCGGTTAAGAAGAGGAAGAGATTGTAGAAACCTGGGTTTGTTTTATAATATGCGAATGACAAGTTTTTGAGTATTTTAATTTTGGGACGATGTTAAGCACTTCAAAGTTTCTGTTTTTCTTCTCTTGATCCTTTAATTTTCTTCATACTTTTATTTTTGTTATTTTTGTTTTTTTTTTATTTTTTTAATGTTGAAATTGTTCTTTCATAGAGCTTTTGAGATTTAACAGTTATACCGTATACCTAAATAGATTTATAAACATATGTATATATACATATAGATAAATACATACGATACGTATATCCGTAAAAGGATTAAAACTGGTGAAGTTTAAACAAAGCAAGTTTTAACATATTTTCATCTTCACTTAAAATGGTTGTTGTGGTGGTGGCTGATGTGAGAAAACTTTTAATTAAAGTCCGTGGAAAGTTTTCATTTCTCATGGTTTACTTATGAACTTGTTGGTTTTGTTGTGTTTCATTTATACAAAATAAAGTACAACAATAACAAAAAATATGTTCTCATTTTCTTGAAACTTTAATTTTTTTGTTATTTTATTTGATTTTTTTTTTTTGTTTATGATAAAGTAAAAAAAAATGTTTTTAATTTAAACATTTAAGCAATGAATAAATTTTAAAACTCTAGTGAGTACTATAGAGTATCATTTAGAATACTATAATAAAGAATGCTACATTAGAACTGTACAACAACCGTATTTTCAAAAGAATTTCAACTATGGGTGATCTCTAATTTAATATCAGAAATCATTTTAGTACTAAACCAACAAGAAGGTAATCTCTGGAAAATCATTAATCCAAAGTTAACAACTCTTAAGTCTTTAGTCAAGTGTTCCGTTGTGTATTTTCGAATAACATCTTGCAATAAAGAACCTACATATTTTTAATTTGAGTTGAAAATGTCCAACGTCCTTTCACACATTTTGAATGAAATCAAAATTCTATGCTAAGTAATTACAAAATTTCATTTTAACACATCAATCAAATATGCCAAGAAGCAGTTAAAGATACTGTAATCAACTCTACAATCCTAAAGAACAAAAAATATCTGCAAAAGTTTATTAAGGTGAAATTTTTATCACAGGATAAGAAGCTCAAATTAAACTGGATCTTACGTAAAGTCAATTACATAATTTATATAAAGTCTAAAGAGCCGCAAAGGTCGATTGCACTATTAGACTAAAAATAGTGAAGTACTTGCAAAATATATGATTTGCTATACAGTCATACATCGTCGCTGTAATGCTTGATTGATGAGTTGTATAGTAAACAAATGAGAAATGTAGAAATGTTGAAAAAAAAATAAAAAATAAATATTGGGTGTTTATAATAAGTTAAAATACATTATGTTACTGCTGAAATCTCTTTAATTGATTAAATAATTATAAAGACTCAGTATATTATTACCCAAGCTCATTACAGCTGCTTTGGTCGGAACTTAGTGAAACAAGAATAAATTTCAATTTGTTAACAAATTTCAAGCCTTATTCTGAAATCCAATAAGAACAGCTACTTTTTTATATGCAATTCGTTACTTTTTATCGCAATTTTAAATACAAAATATTTACTAAATCTCTAAATAAAGGTCTAGAGTTAAATGTAGCATAAAAACAGGAAAGTGTTTCATGTGGTTCAGTTTTATTTAATTTTATTTCATTTTAATCTATTCAAAAAACCTGTTATAAGTCTGTTTTGAATTAAACGTTATCTTATATATTTGATCACTTTTGATTGTGAATTGAATAATATTTTGAAATTGATATTGGATTAAAGTCCCACAATATTCTAGATGCTTCTAACCTCGATCAAGCGTAGCCTCTGTTTCTTTGTGGACGATTTTTTACAAGATTTTGGTTTTGTTAAATGAAATGTATGATCAGTTTATTTATATGGTTTAGAACTTTGAATATTTGAAATAGTCATGATGAAAAAACTCGATACATTTGTACAAATGTTGAAATATATAGACCTATTCAGTGTTTCATTGATTGATACAACTAATGACAAAGAGAGATTTCAGAAAAACCGTAAAGCAAATTATTTCAGTCATGTAATTCGAAATCGAAAATTTAATATATTTCAATTATTTCTAAGGTATATCAAAGGTTAATAATCAAAGGCTTAATATATATCCAAGGTAAATCAAAGGATAGAGTGTCATTGGAAAGAAACAATTGTCATGGTTGAAAGATATCAATAACTGTACAAACCTCAATACAATCGGCAAATTAATATACACAGCAAATAATAGAGAACAATACACCAATGTGTTAACCAATATTCGATAAAATCATTCCACGTTGGTGTCCAAACCCGACTAGAAATGTGCACAAGAAAAAGAAGAAGGTACTACATCTCTATAATGTGTACACAATTTTTAAAAATAGCATCATTAGCTTCATACTGAATAGATTAACAAAAATACATAAAAAAATCTATGGAAATAGAAGTCGTTTTAATAATATTCTACTGTTGTACCAAGTCCTTGCTAGTATTGTTGTTACTATAAAAGACTACGTCGAAAAACCACGAATCTTGCAAAACTACTTTCTACGATATTTTAAATGGGGGAAAAAAATAATTCGACACATTCAAATTCACTGTCTAATAAAGACAATTTTTTGGCAATATTTGGGTATTCTGGATACAATAAAATAATATTACCAAAAACTAATTTAACTTGCAAAAATCATTTTAATATTAACAATCTAAAATGTTGACAACAGATTTTATTAAAATGTTATTCGTAAAATTGCAAATATTCCTGTAGTAAATGGTCCTACACCAATGGTTTGGTTGAGAATTTATGTTCAGCTAAATAAATTGTTTTAATTTAATTAAAATGTATACCCTATAAAATCCGGGTTACCCAACTTAAATTATTTTACCAACTGGCAAATGGTAAATTATAATATTTAGAAAATATTCTAAACTTAATTTTTAAATTGTAATACCTTTTCGAAATAAATTAATAACTGACATTACAAATAAAGAAGTTGTATTTTTCTTTTAATGGCGAAGCAACAGTAGAAGTTTTATTTTATTTGTTTTTTTTTTGTCTTCAGTCTTGTTATCCTTAACCCGTTTAAAAACTTTTTTTTTTATACTCAACGCGGATTTTTTAAGGTATTAAAATTTAGAGGTGAACATATTGTTTTAATTTTTTTTTTTGTCATCTAGGAATTTTGTGAGCGACATTATTAAAAAGTTTTCATTTTTTTTTTTTTAGTTTTCTCCTATAGGTATTATTTTTTGAATAAAAGATGCATTAAAGGACGATTTTTTTATTCTGTTTGCATTAAAAATTATTCATAGTTTTGTAGTTAATTTTTAAAGTAGAAAAATTAATTAGAAATAATGCTTGAGTAATGAAATCGCCTGAAATTACTTTGTTAAAATTTATTCATATTTTTTATTATTTTCTTACATAAAAAAAAAACTTTTTCACAAGGTTTTTTAAAATTACATTACATACATAAATTTACATTCAATTTTACTTTTTTTTTTTTAATTTATACAATGAGAAACAATAAATTCTCTTATCATTTATAAACAAGCAAAACAAAACAAAAAAACCAATGAATTTATAATCAAAAATTCAAATTCACATACAATCATTCTCTTTTTTTTTATATAATATGAATGACTCAAACTAAACAAACAACAAATAAACATTAATTCATCACACCATTCCCAATTCAAATCATTGCTTTTAAATTTGAAATTTAAACGAAAAAAAATATCACAAATTCATGCCTTTTTAATTTCATTTTCTTTTAAATCTGTGTTTTCCCTCTCCCGTAAATTCTTCTATATTTTTTATTTTATTTCATTTCCAATCTCTAAACATTACTTCTGAACATTATTATACCAATAAGGACATTTTAACCTCCAACTTTTCATAACTTAAAAGTGAAACCATATGCTAATCATATCATATCACACATCATGTACATTTTATATCCCACCTAATACTGAATAAAAACGAAAACAAAAATTTCGCGATATCATGGAAAATGATTTTCATATGAAAAATATAACAGTAAATGTGATTTTTTAATTTTTTTTCTTTTTTGTGCTTTTTCGATTATTATTATTTATTATCCTTACAAGCTGTTTTTATAAAGAAGAAAAAAATTAAATGAAAAAGACTACAGCACGAATTATGCCATTCCCTCCACATACAGTTGGTCGTAGACATTTAAAAAATTTAAAAGTAGGTATAATGGTAGTAGTGTGGCAGTAATCGTTGTGACAAAACGATGACACAAAGGAAAACATTATCGCATGGTGAAAATGAAAAAAAAAAAAAAAAAGAAGAGAGAAGTGCTACTTCGATGAATTACATAAACAAATAAATGTATATTGTTAAGATTTACAGTTAAAATTGAAAATAAATGAATATTTATTTTTATAATTTTATTGTTATAAATCTAAACTAAAAAGTAAAAAATAAATATTTAAAACGAAACGTTTCTATAATTTCTAAAACTTATTTTATTAAAATAGAAAGATCCTTAAAAATATTAATATCAGTAAAACCACTATTTGCAGCGTAAAGTCTGCCAAATTAAAAATAAAACAAGTATTAGGCAAATTATACCCATTAAGAAATATAAAATTTCATTATCTTCAACCTTTTCAAGGAACCTTTTTACAAAAAGTGTTACTATAAAAACCGAGATGAGTATCAAATTTCTTGCCCAGTAGATTCTGAGATATGAATTTTGGATCAAATAAGAGCTTTATCGAGCATCAGGTTCGTCATTTGATTTATAAAACTATATACAAAGTTTAGCTTATTCTGTTGTCCAAGTAACACATTTTAAAAGGTTTGCAATATATTCTATTTTTTTAGAATTTTAGAAAAAAAAATTTTTGTTGGAGCACCAGAAACTTGTAGGTAAAATCAAATGTTTCAAATAATAGTAATACCTTTATTAGATCAAATTTACCTACATATATAAAATAAATTTATTATTTTGAATATAAATATAGCTAATTTCTTAGATATATTTATCAAAAACTAGTTTTGGCAGAATGAAACATTTATAAATATTTAATTTTAGTTTTTACTAACTGGCTTTATATTTTTTTAAAGGGTTTTTAAGTTTAAAATTCTTTATTCTCAATAGGTGCAATACAACAAAAATCTCAAAATTTATAATTCAATATACAAAATACTTACTATAATTAAATAATTCTATTATGACATAAAAGTACAGAAAACTAATTTAATTAATTTAATGTTATTGTTAAATGTATTTACAATTAATAATTATAATAGAGCTTATTGTGGGGTAACAATATATTATAATAGTTAAAAATAAAGTAAAATAAAAATGCAACAATGAAATAAAAGAATCCATTTTTATTTAATAATTATATACAATAAAAAAAGTTCAAAACTAAGACTAGGAAGTATAGATAGGCATAGGTACTCAAAAAAAAATTTAAAAGTAAAAATAAATTAAAAAAAATGAAACCACTTTTGATTATTATCTAATAGAACTTTGATTTCTCTATGATTAAAACCCAAAAGCCATGTCTTAACTCTGTTTTAAAAGATATTTTTATTGCGGAGAGTTCTAATAAATTCTGAGAGCTTATTAAATAGTCTTCATGACAAGAAAATATCAATAAAATACTTAAAATTACTAAATGTAATTTTATGTACATATACATTTATATTGTTAATATTTTAAAATATATTTAATTACATGCACACTTGAAATTGCCATTTGTTGTTTCAACATACTGATTTTAAACAGAATTTAAAATTTACTTCGATAATTTTTTAATTTGAATAGGTTCAAATCATTCCGCTAAAATTTGAATAATCCCAGTCCGCTATTTTCCCTTAAATAACTATAATAATGATTGGACAATATTTCGTTAGGGTTATATTCATTACTGAGATAACAGAATGTTTTAGATATATACATTCAGATAGAAAGTATTAGATTCAATTTTATAAATTTCTGTATTTCAAAATATTCTTTAATAATAGATTATAATATAAAAATGTATTACACTTTTTGAAAGTTGAAAAATCTTTAAATGACCCACAATATTATATTTAAGAATCACGATGCAAGTTAAACTACAACGATGCAGCCAAAATAATTAAATTAGAAATTATTAAATAAATTACTAATTTAAAAATTATATTAAAAACTTGACTTAAAATAAACATTAGTAATAATAATGATTAGGATCAAATAATAAATAAATAAATTTAATAAATTTTATACCTATATGAACATATTTTTTGATAAATCTGTTACTAGAATTTCATGGTAGACAGGACATCTAATAATTTTATTTAAACAATTAAAATTATGATATGTATTTGTTTTTTCTTTTTTAAATTTTTTCTCATTAAAACTCAAAATTTTGTAAACAGTTTGAATAAAATTAATAATAATAAAAATTAATAAATAATATATGGCATCCAAAATATAATAAATAATAATATACCAATTCATAAAATTTACCTTTAAAACAACATGTACATAATATAATATAAATTTTTTCTCATTGTAATATTAATTTAAAAATATCATTGAATAAAGCGAAATTATTTATTAAGTATTATTTCAGAAAAATTTTAAAATTTAAATTAAAATTTTAATAGAAATACTAAACAAATTTTTGTTGAAATTTTCCCATAAATTAATTAGAAAAAGTATATAATTGTTTATTTATATTATTTAAAAATAAAAACAAAATTTTATACATATCTACTTCTTATATTGTAATTAGGTACATATTAATAAAAATTCAATCATTTAATCAATAAAAAAGTTTCTAATATACTATTCTTATTTATTTTTATATTAATTTTTTTTAGCTCGAGAATTATTGTAAAAATATGAGATAGAATAATACCAAGTAAAACAACACTTTTCAAATCTAATTTAAATCTATATTTTTAATGTTTTATCGATAAATCTAGATATTTTACATATAGGAATTATTGAGACCTAAAATTGAAAAGTTTTAAATTTAATGTGCTTGTATTTATAAGTTTTTAGAAGAATGAAATAATAAATATAGTATCTGTAGTCTAATAGTGCAAGAGGTAGGAGTTTATCTTCTAATTCGAAACAAAAATGAATTTCAACGCTAAATTTTACACTGGCTTATTGTGTATCTTATTATACACAATTACTGCCATCTTAATACTTAGAGCAAGCATATTAGACATCTATTTCCAGTCCAGAGCTTAGTGCATTGATTATTAAATATATATCATCATTCAGTAGGGTTACTAAAATACCACCACCTGGATTCGGTGAAACTATTGAAATATTATTTTATATATAGCTATATATTATTATGATTTATTGGTAATTAATAAAATATTTTATTGTTTTTTAGAATATTTATTATAACTTTTGTTAGCTATTTTTTAGATGTGTGTATTTTTAAGAGGTTTCAGTCAGAAAAAAAAGCGGATGTGATTACCGGTTGTAGTAGTACGTGGATCAATGAAATTATACGTAACACTACATGAGCCACATGGTGCCTACTATCACCATTCGCTGCCTGCACCATCTATTATTACAATTATATAAGTATATATCGTAAAAAAACAAACCAATGTCGACTTAAACAGCACTAATTTCCGCTTTTTTGTTTTTGTAAAATAATATTTTTAATAGTGTATAGTTTACTTTACTTACTTTACTTTTATTCCACATTCACATATTATATCAATTTAATTTTGGTGTTCACTCTACATGCAAATCTTTTATAATTTAAATAAAACCAGACTCAATTTCAAAGGCAGAAAAAAGAAAACGAAGCTAAAAAAAAAATAATCGACCCCCATTATATTTTTATATACACATTACATATGTACCTATGTATCATCAACAATTTAGAAATCTATAGAATGAGTTAATGCAACTAACAATAAGTACCAAAAAATTTTCTTTTTTTTTACGAATATAAATTTCTAAGCGTATTATGAATGTTAGATATTTTAGTGTTTATTATTTTTAATTTATAATTACTTATTCCTTTACTTTTTTCCTTATGCAAGTTTGATATAAAAATTTTCCATTCCTAAATTTTCACCTTATATTCCGTAAACAATACAAATGTGATTTACCAGTGATTATCGAGTAATGGGAATTTTTAAATACTATATTTTGTGAAAGTGTGAAGAAATGTCAAAATATGTTTAGTAGAAATGGGGAAATTCTGTTAAAAATCTTCACATAATATTGTAAATCTACAAAATATTAATACAGCTACAATCAGTGCCGTTCCTGAGTTGCTAGCCGCTCAGGTACAAAACAATATTGCCGCCCCTATTAATTAAATTTGTTAATTAGAATTCGCTGATATGCAAATCACACGATGGAGTGATAATTTTCATGTAAAATTTAACCCTTATAGAATTGAATATAAGATATGAAAACGTAATCAAACTAAGTGAAGAAAATTTTTTTAGTTATTTACGACACAATGCTATATTAAGAAGAAAATTTTTGTTTATTTTGGTTTTTTTTTTTAAATAAAACTAAAATTTATAATTCGACACAAATAGTTTAATATTTCATTTCAATAAACATAAAATAAATTACCGTAAAATAAAAATAAGGGTAACTAACAAACAAAAACAGATTTCACAATTTTACTCTTCTTGCTTTTGTTGAAGCAAAATCATCAATTACTTGAGATAAGTTTAAGTTCTCACAGATATCTTTTTCTATCGACAACAAGCCAAGGGCCACAAGGCATAAGCCTTTTTTGCGACATCGACGACCTTAGGTAATTTTTATCAATTTTAATTTTGAAAAACTCCTTTCTCCAGACACAAATCTTCTTTCTCCAGCTACAGTTACAGGAAGTGTTAAAAAAATTCTTAACGGTATACAAAAATCAGGAAATGATGATATTAAGTCGTTTTGTATAATGTAATTCAAAGTCATTACAGGCTTTGCCACAGTAGGAAATATTTCCCTAAAACTTTATATTTCGTTAAATAGTTCATATTCATTGAGGTCTTTTTCTATAGCATCCTTAATATTTATTTGTAGAAAACTTCCAAATTCAAGCAACATTTTTTTAAAGTATATAAATCTATTGAATGGAAGGAATACAAAAAATATAGGTATTATTTCATTGATCTAACAACGTAAATCTTTCGTCTACAGAATTATTCGCTCTACCTATAATGCGAAAATAAAAATTAATTTTAAAGTTTTGTTTAGGATCTTGTACAAAAAAGGATCATATAAAAATTGACGAGGTCTTTATCTTATGCGGATCTGTGGAAATTTGTTTTCTAAATTAATAACACGTCCAAGGTTTGTAACTTGACTTATATATTCATTAAAACTGGCATAATAAAAATTTAAAGGACTGTAATTTCTCATAATTAACAAATTTGCCATATTCCTTAAGCTTATATCTCTGCTTTGATCATCTCTTAAATTGATTAAATTTTCAGAAATTTCTTCAATATTTTGCTGCAAGGGTCTTATAGCGTCAATACAACTTGACCATCTAGTACAACTTAAAGGTTTTAAAGTTACATTTTTAATCTTAATTTTTAACATATTCCATTTATATGGAGAGAGCGAAAAAAAATCAAATAATTCCTGAACAATATCGAAAAATATTAATAGCATCATTAAGTACTAAATTTAGATTATGGGCTGCACATGGTACAAAACTGAATAGCAAAGAAACGTAATAGAAAATGGTTTAATCATCATAAACAACAACAAACACAGCTAATCGATTGCAACGGTAAAATATTATGATTTCAAAAGATGTGTATATATATACATATCGCTTTATGGGATGTACTGTTTACACAAGATTTTTGTGGTTCCCAAAACTGCCCACATATCTATTTTAACTCAATATCTTTATACTAATTATTCAAATAATTAATTATAAAATCAATATCAGGTTTCAAGTAGGTAGGCAGATGGTAGGACAATTCCAAGTTCTTTTGGAAAACAAATTTGCACTTAATTATGTCGTTTTTCGAATGACCTTTTCATTTATAGATACTGAGGTACTAGAGCCACCGTGTGAGATTAAGAAATTCAATAATTCGTACATGTTAGAGAAAGTCTCACCTAAAGACCAAATCATCAAATTATATATTAAACATATTTGCCACTTCTCGATGAACAAAATTAAAATATTAATCCATTTTCGTGATACAAAAAATTGAATTTAAAGTTAAACCAGTTGATAATAAACAAATTTTACGAATGTTAAACAAAATTAAACCACGAAAATATATCAAAAAATTTATTTTCAATGAAAAGATGCTGAAAATTTTTAAATAAAAATTTCTCAGTCCAACACTTACAATTTAGTTGTTATTTGCGAAAAATCTTTATTCTATTATCGATTATCGTACTTTAAATCAATTAATGCTAGGTATTAAAATTAAAAACTCTAGGTATGTTTCAATAATTTTATTTAACAACTTGAACGATTTCGATTATTAAACCATCATCAATCTTCTGATAACTGAAATAATTGAGTTGATTAAACCGTTAAAGAACTGAAGTGGTTTAAATAGATTTAAAAAATAATTTTAGGTTAGACCAATCCTATAATAACAAGAAACCACATTATTCACAATTTAGTATTTTATTTTTTTAATTTTAAATATTCACCTACCCACACAATATTGGTACACTTTAAAATACTCATATCAAGATCCCGTCAACGCGCAAAGTATTTGTTTTTTTACTCCAAAGAAGAAGAATGAAAAACACAAACTAAAGAAAGGAATATGAGAAAGCGTAAAGGCATAGCATTACAGCACCTTGTAATATACGCAAAAAAAAACACAAAAACAAAATCTCATCCACACACTATAAAAAATGTTAAATATATAAAACAAGAGCAATTCATGAAAAGGGATACTAAAATCAGAAGAAATATGAAAAATACAAAATCACAACTGTATAATAACGGCATTCAAATATTGTTGCTTTTTTTTTTTTGTTTTTGTTACTCTTATTATTATTGTATGTCTTTTTTATTATTGTTGTTGTTGTACAACATCTGTGCCAGTCGGATGAAGGAAATTAGATTTTTCATTGTCACATTGTAAGCAAATGGGTGATTGCCATTTTTTATGTAAACATTAAAAAAGAATTTTGTTTTCGATTTTTTTGTCTGTTTTTTTTTTTTTTTTTTTTGTTCAATGAAGCAACAGAATGTAATTTTTGCTTTTTATTATTCTTTCTTTTTACATACAATTTAGCTTTACACAAAGTATAGTACAAATTTGTACAACAACACAAAATATGATGTAACTAATAATTTAATCATATCAACATACAAAATATTACATATATGTGGTGGGTTTCATTGATTCACAATGACACTATAAAGTATTAAAAAAAATCATCAGGGAGTGTTAAAGGGTTAAATTACTAAAAAAAAAAACAAAAAAATTGATAGTAGAGAGAATGAGAAAAAAGTAAATTTCGCGAAATGAAATTTATTCAGAAAAAAAAACAAAAAATTGCGTTCTTTTTTAAAAGTCCTTAAAAGGCATAAGTAACAAAAAAAGAAGTTTAGGTTAAGAATGAGAGGTAGTTGAATAAGAATTCAAAAATTATGGTTTGAAGTTAATACCAAAAAAAAAAACAAAATATATGAAATTTATTTGAAATGATGTACGAGGACATCGTGCATTAAAACGATAAAAATGAATTTATTTTACAAAATAGCGTCGTATAGTTTTGATTTCTTGAAATATTATAATATTACACCATATACATTACTATACCATATACATATATATAATAAATATTTATATTAGTATTAAATTTTGTGTTATAATTGCCAGGGCATCAATAAATTTATAATTTATTTGTTAAATACCTTAAGTTTTAAGTCACAAGAAATTTAAATTATAAATCTATACATATATGTTATATACATATACATAATTTAGATACATATATGAAATTAACAATAGCGTAGAAATTTTAATTTATTGTCCTTTGGGCTTTTTTGTTTATTTTGTTTTTTTTTTTTTATATATATATATATATGCGAATTTATACTCATTCACACATGCATATTAAATTAATGTATTATACAAAAGTACAATATCCTTGTTTATTGTGGAAATACGAAGAAAACGTTCAAGAGTATGCATACTATATATATATATATTATATATAGTTTTTTTTTATATTTGTCGATTGTATAAATAATCAGGGATGGCCCTGACACAATGAAATTTTAAGTTTGGAAAATTCTTTTGAATAAAGATAAAGTGTAGCTTGAATGGCTTAAATGTTAAGTAGTATATAGTTTAGTAGTTTACACTGAATTTCAAAAATTAAATCTTTTTAATATTATTAGTTCAAGAAAATTATTTAAAATTAAATTTTTACTTTGTTTGCAACCTATACCGAATGTAGGTTCATGGTGGGATATGTTAGAGTGTATAATATCAGTGTCTACAAATAATGACCGCTTACATCAACATTAGAAAAAATCGATTTAAAATAACAGAATTACCTTCAAATATTTTCTATCAAAATTTGGTTTGATTCTGACAACAATAAGTCACATTTTTGCTGGTGTACATAATCGCTGACCTACAAAATGTTTTTGCCATATAACTTAAAATATTTTAAATTCTTTAATTTCTAAACCTTATAAATTGATAAGCGTTTTTTATAAATTTGAGATATAATCAAATTTTCAAACGACTTATTTTACTTAAGCGAATTTACATAATTTTACATATTAATACTACTAATGTCTTACAACAACGTAACCGTTTTTTACAAAATAATATTTTTGGAATTCAAATGCTTACATATTTTAAACGATTTTAAAAAAAAACCAAAAACTGATACAGTCCTCCTGTTACTGTGTTTTTAAAACGTTACTTAAACTTTAAAATTGATTTTACTCGATACATAAATTTCTGACATAAACGGTTATGACTTGTTGCACAGATATATGATTCCTTTTATTTAGCATTTTCGTAGAATTGCAAATGTAGGGACCAAAAGTGACTGAAAATCTTGCACAAGATAAGCTTAATCCGATTAAGAGTTATTTCCATAATAACCCCTTTTAAGAAAGTTAATGCTATAAATATTCTATACTTAGTTTCAATCAATATTCTATAGAAAAAGCAGTATTACATAGGACAGACCTAGCACTATAAATTATGACCATAAAATACTTGAATACATAATTTGTTCGGAAGTTTTAATCACCTAAATAGATATCAGTATGAACCAGTTCTCTGGAAAAGAGATTTATGATCGCATTTTGTAGTAAGTTACTTTTTATATGATTTCAAGTTTATGGGATGACACCCAACTGCTTTTACACAGATATTTGGCATACACAATATTTTCTTCTTAAGACTTTTTTTGATATATCCACCAATTTGAATGTTGTAAACTATATCTATTGTTGGAGTACTTCGCCTTCATAATAGCATAGTTCCATTTTATTTTTAATGATAACCAACACTTCAACTATTTTTAATCCCACTGACAAAGAGTACTGGACCAGGTCGAAAAACCCATAAAGTATTTTATTTTGCCTTCACCGAGAATCGATCCTAGCATCATCCAGCGTGTTAAACTCATTTCCGATATCTATTAACGAATGTCTGCAATAATATTCGCTGCTAATTTATTCAAGTAGAATTTAAAGGTTTTTTTTGTAATTTAACTGCATAATGATTTTTTACAATGAATTTATAAAAGTTTTTATTAAAAGCTATAATAAAGAAATACAACTGAAAGTTGCCGAAATCGAATTCTCAAATAGAAAGAATTCTACGTCAAAAAATAAGAAACCCTCTTAAGAAACTTATACCCATAAGCTGGATCACCCGGTATACTCTGTATGAGCTAGTAAATATATTTTCGAAAAATTTATAATATCTGAAATAAATCAAAATTTGATTATCACTTCTATTATAAGTGGAGTTATACAAATTTCGTTATTTTTATCTCCCCACAGAATAAAAACTATTTGGCTTCACATAATAAAAACTTCGTTTGGCTTACCAAATCTTAGATAACAATTTCCATTGTCTATTACATTGTCAATCATATTTTTCCAGTATTACCGAATATAATAAAATAATAAAACACATATGAACGTTTACAACAAATTCAAATAAATCTTAAATGTTGCGGTTTGACACTTTCAATCATCATCATAAAAAAAAATCAGAAATTGATTACATTTAATATTATCATACTGTAGTATCATCAACTTATCAGATATTCATAATATTAATATTTCCTTCAATTAATAATTATTTTTACCATCCCTGATTTTTAAGAGTTTCTCATAAAACAACTTGAAATATTATTTAAAAAGATCTGGATCCTTTCTAAACCATACAATACCATAAAATTTATTGTGGTTTAATAATACCTACTCCTACAGTTCTGTACTATTGTTTATATAAATGCACATATATTAGATATTATAATATGTACATATTGATTTATCATTATTGATAAGGAAATCTAATTTGTTATACAATACATAATACATATATATTATGTATATGTTATACATTAAAACTATCGATCAAGGATTTCCCGTTAGGCATATTGAATATCTGAAAAGGAAATTTTCAGATTGTTTTTAATGTATTTTATGTGCATATTTATGAGTATTTTACATAAACAGATTGACAGCTATCGGGAATGCATTTTACAAAATAAATGTATACAAATCAATATAACAACATTATGTATTATGTATATGTGATATATTAAAGATGAGTGTGAAGTTACAAAAACAAACTTCCTGTTTTAAGTATTTTAGCCTTATATAATAATATGATTATGCAAAGATATCATTCTATATAGTTACATGTATAAAATGATAATTTACAAATATATATCTATATATCATTATTATATACATATAAGAATAATTCGAAAGGAAATAAATAAATTTGTTCAAACTGATGGCAAATATAATTTAAAGATTATGAATATTCTTGAAATAGAAAATAAAAATATTGAAGTTAATTTCCTATTGTGTTTATTGGAAAAGGACATCAATGATAAGAATAATAATAATATATTTGTATTGTTTTATGATTCAAGGACAATTTTATTTGTTTTTTATTTTTATTTTTTATTTGATAAAATCTAAAATAATAATTTATATATTTAAGCTTCATTGCATCAAAAATTTTCCTAATATAAAATCTTAAATATTCAATATCTGCAGATATACCTTACCTTTATTTCATGTTAGTATGTTCAATTTTTAATTTATAATTCATAATTTATTCATAAAATATGATTTATTAAATTTTTAGTTTTTGATGTTTAAGCAAACACAGAATAGAAATTGTAAACAGTGTTTTCAAATAAATGAATTACATCAATGGTATTCAAACTATCTTTGAAACGTTCAATTAGTGATTTACTTTTAATAGTGATGCACCTTTTCAATTCTTTTAGTCATACTGAAAAAATACTTTTCTATAATATATCCAGCATCCAAAACATATTGAGAATAATTTAGAAAAATACAGAATTAACAATTAAATCTATATTATTCCTTTACCGTTTGGGGCTACAGACCTTGAAGTTCCTAAACCTGATGCAATATTGCCCTATACTGATTGCAATTACAAGTAGAGATTCTCAAGAGTTGGCACTAACACTAAATATACACAAATGTAGTGTCATAACTTGTCCCCATCACTTAACACCAGATTAAAATAAAGGATAGATAATATTGGACTGTCTTATAATAGACACCACTTAAACAGAATTAGAAGGCTGGTGAGTCTTACACACCAGTATCACAGCATAGGTGAGCGTTATACACCTTAGGGTGACTTAATAGCCTACGTAACAATTTGATTACCATAAGGATCTTGCCCACTTTTATAACAGTATTAAAAACAATCTTATAACAGTATTAGTGTATATTTGAGTGCTCCGCAATTGTTTCGATTATAAATGCGTTATCATGTATTAGTGTATATGTTTTTATTTTGAAATGAAATTCATTTAAAATAATTTATGTTATGTGAGAGTAAAATAGATATAATTTTTTATTTTTATTATTAGTTTATTATTATTTCACGTGAAAGGGAGATAGATATTAATTGCATATTTTTATATTTGTATGTAAATGATTTAATATAAAATTTCTTACTAATAAATAATATTTTGCGGTTCAGTATTATTATATTAATATTTATAATTATTGAGACTAAAATACAAAATTGGCTGGGAACGAAATTTCATTGGCATTTATTAGAATAAAACTTCGAAAAAATACCTTCAAAAACAACCAATTTTCAAATAAATAAAAGAAAATATATTATTTTAAATTGCATCTTTAAAATGTTAAATAATGTACTTTAATTAATGCATAACATCCAATTTGATATTTCAATAATTAATTTTTTAACTAAAAATACTTATACGAAAAGAATACAAAATAAAGCTTTTCAGTTTTTGTTTACTTAAAAATAATTTTTTTATAGACCATAGCAAAATATTTATTAAAACTACAGTAAGTTTAGTAGTAACATTATAGAAATACAGTAAAATAATAATATTACTACTGCTATCCTAGCCCTTCTATTCTTATAACAACACCTTTACTCTTGTTATTGGACCATTCTTATAGCAATATTCTTATAATCTTGCTATAGGAACATTCTTATAGCAATATTAATCACATTTTTCCCATAAAAACATCATTATAACACCTTTAGTGCTTTACAAGAGTCATAAAGGACTCGTATAGCACTAATTTTGTTTAACAATAAACTGTTACATGGGAGACCAACGAATGATAGTACACTGTTTAATAAAAGTCAAGTAATAGCTTAATTCGGATTCTAATTAATTATTCATCAATGGCAGGCTGCTCTTGTCTTTTTTTACTATTTGCACCTTTCGCTTTTTTAATCTACAGTTTCTTATGTTTTTTAGTTTTAGTATTCCAAACAATAACTTTTATGAAAACAAAAATTTTACAGTCCCTATTCATCAGACTTATTAATTAATGTCGGAGGCACAAAAAAATAATAAAAATAATGGGTTAGAAAAGCTAAATATGATAATTCCATTCCTGTGATATATTTAAAGTATTACTCTGAAAAGTTTTTGACTGGTAATTAGGAAACATTTCTATTTTTTCAATAACAATATGCTAAAAACCTTTATTTAGAATCGACAAGAGCTAAAAACGTTA
The DNA here is from genome assembly GCA_963942445.1 of Argyra leucocephala. Classification (NCBI taxonomy): domain Eukaryota; kingdom Metazoa; phylum Arthropoda; class Insecta; order Diptera; family Dolichopodidae; genus Argyra; species Argyra leucocephala. The sequence continues at coordinate 82,680,055 of OZ012677.1, forward strand.
ATTGTATTTAAAAAAAAAAACAAAAAATACAATTTTTTTTGAATATTTGAAAAATTAAAAATTCAACATTTAGTTCTTTCAACATTTTGACTTTGATGCCTTCAAAATTAATAGAATTGTTGGTCCAAAAAAAAACTGAAAATCATTTAAGAAGTCCTTTAAAACCATTGAACACAACATTTTTTTTAATTGCCACTATTTAACATTTTTGAATGAAATAATTTTGAAGATTATTAATAATATTAGATGAGGTTTATAACACTTTAATAATTAATTGTTTGAAATACAAAATATTTTTGATGCTCCACACGTCACCTTGTCATCAAAACAATGATTCGCATCCAACTTATTATTAATATTATTTTGTTTTTATTAATTGATGACACTAACAGTATAATATTACTGACCTTATACTTATGTAAGTTTTTTGCAATTCAAATATTGTCCAACAACTTTTATAATACACATCGTTATTCAACTTTTAAAGAAAATAAAAAAATTGCTCAAAGCCCAAGAATTTACAAACAATATTTTAAAAAATACAAATCTTATGAATCTACCCCAAGTGGTCTACTAGGATGACTACCCGAAACGATGAATGTAATATTATGAACATCCCAATTCCAACAAGACGCTAGTTTAATTAGAGGCAAATAATGAAGAAAGAAACAGTTATATAAACCCGAACTATATATTCAATTTTTTTATATCTTGTGAGCATGATATCGCTGCCAGTTATATAATTTCCTAACTAATTGTTGAACAAAAACAAAAGCAGCTAATCTGCTCTACACTTGTTAGTTAAAAATTTCTTAGGTGAAGTTTTTACGGCAGCTAAATCCAGACAAATTAAAATAACCGAAACATTTCTCAAATTAAATTTTTTTAATCAGTATTGCCACTTTCTAATATATTTTTTAATTTGCGAAGATGAAAACGTTGTAGCTTAATTGAAAATATCTGCTTAATTCGACTGTAACATATGAAACTATCGTAACTCGACTTACGATAATTTAGATGTAACAATATTTATAAAGATTCTAAGAAGAAATTTAGCTTCTGTCAAGATTTTAGTTCAATACTGCAATAATTATCAAAATAATGGCAAAATAAAGATTTTAGCTTGGGAAAAAAAATAGCTGTAATTCCATAAAAAAATATTGTAAGTCGATTTATTATGTTTTTGCAGGACAATTTTAATAATTTTTATCAATAACTCAACTTACGATCAGTTTGGTGAAGTAATTTTTAAAAGTGGCGGCATCGAATCATGAGTTACGATACGATTTTATTTGAAAAAAGTTCCTGAATTTGTTATGACAACTAGTACTTACAATATTTTATCATGGAATTTCCAAGTAGGTATTTTGTCATAATAATTCAAGTTAGAGTGCCTTCTGCGCGAAAATTTCCAAGTATCAATATCATAACTTTAGACACGATATTTTGTATTCTAATTGTAATACAAGCTAAGACATTTGACTGAAAAAAAACATATTATCAAGTGGCTTAAATCCATTATTACTACTATTCTAATACATGTTACTATCAAAACCAATTTTTCATTCATAAACCTTTCAATAATGTAAATGAAATTGAAGAAATTTGAAAACATTTGCAAAAAATCTTTATTTGCATTTTACAATAATCTTCTGTTACAGTCGAATTAATGAAAAGCTGTCGAAGGTATACTCTACGATTTAGACAACTCTCCATATATCACCATAGAAGATCTTCTAAAATAAAAAAATAATTAAAATAAAAAATCGATGACATATAAAAAAACCACAGACACCTGGGACTACTACATATTATTTCTTGCATCCAGCACAAAAAAAAATTTAATTTTAAGTTTTGTAAGAGCACCGATATTCAAATAACATTTCAAGCTTGTAAAATTCATAATTTGTTTTGCTTATTTTCAAGTGCATATTCTAGAATCCCAGGATATCCAAGACCAACTTTCATTATTTTTATTGTTTCATGTCTCGATTTAAAATGGTGATGAATTTTTTTTTACTGATGGTCTCCAGTAATTTTCTACATGCTTCTATATCACTAAAACGTACATACACACACTATGTATAATACATTTTTAATTACTAATTTTTTTTTTTTTTATTTTCTCCCGTTATATTTTTAATCCTTATTTTAAGATTCAAGTCACGTTTCAATTTAACGAATAGCAAAGGATATGAAAAACGTTTTTTTTTCTTTATTTTTGTTTTTGTTTACATTTGGCACAAAATGACATGATTTTATCAGTCATTATGTCAAGAGTAACAAAACATCATCCAAATTTAGTCTTTTTTTTTATTTTTTTCGTATAGAAGGACACAGAAAATTTGTGTCTAATTCAAAAAGAAAAAAAAAACAGAAACTTTAAAGTCCTTTTAGAATATTATTATACATGTTATGAAAATAAAAAGGCGCGATAAACCATAAAAATTCACGAGTTTCTTATAATGGGATGTTTATTTTGAGTTCTTTTTATTGCCACCACCATCATTTCGCTCACAACGCTAATTAATTTAAAATAATTTTCTGCAAATTTTCATCCATTTAAACCCAAAAAAAAAAAATAAAATAAAAATTGTTGACGTTTGTATTTTTATCTTATAAATTCATTTCAAAAACAAAAAAAAGTTAAATTATATAAACAAGAATTAACTAAAACTGTATTTTTGTTAGGACACCATCATGGACTTAAGAAATATTTTATTGTTTTTTTTTATTCATATTTCAACACAAATATTATTTTTTGTTAATTTTAACTTTCATAGTTTTTGCAAGTAACTTTCACAAAAATAGAGATTTTGAGATTTTGCAAGTGATTACAAATTTTGGCAAGCCTATTAAACGGTCCACCCTCGGGTTAAATATTGATTAGAGTATCTACGTGAAAATACAAGTTGTGAGATGTGATAAAATTTCAGATGTGTTTTTTTAACTTCATATTGTTACATTATACCGTTGCTTTGTACTCGCTCTCTCAGAATTATAATTATAAGTGTGTTCATTTCATTATATCATTACATAATAGTGTAAATTTTAATTAGATCTAAGTTTAGGTTTTAAGAAAAACTCAATAAATAAAGTCATAATAAAACAAGAGCCTTTTATTATATTATTATATCAATCTATTGCAGCCATTTACTACTTAGACAATCGTTTACTGTCAACTCAAAGACCGGTGATAGCCTGCCACAGTGTTTTCACCTAGATGAAGGATTGGTATAGAAGACATAGACATCATCTGGTCGATTTTACAGTCTACATTATTTGTATATTTTTTGATAAAGCAACTCTATATATATTATGTCCTTATGTTGTCAATTCTCTAAATTTTCGATAAAACCTTCTTCACTGTATTGAAAATAGTCAAATTATCGCCTTCATGTGATAAATTAGAATGTTATTACAATATGTACATGTGTTAATTCATTTATATAGTAACATGTTTATTTTTAAGTATTATAAAGTAAATAAATAATGAACAGCACACATTAATTTACTTTATCAGGTCTAATATCTTGAGTGAATCTTCACAAAAACAGGAGTTTTAAACAAAATTAAAATAAAATCCGGCACCCTTACGTTCGACCCGATTGTAAGTTATAATTATTACATCATATTAGCAAGCAATCATGTACTCTTCTCTTTTACCAAGTAATTTTCAATAAACTCTAAAAAATGGTGTGGATTTAACTACAATCAATGTAGTTTTTTACAACGTTTTTTGTAGAGAATTCCGATCAAGCGAGTTAAAACACACTTTCGAAGTGTATTTTTTAAAATAACTCAAAAAACTGCGTGAAATCACTTTACTATAGTTAATTTAGACGATAATGTTTAATTTTCAACATAAAATGTGTTCTTTCACTACAAAAATGTGTAATTTCACATTATTCTTTTGATCACACATTTTATGTCGAATTACGTCAAATTATGAGTGGAAATACACAAAAGTAATATAATTCATAATTTATTAGTATTACCACATCGCTTTTATAAAAGCTTGAAACATCAAAAATTTATAAATGGATATGATTCAAATATATTATAATAAAATTTTTATAATAAATTCAGAAAAGTTTGTAAAATCTGTAAAAATATTAAAGAACGTGGCATTTTTGGGAAGAAAACTGAAACTTTGATTATTGTCCAAAAATATGGTAATCAGATAAATCTGAAAATATGGCAAGGTTGTCCTCTATACCATACTTGATACTTTACGTTGAATAACTAAATTCATATTTCATAAGTCAGTCAAATTTCAAACGTGGTGTTAATGTAATATAATTGTTTGTGTGATACAAAAAAATATAATTATATTTAATAAAGTATAATTTTTCAATAAAATATTAAATTTAAAATTATTCTTTATAATTTAGAATTTAATAAAATTAGTAATATCTAAATATAGTTATAAGCTTAATTGAGGTTATATGTAATTATTATTATAATTATGTATTATTAAATAAGATACTAAATTTAAGAAATATGTAATTGAAGTCACCAACAATTCTAAAAAGTTTATGAAATAGTTAATTGAAATCATTTTTGAAATTATATTGAATTAAGTAATTAATTAGTGTTCATTTATAAAAATTTTATAAATATAGAAGAAATCAAAGCTACAATCAATATCCTGAAGCACAACAAAGCAACAGGTGAAGATGGAATTCCAGCAGAAATAGCCAAACTGGACCCTGACTTATTCGCAAAAACAATTGAACCCCACATCAGGAAAGCATGGATAGAGGAGAATATACCACCATCATGGAAGAAAGGAATGATTGTCAAGATACCTAAGAAAGGAGACTTGGCAAATTGCAGCAACTGGAGAGGAATCACGGTTCTAAATACTATTCATAAGATAATAGCAATTATTATAAAGAAAAGATTAGAAGAAGTACTAGAACCAATACTACGGAAAGAGCAGGCAGGTTTCAGACCAAACCGAAGCTGTATAGACCAGGCAAATACTTTACGGGTCATAGTTGAACAATCAGTAGAATGGAATGCCCCACAATATCTACTATTCATAGATTTTAAGAAAGCATTCGACACAGTCAAGAGATGCGCAATATGGAGAACACTTACAAAGAAGGGAGTTCCTGAAAAAATCATCAACATCATCAAAGCGATGTATGAAGATGCAGAGACAACAGTTCAACACAGAGGTAAGATCAGTGATCCATTCTACACCAATATAGGAGTTAGACAAGGATGTCCACTATCTCCACTTCTCTTCAACACAATACTAGACGACATTCTAAGAGAAGTTTGAACTGGAATAAACGGAATAGAAAGGGATCTCTTCGGAAACTTAGAAGACTTAGATTACGCAGATGATGTATGCCTCATATCAAAAAATCAAAGGGACCTACAGAACAAAGTCAACAGATTACAGGAAGAAGCAAAGAAATCGGGACTGGAATTAAATATCGAGAAAACCAAAGCAATGAGGACAAACAATAGTTATAGTGAGCCAATAACAGTGAGTGGACAACAGATAGAATACGTAGAAGAATTCAACTACCTGGGGAGCATTATAACATCAAGAGGAGGTGCAACAGAAGATGTCAACAGCCGTATAAATAAGGCAAGAAGAACATTTGGGAGCCTAATGAAGATATGGCGGAGCAACCAAATATCGAGAACAACAAAGCTAACAATATTCAGAGCATGTGTTAAGTCAACATTAATATATGGCAGTGAAACATGGCTCACTTCCGTCAGAATCAAACAGAAGCTACAAGTATTCATCAACAAGTGCTTGAGAATTATATGCAGAATATTCTGGCCGGCAAGAATTAGCAACGAGGATTTATGGATGATAACTGGAGAAGAACCTATCAACAGACAGAAAAATAGGAAAAAATGGTCATACACTAAGGAAATCAGAAAGCGATATAGCAAGAAGAGCTCTAGAGTGGAATCCACAAGGACAAAGGAGACCCGGCAGACCATACAACACATGGAGACGCACAACCGATCAAGAATTAACAGTCAACAATTATACGGGACGATATTAAGGAAGTAGTACTCAACAGAGAGGAATGGAGGTTCACTATCGAAGCCCTATGCTACCACGCGGAGTAATAGGAGAAAAAAAAAAAATATATATATAATTATAAAATAAATTATGTACAAATATTTGTGAATTAGTTTTAAGTAATTGTGTAAATTATTGTTGTTAAGCTGAAAAATATATACATATTATAATTAAAATTTTAGTTTGTTTTCGAATTACACTTTTTTTGCAGGAAAATGCAGCATCGTTGAAAATGGGACTGTAAATCACACTTCATTTATAGAGAAGTCACACTTTTTTTGTTGAAAATCACTCAAAATGTGATAGTAAATTAAACTTTTTTGCAGGGAAATTCACACGTTTAAGATAGTAAAATTTTTACACATTTTTAGTGTGAAAGTTAACAAAATTATGGTCTGTTGAATTTCACTACAATTAATGTAGGTGGTTAGGTTGCCTACATTAATTGTATTGAAATTAAACAAAATTTTTTAGAGTGTTAAACAAGTTTCCCATAGCGTTAGTAGAGGAGTGATATTCAAAATTTTGGAAGAACAGGGTATACCAAAAATTTTTGCTTATCTGGCTATAATGATGAAAAATAACTGAAGGCTTGATTCAAGATGAAAATCGCATCTATTTGATGTCAAAATTGTTGTAAAACAGATAGACACTCTGTCTCACTCTATTATTGAATCAAGTACGACTAAATTATGTAATAGCAAAACAACCCAAGGGTGGTTTTGTAAATAATTGTATACGCTGACGATATTACATTAGTTTCAAGAAGTATCTGTTAAAATTGATTAATATAGTCAGTAAAATTGGTTTAAAAAAAAGAAAAAAAACCTAAATATCTAAGAATTTAAAATCACTGCATAATAAAAAAAATACCCTCAAAACATCATGATTGGAGAATATAATTTTGAATGTACTTCTAATTTGATCTCAAAACCTTTTTATTTAATGATAATCTTGCACAATTCTTCATTAAGGACAGAATAAAAATCGGCTACAATATCCGCAAATATGAGAATTTTTTTTTTTGTACTGCACTTAGTACCATCGAGTTTCCATTGGCATTTCCATCGTACTCGATTATATAAGGTCTAGTTTGCTTTAATATGTTTATAGTATGTATAAGTAGAGGATTGGCCTACTGTAGAAGACCACTTTGATAACTATATCTGCGCCTGCGTGGTAAGATTACATCATATTTCTGCAAGATGTCGTAGCGATTTAATCCATCCCTGACGTTTCTATGTTTACTGGGTACGCCATTCTCTTTTTTTGTCAGATGTTGTTGACAATGTGTAATTATTATTAGAGATTTGTCAATATTTATTTATTGTATTATTGGTTATTAATGGTGTTGTATGAAATATATGAATATTGATATATGTATTTTTTTTGTATTTTTAGTTCTAAAGTATTATTGACTATATATTTTACATTGATTATTCATTTTATATATTATTTGTATATTTTTTTAGTTATATTTTATACCTTCCACGGGAAGCAAACCCGTGACTACCACATCATAATTGAAACACATTTCTGTGTTCCAAACGGTTACGGAAGGAGTAAATGAGAGAATAATACAGTCTAAATTACCATCTAGGCAAGCCATCGAGGTCATTATAATATATAAAACCATGATAAGACCAATAGTTTTATAAGGCTGTGAAATAACAATTTAAGTTAAATAATAGCGGATGAAAATAGCTTACATACGTATCTTCGAAACGAAACGACATTTGCTAGAGAGCTTGTGTATGACGAATATATAAGTAAAAGAATTTAATAAGAAGTTATTATTATTAAAATTATTGATAGTACACTTTATTAAGACCTAAATATTAAGTTTGATTAAGGCTGGTCAAGTATGTAGTATAAGTGAGAGCACAAAACAAATATTTAAAACAGCCCCAAATGTAAAAAGAGCTGGAGAAAACCCGATCCAATCATACCCTATCTAATACTGCAATTGAACAGAACTGTATTATGAAGTTAAAGCGAGTTAAGTGATTCGCAATGTTTCTAAAACTGCAGATTTTTGTCCTTCATGAAGGCTATTACTACGTTAGTGTCAATTTCAGTGTTAGACGATGTGTATGCCTGGAAATATTTATGTTCCTCTTCTACTAAGAAAATAACGGTTACATAAATCTTGAATTTACAGAAAAGTATTGCTGGATTGCAAGCCAGAAATGTGAGAACCATTGATGGAAATATGGTTAGAATTAGTGAAGAAGGCCAAGTTCACAATAAGTTTTACTGCTTCCAAAGAAGAAAAGAAAGGTCAAATCAAACAATAATTTTTTGTTTTTTTTTTTTTAAATAAAATCCTTTAATTGAAATGGAAGACAATGTAAAAATTAAAGTATTGTAGAGTCAAAAACAAAATTCTAATTCTACCTTAATTAAATAAATATAATTCTACACACTGGGTGGCCAGTAGGTTAGAGTGCCTGCTTTTCAACTGAAAGGTCCTAAATTTCATTCCTGAAGAACGCCAAAAATACTTTTTGGATTTTTCGACCTGGTCCAGTACCTTTTGTCACTGGGATAAAATAAATGTTAAAAATTATGAAGGCGAAGTACTCAAACAATAGATATAGTGTTTCACATTTAAAATTAATAAATATACCATAAAAATCCTACATATTGTATATGTATTATTTAGAATTAACATATTGTGTATTCCAATCTCTGTGTAAAAGCAGTTAGGGGTTCATCCCATAGACTTGCAATTATATAACAAAAAAAAATCAATTAATTCTCAGATTATTAAAGATTAATTTTTATCAAAATATTTTTAAATATTAATGTAACAAATTTGAATAGCTTTTTGAAAGGTTCTTACAAATGCATTTTGTTTTTGTTTAAAGTTCATATTATTTTACATAATTTAAAAAGATAATTTTCTCAACATAAAGAAAATATCCTTGATTAAAAATTCCTTTAATGAAACATTCCTATTTCACGCTTAACTTTCTTAAATAGTCTGGTAGTTAAGGATTTATTTATAAAATTTACTTGAGAACAATGTCTAGCCTTTTGCATAATATCCTGCGGGTATTAATGCATCTTTTATGATAATGACGATCATGATGATGGTATACGTAGCTACTCTTCTCAATCTCTGAATATAATTTTCTATTTTTGTTAATTTTTTTATTTCATAAGAAGAACATTTAAAGCATAAAGAGACTACAACATTGTTGTTGTTTTTCGGTATGAATATACCAAAAATTATTATAGGAAATATTCATTTAAATTTTGTATATCCTTCCCATAGCCAAAATTGAGAATTTATAGTTATTCAGTAAAAATTTTTCAAATTGAAAAATTAAATCAAAATTTTAAAGTAATTTGGAAAAGCTGAAAATGGTTTTATTAAAACTTAGTTTAAGGTTTCTTTGATGATCTAAATTGTCGGATTAAATTTATGAGCTCAGATAAATTAAACAACATTAACGTACTTTCGCGCAAACAATTGTCACGAAGAATAGAAGAATGGGCTAAAGTTCCCATCAGTAAACAACGGAAATCAGGGTCTCAAAACTAATAATGAAAACTTCGTTTCAAATATGATTCATACTGACCATATCCCAAAATAGATGTTTATGTATAAAGTGTTATAATTTAAACGAAACAAAAAATATAAAAAAATACAAATGAGATGTACAAAAAAAATACAAGTACTTTAAGAGTCATAAGTTATGTTATTAAATATTAAACTAGCTCGAATTACATAATCATTATTACAGCCTGTTGGTTTTAGTACCACTCCGTTAATTTACATCGTAACCCAGATATTTCAATTTGAATATTCAATATTTACACTTCCTACAGCTATATTGGCGTATTATACTCCACACGCCACACCACTTCTTTTACTTCCATATAAAAGAAAATCATCGAAAAAATCTTCATTTATCTTTCAATTTTCCGGGACTGAAGGACTGTGTCAACTTTAACGAACTAAAAACTCCTATCCTTTTGTTAAAATTAAAACTAGTATCTTAAACTACAACCATTAATACAAGGCTTTATTACAGTCAAATATCTTTGACCAAACAAAATTAATTTTTATTTATATTTTGAATTATTGACAAATAAAAAAATTGATCTTACCACAGTTCGATCGGTTTTGTCCATTTAAGTCTTCTAATTAAGTTTTGACTGCTATCTAAGGGTAAAACTCCACTATTAACATGTTGAGAAAGCATAACGAATTTTGTGGCGTACTGCCAGTTTTTCTATTTCGTATTTTTTGATGGGGATCTTGAGATCTCTATGAATATCAGGATTGCGAATATACCAGGGAGCAATTACCATATTTTTCAACCCTTTGTTTTGGAACTATTGGATTGTTTTAATATGAAATTGTTTACTGCAATCCCCCATATTTGAATGCTGTATGTTCAGACTGGCTTAAGAATTTGTTTGTAAACCTAAACTTTGTTATACGCCAAAACGTGAATGTCCGCCCATATCCTCCCAATGTCCGCCTTGTTCTTTTTTCTTAACATGTGCTTTCCATCTGAGCTTCTCATCAACTGCGATCCCAAGGTGTTTTGCAGAATTTTTAGATGGTATAACGACATTGTTTATTGTGACTAGAATGAGGTTCTATTTTTTTATTTTTAAAATTAACATGTTTGTATTTCGACTCGTTTAATTTAATTTTCGAACGGAAATTTTGTTGTTTGCTTGCTGCAGTTTATTTGTTGCTTCCCTTATATTATTGACAATCGCTACTACAGCAGTATCATTTACAAAAGTTTCCATCTTTGCATTTTCTATTTCTGGTTTATAACTGGTATAGAATAAATGCAGGATGAAACCCAGAATGCTCTATTGCGGTACTGCTGCACATATATTGTTTCTCGTACAATAATCTTCCTCTTCCTTAATATGGAATACTCTTTTTGATAAGTGAGATGCAATTACTTCGACTTTCAGTAGAATACCGTGTAGCTTGCAAATAAGTGCCATACTTTTTCAAAGCTTTAAGACTTTCTATTCATAATAATAAAATTAATTTAGATAATGCTAATAGTAAGGCGATAGCTGTTGATCTGTATTATAGTTAATCCAGCAAATCTTGAAAAAGTATGTATGCAAACAAAACAATCAACTATTGACAATTATGGTAACATAATTTAGCTTATACCTAACATCAACCATTAAACTAAATATATATTTTTTTTAAAAACCAATAAACTATGGATACTTAAACTTTTCGATACAAAATTACTGGTGTCAACTGATCAAAATTAAGTTGATAAAATTTATAATTAATTAGTTTATAGATTGTTCAGTAATTTTTACAAATTTACAATTCATAAATACAAAAATTTGTAAATATTTGCAAAAAAATTAAATAAAATTACCAAGAACAACTTTTTGTATGAATTTGAAACCACTGAATACAAAGTGTTATTTAATTCGATTCAATTGTTTTAAATTCACTAAAAGAGTTGTTTAAAAAAAACAGCAAAAAAAAATCTCACCGAACCTCTTCAAACTAAAAATATAAAAATTAAATTACGAAAAGAGCAGTTGCAAAAAAAAAATTTACAAAAAAATTACTTAAAATTACTTATGAATTACAAAGGACATGGCTTTTGTCTGCTTCTACTAATGCACTTAGAACATTTTTTATGTGAATTTTCCAACATTTTTGTATTCATTTTCTTTTATCATATTTTGTTTTTTTTTTTTGTTTTTTTTTTTTTAGAACTAATAATGTTTTGCTACTGCGACGACATACAGATTCATTCAATTTAGTTTTTTATGTTTTTTATATTTAATTTTTAGTTTTTATAAATGAATTATCCTTAGACTCTGTGGAGAACAGCATTATCCATAGACAATAAAGTTCAAGTGAATTTAAAGTGAAAACAAAAATAAAAAAAGCTCTTATGATTTGGTACGGAAGCTAGAAAAGTTTTTTTTTTTATATCTCTTGATTTAAATTTTAGGTTTAGATATCTTAACGAATCTAATATAAAAAAAGAGCCCAAAAAAATGCATTAACTATATTAAGTATTCGATTTTAATAAAACCCAATGTCGAAATTAAATTTGATTTAACCCTTGTGTTCCAACGCAAATTTTAAAGTATAATTATACAATTAAATCATCAGATAATTTTCTAGTCATAATAATCTCAAAATTTTCAATAGTTTTCTACATATTAATTGTTCCTCACCTTTATTATCGTCTTCGGCCTTAATTACTATACCTACCCAAAAAGTTATCTTTACCTAATTTGGGATTTTTAGGTTTTAAGCATCATTTTTAACGTTCACTATCCATCTGCTTCTTATGCCTGCCTCTACCACGGTTACTGTTGGTTTCTCTATTTAGCACCACTCTTTGTTTTTGGTTTGTGTGCATTCAAGTTACTTATCTAGTAAGTACCCAGCTTGGATTTCGGGTCAATGCAAACCGTATAATATCTTTACTATTGATTATATTATTGGCTTCGCTTCTATATTATCCGTTCTGTAATACCTTTTTGGGGCGAATTTTTTTCGGAAAATTTTTCTTTCGTATATAAGTACTATATTTATAATCCATAATTCGCACCCATACTTCATTATGGGTTGTATGAGAGTTTAATAAATCATAATTTTGGCTTTACTTATTATAGTAGCACCTATCTCCGGCTGTAGTATCCATATAGTTACTGACGAATACATACCGAACTCTGTAGTATCCATACTTATATCGATTTTTACTGTTGCTCTATGGGTAGATAAAGTTCGTAAGTCCTTAATGCCCTAAAGTCCTTAATAAATGTCACTTTTCGAGTATAACTATGGGTATTTCTTATTTTTTCATTTCTTTACACTTTCAATATACCGGGTATTCCAGAGCATGCGTATCAGCTTTTTAAGAGGGGAAGGAGCAGTTATCTTAAATTTTAAAAAAAAGTTTGTTCACTAAATTGAAGGGGCTCTATCGATTGGTGGTATCTTCAACTTCCGAAAAGGACAGCAAATCGGTATTTTAACACCAAAAATCGCCGAAATTGGCCGAAATCGAGATTTTCAAATGGAAAGGGGTACTTTTTTATTAAGATTAAGTAGAAAATTTATCTTTTCCATCTATAAACTTCAAATCGCATGATATTGTAAATTTGATTTGTCAGTACAAGGGTTAAATAAATATTCATTATAAAATTTCAATTGAAACAAACAACTAAAAAAGCAAATTCGAATACGTAATTTAGGTTAATGGTTGGGAATATAAATTGTTGAATTATGGTTAAGTACAAAAACTGAAATGATTATTAGAAAAAATTACTGAGAAAAAGAACCCTGACAAAAACTTAAATTTTATTATAATTATGTGAATTTTTTTTTATTGCAATTTGGTGAAAAAATGGTTCCGGTGTAAAAATATTAAGTATACAAAAACTTATCCCAATAAAATTTGACAATTATAGAATAAATTTTTGATTTATATATTTTTCTCTCAACAGTTTTTTTCGGTTTTTTTTTTAACAGAAATATTTTTTTACGCTTTTCAAAAAGCCTTTGTGAATAAAAAATAGAAAACTTTCTTACTGTATAATTATTGTAACTTTAAATAAATTGTTCCTGCTTAATAGATTATAAAATAATACTATAAATATTGAATACTATAAATCAATTCTAAAGAAAAAATAATCGAAGAATCGGGGAGAAGGTCAGTTTCACAATAAATCTTGAATATATTTACTTTTGTAAAAACTAGAAATTTATATCGAAAAAATAAAGAAATTGTAATCAAATCACGAAATTGTTAAAATTATACTAACTTATATTTGATATAAGTATACTAATAAAAATTGTTAAAAACTTAGTTAAAAAGAGACGTAATAACACAATCAGAAGGAACTCAGATAGTTATTATAATTGACTGAATAAAACAAGAAAATAATTCAAACATCTATGTTTTGTGATTCGAAAGCTTGTATCGTTAGATAAATCAATAAAATAGAGTTAGTAGTGTGTAAATACCTGTGATGGAACACGGAAAAAAGTCGCAGCGTTATACCACTCCATTATAACAAAAATCAAATTTAAAAACAAATTTTAAATTTAAATTCAAATTTAAAACGTTTTGGATTTCGTTTTATAACGCAATTTTTTTTTAGTTATGTTACGGTATAACACCAAATTAAATTATTACTAATAATCGTACTAGGATGAATAGAATATCTGTTATACCTGGGTTATCTTCAACTGATTTTCATTGTTACCTGAAAGTTGGTTTTCTGTCTTTACTGCTTTTTGTAGCAGTAAATGGCAATGTATACACGTATCAAATGTGTTTTTGCAAATTATTTTTATCAACAAGCAGTAAATTTTGATAACGTTGATCTAAAAACAAAGCAGAAATCATAGATTCACACTCTGTCAATGATGTCTTTTCTCTTTTATCAACGGAAGATATGAGTGGCTTAGCATAAGCTTCGCCAATTTTTGAAAGTTTTAGTTTGCATTCAATCCAAGCTGCATAAGCTTCACTCGTTGTCAAATTTTGGGATTGAAGACTTAAAGTTGTTACATACGTATATTTGAGCGTTTTTATAATTTGTTCCATTTTATACCAATTTTTATTACATAATATGGTATAAGACGCAGATATACAATTTTCAATTCAGATTGTCTGACAATCATGTTCTAAGTTGAATTTCACCTAGTAATGAAATTTCTGATTGCTTTTTTAATCCTTTGGCTTTAATTAGTACTATAAAATAGTGGAAGTTCTTAATAATCACAAGAAACAGTCACAATTAAACCGTTGGAATAGCAGTTTCATTTTTGGAATGTTTACATTTACTCTTAACATTTTGCATTTGAAATTATTCATGAATATATTTATTTTCTTCATAAATGTTTCAGGGGGAAATTCTGGACAACTGCTTATCATTTAACATACTAACATATTAAACAAATTATATTTTATTTATTTTAATTCTTAAAACTACCTTGAAAGCTAAAATCCGAACAAAAATCTTAATAATTATAGAACGTACATTAATTAAATATCAATTCTTAAATATCAATAATAACTCGACACCGTCAAAAATTTTTTTTTTAAATCGAACTTGAATAAAGCCACTTTTTATTGAAAGTTAAATGACATGGAAATTTTAATATTACACACTTAAAATTTTTTTTAATTACATAAATTTATTTTATAATATTTAAAAGTTTTGCTTAAGGTTTATATTTAATATTCTGAATAACTTTAAATCTAAAATCAAATATGTACAAATGTTCAATAATTTAATTGTTGTCAGGTTTCCGTACACCAAAATTTTTTTAATATTGGATTGCAAATATCGATATTTCGGAAGCAACATACTTCCTTCATCAGTGCTTGTGAATAACTGTTAGTCACAAGCTCTGATGAAGGAAGTATGTTGCTTCTGAAATATCGATATTTGCAATCAAATATTAAAAAATGTACAAATGGTTTTTAAATCAACATTTGACCTGTATGACTATTTGACAAAGTTTACAAAGTGAATACCATAATAAAAATAAAATACATGTTGTTATAATAATGAAAGTGTCAATTAAGCTAATCTATTTCACATTTAAATTATGTATTTGCTCTTGTATATTATATAACATCAACAATAACGATCTACCTATTCCTCAAATTCACGTTTTATCAATTTCCGTGGTAATGATAAAGCCAATCAATCTACCTTTACGTTATTCAGGTATTGGTATTGAGAACAACTGACACATAAAAAACTTACCCATTTCTTTTTTTTTTTCAAATAACATTTCTTCTTTCCATTTTTGTAATATATTGTACTTTTTATGTTCAAAATCACTCAAATCTAATACTAATATTTGTTCTAATAGATAAAATAAATCATATTACATTTCATTATTTTGTAAATGAACTTCATGTAATTCTTTATTAGTAAAAAATACACTATTTCTAAATGATTTGAAATTGTTAGATAACCAGAATTGGCCAGAGCAGCACACAATACAGCCATATTTTGGGACATATACTATCACATCACATAACAATGGTTAATTTGGTTGCAAAATTTGTTCGAAATCTAATCGTAGTAGACATAAACAAAACTTAATACAATTCAGTTATACAGATTAAAAAATTTATCAGTTTAACTTTATTAACACTATTATTGAAAGAAAGAAACGATAAAATCATTCAAAATTTTCATATTACCAAAAATTAAGTTCTGAATACCATAAAAGCTTTCAATATCTTTCAATTTAATATTTTCAAGTGACATTTAACCACATTAATTAACTTAAATTTAAAAATTTAAAACACACTGATATAATTTAAAAATATAAGTAGATATTTTACACATACACATCACATAAAGTAAACAGAGTTTTTCACAAAAAACAAAAAAACAGAAAAACATACGAAGAAAAACCAAAAATCAGATAATTTTATTTTATTAAAGATAAAAGGTTTGCGTCCAGACTGTATTGTTTTCCAATTTCCTTGTTAAATGTCTAAAACAAACCAAAGAAAATGAAAAAAAAATTAATTCACACATAATACATACATATATAATATACAATTGTCACAACAGGAAAATTGGTAAAAAGTTTTTAAAAACAAATTTTTTTTTTGTTATTCCTGAAAAAAAAACTTTTTTTCCTTTTGTGGTCAACTCTTTACAAATTAACTTTTGTAGGATAACGGTTTTATATTTTGAATGCTGTTGAAAAGGAACAAGCTTTACTCTATACCCTTTTACAAGCTAAATTATTTATGAATAAAGTCAAGTCGTGTACATTTCTATTTTTGGTTGTTTTTATTTTTTTTATTTGATTCTTGTTTTGTTTTTTCAAATTTGTTGTTAACAGCTTCATGTTGCATTTAGCTGTAACTGTTTGTTACTCTAAGTTATCCTCCCATTACTATTTCATTCTTGTAATCAAAATAAAAGGAAAAACAAAAATTATTTTGCCTTAGACACATTTTTTTTTCTTTTTTCAAACCACTTTTGTTGAAAAAAACAAACAAAAAACAAAAATTAAAAATCGTAATATAAAGAACACTTTTATTTTTATTTTGCGTTGGTTTATTTTTTTTTTTTTTTTTATGTTCCCCAACCTCTGATTCCTTTTATATTCCTATAAATCGCTTTTGAGCTTACACACAATTAAGATTGTTTCTGTTAAACAAAAGGAAATGAAATGAAAACATCATTGTAAATGTGTTCAGCTGTTTTCGCTTTTTTTATTGTTCTACAAAGAAAAATGTATGTATATGTGTAAAACAAACATTCTGTTTGCATATTTTTCTCTGAACAATATTGCAATGATAATTGATATTTGAAAACAATTAGAACTTGTAAAAATAGATTATACAAACAACCTCAAGGTTCTTGGAATATTTAAGATAAAAAATCGCATGCAAATGCAACATTCTTAAAAACTATAAAAAAGCAAAGATATAGAGTTTAGCATTGAGTCCATTTTTGAAATCCGAATTTAAAATGAATCTAGCTTTGTTTAGTTGAATTTTGATGTCTATTGAGTAGCAATACTAGTGTTTCTACTTAGATAGCTTTATATCATTTTCTTATAGAAAGCTAACTTTCTGTATCCGATTTTTTTTCACACTTCACATTAAGAAATATTACAGAACTTAATTAATTAATATGCTTACTAGAACTCAAAAAAGTAACTCAATAGTTGCTTTATGCAAAAGTTTTCATAATATTGAAGTTTTTCCGAATAATTACCGTTAATTTTAAGCAAGTCCTATATTAATTCCAAGTTATTTGTTGTTAATTAGTTTCTTGAGTTCTATCTTTAACAGATTTATTGAATCTACAAAATTTCACGTTAATCCACTTCATCTTTTCTTCACATATTCTTATTATTTCTTCTGAGTTCAGCAAATCTGGCACTCTTTGAGTTTATAAAGATGAAGTCTGAAGGCATACAACTGTCAATTTTAAACCATTCTTTATCTTCTTGTTATGAGATTGTAACTATGTATACAGTCCCTTTTTATGTAGCTGAAGCTGAATTTTTTGAAAGTAAGGTACGTTTCAATATTTAATTCATTATTATAGGGTAATCCTGTATTTAATGACTATTTAGTGCAGATTCTTAAATTATTTTTGTGATATTTCTACTTACTTACTTACTTGCTGGGCGCTACAGACCTTGAAGGTCCTGGGCCTGGCGCAAAATTGTCCTCCACTGATTTCAGTCACGAGCGGAATCTCTCCAGTTGGTGATTTGAAGTTTTTTCATATTTGCCGATACTTCATCTCTCCAACGAAGGTGTTGCCTCCCTCGACGACGCGTTCCCTGGGGTTTGGATTCGAAGAATTTCCCAGCCGGAGCATTTTCATCCATACGCTCTACATGGCCTAGCCAATGAAGCCGTCTTATTCTGACTTTTTAGCTAGGTCCATGTCGTTGTACAGCTGGTATAGTTCGGCATTGTATCTTCTTCTCCAAACCCCTTCGTCAGACACAGGACCATAAATGCGACGAAGAATTTTTCTCTCAAAGATACCAAGTACATGCCCGCTTGCTTTTGGTAATGTCCACGATTCAGAACCATATAGCAGCACCGGAAGGATGAGCGTTTTGTATAATTGTGCCTTGGTATTTTGGGATAGGAGCTTTGAACCCAGTGTAAGTTGATATTTCTACATTTTTTCTAATTACGGTTATCTTTTACGTCTATCTTTCGTTGTTCTAATTTTTTTTCCACTGCTTTTATAGCATGCCTTTGTTATCCAGATAACATTCCCTTCAACTCCTCTAATATGGTCTCTTAAATTTTTGTTTATTATTTTCATAGAATTATATACATTCCTTTCAGTTTAACTTAATTTATAATTGATGAATAATGTATCTGTTCTGTACTCTATGACTTAAATTATAATATTCCATAAGTATGTTTTATAATTCTTAATTTTGAGTAATTATAAATGTTCCATATTGTTTCATTTCTATTCCATATTTGCATTTTTATGTCAGTCTTCAGGTCGCTAAATACATCAGTTATTTTAAAATCAATATATTTGAAACTAATGACTTCTTCAATGGGTTAATTTTCGACTCAAAGTTTACAACTAATTTAATATGTAGATATCTTCCCACAATTTGTTCTTCCTACTACGGTCTGCGTATTATGCAG
Source organism: Argyra leucocephala (assembly GCA_963942445.1). Taxonomy (NCBI): domain Eukaryota; kingdom Metazoa; phylum Arthropoda; class Insecta; order Diptera; family Dolichopodidae; genus Argyra; species Argyra leucocephala. The sequence goes on from OZ012677.1 coordinate 82,699,276, forward strand.
TTTCACTGTTCTGTTAAAAATAAAAATATTTACAAATCATCCTCGTTCTCCAAATGTGAATTGCATAGTAGAAAATTTTTATATTGTTTTCGCATATTATGTTTAGCAAGCGTTCACCTCCTTCATTTTTTATAACCTTTTAACATCTGTAAAAATTATTTTTATAGCACAATTGCTTCCAAGAATATTAAAAATACATTTATTCTCCAAAACTTGCAGTCCTATTTTAATCTTAAAACAATTACTATGCCAGAAACATCGTCTTTTGGACACTTTATTTTTCATAGCGGTTCGTTGGATTAATCGACTCTTATACAATTTATTTGCACAATTTATTTTGAACTATTCACATTTTTAAATATTTTTCAAAAACGAAAATTATGATAATTCTTACTTAAAATTAAATCAACTCATCCTTTTATCAAAATAAATTTTTGTTTTTATTTTTATAAATTTCACGTATTTCTATTGTTTCCATTAACATAAAAGTTAATTTAACTTTTATCACAATAACAATATGCCCCACCTTTGATATTCCGTAAACTCAGTCAAAAGTCATTCAAAATGTTATACATAATAAAATAACAATAAAATAAAAAACAAGAACAAAAAAATGTATATTAATAAAATAACTGTTTATTTGCTATTATAACTGTTGCTAAATTATTACTAATGATTTATTAACTTATTTAATACTTTTTCTTTTATTGAATTTGATTGTCCTTCTACAAATTAACTTTCTTCTTTACTGCACATTCATATACACAAATATAAGTATTTGTTAGGTAAAATATTGAAAATCATATAGGTACATTCATATATATATAAAAATAACTGTAAATAATATAAAATTCAACAATAATTTTATTTCTTTTATGACTTTTTCATTTCTTTATTTTCTATTCTTGTTGTTTTGATTTTATGTTTTTCTTTTTGTTTTATTTTGTAAAAGTTGAAAAGGTTAACCGTTTATAGCTGTACCTAACAGTAAATTGAATGATTTTTTGTTTTTATTGAAGTTTTCCTAAAATATAAAAATAGGTACCTATTTATCTAGTACAATTTAATCAGTGTTGCCAGATATTTGTATATTCTTAATTTGAACAGAAAATAATTATTAATACATATTATTTTTTTATATATATATTTATTTGTAGTAGCCGTCTTTAAGTTAGATCATATACAAATTTTTAACTTAAATCATATAAAAAAAATCTAACTTAAATCATATTACACTAATTTATTGGACCCATTACGGTTACTCTAAGTTATTAATTAACTCTTATATTAGTTTTGGATTGAAATTTGGTTTAAAAGTTATTCGTTTAAGTGTGCTTCATTTGAAGGCATGAAAAATAATGGGAACATTGCTATAAATTGATTGTATTTAATTATTTTGATCAAGATAAAGAAATGCTTCGGGAGGGATAAAACCTGATTTTAGTGTATCTTCTATGTATTTATTTTTTGGAAAGAATTTAAACTGTAATATTAGTAGTTAGTTTATAATTGTGTTTTCTAATCAAATGCAAAATAAAGAAACAAATCCAAAAATGTTTGAAGAGTTATACAGCGTTTGATTTGAAATAAAATGTTCAAATTCAAATAGGAACCTGTATATGCTTTCAGATATTTTCTTTCCTACTTCCTATAGACTTCCAAGTAAACTATTATTATTACTTGATTATTGTTTATTAATTTCATCACCAGATTTGTGACCTTCCATAGCTATATGATTCTCAAAAAGCTATACTTTATTTGAGCTTTAAGTAGAAAACTAAATAATAAACAGAATACTCTAATTACTTTGGTTATTTACTATATATACATTTTATTATATGATTTTGACATTTTTTATTTTTAATTAATTTAAAATTAATTAGCTTTTAGCATTTATATTTAATGGTGGAAAACAATTCATTGTTAACAGACACTGATAACATTTCTTCTTACAAACGTCAGAAAATAATGAAAGACGTTGATATTATGAAAGACTAGTTTCGAAAACACTTCAATCGAGGTAATAAATAGATTGCATAACCACTGTAGTGATCGCTTAGAAACAAATCGAATTCAAATTAATATATTCAAATATTCCATGTTTATTGCAGAATAAATCTAGGATGGCAACATTGACCAAAACAAAATTTCTAAAAACAAAAAAAAAACAACTAAAAACAAAAAGTGAATGTTCCCTTCTTTTGTTTTTTCTCTCTCTTAAATCTAATATTTTTTTTTTTTGCTCTCTTTCTAGTTTTGATTTTCTTTGTCGTTTCAAACTCTCAACAACTGACATTTTAACTGTAAACGCAAAAAGTATGACGTTGAAATAAACTTTGTATTGTTTTGTGTTCGTGAAAGGCCCAAAACGGTAGCAAAACAGAAAAAAAAAAACAAAAACAAGAAAAATAAAACGAGGGGTTCGTTTTTTTTGTCAAAATTTTCTTTAAAGAATATAAAAAGTTTTTCTATAATTTTCCATATTTTTTCTTTCGTTTTGTTTTACTTTTTTTGTTGTTTTGATTCTTTCTACTTTCTACGATATCATATTTCTTTCGTCTGATTTTTAGTTAAGCCCAAAGGAAATTTTTTCTATTTTGTAGTATTATTTTTTTTTCATTACATTTTATTACATTTGAACTTATCATAGAAATTTTTGAGAATGTCAGTCTTTTATTGTATAACGGTAAATAAGTTTGAATGTGACAAATTTTTGTCTGTCCTGGTGAATTTAAAATGACTTAAATGTTACATTATGATTATTTTATAAATTAGAAGAATACGTTTATAACACACTCCGGCTTACAAAGTCATAATTAAAATAATGATTTCTTCACAAGTTCGACTACCTGACGATGCAATGTTTTCTTTTTATGTAATGACTGCCATAACCAGATTTTTCTTTTAAATTTGCGTCCAGGTTAAATTCTGTTTCACTATTCTCCACAGTTGATCGTTAGAGACTCTTTTTTGGCAAAATACTCTACAAACAATTTTAAGACATATTATGTTTACAAGTAGTTTACCTGTAGTATTTTGATTTCTTTCGAAATTAACCAGCAAACGAGTAATAAAAATAGAGGAATTTAATAAAAATACTGAACTTTAAGTAAAGTGTGAGCTATAAAATTTTTTTCAAATTGGGATTAGTCTTCGAAATGAGATTCAATTTTTTACCCTGTTGCAGGCATCTATCGCTACACTGCCAAACAGCGACTAGTTGATTCAATTCACAGTTAACAAAATGCGTTTAGATACTTTAAGGTTTCGCATTCCCTACTTCATCAAAATTGCAGCATCCAGTATAAAAAAAAACTTAGAGTTGTATAAAACGTTTTTATGCATAAAAAATTAAAATTATTGTTATTTTTTTATTATAGATAGTCACAATAATCCACACATATTTTATTTTTATCACATTATTTACTTTACATTATAGGCAATTTGTAATTCGTTGAAATTTTTCACTTATAAATTTCTTTAATTTTCTTTGTTTTATTTTTTTACAAAAATTTTTCTTGGAAAACTTTTCTTATTTTATCAGTTTTCTTTAAGAGTTGTTCTTTATAAATTATACATATATATTATAATAAACATAATATTATATATATACATATTTACGTAAAGATATTTTAATAAGGACTCTTTTCTATCAATGAAAATTCATAAAAAAAAAACACAAAATTCTTTTTTTTTTACATAGAAAAAATTTTCTTTTAAAATTTATAGTATGCATTCTATACACAGAAATACATAGAGAATACAATATTATCTATCTTAGTTTCAAGATGAAGATAATTCTAAATCCTAAATGATCAATGTCAAACGGATTAAAGATAAAAAAACAAGAATGAATATTTTAAGTTTTTGCATAAATTTTTTGCCATTTTTAAAAACAGATTACGGAAAATTGCATAACAAAACAATAATGGTTCTAAGAGTTATTTTATTTTGAAACCGTTATTTAAAATAAAAACAAACTACTGTAGTTCTCAAAAATATCATCAGTGTTTTGTTTTATATTTGAAATGTGCAATATACAATGAAATAAAATGAATATTGAAAGTATTAAAAGGTGAAAAGAAAATCCCCAGTGAAATATTTTTGCTTAATTTGCTATGCTTAAACTTCAACTCTTGTCTAATTTTACTAAAGAATAGGATGAGAATTTTGCAATATTTAGAAAATTTTTGATTAAAAATTTAATTTTTATATTTTTTTTTCTTTTGTTTTTGTTTTGAATTAAAAATTTTATATATCATACTAAACGTATCATACATAACTTTAGTGAGATTGGCTATTTTACTATCTACATCAGAAGTGAACAAATAATTTAGATGAAAACTTGTGGGACACAAAAAAAGATTTATTAAATAATAGAAGTTGACATGTATGAATTCAGATGTACTGCGTGCATCACATTAAAATATATTTCCATATTCCTTTCTATGATCAAATTATTTTTCAATAATATGTGAAGTATATTGAACATAATTCCACCCGAGTAGTGATGTGCTGTGTGTATCGAGTTTTCGATATCATCAATATTTCGATAATCGCAAAGAAACAAAAACATACAAATTTTAAATCATTCATTTCTCATCCGTTTTAAATTTTTCATTATTGCCTCAAACTAGCCAAAGCCTTACGCTAGTCTTTTTAAAATAAAAATAAATTTAAATAAAGTTAGATTGATACAAAGTCAAGAGTGATTTAATACATTATTTAAAATTTTCTAATATTTTATGATAAAAAGTAATAAGACTAATTTTAAAATTTATTTCGGATTTTGGGATCTGTTCTAGTATCATTTGTCATTGGGATAAAATAAATGATAAGAAATAGTTCAGAGTTTTGATTATCACTTGATATAAAATAAAATCCATGCTATTATGAAAACGAATTTACTCTTACAATAGACATAGTTTGCTACATTTAAATTAGTAGTTACATGATAAAAATTAGTGTGTTCATCCTATTGATTTGGAATTATATAAAAAAATAAATACATTGTTTTGCAAAAGGAATAAATTAAATATTTTTCATTAAGATAAAAACTACGTAACGTTTTTAGAGTATACATCGAAGTAATTATTGCTGTTGATGTTCAGCACCCAATTCATTTTTCCACAATTTTATAGGAATTTTCTACGATTTCATACAAAACAATGACTTTAATTATACGTAAATTTTTTATTCGACCTTGAATAGAATATTCTAAATCAATTCTTTCAAACTAAGCTTAAAGGCCAGATTTCAAAACCATTTTCGACCGAATATTTTCATCCACACGTATGACATGTTCTAAACAGCACATTGCATCTTCATTTGGAAGACTCGATTATTGGTGTTATACAGGTAGGCAGAATTAATTACACACTCAATAAATTTTAACATTTTTTTTTTGTTTTTCTTTTCTAAGGACGGAATTTACAAATGTGTTAAAAAAAACTTTGGGAATCAATTTCACAAAGTGTTCTTAATTTAAATTTAAATTTTCGGCTGAAAAAAATCTCAAATGACTCAAGTAGTAACAGGTTTCTTTGCTATGTCACCCGGCAAAAGTAATTACACATTTGATTTCATACGGCATAATTAATTACACATCAGGTAAAACTGAAGAAATATTGCTAATTTTTTAATAAAAATATTGTTTAAAGTTAAATAGTTTTGTTTTAGTATTTTTACATTATTATTGTTTAGTTATTCCACCTTATGCATCAATAACAGCTTGCAATTACTTTCATATTGAAGTTCTTAAATTTTTAATTAATTTCGTAGGTATTTTTAACTAAATATTCAGTATTTCGCCAATCCTTTTAGCCTTTTTTTGCTTTTATCGATTTTTTTCCTTTTCATTGTTTCCTAAATACGATTTGTTTCATAAATGCGCAGATGTTCTCTATAACATTTAAGTCAGGGCTCTTCGATGGCCAAGTTAGAATGTTCAGTCCGATACCTTCAAGAAATCGCAACCTCTGTTAAATAAAGCATTATCTTGCTGTACACAACAGTTATCATCAGGAAATATTCTGCATCCTTAAATGAAAGCATGTTTATTAAATATTTTAATATATCCACATTGAAATAATGTTGCATCTGCTGGAAACAAAGCTCCACAGCCATAGTAGTAAATGAATCTGCAAGACATAACATTTCCATCGTCATGGGAATCAAATGATTAAACCACTTTATACTTTAACTCTTTTGGAAGATGAATGTATTTTTTTCCAAGAGCTTCCGTGGAATGTAAATTAACTTTCCTCTGTCCACAATACGTTATATCAGCACTCCAATGACTCATTAACATATTCTTGAGCAAAAACGTCACGTTTTGAAAAATTTGCTGGTAAAATATTTACTACTTTACGCACCCCATAAGTTTGAATATTAAAATATCTACATATTCTTCGTATTGTTCGTTCACTCCCACTTTTTTTCCAATAATTTTTGCTGACCCACAAACAATTTTAACTGGGCTTATATCAGGATTTTCATTTTAATTACTTAACAATTTGTAATAGCCTTCTTTGGGTCTCTTAGTAACAACTTCATTCCTACTAGATCTTTACCTGTTTTTCAAGCTACCGCATTCCTCTTTTTGCTTTACAAGGTTCTAAATAGTTTTAAATGAAATTCCATAAATTTCTGCTAGCAATCGAGCTAGTGTTTAGCAACAACTTCTGCGCGATTTCAATATTTAATTAATTTGTTTTACGCATTATGAATGAGAAATGAAGTCAATCATATGCATTCAAGATACACACAAGTGTTCATCATCTTAAAGTTATTGTATTCCAAATACCAATATACCAATACCAAATATTATCTACTGAAAATTCGCAAAGATAATTTTAAGTTATACAAAAATATTTCGAAAAAAATTGCACTCACAATAATATTGAAAAACATGTTGTCATCCAGCTGTGGTGTGTGTGTGTATTTTCTAAATTTCTAAAAAATCAAATTTTTAATTTAGAAATTATTTCTTTTCCTTTTTTTCTGTTTTTTAAAAGTAACACTTTAATATTAAAAACTGTATATACAGTGTGCAATATTAAAGAACTTAGGAATTTAGTTTGTCATCAACGGATTCAAGGATTTTTTTCGAAACTTTTTAATTAAAAAATGTTCAAAAATTTCAATGAGCTCATATTAATTTCAATACAAAAATTGAGAATTTTAATTAAAATTGTATTTTTTTTTTGTTTTGGTTTGCACCTTTGAACAAGTAAATCTCATAAAATAATTCATTGACATTAACATTATAAATGGAATTAATTAAATTTATTTAATTAATTTTTGAATAAATAATTATCAATTAATTACAAACTTAAATTATTTAATTAATATTTATTATTTATTAATTATCTTAATAAAAACTATTCAGTATAATCTTTAGTTATAGATTTTAACTATTCCGTTATATCTTGTTATTTTTAGTTAGATGTAGTTATCAAAATGAATAGCAAATCGATGGTAAAGTTTATTATACTATTATAGTAACGTTGTCAATACTCTCTAGAATTCTAGTATAAATTTTTGAATTTTCGCTGATAAATTTACGTAATTCTATTTAGTGAGTTGATTCACAGCAGACAAAAATGTCAATTTGAATTAACATTACCGTCACAATCTTATTGTAAGTCACTGGTTGTACTTTTAATGTACCTGTAAATTAAAAGACAATAAGACTAAAGTAAGAATTGAAACAAAACATTTGAATGAATTTGAAGTGATTTGAATTATTTACTAAATTGTTATATATGTAAATGTAGTAAGTTGGAATTGAAACTTAAGCCTACTACTTTAGCGTTACACTATTCTAAAAGCATATTAAACTGAAATTGAACTTTAAGTAAAAAATGGAAGTGTTCAACCAAAAAAATAAAACGAACACTGAAGCGATATTCAAGCTCCTACTCATTCTACTATGCATCTACTAAGCATCTAAAAGCATTTTTTTATCTTAATTCAGACAAGAAAACGTTTAGCTGATGTGACTTAAGCTCGAAAAGAATTTTATTCTACGGTATTTCGTATTTTTAATTTGTATTTTATTATACTTAAAACTGAAAAATGGAAAGTGAAATAAAAGCCTTAATTGAATTATTGGGAAACAAATCTCAATAGTAGTTTTCTTATCTAAAATTTCATTAATAATGAATAGTAAGGCAAAAACCTGGGTATCATTCTCGATAATAAATTACTTTTAATTCTCACATAGCATTATTTCTAAAGCTTTTCCATGTTAGGCTTCATAAGGCGAAACTCACAGCAATTTTCTGACATTGCTATACATTCAAAAATTTATATACTGCACTCGTTCGTTCACACCTCGAATATGCTTGTCCAATCTGGATGCTTTATTATTATAAACATATTTAGAGAATAGGGTCTGTTTAGAAAGGAATATGATTAGGTTTTGTCTACGCAAATTCAACTTGCAGCCTTATATTACTGGCTATCTAGCTAAATGTAAACTTATTAAGCTTTCTGCTCTTGAGTCTAATCGAAATACTGCTTCCGTGATGTTTTCCTATGATATATTATCTGTCAGAATAAAATGTCAATCTATTTTTCGTCTTTATAATATCTATGCTCCATTACGGGATTTCAGAAGCCTACGATTTTTATATCTTCATGTAGCCATAGAATGAACTATGGTTTTGCCCGAACCTTAGCAAACTCTCAGCCCTTATTTAATAACAGTTTTTCACTAAAATTCGTTTTTAGGAGAAAAATCATCACATATTTTGATACTTTAGAATAATTCTTCTAATTTTAATTTTAAGCGATAAACACAATTGCGACGAAAAAATTAAAATACATACGTTCTTATGTATATGCTCACAATTCCAACTACGATTGCTCAACCAGAATTCCGTTGTCGTCGAAATAAGGCTATTTTCTTTTTCTTTCGCTGGTAGTTGGATTTAAAATTTCTGACAATCTTTTTAAACATCAAAAAATAAAAACAAAATTCTAAAATTTATAATTATTTATTTTTTTATTTAAATACATATATACAAATTTAGATTTATTAACGATGTATTTGGATCTGATGATGCTACAAATAAATTAATAAAGTATTCAAAATTTTTTTTTTAAATGTTTTAATAAAATATTTTTTTATTTTGAAATTCCGCCATTTGTTTTTCTGTTTTGTTTGCTTATTTTCATTTTTCGTTTCGCTGCAATTGTGTTTCATTGGACGAAAAATAGTTGAGCGAAGCGAATCTCGTTGGTAGTCGGTGGTTGGTGGTCGCAATTGTGTTTACCGCTTTATTCTACAATTTTTTATTCTCTGTTATTATTTGAATGTACTACCATTCTATAATTACTATTGCTATTTATTAATTTTACTTATGAATTTTTCTTTTTGTTAACTTCATTTCTTAACTTAATGTTATTTTTATCTTGAAATTTATTAATGTATTTTATTATTAATGTTATTTTATATTTGAAATTATTGTTATATTTAGAATTTTTGTTTTTTTTCTAATTTTATCTTATTTTAGTTTTTAATATGTTATAAACAAAATCTGTAAGGGACTACCCAGTAGATTGAAATAAATAAATAAATTATTTAAATTTCACGATTACACAATCGTTATAACGCTATTATCAGAAATCTCTTATTTAACATTTAAAATAATGGAATCCGTTTTCTTTTTCATATTGTACACACTCTTGCATACCATCTATGTTGAAGGGTTAGTCGTAAGAACCAAAAAATGTTTCAGATATTGAGCTCAAGCTCACTTCTAACACATCTGCTTTTTATTATTAATTACAGTAACATTATTGTGTAATAATATGCTACCATATCTATGGCAAAAATGCTACTGAAGGCTTTGAAGAATGAAAATTTATCAGCGAAAATCTAAAAATTTGAACTAGAAAACCATAATCATAAATTTTCTATTACACTTTATATAATTTTATAATTTTATAATTTTTCGTCATTTCTGATAGAAACTCAAACAGACAAGAATTTTTTAACAAAATATTTTAATTGAAAAATCAAATAAATAATTTGCAGTGCTCAATATTCTCCCACCTATGTATAATTGAAAACATTTTTTAAAATCAGTTTATCACAATCATATATTCACCGATTTCATTTTCAAATAAATTTATATTACCACAATTGAACAACTACTTCACTGTATATAAAGACCTCAACACTTTCAAAACTCGTTCAAAACACTTAAAACTTTCTTCATATTTTCTTAAAATTAATTTTAAAATTTAATTTCATTTATAAGTCACTTACCATTAAACATCACCACATTATTTACCATTTCGACTACTTATCTTATGAAAAATTTTCATATTTCTAGGAAAATATTACTCATAAAAGACTAATTTGAATAAAATATTAAAACAGTAACGCGAATTTCAACAAAATAAATTATTGTTATCCTTACACCAACATTTTAATACATATTTTCAATTCAGGATACTTAACAACCTATAAAAAATGAAAAAATTAAAAATAAAAAATCCAAAAAAAAACAAAAAATTGAAAATCATCTCATCCAGATGCAAATTCAATTTTTTTTTTTCATAAAAATCGATAATAATTTAATTTACACTTGACTTTTCTATTATAATTTACTAGAATACTCAGTCTAGTGAGAATCCGCTCTCTACTTTGAAGAAAAAAACAACAATAATAATATAAATAATTTAAAGTCAGATCTGTATTACATGGCCCTCAAAATGTTAGATTGATTGAATTGCAATTTTGAGGACAGCAAATATTGTATTACAACGATATAAACAACAATTTACTGCCATGATGATAAATAGCATAGATGGATATTTTTTTGTTTATTTTATGGAAAAAATAAAAACATATTTGCTTTAAAAAATACAACAAAATAAAGTATTTTAAATTCAGGAAATCAGAGAAGGAGATAATGCATTGACATACAGTAACAAAGTCAACTCAGAACATAAAAATGTTTATTATTTGAAGAAAGAAAACTCAAATGATGAGTATAATGTAAATAAAATAAATTAAATTATATTGAAAATGAGTTATACTTGTTTGAGCTTAATTACGCAAATTTAATTTACCGAAAGGACAAATAAAAAAAAAAAATTGATTGAAAGAAATTGGTATAATTGTAAAATTAGAAAGTAATCAGTGCTCATCAGAATAATTTACCACCTCTATGGTCTTAATTGTGTTGGTACATACCGCCAGTATATATTGTCATATCCCAAGCTTTGTGAGTTTAACTTTGCAAAAACATAACTGTTAACAAATTTAAAAAAAAATATTTTTCAATAAATCTGCTATATGAAACCTAATCCCATATATGTACAACGAAAGATGGAAAGCAATCTTTATACTTTATGTGTAAGAACCTAAAACAGGTCGTTGTCATTATGTACATGCTATCATTAAAACATATATTTCATTGACCACCATTTGACGTAATAACATCATAATATTTGAATTTTTTTTAGAACTATAAGAAACTACGCTCTTGACGGAATAAAACTTTCTGTATATCAGAATGTTTATATATTATTCCAATAATTTAACAATCTATAGAACAAAAGTCAACCGCTTTGGTACTTCTAGTATAAAATCTTATTTATGCGTTGCTGTGTTAATATTTTTATTTAGAAAAAAAACTAGTTTTAAACCCATTTTGTGTCCCAACTCTAAGACGGCGGTTACGGTATAAGCGTGTTGCGATTTAGCATATAGCGTGTAAGAGCGTGTATTATTTAAATATACATAAATCATATATTTGCGATTGTTTTTATTTGCAGTTCAATTTTGGGTGGTCATTGATTCAAAATAATAAAAATGACATAAATTATTCTTATTAGAAAATAGCTCACAGAATAGAATAAAATAATAACCCACTTTCAAATATGAATTTATATTGAGAAACAATATTCAGCACGCTCGTTTACTCAAATCGATTTAATATACACGCAACACGCTCTTACTTGCTCATACTCACGCAATCAAAAATTTTCTATTCTTAACAACAACTATTATACTACAATTGATAGATGAATTTAACTAAACACACGCGCGAGCAAAATGCTACATTCTAAAACGCAACATGCTTAAAACATAACCACCGCCTTAATCTATCCTAAATAAACTCCATATTGGCAACATAAAAATAAAATATTTTAGGTTTTTTATTAGAAAATAAAATTTTAAACCAGAACGACTCTCGACAAATATGACTTTTAAGTTCGAACGACTTTCAAAAAATTAGTTGGTACACTGTATAAGATGATGTCTTGAAAGTGTCTTCGCATTCAATCATCAAATATTACTTACAACTCCCAAAAAAAACTCCATTCTTTGCGTTTTTAATCTGAAGAGTTGCTGTCATAGAAATATAAAATAAAACTTACAATGATATATTGCATTACTCTTTTACTGATTTTGTATTAAAATAATTTTCAACAGATGTATAGAAATAACTCCTAAAATTGGATCCTCTTTTTATATTTTTGACAGACTCATTTTTACCTCCAACTTCAAGTTTAATACCCCGTTCATAATGGACTAAAATATGTAAAGAGTTTATGTTCTTTACTGAAATTTCCACAGTAATATTATTTTGTACTATTGGCTTTAAACTCAAAAATATTACTATTTGCTGGAATTTGATGATCACTAAATCCTTTTACATTACTTTCAATATTTTATAGAGTTTTTTAATTGAAATTTGTCTATTCGTCCCTGATAGCAACATTGAAACTAAGAAAATTTTTTAAATAAACACAATTTATTAAAAAACGACTTTATGGTATTCTCAATTTTTTTTTTTTTATTTATGTTTGTTATTATTTTTATTTTTCCGATCTGAGTACTCTTCAAATCGAAAAATTATTTGTATTTTTTTTCTACTCTTCTCTTCTCTCTATATTTAAGATGAACATCAGTCAAAACAGCACACAATACAAGACAAGACAACATAAATTTCAATTTTCATTTATCGATGATTGGTGGTGACTTTCTATACTAAACTAACCTCTTTGTCTCCGTTCTCTTTTTCCAAAAGAGATTTCCTTAAAAAGATGACAATTCAATCAATTTGTTTGTACTTTATTTGTATTGACATACACACAAAGTTGTAAAGTTTGTGAATATACAATTTATTTACTTGCTCAGTCATTTTGAACAGAGAAAGAAAAAATCAGAAAAAAAAAAAAGAAAACAAAATGAAATATTGGCTCTCTGGAAAATGCATTATGACACCACTATATTCAATAAGGAAATGAAAACCATTATCTTTGAGTGGTAATAAATTTCCTTTCCAATTCAATTCAATTCGATTCGATTCAGTTATTATAGATTATGATATACATTATGTTATGTATGTTTATAATAATGCTTTAATATTATCATAACAATAGTACTAGTAGTATATTATATTAGTCGCAGGAATACTGTAGTAAATATAGTAGTATCCGAATATCGAATTCGTTTAATTTTGTTATTATTATTTTTTTTTTATTTCACAAATTTTTAACTTTTATAATAACTAGGATAATAAAAAACATCCTATTGGGAAATACTTTGTTGACATTTTTTTTAATAAAAGTAACTTTTCTTATATAATTTATTTTTTTAAGAACAGTCATTTTTATTATCTTAATAAGCACCGCCATCGTCTGGGACTTGGTTGTACTAATACCTGTCGGATCTATGAGAATCTTGATAGTCAAAAAAACATCAAAGATTTTCTCTGCGATTGTCCATCCGAGCTTGGTGTGACAATTAAACGGATAGGGTTGGGAAAATACATGTTTAATTACAGCTTTACGATCATAGAGCTTTCTTCATGGAATAGATAATGGTCCAGTTTGACTATATGTCTATATATCATAAAGAAGCCTATTATGGTGGCAGCATGACTATTTTTGAAACTAAATAAACTTTCTTTTACCAATTTTCAAATAAATCACGTTACATTAAAATATGTAATCAGATATTTTTTAAAGATATAATATGGATAGCAATAGCTTTCATTTATGAAATTGAAATCAAATTAAAAGATCAATACTGTTGTTAATGCATTTTTTATCTAATAAATTAAGAATATGACAACTGTCAAAAATTAATGGTTTATAAACAAAAAAAAAGTAAAAATTAAAAATATAATCAAAAAGAATTGACACAAATTGTCATCATCGACCATCGTCATCATTAACATTAGTATTTCTTTTATCGTCTTCTATCTGCAGCGTAGTCTCATTGATTGAATTTAATTTCTTTGTTGAGTATTCGCATCGACTGAGACACCGCGCAGATTTCTAAGAGATCCCGCATCAAAAATATTGCTTACATTTATTTATTATTTTAATTGTTGTTATTTTTTAACCATGTGGATAAGTTGTATAAGTTTTAAATCTTAAAATGACAGAAACATTATGTTGTTGTATTAGATTTAACTGTGGAGAGGAGCATATGGGATTAAATTGACGAACAAATTTGATGGAGTTACGATTTAAACCAAATAGAGCAATGATAATATTTATAATGAAATATTTATATTTGCATAATATATATTTATTATTGCAATACCTTCTTTATATATTATATTTATTTAAAACGCTGGGACAAATAAAAAATGCTTCTTGGGTTTATCGACCAGTACCCTTTGTCATTCGGGTAAACTAAATAAAAAAAAAATAATTGATAGTATAATCCGGTAACAACTTAAATAAAATGAAACTATTCTGTTCCTGGCAATAGCAAAACATTTAGTTAATGGCAATAGCAATAATTTCCACATTTCATGAGTTGATACGCCACAAATTTGATAAATAAATCCTGGAAACAAACATTGTAAATATTGTATTGTAAACTTGCAGTACTGTACTTGATGAAGCATGAAAATGTAACTCTACTTAAATTACTGTCAAGAACATAGCAGTCGTTTTAGGGGGTTTAAATTGGCAAATTTACCAAAAAATTACATCAATTATCCAAACTTGATTAACTCACGAGCAAATTCTACTCAATTTGATTTTGATTTACCTACATAACTGGACAAAATACTGCTATAATAGTGATGCAGTTATATTCTTACATAAAATTTATTTAAAAATATTTCGCTAAGAGTCTACAACATATTCGACAAAATATTTTTAAATAAACTTTTTTTTATTGTTTTGAGGAAATTTTAAATGAAAATCTTTGAGAGACAAGAATTTGCTCCGAAAAATGATTCATTTTTCTAATTGAAGAACTTTTGAACTTAGTAAACTGTTAATTTGAATTAACGAGGTTATATAAAATTCGATAGTTTACTGATTAGTTTTAATATACCAAGTTCTAGATACATTTAGTAACCTCTTATACCCTACAACCTATACCCTATAACCTATACCTTTATAACCTATAAGATGTCTGAATAGAAAATAATAGAATCTTAACAGTTATTTTCATTTCAATTACGATTATATATTCTGTACCTGAATTTTCAAAATTGAAACTCAGAAATGAATATGAATTTTTTTTTATTGATATAGCTAGCTAAGTACGTACATTGTACATATCTCATCCTAATTAATTTCTAGATCAAATTCTTATGATATTCAGTTTAAAATTACACATCTTGTCAATCGTATTCCTTTATTCAGATTATTCTATTTTATTTTCTATTATTATTTCAAAATTCAGAAAATTACATTTTAACCCATTTGTAAAATGATTAGTGTTCAGGATAGTTGATAAAAAACAGATTTAAATAACCAAAAGTTAAATCTATGCTTCATGAATAAATACAACAAACAATAAAGAATGATGTCATACATTTACACATCAGCCCATAATTATTGGGGTAGACCAAAGTGGATCCCCAATATATCATAATACTTAAATTATAGGTAAAATACTAAGATTATTGTATCTATTAAATCCTATGTATTTTATTTGAGGTCGAAATAATGGTACAAGAACCTGTTAGTAAACCGGAAAAAGAAATAATATGAATATAAAGACAAATTAGAAAAGATGATGAAGCAAATAGAATAGAAAAGAAATATATAAAAATGTACGGACAGTTTCAAAGATATTTATTTGCCCGTATCTTGAAACTTTCTAGGTTGCATCCTTGTGGGAACCCATATGATAGTAGGGTGTTCCATTACAATTTACAGGCTCTATTAATAAAATAATTTTTATACTTCACTATTCTGGTTTGAAGAGGTTCTCCTAAAACTTTATTATGCTGAAATGGTTATACTACAGGCATAATACTTTTTATTTCGTCAGAGCAATTACTCAACAGATATTTATAAAACAGCGTCGCTGCTCCTATATTACAACGATAACATAATGAAGTTCGGTACTAAATGATAACTTCATCATTGATAATTTTGATGGCTCGCTTTTGTACCATATCTAGGTACTCTTTGTACCTTATTTAGATACTGTATAGTATTGCTGGTGTTGCATCACCCAAATTTGCGAATTGGATTCAAATGGTTGGCGAATGTTGCAAAATATTTTCCACTTCTGCTTCAAAATCTAAACTATAAGGCTACATAATAAGTTTTTTTTTAATAAATGTTATTGTATGTTTATGGATAAAAATAAAAACAATATAACAATCTAATTAATGTTATTACTAGTATTGTTCGTGTTGTAATTATCGTTTTTCATTGGCCACTGTTTTTCAATGTAGACCCGAATTAGGACCGAAATTAGAACCGAAATAATTTGAACAAATTTATTTTGAATAAATCGAAACAGAACTAATTTTTCCAGAATATTTTCGGCTGATTTTCATTAATCAAACTATAATATTGTTTAACTCTGTGATTTTTTAATTATCATGACAAAACTTAATCTCACCGGAAATTGTAATCGCTTAAAATCGAACAGTATTTCTGATCATATTAACTGTATCCTAATAGTCACGTGGAATGCCAATGGTATTCTGAACAAGAAAAATAATTTGGAAATTCTATTGAGAACACAAAATATTGATGTATGTCTTTTGATAGAAACACATATGACAGATAAGTCATCGCTTAAAATAAATGACTATACATGCTACAGTGCAAACCATCCGAGTAATACACCCAGAGGTGGTAGCTCAATTTTAATAAAGAAAGATATTAAGTACCACGAGGAACTTTGTCTAGAAATAGATGAATTCCAACTAATCGTGCTACGAATTATGTCTGTTAAACAAAGCCTTTGTGTCGGTGCATTATACTGTCCACCCAAATACAACATAAAGAATAACATGTTTGAAGAAATTCTTAAACTACTTGGCGAAAGATTTATCCTGGGAGGTGACTACAACGCCAAGCACATAGATTGGGGGTCTAGAGTAACCTCTACGAGAGGAAGAGAGCTAAGAAAAGCTATAAAAGGAAAAGGCTGCATTTACCAATCTACCGGTAAGCCAACCTATTGGCCAACTGATAGAAATAAAACTCCTGATCTGCTTGATTTTTATATAACAAAAAAAAATTTCACCCAATTATATTAAGCTAGAAGATAACCATGATTTGGACTCAGATCACTCTGCAGTCATACTAAATCTATATGAAAAGGTTATTAAGAAACAGCCGAAACCTCTGCTAACGAACAAGACAACTGACTGGGCTAGCTTTAAACAAGAAATAGAAAACAAAATAAACATAAAAACAAAACTAAAATCCAAATGTGATATAGTTTCTGAAGTAGAAAATTTTATTAAAATTATTCAAAATGCTGGATGGAATAATACAAAAAATTGTGAATATAAATCGGTAGGATTCAACTACCCTAGAGAAATATTAAATATGATAAGAATAAAAAGAAGAGCTAGACGCAGATGGCAACAATCGCGTGATCCGGCAGACAAAACTCTGCTAAATAGGTTAACTCAGAATCTTAAAAGAAAAATTAAAGATCTTAAAAATGAAAATTTTGAAAAATATATAAAAAATTTATCAGCTAAAAGAGAAAATAACTACTCGTTGTGGAAAGCAACAAAGAGTACAAAAAACTCGATCTCTCAAATCCCGCCAATCAGAATGAAAAGCGGTTAATGGGCGAGAGATAATAAAAATAAAGCTGAAACATTCGCAGATCATCTTGAAGAAATTTTTTGTCCAGACGAGACAGATTCGGATGATCTCACTGAAGAAAATAATAATTGGCAAAAAAATGTTATATCACCATTTTCAGAGAGTGAAATAGTTGAACAAATTAAAAAACTCAGAGATAAAAAAGCTCTAGGTTTTGATCTAATTACATCGGAAGTCCTGAAAGAACTTCCGAAAAAAGCTATAACAATGCTAACACGCATTATAAACGCTGCTATAAGAATAAAGTATGTGCCGAATATGTGGAAACTAGCAGAGATAATTATGATACCAAAGCGAGGTAAGCCCATAAATGAGGTCAAATCCTACAGACCAATATCATTACTACCAATAGTATCAAAATTATTTGAAAAACTATTATTGATTCGAATGAGACCGATCATAGAAAATAGTAATCTGATCCCAAATTATCAATTTGGCTTTAGATCTAAGCACTCGACAATCGATCAGATTCATACAATAACAGACATAATAGAAAAAGCTTTAGAGGAAAAGAGAGTATGCTCTACCATATTTCTAGATGTAGCCCAAGCTTTTGATAAAGTATGGCATCGAGGCTTAATAAATAAACTAAACAATATGTTACCTAAACAATACGTAGATATACTCTCATCATATCTAGAAAACAGACTTTTCAGAATAAAACAAGACGAAGAGTATTCTACTATTAGAGATATTAAAACGGGTGTGCCTCAAGGTAGTATTCTGGGTCCCATACTGTATTTGCTCTACACCAATGATTTACCAGAAATGGAAAATATAACTGTAGCTACATTCGCTGACGATACTGCGTTGATGGCAGTAGGATCAAATATTGACGAGGCTATAATTAAATTACAAAGAGCAAGCGACAAGCTATACCTCTGGACAAAGAAATGGAAAATTAAACTCAATGAGTTAAAATCAGTACATGTAAATTTTACAAATAAAAAATTAGAAAATCAACCACCATTGGTAAATCTGAATGGGGTCAATATACCCCAAGAAAACAATGCTAAATACCTAGGAATGACATTAGATGTCAAACTTTTTCCATCTAAGTTTGCAACAGATTTTTACTGACTAAACCACACAAAGAGCACGTTAAAAAGAAAAAATTTGAGCTTGAAAATAAATATAGAGAAATGTACTGGCTCTTAGGTCGTAATTCTAAATTACCTATACATAACAAGATTTTGTTATATAATCAGATACTCAAACCGATATGGTTGTACGGCATACAAATATGGGGATGTGCCAAACAAACACATGTACTTTGTATACAAAAATTCCAAAATAAAGTCTTGCGCAACATGGCAAATGTCCCCTGGTATGTTCGCAACAGTGATTTGCACAGAGATCTAAAAATTCCTTGCATAGAAAATGAAATAAAAAGATATGCAACAAAGCATATAGCTCGTCTGGAGGGTCATGTTAACGTTGAGGCCACTCAACTGCTAGATAATCAAAATGATGTCAGAAGGCTTAAAAGAACTAAGCCACTAGATTTAATACGATAGAATTTCGTAACCTTTTTCTTTAAGAAAATCAAAATAGCAATAAATTAATGGTTAGTCCGTTGGACTAGTATTAATGGGAGGGGTGTGGTTTAGTCAGTAAAAATCTGGCACACAATGGAAGCTACGGGGCTCATTGTGTCTATGAAGATTCCCACCAATCTACGCAAAAAAAAAAAAAAAAAAATATTAACTGTATCCTAGAAATAAGATATATTCCCTTTTTCCACAACCAGTTTGAATTTATGAAGATGCAAAGTTCTTATTATTAATCTAGTACCATAGTTTTGTCTACTTCAAATTTCGTAGTAGCATTATTAGAGCTTCGTTCCGTTAACAGCTTAATTTTCTTTTGTAATTCTATATATCGATTTGTAAATACGAGGACCACCTAAAATACTATGAAGTAGTTCCTGATTAATAAAACGAACTGTCACATTTTTAGAACCCACATAGCCATTTAAAGTTTTTATACTGTTCCCTAAAATTCGGAAATATTTTTCAGTCAACTCTTGAATACTTTAAATGGTTGTACTGACGTTTGTTATTTCAATTTTGCCATTTAAGTGTTCTAATATATTTCCTCATCAAACTGTATTAAAGTTCTTAGCTTATTTCATATCCTATTATTTTAAGGCGTGTCTATTTATGATTTCTAAAACATTTTTAAGTTATTTTAGTTATTCAAAGTTATCAAATTGCCATTATATTTAATTATTTTAATTTATGTATTTATTTTTTTAATAATGTTATTTTGTCAAACGAAAAGCGTCTTCTTTATATTAGGTCCATTCCAATTGGAAGTTTCAGGAGTGGCAACACGTAACTTTTGAAACCAAATTTTTTCATATATTTCAAAAACGTTTTAAATTTATTTTCGTAATAAAATTCTGTTTCAAAAGGTACGTGCTGCCACCCCAAATTTCTAACATCCTTAAGATATTTAAGCTTCTATCCGAATTTGTCATTTAATAGCTTTGTAAGGTCTGGTTTCTTTGATCATGAATAACTGTGAACAATAATTTCAGATCTTTAAAACTGTGAGCATGTATAGAGAAAACACTGTACCTTTTACAGGTATAACATTAAAGTTTTTTTACTTTTCAAGAAATAACATTATGATTAAATTGTACTAATAAAATCATCTGTCAACATTAGGGTTAATTCTTATTTAACAAAATATTATTGATATTTTTGACTACAAAGAATGATAAATTTAAAAAGTAAAACATTTTTTTTTACCTACCATTTTTCAAAATATGAAATTGTTGAATTCTTTCAAAAAGAGTAATCGTTTTCAAAATAGACAATCAGAATAAATAATGATTGTTGTTTTTAAAAAAATGTATAAATTTCTAGTTAATTTTAACAATTTTGCCAACAAAATGCATTGTAATATGTCAAGTTATTGTTTGTAAAAAACAATAACGATTCAAAGGATGCTCAAGCGATTAAAAGAAATCACAAAATCGCAGTAATTCTTTTTATTGTCGACTTATCATTTAACAAATCTTTTTTTTTTTTTTCGTAATAATCGTTGAACAAAAAATAAACGAATATCTTTTATTTTGTTTGCAAAAATAAACTAAAAAAAAAATGTTTTACTTTAAAATTTCAAACTCTTTTAGCTTTACTTTACTGTTAAAGGCTAAAGGGCCACTTCAGATGTGTCAAGTTATTCAACTTCTATGAAAATAAAGTTTTTCAAAGAGAAATAAATAATAAATATAGAAGAATAGAAAATGAAAATAATATCCTGAAGTCCGTTTCAAAATCATCATCGTCATCATCATCATCATCACCTACAACATCAACATTAATAATAAATGTTTGATTTTTAATTCAAAAATTTCGAACAAAATTATTATAATAGAGAAAATCTCTTTCAAAATATTTCACAAAATATTTTCTAAATATTGTAGATTTCTTGGATGTTTTCATATTTTCAAAGATAATTTGAAAGACAACTTAAATTTTGAATTCTACAACACTAACAAAATGAGGACAAGTTGAAATACTTCAATAAAAGATGAGATTTAAATTTAGTAATTTTTAATTTGTTTGTCTAGCTAATATTTTTCTTTTATTCTTAAAAAGGCATTACAATTTATAAAAGATTTGAGAACTAAAAAATTTCTAAAGAGTCTATTAACTATGTAAAATATTTTTTTAAGGATAATTTATAAGAATTCATTAGATTAAAATATTATATACCAAAAACATATTTTTAAATTTTTATTTTCATAACTCGATAATTCTTTATGTACATAGTAACAAACATTTGCTTTATGAAAATAAATTTAATGATTTAAGAGAAAAATATTGATAAACAATTTGCATAATAATTATTAAAGGCTTACTCGGTATTGAAGTTGGGGTGGGGTAACTTTAAAAGTACTAAAAATAAAACTTTATTTTAAAATTATAAAATAGATTTGTTGAAACAAAAAAAAAATTTAGCACCAAAATATAATAATAAACATGTGTGATATTTCAATGATCCACACATTTCAATTTGATGTCATACAAAAGATTATAGATCGAAATTTGGGAGTAAAATCGAATTCATAGAAATGAAATAAACACAACAACAATGAAAACGTTCGAAAAATTCTAAGTGGAATGTTTATGTCCACACAACATTTTTTTGCGGATGTAATACAACAATCTTCGATCCCCAGTACTCACTCAAAATTGATTTTTTCTTATTCATTCTATTTAATTTCTCTTATTATTATTATAAATATTAATCTTGTTTTATCTGGATTTAATATGTTGTATTATATCTGGTACTCTTGTACATTTCTCCTTAATTTACACAGATTTTTTTGCATTATATGTACATACTTGTTATTTATATTATTTTTGTTTGTTCTCGTTGATTTTTAGGCTTCATATTAATATTTTGAGTGTTGATTAAGCATAATTTTAATACCAATAATTTTCAGTCGTTAATTTATGGTCAAAATTTACTTTGCATGCAATTCTACTCAATCAAAAATAGGATTGATGACATTAACAAATCCTGCTTGATTCCGTAATTAACAAATCAGTTCAGATAGTACATTTTAAGTAAAACTTTATGTATTCGAATAAACTTAATTATTTTTTGAATACGAATGTTATTTTATTTCTTCTAAAACAATAAAAGCCTATATTGCATTATATTATTTCAGATTAATTTTGATAGTTTTTGAACAACAATATGTTAATCTTTTAATATGATTTTAGACAATAATTTATTAATTATGTAAAATTAAGCAACGCAAAAAATTGAAAAAAAAAATTGCATGAGAATGAGTTTTAACATGACGACAATGGCGCCTAGACAGTTTAACATTTTTTTTTATTCTTAAAACCACGGAATTCAATTTTATGATTTCACTTTATACGGTCGTTGATTCCTTCTTTAAATTGGAACGTTAACGTGTGTAAATTTTAATTTTACTGGTAACAAGGTAACTTATGATTAATTGCTTTTTTTCACGAATATTTGATTTTTTTTTCTTTTTGAATTCAGTTGACGATTTTTTAATACTTTTTATTTTTTGTACATTAATAGCAAGTATATGAAACGTGAAAACTTAAAAAGAAAATTTTAAGTGGGTGTATTTGTTTTTGTTTAACGTATACTTTAATAAAAATTTGATTTCAAAAATTTGCAAACAATTTGTATGTAGTTTAAAAAGCTATGATCAGTTATCTAGTTTAAATGCCTTGCTGAGAATTAACTACATCGGAAGCTGGTTTATGTATAGTCGGAAATGGAGGACAAGAAAACAAATTAAAAACGTATTCATTATATGCAGCATGCACCATGCACCATGCACCATGCACCATGCACCATGCACCATGCACCATGCACCATGCACCATGCACCATGCACCATGCACCATGCACCATGCACCATGCACCATGCACCATGCACCATGCACCATGCACCATGCACCATGCACCATGCACCATGCACCATGCACCATGCACCATGCATCATGCATCATGCACCATGCACTATGCACCATGCCCCATGCACCATGCACCATGCACCATGCACCATGCACCATGCACCATGCACCATGCACCATGCACCATGCACCATGCACCATGCACCATACACCATGCACCATGCACCATGCACCATGCACCATGCACCATGCACCATACACCATGCACCATGCACCATGCACCATGCACCATGCACCATGCACCATGCACCATGCACCATGCACCATGCACCATGCACCATGCACCATGCACCATGCACCATGCACCATGCACCATGCACCATGCACCATGCACCATGCACCATGCACCATGCACCATGCACCATGCACCATGCACCATGCACCATGCACCACGCACCACATGCAATATCTATTTATGCGCGTTTTTTTTTTTAGTCTATTACTCTTATTCAAATAATAAATATAAATGTCATTCATGACTTTGTTTATGGTGGTTAACTTGAATTCTTTTTGTTATATTCTGTTCCTTGTTACTATTGTGTTGCTTCTATTTTTGATATCTATGTCACTTTAATTACCCCTATAATTAAAAGAAAAGTTTTGCATGGGAAAATTAAGTTTTGAATTTTTATTTTTAGAAAATTTTAAATAAGTTTTTATTTTATAACGGAAGAAAATTGTTTGCATGACGCTTTTATACCAAAAATAACAATAAAGAAAATATCTAAAAAACTAACATGTTCTTTAAAAAGGATTTTTTTGTTTTAGTAATTTAGGTTGCGTTATATTGACTGTATATAAGTACCTTAATCGTACATTATTGTATAATATGATGCAAGGTGCTACATTATTTTATCGTTTTTAAAATTGAACTGGGTAATAAATTATAAATTTTGTTTTAGTCTTTTCGTATTACATGAATTTTAATTATGTTTAACAATTTTATCGAGAACTTTAAAATCGTTGTTATGTTTTTTTCTTAATGTTTTTTTTTTAAATATCAATTTAAGGAAGTGTATAAAACCTTGTATTTTACTTTTAAATGCAGGATATTGGGTATAAAATAATTCAAGTTTTAAAAAGGTTTTAATTTTATATAATGTCGAATTAAAATTCAATATTGGATATTTTATCAGAAGAGATTATGTTGCGATACTGATGTTTAGATGAAAATATATAATTAAAACTCTTAAAGAATTTACATTCAATAAAAATGATTTTTTTCTAGGACAGTGTCTAATAGTCTGTTTTGATTTATTTTCTTCTATGCATTATAGTTTTCAAATTCATTGTATTGAGACTCTTTCGGTTATATGACATTTAAAGGTTCTATGGATAAATTAGCCTCTACGAAATTCATTGCAATTCATAAACTTTTAAATTGATGTTTTTGTGCTGGTTAATTTAATTTCTCTAAGAAAATATGTATTGCCCATTGAGATAATATTTTGATTTTTCAATGATTTAATCCAAAGACACTTAAAAAATAACATAAAATCACCTTCAAATGAAGTCGCAGGCTTTGTCATTTTCAGTCAAAGGAGTGTTATAAAATAATGTAACCTCTTTTTTAAATCAAAAACTTCTATAGACAAAAATGTGGGAAAATTTAGTACATATTATAAATTTAGTAGAAATTATCCGAACAGATTTGTTCGTCCAAAAATTGACGCTCTAAGAGCAATATAAAGCGAGTTATAAGCGTTTAAAGTTTTTATAAAAAAGAAAAAAAAATTTGAAAAAGTAAATTTTGATGCAAAATTCGAACATAGGAGCAATATTAACCGATTTATGGGCGCTTAAAGTTTTAATAAAAAAAGAAGAAAAAATTTGAAAAATTAAATCTTGATGCCAAATTCGACCCTCTAGGAGCAATATTCACCGATTTATGGGCGTTTAAAGTTTTGAAAAAGAAAAAAAAATTTGAAAAATCAAATATCGATGCAAAATTCGACCCTATAAAAACTTTAAACGCTCATAACTTCGTTAATATTGCTCATAGGGGGTCGAAATTTGCATCAAAATTTACTTTTTAAAATTTTTTTTTAGTTTTTATAAAAATTTTAAACGCTCATAACTTCGTTAATATTGCTCATAGGGGGTCGAAATTTGCATCAAAATTTACTTTTTAAATTTTTTTTTTATTTTTTATTAAAACTTTAAACGCTCATAACTTCGTTAAGATTGCTCCTAGAGGGTCGAACTTTGCATCAAAATTTACTTTTTAAAATTTTTTTTTTATTTTTTATTAAAACTTTAAACGCTCATAACTTCGTTAATATTGCTCCTAGAGGGTCGAATCATTACCATTTTTGCAACACTTTTAAACTATTAATACTTGATTTTGCAATAATAATAAGAACTAATAAAAAAAATTCAATATATTCAAACTTATGTGGTAAATTATGAATGTTTAGATTTTGCAACCGAAATTATTCATTAAATATTTACTAATTTTAAAATTAATTTGCAATCTATATTTGCATAAATAAAGCAAACTTGAAAAAGTTCTAACTATGTATACCGAAACAGTTAAAAAATTACAGAATGCGAATTTTTAAAATTACTTTTTTCTATTACAATAACCTCTTAGGTACAAATAAATGCTCAATGAACGGTCTTTTATTAATATCTTTCAGGCTTTGCTGTCATAAAAAAGGGGTAAAGCTTACTCGCCAATAAATTAAAATAAAAATGAATTATTGAAATGCGTATTAAAAGTATTAGCTATGTCTTAAAAATCATAAAGTTAATATATTACTTTATAATGAAATGAAAGGATCGAAATAATTAGTATTGGTTTTGTACGTTACACATTCAATTATTATTAATAAAATTAATTATTTTACCTAGTTTTTACAAAAACTTATTTTCTAGCGTTAGAGTAAAACTTTTGCATAATTTCCCTTTTAATTTTACGAATTTTACTTATTTTATCTGTTTAATAAATTTATTAATATTTTCCTGATAGTAAATTGTGTTTATTTTACGTGCAAAAATTAAAATAAAACTATGCTTAACTATTATTAAATTAAAGACTGTATTTGTTAATTATTGCAATAGAACCTATTTATTTAAAAATTTTGTAAATTATTTTTTTTATGTTTAATTGTGTTTATTACATAATACAAAATCAAATAAAAATTAGTCGCAAGCACTGATGAAGGAAGTAAGTTGCTTCCGAAATATCGACGTTTGCAAAATAAATATAAATGATTAATGAAGGGAAACTCGATTTTTATTCCATCATTTAAATATATCACTAAAAACAAATCTGATTATCAAAAACAATCATATTAGCAAGTTCATTTAATTCCTTTTTCGTACAAAAATTTTAGCTACCATTATTCTGCCTGAGGTCAGATACAAAGAATTTTTTAAAATATCTTGAAGTTAATTAATTATCCCCTTATTGTTATTGGTACACTTAATATTGCTACCAAAAATTTGTCATAGCCTTAAAAAAAGGAAGTTTTTTTTTTACTTTCTAGTTATAATCTAAGAGATGTACATTTTGTATTGCATTTAACTAAATATTATTTAAGCCTTATTATTATCATTATGAAATCTGTCAACAAATTTTTGAACAAAAATATAAAGACAGAAAAAAACAAATAATATTGAGGTACCTATTCATTTTCTATTTTTCAAGTAAAATACATGAACAATATCAAAAAAATATTATGATTAATGCATATGGATTTAAAATAATAAAAAATAATAAATATTGTGTAGAAATTGCATGTATTTATGTTAAATTTTAGTTTAAAAACTGGTTTCAATTAAATAATATTTTTTTTTGACTAAACAATAAATTTAGGATAAATTAACTAACTTTATAATTAACTAGCTAGGCGGGTTACAAGCCATAAATGACGGAATCAAAATAAATTCTAGCATTTCTTCCTTCATTAGAGCTTTCATTTGAAGTTTAAGAAAAATATGTATTTGTTTACTAATTCATCAATATCATACCTTTATTAGAATTATTGTAGTAAATTGCAAAATTTTCAATTCCCAAGGGTTATTTATTCGATCATTTTAACGACATCTTATTTGCCATCATTGGAAATTTTAACATATATTATCCTAAGACCTCAATAATTCTAAATAATCAATATTTTTGGACATTCTATTGTATTCAATTAATTATAATATAAGTTAGCCAAAACTATAATTTCAATTTAAATTAATATAGAAATACTAAATTCAAATAATATTTTTAATGAAAACAAAATCTTAGTGACCTCGGTAGCCGAGTGGTAAAGCACTCGAGTGTAGTAATGTAACGATCAAAGGAGCATGGTTTTTCAACTGGTGAAAATTACGGAAAAATGTAATTTCAATACAACAACATCGGTTCAAATATATTAATAATTAATAAAGATATATAATATAACTAATACAAAAAAAAAATATAAATATATAATATACAAAAATATATTCCAAATAATTAATATAATTTAATAAAAAAAAGGCCCACATTTCGAAAGGGAAAAATACCTATAAAGTTAGCGATTTATCTATAGGATCAACTGTTAAAATAAATAAATAAATAAATACAAAATCTAATTATATAATATAAACTTACAATAATTTTATATTTTTACAATCATAGCAGCGTTGATTGTAAAAAAATTGCAAATTGCAAAATGAAATTAATTAAGACACAATAAAAGTAAAAAGTTCTATGGCGCCATCTAAATTTAACACTTGAATGACATGACAATCATTATGAAATGATGGGCAAATGACACAGATAACAGATGACAGATGGCAGATGCCAGATGGTAGATGACAGATTACAGATGACAGAAGACATATATAAGCAATAAAAATCAGATACTATGTTTATGACAATTACATGATGTTACAATTTGTATATATATTTCAATTTGTATATGTGTTGGAGTATTCCGTCGAAATTACAAACATCCAGATAAATGCAGAAAATTATATATATAATTATAAAAATGTATATTGGTTTAATGTAGTTATCCAATTAGAATAAGTTCCTTTTGGATTTTAATGAAATTGCCCTTTTTTTAGGTTGTTTTAATAACTTTGAGAATTAAAATTTCCGCCTAAACTTAGGCAATATTTTAAGAAGAAACTTCTTATTTGAGTAATGAATTATGACGTAATATTCTTCTAATATAAAATTACGTACATAAATTGAACTCTGGTTTTAGGGCCATTTGCGGGTCCAAACTTGACATAAACCATTTTCATAAGTCATAAAGCTTATATATAAATTTTTGTCAAAATTGGTGCAGTAGTTCTTTCGGAAAATGGTTACAAACATACAGCTTTCTTTTATTATATATAAGATAAGATAAGATTATGAAGAGAATAATCTGATGACACTTACTTCTTTTTAACCACATAATATTAAAATTACAAATTGATGAATCTCTGAAATATTTTATTTTAAAAATATTACATCATAATTAGGAAAATAAATTAAAATTTATTTTTAAATCTTATTATCCTGTAACATAACTATTATTTTAATTTTGTTCGCGTATTACCAATAAATTCATTTTAATCTACATAATTTTCAGATTTGTAAAATTGCTGTATATTCAATTATTTGGGGTTATTATTTTTTTTTTTTGTTTTTTTTGTGAATGAAATTATAATTATGGTCAATTAGGAAAATTGAAAAATTAACAACACAAGCCAAACAAGATGAAAAAAAAAATAAACTTTAGACTCCCATTCCTTCTAACAAAATGTACAAAAAGTCCAAAACAAATTAAAAAAAAAAAAATTTATTGAAAAATAACTCCCAAAAAAATTAAAAATTTTTTACGCGTCAATTAAATTTTCACCAATAATTTTCATATAATTTTCCAATAATTGTTTTTGTTCTCTCTTTTTTTTTCTTTTATTATTTTGGGTTATTTTGTGTTTTTTTGTTATTAAATTTACGTAAAATATTCAATTAGTTATTTCAGTGGAATTATGTGAGATTAATAAATTTCATGACCAGCATTGAATTAAAAATTATTTTTTTTTTCATATCTCATTCCTTTTTTTATATTTATTGTGGGGAATTAATTAATAATTGGGTGAGAATGAAATGTTCAAATTAATAAAGAGGTATAATATACTTCAAAGAATAGTTTAGAATAGATGTTTTTTAATTTGAACAGCTTCAGCAATCTACAAGATTTTACTATTTAATCAAGCACATGGTAAAGAATTTATTTCAAGCTTTAAACTGGCTAAAACATTTTAATATATAAATTGACTAATAGTTCAGTTTAGTTAACTCAATAAAGTAGTGGAATAAAATAAAAAGTTTTGGAAGTAACTAGATAAAAGCCACACTGTTGTACTACTCATGAATCAATAGTTAGAAGTTAATACATATCACTTAACTTTCTAGATATTAGTAATATCTAATATATTTAATTTTAGCTTAAAAACTTCTATATTTAACAAATGCAGTGATTATAAACTGGCCATTCTGAATGACATTAGACATTTTCGTACGAAACAAATTGTTATTTTCCGCAAGTAGTGAAAGAAAAGAAGTTGCCATTATTCGAGTTGAAAATTTTGTGGATCAAAGGTAATTGTGTTGCTTATAAGAGTTAGGCTGGTCAGACTGTATAGATTAAAATTATCAGTAGGTACCTATTTTCTAAAAGTAGGTAATGTCTCAGTTTGAAAAAACCTTTCAATATTTTCCAACTGAGGACTCAGCTCTTTGTTTTTATTGCGAAATTATCTTAATACAGGATAAGTTCTTTCCCTGTCGAATTTTAATGTAGTTTTTACGACTAAATACATATTATATACTTTACTAAAATAAACCTGTCAAACTATTGTTTGTAACTATAAAAGAGAAATTCTACATTATGCCTATTCACTAATTTACTCTGCATGATCAAACAAATACAAATATTATTTTTTTTATTCATGTATCGTTATTAATATCCTTTAATTTCAACCAATATTATCATTCGGTGATTTTTCAACCATGTTCTGTGCTTTGTATTAATTTCAAAAGGAAAGATAAAAATGGTGTCGATTATCAAATTATTTTGAAATTAAAATTCAAACGATACATTAGCATTAAAATTAATATTAAAATAAAAAAGAAAAAATTTAAATTTAAATAATTTATAAATAATAAAACTTCAATAAAATCCAATCACTTCGAATTTCTATTTATTGATAAAAATAATCAAAAAATATTTTCAAAAAAAAATAAAATCGGTTTAATAGTAAAAAGGGTAATTAGTTCTTAAAATTATAGTTTAAATGATACTATGAATTTAATTAAATTTTTTTTATTTTTGTAAATTAAATTAAATTAAACTAATTCTTTTCATTAAAAATAATTTGTTGTACCTGTGCTGAACGTGACTGAAATTAAAAAAAAAACAGATATATATAAATTATTAATTTCTCAAAAATACCAATTAAAAACATTTGATACAAAAGGGTTAAGCGATTGATTATTCAAGAAAATTTATTTAATTTTGGTAACAAAATTTAATTAAAAAAACTAGTTTAAAAAACGATTATTAGCTGACAGGCTGACACAATATTGAGCTTTTTTTGTTGCTTTTAATTTCTTTTTGTAAAACCCATGTCCTATAGAATGTAGAATTTCTCTTTAAACTAACTTGGAGTTTTCCCTTCTTTACATTTACAATTAAAAATAGGGCAATATTTGAACCACAAGGATTTTTCACTTTCAAACGTAACAATCTTAGTAGCTTTCAAAAATGCTCCGCAATATAAAAAATCAGAGTGTTTGTTACTTTGTGTATTAATATTTTTAATTTCAATTCCACTCTTTCATATCTCAGTACCAGACTCAAAAATTCATACAACACTAGCACATCA
Organism: Argyra leucocephala; assembly: GCA_963942445.1. NCBI lineage: Eukaryota > Metazoa > Arthropoda > Insecta > Diptera > Dolichopodidae > Argyra > Argyra leucocephala. Next base: position 82,730,708 of record OZ012677.1, read on the forward strand.
TTGAAAAAGTGTCAATAATATCAAATCAAAACAATTTAGAAATAGTTTGAATACAACCATTTTAATTTGTTTTGCTAAATACCACTAAAGCGTTTATAAATCGGTATAATAATTATAAATAGAAATAATATACTGAATCGATAATGTATTAACACATTTAATTAATGCATATTGTATATATATCAGATACAATAAAATAAATCGATATCGATATCAATTACAATTACGAAACTGTAAATTACATGAGAACGCAAATATTTTTATAAAATCATTGTAATTTTCAATGTGATTCGAAAGTAACAATCACAGTTACTGGCAGTTATTGAAAAATAACTTTTTTGCTCATTTCTGCTTACAATTCACAGCTCCTATACTTTTTAAACACTTCTTACATCATATTTTAATCTTACTTATATCTCAAACAATAGTCGCTTATTATTTGCGCCACAATAAATTATTAATGTGTCAGTTTCTTCAAATTTCGTCTGCTGGCTGTATTGTCATCTTACAACTCTAAATATTATTCTTAACCATTTATTAATGCACAGGCATCGTTTTCTTCAAGATGAAAGTAATGAACAAGAGGACAAAAATTGGATATTTAATTCCAACCCAATTTCATTTTTATTATATAGCAGCACATATCCAGTGACATAACTTAAATTATTTTAAATTTTATTTTATTTAAAAAAAAGGCTCTAATTCTGAACTTACTTAGTTCCAACAATGTTTTAGTAATCGATTATAATATACCATGTTGATTGTAGAACAAATCGCCTCAAGTCCATTCCTATTTATACCTCACTGAAATTGAATTCAATAAAAAATTTTATAATAAAATCATTTCAAACTGTTCGTTGTCATATACTTTTTTGTGTTAAATATTAAAAATAGATTCCAGAACATAGAACAGATAGAAATTATATTTACCAAGAACAGATAGAAGCTGTTCCAATTAACTAACTTACTTAATATACTTTTTTACCATAACAAATAGTTTACAATCAACAACTAATTGAAGACTTACTGATATTTTATGTAAAATTGAAATAGTATTGAAATGTTCCTCCACGAAATTTCAACATGTGTGATTTTTATGTGGTTTTAAATCAACTAAAATATTAATTTGTATTCATACCATTTTGATCCATGTTAGTTATTGTGCGGCATCATATTGAATTTTCCATCACCTATACTAAAATCTTAATACTGTTTGTTCAGACAAACATTTTACTACTCTAAAAGCTCACTCTGTGAGTAATAACGAAAACAATATATTGTTGTAACATTAAAAATAATCTATGAATTTTTTAAAAAATGAAAATTTCAAACTACCTAATTTGTACATTACCAAATTAAAAATTTTCATTAAAACTTACGATAAACTATTCAAAGAAAAACTTCCTACTTAAAATTTTTCCTATGGCCTTCTATTTTAAATGATGTCGTTCTTAATTTCTTAATTTAATAAAGTTAACCACATTATTTAATAAATTTCTTTAAAAAATTATTTTTAATAATAATAAAAAAACAAAAAAAACAAAAACGAGTAAAATCCTTAACGTTCTCAAATTTTCCATTTTATTTTAATTTTTCCTTGAAAATTACATTTTTTTTCTTCCGTTTTTCTTCTTTTTAGTTATCTTTTTTCATAACATATTATAACCAAAAAAAACAAAAATAGAAAAAACAAAAAAAAGAATAAAATAAAAATTACTACTAAACAACAATATAATATTAACAGTAATGTCCTGGTAAATATCCTTAAGATGTCACTTTCCACTTGAATATTATATTTAAAAGTGGGTATTTACAGCATGCGATCACATGAGCATGTTGCATGTTATTTTGGACGATGTAAAATAACAAAAAATATAACAACAATAAAAAAAATAATGATAATAATAATAACAATAATAACAAAACAGAATAACAAGTACATTAAGAGGAGTTAAAGAATTCGTTTATCCTATACCAACATCATAACTATCATTTTTTATACTGTTGAGAAGCAAAAATGTTAACACTTTATGTTATCTTATTTTTTTTTCTTCCTCATTTTTTATGCTTTTTTTATTGTTCTCTTTTTTAAGAAATAAAAACAACCGCAAAAATATTATTATGAAAATATTAAAAAGATGGTGAAAATGAGAGCATATAACAACACCATTTTTGATACAACAGCATACATTTTTGACATTCAAAAAGGAAGACCACTCACTACACACTACATTATGCATATGTGTACATTAATATCAGTGGATTGGTGTGTATGTGAAATGAAATGTTAAGAGTTTTACCGTTGTTTTTGTTGTGGAGGTTTTTTTTTTTTAGTTAAAAGAAAATATATTAATAGAAATTATAATAAAATTGTTAAAATAAAGATTAGGATTCTTTGTTGGGTATAATTCTATGAGGAAATTTTGTGAAACAGTAAATTTTATAAATAAAATTTCTAAATGAAATTACAATATATATATCAACAGTTTGCTTGTTTTGGGGTAATTAAAAATGTAACTTCAGCGAAATGAAAAATCATCATTATTCATGATCATTAAAGGAATAATTTTAATTTTCTTTAAATTTTACAGAGATCTAGAACTCATTCAATATGCCTTTTGGGATTAATACATTTAAAAATTTGGAATGGATTATTATTGATTGTATGAGTGGGTATGAATCTGATTCATAAGTTCATAAAAATTAACAATTAAAAAAACAGCAACAACTTTAGTATGCACCCGCATAAAGCATAAGTTATACCATTATAATAGTCATAGTGCATGATTATGACTTCAGTGTAAAGCTTTAAATTTAACGGGCATTTAAAACTATAATCATACTGCATGATTATGATTTCATACTATAATTATATAAAATGTTTTGGTCAGCGTCAAAATCAAATTCAGTTTATAAAAGTGTTGTAAAGAGAACATTATATGTAATTAATTTTTGTATTTCAAAAGAAAAAAAATATTTAAATATAGAAACAAATAAAAGTGAGCTACATAAATTTAAAAATTAGCAGAATAAAAAATATACTTATATCTAGTTTTTATAATAAGCTAACTCAAACTAACTAAATAACTCTTATTTTTAACATTTTGTAATTTATTTAGTATACATTTAGTACACTCAGTTACATCCGAGGATGATTCAAAAGCAACTGAAATATTAGAAGAAATTCTCACTGATAAAGCGTGGCTTTCTTTACATTTAGCTCCTTTTGAAGTAATCGAATTAAAGTGGAAGGAAACATATTTTGATTTGCGCAAAACTCAAATTACTTTGAATAATGAACTCTTCACTAATGACATTCACATTTTCAGAACTGGCCACTTTATAAAAACAGGTTTGGACATCGTTTAGGAAGTTTTTTTATTGCACTGAGCAAAAATTATAATTATTGTTCAATTTACATACATACTTGTTTTTTTCTAGGTCCATATAGATTTTGAGTGTCTTTTTCCTGAAAAATCAAATCTATTACTTAATAACTGGAAAAATTGCGAATTCAAACTTTTCATATATTTCAAGCTAAAATTAAATTTTCCTGTAGCAAATATTTTCAGGTAATTAAATAAAAATTAAGAAACCCAGTTGGAAGGTAACAATTGTAGAATTTCAGTTATTTTGATTTGAAATAAATATATATCACAAATCAATAATAATAATTTATAACAACTGATAATATGTTAATTAAAACCAAAAATTAAAAAAAAAGTAATAAAATATAAAAAAAGTTATGTATTTTTTTTATTTGAAAAAATATGGGTTATAGAAATACTTGCTATAAAATGATGCTTATGCCTAAAATTCGCAAAGACATTATTGGCAATCATTATAAATTATAAAATGTTAATCATACTTGATGATTAATTAACATAATTTTTTATTTATTATTAATCAGGTTTAATGTATATTTATACAACAATGTCTCATAAAATGTGATTGCCAAATCATAATATAATGAAAATAATTTATACTTTCAAATCGATTTCCTTCATTAAGGTTTTCTGCAATTGAAATAATTATATAGAAATAATTTCATCTAATCTATATAGTTATTTATATTTAATTTCTTCTTTTAATCATTTTCACTTTAAGTTAACTATAATCATGATATATGATGAAAATATTCGAGATAAAATCTTAAATCCAAATATTAAATAAAATCGAAAAGTTAAAAAAAAATTAAGAATACCAACAAAATCTCTATTTTAATTTAAGCATCTTTAATGAAGTTTGTCAAAATTATTTTTAAAGTTTATCAAACATAAATATTTCCAGGAGTACAGGATATCCTAATTTTGAAATTGACAGCAAGTAAAACGACACTTGTAAATACAAAAATAGTTACTTCGTTTTGACCATATGACCAATGGATATAGGCGAAGAATAACGATTATGATAAAGTTTTGCTAAACATACTAAACACAGTCTTCTGACGATGGTGTAATAACCAAAACTGATTAAGATATTTAATAAAATCTGAAAAACATTCCTAGAGTTTTAATTTTTATTTAATACTAAACACATTTAACTAATTCAAAACGTTTTAGGAAAAATTGAAATAAATTTACATAACCTGCAAAATTTACACTGCTACTATTTTGAATTTAAAAAATAATTGAATTTACAACTAACAATGTAATATTGTGATAATATTAATAATTTCAATGAGCTTCGATTAGTAGTTGTAGAACTTGCATTGAAACACAGTAAAGTTCTATTCTAATCCGATTATTTTTTTAGACGTAGATAAGAAATGATCATAGGAAGAAACTGTTGTGGAGCAAATTTACTTTATTTACTGTATATTTATAAACAATGAAAATAATTTATACTTTCGAATCGATTTCCTTCATTAAGGTTTTGTGCAATTAAAATAATTATCGTCACAAATATTACCTGTATATTTTTTTCTTAAATTCATCTGATCTATATATTAATTTAGATTCTCTTCTCTTAATCATTTTCACTTTAAGTTAACTATAATCATGATATATGATGAAAATATTCGAGATAAAATCTTAAATCCAAATATTAAATAAAATCGAAAAGTTAAAAAAAAATTAAGAATACCAACAAAATCTCTATTTTAATTTAAGCATATTTAATGAAGTTTGTCAAAATTATTTTTAAAGTTTATCAAACATAAATATTTCCAGGAGTACATATAGCCTAATTTTAAATTGACAGCAAATAAAACGACACTTGTAAATACAAAAATAGTTACTTCGTTTTGACCATATGACCAATGGATATAGGCGAAGAATAACGATTATGATAAAGATTTGCTAAACATACTAAACACAGTCTTCTGACGATGGTGTAATAACCAAAACTGATTAAGATATTTAATAATATCTGAAAAACATTCCTAGAGTTTTAATCTTTATTTAATACTAAACACATTTAACTTATTCAAAACGTTTTAGGAAAATTTGAAATAAATTTACATAACCTGCAAAATTTACACTGCTACTATTTTGAATTTAAAAAATAATTGAATTTACAACTAACAATATAATATTGTGATAATATTCATAATTTCAATGAGTTTCGATCAGTAATTGTAGAACTTACAATGCAACACAGTAAAGCTCTATTCTAATCCAATTATTTTTTTAGACGTAGATGAGAAATTATCATAGGAAGAAACTGTTGTGGAGCAAATTTACTTTATTATCTATTTCTTCATTATTCAGAATGATGAAAGTTGAAGTGGATAGCAGTTTGTAATGATTAGGTATACATTTTGATCTCATTTCGCTTGTTGTAAATTTAGAAAAATATTATTCTATTTATCCCTTTAAGATCATTTTTAAATTACGCCTATCAAATAGATTATACCGAATACATGGAACATAAAATATGAATCATTTTCAATTTTAATTTTTTTTTAATAAAATAAAATTATTTTTGAAATTTAAAATTAAGAAAAAAAAATTTTTTTTACATAGGGATATGTACATATATTCTGAAAATTTTTCCATTACTAAAACTACAATTTCAACACATTATTCGAAATCGTATTAATGATTTTATTTAGTTTCAGGGATTCATAAAATTGAATTATTCAACTGAGCTTATTAAAAAAATAAAACAGACAACTAAAAAAAAAAAAAAATTGTAATTAAAGATATTTTCAACAATTTTTTTTAACATTTCTATATTATTCCGATATGGCTACAACGAATTTTCTTATTGCAATTTTAATTTTTCTTTTTTTTTAAACTAATAATGAAATTTCAATGGAAAATAAAAAGAATAAAAAAACCATATTCAATAATTAATTTGTAAACTAAAAGTTTTTTAACTGCTCTAGTGTATCCATACATTTATTCATTCATTGATTCATTCATCCGTTGCATAGAGGAATGTAAAGACCTAAAGCAATGTATCTCAAACTTTTTATTATATTAAGTCTCGTATATGTGTATAATAATAATTTTACTCTTAGCTATAGATATTTATAATATACTAACTTATTATAAAAATTAAATCTCGATTTAAGCGAATTTCTGGTTTAAAAAACCTATTTTCAGTCCTTTCCGGAAGTTGAAAATATCACCAATCGATACAGCAACCTCAATTTATTTATTTTTTTTTTTTTTAATTTTAAAATTAAATTATCTCTTTTCTCTCTCAAAAAACTGATACGCATGTTCTGGCCGGTATAATTAGTATAGTTACTAATACATATAACAAGTGGTGTAGTGTAACCAAAAGACTTGCTAAAGAAAATTTTGTCTGCGTTGTATTCGTAGATATAAAAAGACAACCCCAACTTAGCATGTGTTAATACGGTTACTGTAAAATAGTTGCTGAATCACCAATGCTGAACATAAGACATTAAAGAGTAACGGCCAAATGTAGAGAAATGTGTGCTAGGTACGCAGACTAGTCTAAAGCTCTTCCAAAGAAAAAGAACTGAAAATCGTTATTGTTATAATGACTTAGTTTAAGAATATCTCATCAAAAGGACAACATATTATGTAAAAAAAAATGTAATACAAACTAAATGGAAAGGTCAACCTGAGTAAAACAAAGTTGAGATCGAACAGTAATGTTAACAGTACATATTAACGAACAGAAACACATTAACGGTGTTCACTTACCTAAACAAATAGCATTACTTTTCCGTTAGGGATATTAAGAAACTCAATATTCAGTTTCATTTATAAATACTACAGTTCTACAGGATGCCATTTCAACTCTTTCACAACATTCTTCTAACTTAATCTATCTTAAGCAAATGTGCTCTGTTATCTTAATTTCACCATTTTAAAACTTAACACATACTATTTAAGGTTTATTTTGAGACAATAATTCAGATAGTAATAACACAGTAAGAAACTAGCTGTTATACTAAAAATATTTGAAATTTCATATACAGAAATACAAAAACAAATAATGAAGGAGCCAATTACTTTCATAATCATAATGAGTGCGCAGAAATTTTCTACTGACCGGTAATTTTATGTAGCGTTGAATAAAGTTTTAATGGATAGAAAAAGATGTAATTTTAAGTTTCGCAGCAAAACGTTTATCACAACAATGCAGCGCTAATTGCTATATCGCTACTATTTTTGCAGTGCTAGACTTTACTGATCGCACCAGTTGATATGATAGTAAGCCTTATTAAAAAATATTAAGTTTCAATTTCAAAATTCTCTCAAAATTATCTAACCATTCTATAGAGTATAATAGATCAGAATTTGTTGAAAACCTCTGTTCTTCTAAGTAATAACGCTTACATACATACTGGTCTTAATAAATTTACTGTTTCAGAATAAAAAAAAAATTTCATCTGTTGCCATGAAGATGATTAAGTCTTTCAACATACAAACAAACATATACAATATGTAATAATAGTGATGGCAGGTCTTAGAATTTTAAAATATAAAGCGCAAAAAAAAGTAAAAAAACGAAATTATTGCATATAACATGGCTAAGTAAAGTAAAATAGAATAGCAACAACAGTTGTTGTGTTGACGTAACAAAAAAAAGAAAAAAAATTTTTTTTTAACTGAAGCAGTGGAATAACATGATGATGCGACGATATACTTTTTGTTATTCTTTTTCCTTTCGTTTTCTTTTTATGATTTTCACCATTAAAATATACCGTTATCATATGAGTAATAATAATATTATTATGAAGACTATAATACATATAAGGACATCTGTTGAGTTTTCTTTTAGTTATGATTTTGTTGTTATTTTGTTCTTTATATGTAAAAAAAAAAACTTTTCATATTATACAGGACTCTTATTATTATATGAATTTTCAACAGTTATCTTTTAATGTTTACTTATTTAGTTTAGAATATACATGCATATATACAGCTATGTGCCATTTTGTTCATAACTGTAGTTATGTTGAACTATAGTTGTAATATTTACGTTATCATAAACAGGTTTTGCCTTAGACTTCAACAGTTACAACAACAACAACAAAATTTTGTTGAATTCACCTTTTTTTTTACTTTAATATATAAAGATGAGACTTTTATTAAAATGTTTATGTGACAGTTATACCGTTATACGATTTAAATATACATACACATTTATATTTAACTCTATTAAATATTTTTAGAATAGAAAATAAAAAAATAGAATATAAACAAAACTTTTTGATATTCTTTTTTTTCGGTTTCGTTGTTTTTCTAGTATACTCACTCTTTTTGTTCTTCTTCGACTTCTAAATTCTTTTAAATTACTTTTGTAACTTTTATTGCGGAAAATAAATGAAGTAAACTACTATCATCTAAGTATGTTTAGTATATATTAAATAAAAACAAAATAAAATTTAAGAAAATTGTATTAAAATAAACTAACATAAAATCCATTTATATGGCATATAAATGTTTATACATAATATATATTTTAGATATTTTATTAACAGTAAATATTTAATCAGTGGTGTTGTTTTATATTGGGATAATTTTATAAATGTTCTTGAAATGTTCTCTTTCAAGATAAAAATTTTAGAAAATACTGTAACAGATTACAACAAAACTATAAGACTCATTATTAATGTGTGCTTTAATTTTAGTATATAAAATTTGATACGAAATACAGCTGTTAAAACCGTTCATTTTAACTCTAGTATCGATCAAACACGAGTATAGACCTTTAATAATAACAAACTGTTCACTAGAATTGTGTCATTAAAATGACATTTTGTATTATTAATTGTCTTTCTAAAAGAATAGGAACAGCCATTTCGACCTACCTTCCTGCAGTTATAAATTTGTCTGTATATTTATGTACTTCAAGGTTAGTTAATTTTTTAATAATATTGACAATTACTACTATTATGATGAGAGAGTATATTGAAGAAATATTGATATAGTGTAAACAAAGATTGATATCATTATTAGATTGAAGAAAATGTATATGGTTTATTCTACTTTCTTCAATATTAACTTCACTTTTTTGAGAAATACAAAATTAAATATGGTGGAATATGAAATGCTTAGCAAATGCTTACATTACCTATGTTTGTTTTATAATATTTATTAGTTTGATATTTGCTTTATATTTACAGGTTTCTTATTAAAAGGTTTTTGTTTATTATTGTTGATGACTACTGAGATAAAGTAATAAATGAATAAAATTGTATTAATACATATATATATATCTATATATATATATATATATATATATATATATATATATCAATATTATAATTTAAAATAAAATAATCTATTAAAATGCCTAATAATAATAATAAAACAAAATTCGGGATATGTTTAATAATTGCATACATTCATACAAAAATAATAAATGTATATTCCACAAACTATCAAAATGTCTTCGTAAAATCCAAATCATACAAATAAATTATTTTAGGTGCCTATTATGTATTTCGATCGATTTTAATCGAATCGTTCATCGTTATCGTTAAAGTTATTCGATTGTAATCGTTAGTGCCATTATGTATTTCGATGAAAATTTGATCGAAAGTGTTTCAAAATGCTGCCATTGTGGAATTCAAATCTACGATGAAAATGACATATGTTTGATTCTTAAACTGTCAAATCCAAATTATTATACGAAAAAAAAACAAAACAATAGTGTTATATTTGAAATTTTTAAGTTGAAAATAAGTTAGAAGTATTTAAATCAAATATGAATTATAAAATTATAAGTTTTTATAAATAAAATGATTTCAGCAGAGTTAAATTTTTCAATTTCTGATATTGCTGAAAAACGCTATCAAGTATCAAATTGCAGATTCAAGAAACAATATAACATTTATATTTGGAACTAGTTTTGTAACCCGCCATAAATGACGGAAGCAAAATTAATTCTAGCATTTCTTCCTTCATTAGAGTTTTCATTTCATAAAATATGTATTTGCCTACTAATTTATCAATATCATACCTTTATTAGAATTATTAGAATGCATTTAATTACCATATAAACCTAATATTTGTAGTAAGGTGCACAATTTTCAATTCCATAAGGGTTATTTACTCGATCATTTTAACGACATCCTATATTTGATATCATTGGAAATTTAAACGTATATTATCCTAAGACCTCAATAATTCTAAATAATCAATAGTCTTATAATCAATAATCTTATAAATAATGACACATATAACAAATGACAGATGACAAATGACAGATGACAAATGACAGATGACAGATGACAGATGACAGATGACAGATGGCAGATGACAGATGACAGATGACAGATGACAGATGACAGATGACAGATGACAGATGACAGATGACAGATGACAGATGACAGATGACAGATGACAGATGACAGATGACAGATGACAGATGACAGATGACAGATGACAGATGGCAGATAACAGATGACAGATGACAGATAACAGATAACAGATGACAGGTGGAAGATGACAGATAACAGATGAAAAATGACAGATGACAAATGGCATATATAAGCAATAAAAAGCAGATACTATGTTTATGACACTTACATGATGTTACAATTTGTATATGTGTTGGAGTATTCCGTCGAACTTACAAACATCCAGATAAATTCAGCAAATTATATATATAATTATTCTAATCCACTGGATTTGGAAGATTATACGTATGTTCTTTACAAGTGAAGTTGATGAGTTATTATTAACATTATTGAAACTTTATTTTATTAACAGTTTTGAACAAAATTTCCTGTTAAACAATATTACTTTTATGGATTGGTATATACTTATATAATTGGCCAGTGTATTGAGATTCTTGCGGCTTGTATCAAGGAAATGATTTTCAGCATAGGAAATGATTTTCATGTAGGACTATCACAGCTAATTTTTTCTGTTGTACTTAAGGAAGCTTTATATGAAATTTGCAGTTTATACTTATGTCCAAAATGGATCAAATTCCGTTACGCACTAGAAGAAAAAACCCAGACAAAAATTATTTTTATGATTAAAGTAGAATTACTGAAATAATTTATTTACACTAACTTCACATATTGCAGTTAATTTGTAACTGTCCTTTCATTTCTATTAAAATTTATTTCAATAAAAAATAATTATAAAGAATAAAGAAAAATACCTACTTTCAACTTTTAAATTTATTTTTATTCCAAAAAATATCATAAATATAAAACAAAACTCCTTCAATTCAAAATTAAAATAATTTTTTCATAATCTCCTTTTCGATGTCTCTTTCGAGGTAAAATTTTACATAATCTCCCTTTCGATGTCTCTTTCGTGGTAAAATTTTACATCGATAAACTTTCGACAATATCTGAACGATATCGAAATACATAATGGCAATTTTGCATTTTGACATTTCGTTCGATCAAATCGTAATCGTTATCGAAATACATAATAGGCACCTTAATCTTCTTTGTTCAAAGATTCCAAAATTTTCAAATTACTAGATTATATAAAATTTCAAAAGTATCTTGTTTTATTCTCGTAAGATTTTTGAATGAGGAATCGCTATGACTGAACAAATCCGCAATCATTTTTGTTTCAACATAGTCCATAGGTCTTTTACTCAAATATGGTTTTATCAGTTTTTTTTAATTTTACTCATCTAATTGTATCATACAATATTACAGAACCTCAGCTGTAACTATCGAAATTCTATTTTCTTGCATTTTGCGCAAACGCACTTTATTTTACTTTTTTATGTTTATTTAACATAGAACACAACACTTTTATTTTTTTTATTTTTATTTTATATTTATTCTCTTTGCTTAAAAAATTAACCACATTCAAAAATTTGTAAAAATGTGTAAACGTAAACTCCTCATTCTAAAATTGTCAATAAAAATTGAAGAATATTGCGTTGCGTAATACTTTTCTTTTTCATTACGTGAGTTTTTTTAATGTAATAACAAGATTAGGTATAATTGATAATTTTTGTAGTATAGTGTCAGTCGGAAGATAATACGTGTCGAAAGTTGTTTTAATTAAATTTGAAATCAAAGAATTGTATATATAGTTTCCTGCATTGATCTGGATGGATGGATGAATATTTGACGGAATGCTCCAATACATATACAAATTACAATATATATACAAATTGCTCTTTATTTAATTCCCCTGTCTACCATGCTGAACTTTTGAAGGAAAAAATACCATTGCATGAAATATTAAAATTTTTATTTTATTAAAAATTTTCGGTTCTCACGGGATTTGAATCCGGGCCGTTATACATTACTACACTCGACTGCTTTACTACTTGGCTACCAAGGCCACACGAGCAGAAATTACCTACTGAACTGAACTGTTACGTCACTGATGTTATCAAAAGAATAACAATCAAAACAATAAAAATTAAATGAAAATTGAATAACCTAGAAAATAGAAAACATTTAAAAAGTCTTAACTAAATTATTTCAAATGATTACACGAAACTTCGAATTAAATATTTATCTTCATACATATATATATATACATATATATATATATATATAAACATTTTTATATATATATAAAAATAAATTATTGCCCATAACGATATAATTTTGTTGCAATTAGAATCAATTTCTGGTACATTTTCGCTTCCTAATTTCAAAGGTTTTTATTGTAAAGTTTTTGTTTTGGGGAATAAAAGTTTTCGAATTTTTTTTCTTTCATTCTTTTAATGATTTAACTTTATTTTTGATTTTTATTTTACTTTTTGTTTTTCTTTGTTTTGTTTTTTTTTTCATGTAACAATGACATTAATTTAGTGCTGTTATACCTAGTTAATTTAATTTATTTTACATAAAATAGTTAAAATAATAAATTAAATAACACAAGTTAAAGTGTTATTTTGAAGTTATAATTATTAAGACTATATATATGTGGACATGTGTACATACATACATTATTAGTGATATGGATATCAGTATGTTTAGATTAAATGAATTGTTGGTAGTACAAAAGTTGGACATTTTTAATTGCATGTTACTTTTAACTAATTTAAATTTATTTTCAAATAAATTACGAAAAAATTTACAAGAAAATGTAATTGCAGGGAATATAATTTAAATCCAATTTTTAAGAGATTGGAAAATTATTGTGACGTCTCAGAAAATAATAATAAACGGAAAAAACATGTAAGATTAACTACCAATATAAAGGTAAAATGCTATAAAAAGTTTTTTTTAATGAATCTTATGAAACAATTTAATCCTTTATTACTCTTCTTTTGATTTATTTGTTATAAAAAACAAAAAACAGCATCAGTTATCGAGATTTATCAGCATAACAAAATAGTTTTGGGGTAGAGCTTATATCAGTCATCTTATCGTAAAATCATGTATTTAATTTGTAAATACAAATTTTGGTATTTTTAAATTAGTCTTTAACATGCAGTTCTCTTCTCTTAATAATATCTTTTTTGTCATATTGCAACGATAAGCATCAAAGCGTTAAGTAGTTATATATAAAAAAAATCTCTGAAAATAATGCTCAAAAGTCCTTGTTTTTTAAACAAATTTAGCAAAACTTGATAAGCATTATTTTAATTAAATAAGATCTAATTAGCATCTAGTTCTCGTAATTACAATCCATAATAAAAAAAATTTACAATTTTTTTTTTTGTATGAGTTATAGAAAAAAAGAGACATTTCCAACAGTATATAAATATTGGGAGAGTTTTGTGGTAAAATCTTGAGGTATTTGGGTTTTCAAGAAAGAAAATAAAGATTGTTTTTTTCTCCAAAATTTTCTACTTTGAACTACAATATCTCCATAACGCCAACACAAATTATCATCAAATAAATGTCGAAATGTGCTCCGACCGTTATCTTTCTAGAATAATATATATTCTAGATTATATGTATATTTAATGTTTTAAATGTCCTTTTCGTCCTTAAAGGATAAGATGCGCCACTAAAGGTATATATATTTTGGAAAACTAGGAGCTCCAGCTATCTTTGGGATATGATCATTAGATCCTACGCCGATACAATATCTCCCTCAGAAGAGCCAAAGATTATTATAACAAGATTTTAACCAAACGGAATAACCGTAAATTCTCTCCAGATTATTCCGAAATAAAAACTGAAAAAGATATACTAATGCGGAGAAAAGCGATAAGCATGCAGGTTCGCCAATTTTAAATCGAAAACGAATGATATAAGGACTTTTGCTACTGTTCGTTGAAACCTAAACTGGAATTTAAAAATTGCTAGATTACGTTGGCTTTTAATAAATTTCAAATATTATTATTTAATATTATTGATATGCAGATGGATTATTAGGCATTTAACCAAAGTGATACCTCCAAACAAGTTATATTAATATTCGAATAACTTATCTTTTTTTTTGTGTACCAAACGTATTATGATAGCTTGAGAAATTGATTCATAATCAGCTTAAATTTCAAAAAAAATTTTTACTATGTTATCTGAACATTTCAATATTATACCTCAAATCCACTTGAACAAATTATGTATTGTGAAAAATTAAAATCTGTGTTATCAAATCACTTTACTTTTTATATTTATTTGAAATAATATTTATTTTTTGCAAATTTACCTTAACACGTCATATTTTAATTGAAAAAGGCTTCTCTCTGTAATGTTTAACTGGGTTTTTAGTTCTAAATACCAAGTCAATCAGAACGATTTTTCTATTGAACACAGTAAAGCCGGCATTAAATCAAGCAACGCTGAAAATGATCTCGAAACAATTTTCAACTGCTCGTGAAGCTCTCATATAAACGGAGTAGTATGAGTAATAAATGGAAAGAAAATTCAAATTGTAAATATGTAATATTCTCGATGGTTGAATATAAGGTCGAATGAAGATAGTCAAGTATAAAAAACGGTAAAAAAAATTTATGGAATATGTCGTAGGCTCTGGTTGAAACATTATTAAAATTAAATTAATATTAAAACTCTGGGTATGTTTCACAATTTTATTAAATATTTTAATCGATGTCGATTATTATGGGGTACAGAAGACATCAGTAGATAAAATATTTAATAAAATTTAATTTTGGTAAAAAAAAACATTAATATTTGGTAAACAAACCAAATAATACAAGCTGCATCAATATATATCTAATTTTTTATGTTCATAAAATCTAGTGAACACTTATATGAATTTATTCACTCTTGCCGATTTTAATCTTAATTTCAAGATTGGACGAACACGAAAATAATACATTAAAACATACATAAGCCCATTTTCGTCCCACTTTCGACTAGATCCCTCTCGGAATAAATTAAATTAAATCTAATACATAAGCCAAAAATAAACTTCTTATACATCTGGTGTAGTAACAGTACCATACGAATGGTAAAGTTCCACCTTATGTGAAAATAAAAAACATTTTAAATTCATATAAGTGAAAAAAAACATAGTCTGGAAGAAATAGTATAGGTATTAACGAAAAAAAAATAAAGTATGAAATACTGAAAATGACTACACTGCGAAAAAAAACACAATTAACTTTACAAAATACAAAAACAAACACAATCTGTAAATGACATACTCATAGTCAACATTAATTCTAAAATATAATCATACTTAACAAATTTGATAATAATGATAATTTCTAATAATCAAAGAAAAATTTTACTGACAAATTCCATTATTTTCATCATAATTTTGAATCATTTCAACAATTTCAAAAACCTTTTTGAAAATAATATAATTTAAATGTGTTCAATCTTTTTATTTTTTTGAAAATTTCAAATTGTTCTTAAATGATTAATTAGAATTTTTCTCTAACTATTCATAATACCACAATATAACTACAATAACACAATATATAATATAATTATTTTATACACAAACACACACATAAAATTTAAATACAAATAACTTCAAAAAAAAAAAAAACCAAAAATTTAATAAAACAAAATTAAAAATAAACAAAAATTTAGGTAAACATTAATTATTTATTGTTGTTATCATTTTCTATAAATTGTTGGGTTGGTATATAAATGTTCTAAAAATAAAAAATGTGTAAAACATTATCTCGAATTACTGGAAAATTTTTTCGTTCATTGTATTGTAATGTCAGACTACTTATACAACTCCTGATTTTTAATTCTACAATTGATTCTATTACAAGATGTTGTAAGAAAATATTTATGAGTTATAAAAATGAATCGAAAAATTTAATATCTTGAATATTTGATAAGACGATCAAATTTTCTTGATATTCGAGGAAAACTTTTAACATTCTTGCTTTTTGCATATTTCCTCATAATTGTCTGTTCGGTGAGCTAGCTTCCAATCGAAATTTTTTAATGCTTCATTTTATTTACAATCTGTATATTGAAAATACTATCTTGGAGTAAGTACAACCAATGGTCCAACCACATACTTAACTGATGTAAACTTTGAACATCTCCAGGTAAGCTTCTTTCAAGTATCCTGGTTAAGTAACGTGGTCATCATGTAGATTTGAACATTTCAATCAATATCTTTTGCTCAATATCATTTTGGATTATTTGGTTTGACATAAACCATAAAAAATCTATTTTAAGTCTCATAACTTAATTCTATATTCTTTCTTTCGAATTTTAAATACATATTAAAGATTATTAGGCATAGTTCATAATTCCTTCTTTCCCTTTAATTTATTTTTTGTTTTGATATCTCCAATCTGGCATCTACCTCTATGATTTATTAAATCTATTCGAAGTTGTGTAAAATAGTAGAATAGACTCGTATATACATTAGAATTTAATAAGTGTGACAGGCTCGCTCAGCTTGTATATTTGTTTTCTAAATCAATAGTCGAGACAAATCATCCTCTTTGTACCAGACAATAACCGTATCATCCCAAATACCATTGAATTTAAATGCATGAAAAATTTAAATCCAAAATTTTAAAATATACTTATTAATTAAGGAATTAAATGCATAGGTATTTTTATTCCGGCAACACCATTTTAATAATTATAACTGATTTATTTTCTATGTATTGTATTTAACAACCCTATTTTCATTTCACAAAAAAAAAAAACACAAAAGAAATATTCAAATAAAGGATAATTCTAAAAATTTCATCCAAAATTAAATTTTATAATAATTCACCCACATATATATGTCTATTATACATATATATATATATATATATTAAATATATAAATAAAAATCCTTTCTCTTTAACAATACTTAAAATTTTCATTTATTTTTCTCTCATTTTGTTTACTTTTCTCTTTCTTTCTATATTTATATTGAAAAACTTAAAATAATCATTTTGTTTGATTCATTTCAAATGACATTGATTAATCGCTGCCATCTTATAGTCACAAAAATTAGCAATATCATCTTTATCCTTAAAACCTTTAATAAAAAAAAAGAGAAACAATAAAAACAAAAACTAAAAACAGAAAACAATTTCTTATCCCGTTCCTCTGCTTTCATTTTGTTTTATTCTTGTTTTTGTTTTTTCTTTTATTCTAAATTAAATACATATACACAAAATTGATAGAAATAAAAACAAAACAAATTATTTAGTTAGGTATTATAACAAACGATTTTTAAACCCAAAGAACATACTACACTATATTATCTTCTTTGCAATATACCAATATATTCCTCCTAACCACCACTATCAGTTGTACAACAATAACTTATCTCCATTAACTTTAACAAAAACAAAAATTCACCAACTCCCTAAAATTTACAAAAATTTCTGAATGAATAAAAAAACTTATGAGATAAATTGCTTCCATTTTAGTTTAACTAATTTTACACCCTGTGGCAATGTAGTCAGTCACTTTGCCAATTTATCTCTTAAAATCTTATGTCAAGGCTTATCATCCATCTGATAAGAATGAATTTTTGTGGGCCGTATATTATTTTATATATTACTTCGTTTTAGTTTTTCAAGAGATATTTTTTTTCAAAATAAACACAATAATAACAAAAACAACAAAATAATCAAAGGTATTGATAATAAAAATAGCATAAGTGTTAAAGAAAAAACAATAACAACAAAAAAGGTCTTAAATTTTGTGTTAGCCTTTAGGGTTGAATATACATATACCAATAACCAGCAGCAGTTAAGCTTTTCTACTATAAACAACATGAAGGTATCAAAAAAACAAACAAAAAAACCTAAATGGAAAACAAAATAAATTGAGCTATGTCCAAGAAAAAAAAAAGGAAAACAAAAAAAAAAAATAGAAAAATTAAATGAAATAAAGAAAAACAAATCCTTCTTTCTGCCCAGAACATAGGATAAGATTTTCTTCTATTTTTCTTTTCCTTTTTTGTTTTCCTTTTTTTTATTGTTTTTCTGTTTTGATCAAAAACCTCTAAAAAATGGACCCTTTCTTAGAAGGAGATTTAGATTTTAGTGATTTTTTTTTTTATTTTTTTTTTTTTTTTTTGTATTATTTTTCTCTTTTCTTTATTATTGTTTTACATTAATTTTATTAGTTTCCAAATTGATGGTGTCTTAATGGTAGAGAATTGTTTTTAGTTTTTCTCTTTTTCTTTTTGATAAAAGTCTGAAAGTTCGTTGTTTATACGATTATGACATTATGTTCAAATGTGTTGTAGGCTTTTATTAGATGTTCATGTTAATAATCAGTCATTTTTTTCTTTTTTTGTTTATTTGTTTTTGTTGTTGTTCAAATATTCGAAGCTTATGAGGTTTATTATTTTCATATGTGTCTAAATGACTTATAAGAAGCGTGATGTAAATTTCGAATGTCGAATAATTTAAATTATGAAATATATATTAGGTTATAGTAAGTTATTTGTAAAAAGAACGTGTTAATTTCTTATGGTCTATTCGATTAGATTACTGTACATATTGTATTCAAAGCCATTAATATCATTTTAGAAAAAATTCAAATATAATACTTAGTTTCAACTAAAAAATGTTTTACCAAAATTGTATAACCATAACACAAAGCACATAGTAATATTTTAACAGTTTTAGTAATTAAAAATTTAAATTGAAGTATATCTTATCAGATATAAGGCCCTGAAAATGACTATGCGGTCTGGAGAAGAAGATATGATGTTGAACTCTATGAACTATATAAGAAGATGTTACAAAGACCTAATTACGATTTAAATTCGTCAGTCATTGTAATTATTAAAAACAACACTCTGCAACGCAGTAGATATAGAACGCTTGCCTTTCAACCGAAATGTCTCAGGTTTAATTTGCAATAAAAGCTAAATTCTTATTTACATTACAGTTATGAAAACAAATTTAAACATATGCTTTCAAAAATCATGTATTATTTATTCCTTTATTTATTTATTTGTTGAAAACTGAAATTGAAAACAATAAAATATTACTAATTACCTATTTACAAAGGGTTTTGTTCAATTTCTCATCTCTATATTATTAGATTAGATTAGATTTTATTTAAGTCTTTATTTCAATCTTTAGAGTTTATCTAAAAGCTCAAAAAATATAGCTTACCGACTAAAAAATGTAAGAAAAAGGAATTAAAGGACGAAATACTTATAATCGTTAATAATGGACGATTATATATGGTTAATTACATTATTCTATTAAAATCTATTCATAATCTATTAAAAAAAAATACATAGAAGAGGCGAACGATTATATAATGAAAATATTAAATGATTATACAATTCATATATAGTGGTGGGAAATAATTCAAATAATTTACAATGCAATATAATTACCGCACTTACATCAATAAGAGTTAAAGTATTTAACTAAATTAATATAAATTAAAAATAGTACTAGAATTAATATAGAAGAAAATTAATATGTTTAGCTACACTGAGCAAAAAAATATGTTTGGCTCAACTATAAAATTAAAGAACAATAATATGGCTGGAAAATATAGTTGAATTAACCATATTACAACATGTAACTACGGGTTTTATATGAAGCTACAAAGCTTCTTATATGGTTGAATGAAGTATAATATGGTTAGAAAAAAAATATTTTATAGTCCACACAACAACATTATTATATTCACAAACATAATTATGTTTCCAGTAATATTAATTGAAACAAAAATAATTATTTTTGGAATATGTAAACAGATTGTAGTTACTTTCTACAAGATGATATTTTGTTCTCAACTATAATATTGTTGTTTTAAATATGATTCAATAATATATATAATCATTTGTCTGTCAATTAAAATAAATAAATGTCCAATAAAATATAAATTTGGTTAAATTGGTGGTTTAGTTTCTACATCAGACTTGATAACCTTTAATCATCTTCAGCTGTTGAAACAAATTTGTTATCTTTAGCTGTTGATGACCATAAAAAATTAAAAATAAAAACATAAGTATATTGTAATAGTTATGATTACCTGAAAATTAAAAAGTAGCTACTTATATTGTGGCATCTGACAAGAGATTCTAAAAAAAGCCTGAACTTTCGTAACATATTGCCATAAAAATAAGAAACTGTTTGATTGAATAGATTTACAAATATGTAATCATAATTTAAATAACCTGTATAGTTTCCTTTTCTTAGTTTTCCAATAGTTCGTCTTAACTTAGATTATTTATTCTTTTTTGTTATTATTTTAATAAATTATTTCAACTTATATTGAAATATTTCATCTGACATCATTTTATCCAGTTTCTCATAAAGTACACTTCATCGTCTATCAACATCTAGATAAAAAAAATAGTGGCTAGTTTATAAAATGTTGTGATGAAATGTATGCAAACACTTAATGATATGGAAAAAAACACCAGAAGACTGAATATACTGAATATAACTTTTTATTTTTGAAGCATTTTATTTTAACTCCAACTATAATATGATTATTTTAACCGTAATAATATTATTACTTCAACATTATATAATTTAACCATAATATGTTAATAAAAAAATAAAACAAAATAAAAAAATTAAAAAAATAATGTAAAGACCTGGCCTAAAAAAACCTATATTGTGTTCAAAGGCCACTTAAATAAAGTTATAAAAAAAAAAATCATAATATGTTTACTTCAAATATAATATTATGATTACTTCAACCATATAAGATGATTACTTCAATCATAAGGCAACTATAACATAATTGCTTCGATCACAATATGATTTGTATTAGTACAAATATTTGTAAAACAACTATAATATTATTTCTTTAACCAAAATATGTTTGTTACAACTACTGGATTATGAGCTTCTTAACCATATTATGATATCAACAACCATAATATAATATCGCAACCATAATATTTTTGTAAGCAATATAATTTATAGTTATATTTTTTAAATATGGTAGCAACCATAATTTATTACAACGCAGGTATATATTTTGATTAACTATAATATTTTTAATACAAATATAATATGTTTCTATCAACATTAACATATTATTATTCCACATTAACATATCAAATGTTTGTTTCAAATATACATAACATAATAAGTTTAAAGTAACGCAATCATTGCAGAAAAATATTATTTCTCTTAGTGTATATATGAAACTGATTTTATGATATTATTATCTTCCGTAGATTCTCAGTCTCTTCAAAATTCAAATGTTGTAACCAGATCTAAATATTTCTGATAACAATTTTTAATATTTGAATATTTCTGATATTCTCAGCCAGCTCATTATTTTCATTTACTTTCAATTTATATGACATTTGCAAGTTTTTGGTTCTTTCAGAATTTCAATTTAGGCTTTCAATTTATTTGGGTGGTATAATGGTTTGCAGTAACATTTATTATTGTCATAAACTATCACATGTTTATTAATTTTAATCACATCATTTTCACACTTATATAATCGACATATTCAGAACCACTTATCCATTAAATCTATTTTCGAGTGACCATCAATGATATGTATGTATCCAAGTATACAGTTTAATTTATATCTATAAACCTAATTTTTTTTCTTTCCTCTCTTCTAATGTATTAGAAAAATATGTACATCAGGTGTTTATTTGTTTTTGTTTTTATTGTTTTTATTTTTTTTTTATATATATATTTAAAACTCTAATATTTCAACACAAACCGAAAAACAAAATATTTAATAAAAACAAAACAAAAACAACCCCCAAAAACCAAAAGTAGCTACGATTTATCTTTTATAAAATAAAACAAAACAAAAATAAAAACCTTTTTTTAGGCTTATCCGATAGCCCACATACAAAATACACAAAATTCACTGCAGGGTAAAATAAACTCTGGACTGCTCTTTTTCAATTTAAATCAATACATTCATATTATATATATATATTATATATATATATATATATATATATATATATTGTGATATGTAAAGCTAATGATAATCACAAGAATTGGGTATCAGTAAATTAACTGAATGTATACATATGTATAGATATATATCGTCTATATATATATATATTGGTTTTTTAAGGACATGTTGTTCTTAACTTAACAAAAATGGTATTAAAATGTTTCTGGTAAATAATTTTTCTTTGGTTCTGGTTATTAAGTTCATGGTTCGTATTATGAGAGTATTTTGTTTCTTGTAATGCGTTCTTGTTGTTGTTGTACTCGTTGGAAACTTTAAATTAGCAATAGTGATGGTAATTTTTAAATAAATTAATAAATAAAAAAGTTATTGAAGAAAAAACAAATTGAAATATGTTGTGAAGAAATAAGAAGGTCACCTTCTGCACATATCCGTCACAGATAATGTCGTGTCAGCACATATAATTTTAGGTATATAATTCTCAAGATATGGTAACATGGAAGCAACATTAATTTCACAAACAACATTAAAGTGGAAGTCCTGAGAGAGTAACCAACCAAAACGTTGCTCCTGGGCTTTATCAAAGCATCTCGGATCAAGTATCCTATTTCCACCAAACGCCAAAATCAAAAAGCCAATTTGTAAAATACTCATATAACAATTTTTTATTTACGGATTAAAATCATTTCGAGAAGAAAATACCCCTTCGGATATATAATCCCGAAATGGGTAATTGGGATGTGTGAAGGAGAAGATAAAATGACGAACTTTTATAAGCTGTATAACAAGTTGGAAATGATCGCAAAAATCAAAGCTAAGAGACTATACTGGCTTCAAAATCTAGAGTGAATGGATCAGAATGCTCCCAAAGTTATGTTGATAATGTCCACAATTTTATTGGGAAAACGAAATATCGGCAGACATGAAAAAATTTGATATCTTTAACAGAATCAAAGGGCTCGTGACTAACAGAAATGGAGGATGCTGATGAGTCAACCTCAGCGTCTAAATACATAGTATAATTGCCACCTAAATAAGTGGTAAATCTAAATGATCAAATGTAAATATATAATTAAATTTTAGATACAGTTATCAACAGAGATACAATTGCAAAAGATGTCTACATAGTTTTTCGGTATTAGAAAAAACGTGAAATTGCACGTTACGATATAACGTTATAATATAACATTACGAATGTATAAATGAAAATGTTGTAATTAAGAAAGCCTTCAATTCAGATACAACAGAGATTAGAGAAGGGTTAACTAAGCTCCGGCTGGAATGATCAAATAGGAAATCTATCAAAAACTAGTATTTCTATTCACTCGTACTTATTTTTTTGTTTTAAACAAGAGATCTGAACCTTACAAAATGTTTTAAAAATGTGATTACATTTTAGAATACTTTTTAAGTACCAAGAAATGAAGGATAAAGGACTGATGGCTGTTTTTGTGTTTGAAATGTTTTATATATTCCGTATTATACGATTCCGTATACGATTTTAACTTGTTTTTTGTACCTAGAAAACTAAATTACATTTTTTTTCTTCTTATAATAAACTAAAAATAAAGAAAATAATAAGAACAAAAAAATGCTTAGAGCAAATTGGCTTCTTGCACTTTTTCTCTTACTTTTTCTCAATTCGATTTTTCAGTATCAATGCAATAAAAGTTTTGGAAATTATGTAATTAATATGGTTTATCAAATCTCAGCTGTTGCAGAATACCGATGAAGTAAAAAATGGTTAATACGACAATATTTTTATGAAAATTGTATTCCATAACGTACTTCAACACATTACCTATTTATTATTCCGAGTTTATACATTTCAAAATACGTCTTTACAAAAACCGTTTTTATCGGCAGTTCAGTACCAAAGTGAATTTTATTAAAGTAAAATTTAAGATTTGTATTTAAGGTATACTTAGAAATATTTTGCATTCAAACTTGGTAGTATTTTGCTAATAACAGCAATTAAACTAAACATCAGAACAAGCTACCAATGTATTTAGAGCAACCAAAGCAAACCAATTTTTAGCAAACCAAAGCATTTAGAGCAAATATCAGCATAACGATTCATTATTCTGTTCCATTCATTTCTTGTGCTAAATGAAATAAGTGGAGCTTGTAAGAAATTCAGGTCTAAGGAACGGTAAAAGAAAAGAAACTAAATGTTCTTAAAAACAACTATATTTCAAGGAAAACTCACTAATCCCGACTATCTAACAAGTAATCAAATCTGTGAAACACTCTACAATATCGGTTGACTAAATCTTCCAATCAGAAATATGGTATAGAGCTACATGGTCTATAATAAGGTATAAAATTAACTCCTTTTGGAGTTAGAAAAAAATGTTACTCTTTAAGAAAATCATAAGATGTCCTTAAATTATTCATAACAATTCTAATAAATAATATTTAACATTTGAAAGAACATCATTAAAAATTTTGTAATAAATTCCACTTCACATTTATTAAAATTATTTCAATTAAATTAATTTGATCTTAAACAATGAACTCAATAGGTAGTCAATTTTGTTATTTATATAAAATAATTTTTAATACCTTAAAAGAATCGATTTAAAGACATCATTAATTTCCCGAAGATGGAAAACAATTGAAAATTTACATTTGAATATTTCCTTCTAGTCGTCCACATTTACTTAGAAAAATTTAAACAATATTAAAGGACAAAACGATCCTTTGCCAAAATGACTATTAAAACTTACAAGTATTATTCGTTTTGTCGTTTTTTTTTTGTTTTTTGTTTTTTATTTTGTTAACTAGTGATAAAAGTGATGGGTTCTATACAAAACTCCTTAAGCAATAAAACTAAGTAAACTCTTTTCTAATTTAAAAAATATAATTTTTTTTTTTGTTATTATTGTTTTTATTTTTCTTTTTGTTGCTCTTTAGAAAAATGCCTATCAAATTTGATTTTTTCTATAAGATAGATCAGCAGGCAATTTACCCTTTTCAAAGGATATGTCATTATTTATTTTCGTTAAAATTGAAAAAAAAAAAAAAAAATAAACAACACAACAAAACTTTTTATTTTCATTTCAAAGGTCAGGTGATGTTGTTAACCTGTTCAAGAGGAAAAATAATGAATATGATAAAAATGCTAACGTAATATGAACTGTTTATATTGAAATTTTAATAAACATTTTCTATTCCATTAATAAAATACTAGCTATTACCTCAACGTAACATTCACCAGTCTAGCATTAAAGAAATATGTTTTTGTTTTCAATCAAATATTAATATAATATACACAGTTTTCTATTTCCCTTTTTTTATTGACGGCAATAATGCCAAATAAAGTCAAACTATGACAATTTATGATTATTATGACATCAGATTAATTCCGAATTCCGATTATTAAGGTAATTAAGGTGTAATTTTTTTCCCTTTTAAACACTAACTGTAAACATAAATGAAAACACGTAAGAAAAACTCAAGGAACACTGAAGTAAAAATATTACTTTTCGGTTTCGAAAGTGGTACTTAGTTGAGACAGTCGAATTATTTAAATAAGAAAATTAAAATTATTAAACTTTTTTTTTTATTTTTTTTTTTAATTAATATGTATACTATTTTGTAAAAACAGCTGCTATAATCTTACTTTCAAAATGTCATTAGCACTGTCAAATTTACTTAAAATATATATAACAAAGTAGTTATTTGACAGTTTGCTTTAGCATTAATTTTTGGTGGGTCTAGGTCTAGGTACTATGCATTATTGGATTCTATCGTACCTAACTATTAAATGATGATTACCTTGTGATATAATTACCTCGATACATCTATGATAAGACTTCAAAATATAATATTTAATATAATATTTAAGTTTCACCATTTGACTTCCAAAATTTGACTCAATATTTTAGATTGTGTTGTTGTAATTTATGCAATACTATTATTTTAATTTTTGCTCATATAATAATTGAATTTATAAACAATAATATAATTTTTGTTATATTCTTTGTTCTTCCATTTTTAACAACACCAACACGTTTTTTATAACATCTTCCATTTTTCTACTGATAACTCAAAATAACAAATTTAATTTGGAAAAAATATTTGAAAAAATTTTTTTAAAGAAACAACAACAATTAAAACAATTAATAATGATTAAAAATGTAGTCTGTCAGAGTCAAAACAATTAAATTTATTTTAATGATCATTAATTTTCGTATAGTCTATGTTTGAATTTGGCTTAATACTATCAAAAAAAAATTAAATTCTCTATACTTCTAATTTCAAAAATCTTTATATTGATATTTTTGTGGTCTAACTATACTTGTTAGACCACAAAAATATCAATGCAATACTTAACAAAAAAGGTGGTTAAAATTTTTTTTTGATATCATTAGCGTAGTAATACATTAGATAATAAACTTAAATCAATTTAAAATATTGTTTCAATCCTTAAATTGCGGCAACATGTAAATTTAGGTACAAATCTTAAGTAAAACAAATCAATATATAAATTAATTTTTTAATCAATATATATAGTATAAAAATTTATTACTGCTAATTGAAAGGGGATCAAAGTTATCATCATTTATTGGCTCCACAGTTCAGGGTGAGTCAATCTTAACTTAGTTTCCAATTTTTATCCATTCTACTCTACCTTATGCAGTTGTTTTTCCACAATTGTCTTCCATTTCACCCATTCATATGGATCGTGGTCTACCTTAAGTATTGTACGGTAATACGTCGAATATTATTTTTGGCATTCTTTGATCATTCATCCTTACCACATAAAAGGAATATTATAATGATAAGTCCTCTTGATTCATTCTTGAATTTATATTTATAGATTAAAGTATCTAAATTGTCAAATACGTCATTTTGAACATATTTAGTTGACAATATGAATTTGACAACAAACCAATAAGATTTACGAAATTATATGATTGTTTCAGTTTACAAAACAACTATCTAATCACTGATTCCCAGCAGCCCTGATACAATATTATCGTCTAATACAATTTTTTAAATAGAAATCAAAAATATATAAAATAATCTAGGCGGACTGACTCATTAACTCATTTTTAAGCTTATAAATACTTTCATTTTTTTTATTGTTATTTTAATAACTCAACTTGAAAAAAAAAAACTTATATCAATTTAAAATAATTGAAATCTGTAAAATATCTCTTTTATATAACTCACATTTATATGGGGGCTATAAGTGAAAGTTATAGGTTCGAATTTTAAAACGACTACCTTTTTTAGCATTTTGTTTTGTTTTTTCAATTTGTATTTTGTTATGTTGTACCTGTCTTTTATACATTTTATTTTAATTGTACTAAAAAAAATATTTTGACAGTTCCAATTATGTAAATCAAATGTCATAATTTTTTTTTTTTTTTTGAGTTTTTCTAAAATTTTAAAACAATTTTTTTTTTACTTATAAAAATGAATTTTAGAAAATTCTGAATTATTTAATAATGATACCCACTATAATTTAATTCAATTAGGGTTGTTTTTTTTTCATTACAACCAATCAAAAAATTATTTATCAAAATTGATGATGTAGACGTTTCATTTGGAATATGATTAACTCTATAATGTAATAGTTTTTTTGTTTTAATGATACTCCTTCTTTTCGGAACTTTATAAAAAATATAAATTGAGTGTGTTTGATTTGAAAAAATATTTACCTAAATATTTATCTGGAAATATATATAACTTCCTTCGTTGTTATAATTTGAAGAAGATCCCGGGTGGGATGATTTGAAGTTGTTCTACATTAAATTATTTAATAACATATATGCATGCATAAAAAAACAAAAAACAATTTAAAAAAAAATAAAAAAAATTATGAAATAAAGTTATTTATAAATATTTTTAACTTGTAAATTTAATTTTTCTAAAGCTTTATTGTAAGAATAATCTCTTTAGGCTGTTTTTAATTGAAATAAAAACAAAATAAAAGTTTTTTTTCCTATTTTCCGAAAATACACAGTTTTTCCTGGTCTAAAGCCCTCTGAATATATGTAAAAGTAATCAATAATAAAGTTATGTATATTACTTCTACTTAAGCGCTTCCCTACATCGTAAAAATCCTTAAATGGCATAAGAAAATTTATAAAAATTTGTTTATAATCTCAACATCCCGAATGTCATGATGTTCCTCAATCATGATTATATTATTATGACCTACATAAATTCAAGACGAACATTAACATCTTCGTTCGCAATCGTTCTCTTTTCCTTTTACCCTCTTCTTTTCCAAACTTTTCTTTCTGTCCCTGGCAAAAACATACCAATCGATATAAAAGGTCTCCACCTAGTATTTTGGCCATGTTTAAAATAAAAAAAAAATTGTTAGATCATCAACTTTACCAAAAATGTTAGAGATCATACAATCTGAAATGAATCATTTTTCTATCTATGTATCGATATGGGAATCGACATGGGAAGAAAGTGTTCGAGAGAATTGCATTTCGGGGATTTTATTGGTCTTTTGTGCCATTATAAGTATCGACATACTTGAATAAACATCTTCTAAGTAAGTAAATTATTTCTAACATTTAAGTTAAGAAAATATTTGAGTCTGACTTTGTTAACTAAGTTTATGCAATTGTAAAGTCTGAAATTAGATCCTCCGTGGTTAATTCACTTCAAAATATCAAAACTTCATACTTTTTTGTTATTTCCATTTTATTCTCATTTCTTATCGTTCTATTTCATAAATAAATTCTGTTTAAAATTTTTCTAATTTTTATAATAGTCTCAAATGGTTATAAAACAAAAATACTCTCTAATAAAATTATTCATAATAATTACAAAAAATTTCATAAATCATTAGGAAGCATTAAAAAGCCTAAAGACATATAATTTTAAAGTAATTTGGAGCACAAAATTTAATTCACTGAACATTAATTTCTTCCTCTTATTCTTGCAAAATTAGCCTTTAAAAAATTGTTTTGAAAACCTTGCATCTTCTTGAAATTTTGCAAAAAAAAAAATTATTAAGGCTAGAATGAACACTTGTAGTAGTCCCGGTAAGCCTCTTTATTATTAAGTGGTTAAAATGTATTTTTTAAAATTTAATTTAGACTCAACCAATTGAATTTAAATAGCTTTTGATATTATAAAGCCTTTGAAAATTTTTTAGGTTAAATTATTATTAGCTCAAATGAATTTAATTGGGATACAAAGCGACGAAAAAGAGAAAATTGTTTGGTTTGAATACGAATTTATCACAAATATACATTATGTCGAAATCCACGCTTTTTAATCTACCCATTTGGTAATATTCGAAACCAGGACTGTTACCTCAATACGATCGTAGTAAATCTACTACTATCTTATCAATTTACTACGCACTATACGAAATATGCCTTTATTTAAAATTGCACCCTTTTTTGATATGTGAAACCGTCAAGTTGAAATGGGTCAATATCAATGGGTAATGGGTCAATAACAATATATGTACATATGTAATTACTATTAACCGTTGTGTTGAAATTGTTTTTTTTTTATTTCAAATTAACTATTCAAATTTAAAAAAGTAATAAATAATAACAAATAACAAAAAGGAATAAAACAATGGAAAGATATTTTAAGCCAATGAAAATAACAGATAAGTAAGCTAAAATTTTATAATGAAGACATTAAGTCAGGTGCATTTCTACAAAACTGACAAATTTTCAATTCTATATTTTAAGAGATTTGGAACTGAATTCAACCATGTTACAAATTAGGGATTGCATAATGTATTTTATCATTAATTAATATTATAATATTCTTATTTAGATACTCAAAGCTAGAACAACAGTTTAATAATAGCTCTATAATACTGCACAAAACAACTCTTTGATTTATTTGTATGTTTTTAGTGTCTGTCTACTTGAGACTGAAGATTAATTAAAGAATGAATGTAATGGGAAGGTAGTTATTTTTGAATTTGACATTTTGTGTACCTAGACTAGTACATATATCTAAATGATATATTTAAAATTTTTATTATTAATTGATTGAAAAAATATACATATATACATATGCGTAATATATATATGTATTTATAGATATTTTTTTATTATTATAATTATTGTTATTTATTTATAATTAATTGAAAAAAAAAAAATTAAACTAACAACATTGTATTTTTTTCATATTTTAATTAAAATAAACAAATAAATATATTAAATTAATATCACCACAATTAAACACATAATGCTATTAATAATAAACGTTATATACATACTGCATCAGTTGTGCAGAAAGTATACTATACAGTAGTGTTCAAAATAATATAAACAACTAAATTTAGTGAAGAAGCTTAAATTAAACTATGATGCGAGCTATTCGTCGACCTAGTATTGAAAATATTTTTTTTTGATTTTCATTTTGTCTTAAGTAAAATATAAGACATAATTTGCATAACGCAATTTAAGGATAAAAGTTTTGTTGCAAATGTCACAAATCGTATTGTTTTAGTTTATGAATCTCTTTTTTTATGCCCCTATCAACCCGTTACCGAGTCATATATGTCTGAACCGAAAGACCGAAATGATGTTTCTTCAAGAAATTTATGAAACAATAAAAATTTTAGGTATAATTTACTTTAGATACACTGTCAGATTATTTTAAAAATTTGATGAGCTTAGATCACGTGATAAAATAATATATAGATCCGGGTTAACTACGAGGATATTAAAGATTTCAAAAAGTCCTTTATAAATTGATGGGGACAACTTTCTTACAAAGTCGTAGCCCATTACATTTGTGAAGCTATGGACCCCTAATAGAGCTTAAAGAAAATTATGGAAAAAACTTTTTTCAAGGATGTATTCAAAGTCAAAATATACCGTTATAATAATATTTTCCTTTTAATTTCAGAAAAATCAGATTTTTATTTTAATTTTTCTCTGCAGCCGAACCGTTTTATGTCTATTTGAAGCTTTTCCAGGATTTTCTTTAAGCCATATTATCCATTTAGGCATGGCAAGTTCATAACTTCACAAATACAAGTGCTGCAGTTCTGTATATAGTATTTCATCAGGTGACCTAAGGTATGTCTCAGTAAATTTCGAAAAAGATCAGACAATGTCCCTAAAAGTAGCATTTTCAAAATAAACATCAATAATCGGTGTTTGTGAACGTGATATAAAACTATTTTTTTTTTTAATTAAAAGGATACATACCTAATTAAAGACTTATTAAATAAAACCAAAATAATTTAATTGATAATTCAATGCATTATTCCCCAAATCTGATACACATTGCCTATATAAATCTTTTTATAATTTTGGTAACATGTATAAGCCATCATCAGTTTCAAATATTAATTATACGTACAATTTATGGGTTGGCCACGAAATACCAAAGTCCAAAAATTCCAAAACCGGACTTTAATTTATTCACTATTTTTGAATTCATGCATTTGTTTTCTATCCAAACCAAACACATCAGCTACGCATAAGAATGTTGTAAATTAATAATATTCTGGATAAAGGAGATAGTTCATATCTTAATGAAATTTAGGCAAACGATATATGTAGTGAGATATAGGTAGATTGAAAGAAATACAGGCATATGACACCCTCCCATAAATATTTTACATTTTTCGTATTTATGTTTGAAATATTTTACCTCCATGTTTTTATAAAAATAAAAAATAGAATTTTAATTAGCGAGATTTTAAATTGCGATTTTAAAAGTAGCTATTTTGAAACTAAGGTTTCTGAAAATTTTAGATTTTAATAAGTGGGTTTTATTTGATTCAGAATTATAATAACACAATGCACCCTATCATTAATTCATTAATCATGTAAGCTTTATGACAGCAGGATCATCAAATAACTTTTACAAATATATTATATTCAAATTTAATAACATTTACTGAATTTCCCACTATTTCAGAACTTATTGTACGAGACTTTAATTTACTAAACGAATTCACAGAAAAATAATTTGAATCTTCAACTTTATTTTCCACATTTAAATTTAACATGTACAAACAATTTTTTACCATACTATTTAGGTAGATTGATAGTGAATTATATAAAATAGAATTATAAAGAATACCTAGTATTGTTGTTATAACCTGACGGAAATTTAAAATATTTTTTAACAAATAAAATTGATAATAAATATAATTACTATTGAAATTTTTATTGATTTATGGTTAAAAAATATTGAAAAATTTTTAATTTTGCAAAAAAAAAATGTTTATAAAATTTTTAAAATAAAATAATAATAAAAAAAAAAATTATTATTATTATTTGAATATTCCAAAATAAAAACAAAAAATTAAATTAAATTTTAAAAAAAGAAACAAAAAATATTTAAAATTAAATTACATTAAGATCTCAATATTTTATTATTATTTTATCAATTTTTAAAATATCCCATTAATTTTTGAATGAATTATTTCACAACAATGATATTTATATGGTATGTATAACTGTAATTAAAATGATTTAATTTATAAAATTAAGAAAAACATATTATTTAATATATATTTCGAAAATATTATTATTATTATTATTATTGAAAATAATACTAAAAATTAAAAGAAATAAATATTTTCTATAACCCTAAGGTGGTTCCAAAGTGAATTTAATATTTCAAAGTACATATGTATTTGTTTCGTAATATTGTTTTTTGTGTTTTAATAAATTTGTAAAATATTTGCAAATCAAAGTAAAATCATATTAAAAATTACAATTAAATTTTAATTAAAAATTTTTGAAATTGTATTTTAAAATTTTTATTTTATTAAAATATAAATCTTATTTCTTCAAAATGTTTACTATTTCTAAAATGTTTTGATTTGTTTTTCATTCAAAAATGTTTCTTCAACCCTTTTCTGCTGAACTAATAATAAATTTTCTTTAATATAAGAAATTGTATAATTAATTTATCGCAAATTTATACAAAAATGTTCAGTTCATGAGGTTAATCTATACTTATAAAAGGGAAAGTTTGTTTGTTTGTTTGTTTGTTTGTTTATTTGTTTGTTTGTTTGTTCGCTATACACGCCCACAGTTTTAAAGATAGAGTTCTGAAATTTTGCACAGTTATTCATGGTACCGGTATGCAAATAACGCGGTACTTTACAAACACAGATGACAGGTTCGGGTTGCTGCCGTACAACTCTTACCAAGACTCAGGAATATTTTAAAAACCATGTGTGTGACAGATATGAAAATTTACATTTAGATTCTCTTTCACAAATAAACAAATTCGACTTTTACCGATTTCGAAAATTTGGACTGGTTCGGGTTGCTGCCGTACAACTCCCAGCACGTACGTCCCGGGACTATTACAAAAACCAATTGTGTTACAGGCATAAAAACTTACACTTAGATACTCTTTCACAAATAAAGAAATTCGACTGTTACCGAATTAAAAAATTTGGACTGGTTCGGGTTGCTGCCGTACAACTCCTAGCACGTACGTCCCAGGACTATTTCAAAAACCAATTGTGTTATAGGCATAAAAAACTTACACTTAGATACTCTTGCACAAATACAGAAATTCGACTGTTACCGATTTCAAAAATTTGGACTGGTTCGGGTTGCTGCCGTACAACTCTTAGCATGTATGTCTCAGGAATAAAAACCAATAGTGTTACAGACTTGAAAATTTATTCATAGGTATTCTATGAAAAATAAAAAAACCTGTATTGTCTTGAAAAAGTATTTTCGAATTTAGGAATCAGTATAAAATTTTTACATGACTATGTGAAGTGGCTATGTAAATTAGCCACAAAAATGTGACGATTCGTTTTATTAATCAGAAAATACTGCAGAGTGTTCCAGAGGGTCCATGTGTACAAATCGATAGATACAGTTATCGATGAAAATAAAGTTGTTCCACCTCATCAATTGGAATTAAAAGTAGTAGCTTCAATGTTGCTTCTACGAAACTTGAAGAAGCCAAAACTACTAGATTAAGAATAAGAACTTGGCATCCTCATTTCATTTAAGTACAAATTCCACTTGACTGTGGAAAAGGCGAACATAACGTATTTACTTATACTTCATCAGAAAAGACCACCGAAATATTGTTTACACAGAAATAATTTTAATATAGGTATAGTTTACGTTGTAGTATTGTTGATATTTTGTTATAGTTGTGAAAAAAAATATTAGAATATTTTTTATTAACCAATTTTTTTTCAATTCGATTCATAAATCAAACTTCTTTGAACTAAATTCGATACATTTTGTGGTCGACCCGGACAACGTCGGGTAACTTTATATATATTAAAGTACTTAATCTGTAAAATATGTCAGATAGAACTAACTATTTTTTTTAGACCTCCTGCATTCAAGTCGTTTAATATTGAGATATTCGTACGATGTTTAGTCCACAAAACTTTCTACGAACTATTCTCCTATATACCTTAAAGCTTAAAGATCTCCATTTTACTCCTATCTGCTCATCTTATTGTCTACATTTCTGCAGTATACATAGCCATGAGGAATATAGTAGCACTCACTAATATTGATTTTGTATTTTTATTTCCCTTCTTTCCATATTTTATTATTTCGTGTGTTTGTCTTTTAAGCCATCGTCAATCTTTCATTGTCAGAAATCAACTGCTGTTCAACTGTTGTTGAAATAAAATATTTTGTTATCATTCAGTCTATCATTAATTTTGTTTTGTTTGTATTTATTTCAAAGTAGTATTCTTTACTAAGACGTGTTAATTTTTCCATAATTATTTAAAAATCGTGCTCATGCTAGAGTATCATTTCAGAATGTCATCTACAAATCTCAGATTATTAATTTTTTTACCATTAACTATTACTTGTTAGAGGTGATTCATGTCGACATTAAAGAAAACGGAGAAAGAATGCAACATTACTATGTAGCTGTTGCTATGAATTTATCTGATAGCACTATAATTGTTGAATTTTCTGAATAGAAATAGAAAAAACTCGTCAGAATGGGACGTCTATCTAGATGAAAGCTCGATACATTTACTTGTTCAATATATCATCATCCAGTAGGGTTAGTAAAGCACTGCCACCCTTAATTAGAAAAATGTTTACATAAACCGATACACGCTGTTGATTGAAAACAAAATCACAACTATGTCAATAACTATACACATCAATCAAAAATACTTTAAAAATGTTGGCCAAACTAGTAAATATCAAACCAAAAGTTGTTAGTTAGTCTCAGCTATACGTATATTATAACGTAATAGTTTTTTATATAGTTAAAACACTTTAACTATCGACCAAAAGAATTAGAATTAGAATTTACTTGACGGAGCATTCCAGTAATTGGCTCGAATCAGCCAAACCATATTCAGCCAATAATTAGTTGATAAATAAATGCTCGAAATATTGTAGACGTTTTAGTATAAATTTGTAGTACTCTACTTAATTAAGCATGAAAAGGTGATTCTACATAATCCTAAAAAAAGGTGGAAAGGAATGTCAAACAACTCAACGATTCTAAGATTATTTCTATTCCATTTCCTTTCCACCAAATAATTTGAAATTTCAGTGGCTAACGTCGTGCTTTCTGGTGGATAAAAGTGATATCTTCAGTTATTCGGCGAAGAGACAATGACTGTATATTTCCTAAACCTGGTAATTTTGCTCTCCTATAATTATCTATAGTAATAACCTCGAACCTTAGATCAATTTCAACTGCAATTTTTGAGTTGTAGGTAACAATTATTATCCAACAGGTCTATACAACACTTTCTGCAAGTTTCTGTTTTGCCTCTATTATGTTTTTACTATCTTCATTTTCAATTATCTATATCTTTGATACTTAAACTATTTTAAATTATATCGTGGTCATAAGTATTAATTACTCCAGCTAGTTGTTCAAGAAAATATCGGTATAAGGCAACAAAATATGTTTTGGGATATAAATATGAGTCGGACAACGATTGAATTATCAAATTAAATTGTCAAATTGTCTGTTTTCGTATTAGAGTTGATTTTTAGGTTCTCAGAAAAATTTATTACACTTTTCAGTTTGGTAATTTATCATAGATAGAAGATAGAAGATAATATAGAATAATAATGGAACAAAACATTTAATATCAGATTTTAAAGCAATTTGCCTACTTTAAAAAATAAGAAGAAATAAACAAGTCGATTAACACCAAGAATAAAATTTTCACATCAAATTTAATCGCTTTGAATTTTTATTACAACTGTTGTAGATATTTAAGTTATTCGATATTTACTTTGTCTCTTCATTAATTAATTTTCTTAAGTTTAAATAGTAAACAAAAAAATCCCTAATTATATTAAAAAACTTCATTAAACTCTTTTACTTAATATTTTTCTATTAAATAATTAAAATTTAATCAGACAGAAAAGCAAAATATTTTCTCTGTCCTCGATTCATACTCCATAAATTTCAACAATTTAAACATAACAACAACAAAAATTTAAACTTTATATAACTTTATTGAACCGAGTTGTTCGTAAAATTCTTTTTTTTAACTATTTTTTAATATTCGTTATTTTATGGCTACGTATGTACGTATGAACGATTGTATAAAAAAAAAACAACAGATGCCAAAATTTACCAGTAAAAACTCAAAAATAACAAGCCATCATCATCGTCAAGTCTACAGAGAGGCACATAAGAAAAACAAAAAACCAAAACAACAAAAATCAAAAAGAAAAAATATAGATTTGTAACTTTAAAAATTCATGAACAAAAATAATCGTTTCATATTTTTACATGAAACCATAGAAAAATAATGAAAAAATCAACACAGTATCTAAAAACAACCAACAGCAGTCAACAACACCAACCAGCCATCTGGGAATAATTTAAATATCTTGTGAACTGAAACGCTTCAATTCTTTCAATTATTTCGCTTTGTTTGATATTCTTTAAATATTTATCAATCACAATCACGAGTTTGTTAACTTTTCAGTGAAGTTTTATCCCCATTCAAACCTTACAGCATTTCTTTCAAAAAAAAAAAAAACAAAAAAAACAAACAGAATACAAAACAATAAATCAAAAACAGAAAAACAAGATAAAAAGTAAAAACGCGATTTTA
The DNA here is from genome assembly GCA_963942445.1 of Argyra leucocephala. Taxonomy (NCBI): domain Eukaryota; kingdom Metazoa; phylum Arthropoda; class Insecta; order Diptera; family Dolichopodidae; genus Argyra; species Argyra leucocephala. The sequence continues at coordinate 82,768,327 of OZ012677.1, forward strand.
AAATTGAACAAAAATTTGCATCAACGCCCGATTGTAAGGTATTTGATAGAAAATGATTTTTCAAAGCTACAATAGACTGAAAAAATTCGGACGAAATACGTTAAGAAAAACAGTGTCCAAAAAAGTGGAAAAAGGGATGGCAATTAGCTATCAAATAAAAGCTCGTACATATTTAATTTTTCTGTTAATGAAAAATATTTACAAAACCGAATTTTTACGTAAGTCTGTGGCTTTTGTACATTTTTGTCTGAATATTGTAGAGAGTGGATTGTATCTTATCTACATTACGTTATAAACCCTTAAAAAAATATAAATTTGTTAGTGTCATTAGTATAATCAATCATTTAAAATTAAATAATTCATTACAAATATATATGTACCATACACCACATCGTGCATAACGTGTCATGTACAATGCACCATATACCATACATCACATTCCATCCATCCTGCGTAATTTGCATTTACCCAAAATTCGGAAAACGCAATTAAACGATTATTTGCCATTTTTCTCAAAGACATTATAAAATTACAATCATAAAATCAATACACATCCTGAATCTTTAATATTTCTTTTTTCATATAAAATAATAAAATGAATTTCAATTTTCTTCATTTGAAAAATTTTGCGGACATTTTAACAGAAACAATTGAAATAAACGTATTAGGACCTAGACAATTCATATGCTGTCGCGTTGTGATTACATTTTATTGTAATTGTATAATACAAGAAAATGTGTTATTTTTAATTTTTATTTGAAGAAAATCTGTTCATCTTTGTACAAAATCTATATTCGCATTTCACAATGAATATAAAATATTTTTGAATACCATAACAAAAACAGTAGTGACAATTCGACAATATCGAAAGTTGTATCTGCATTCAAAATTGAACCAAGTAAATATAATTAAAATAATTCGATTGATTTTCTTAAGTTTAATATAACTTTAATTTTAATTAAAATAAATATTTGTTTTTTCTTCAAAACGATTTTCAAAAGTAAAAAATTATTATTGTAATTTACCTTACTGTTTTAAGCATATTATTTTGACAGTTAATATGTTGAAAAAATTTGAGCATAAAAAAAAAATTTTTAATTACAAAACCATAAAATTTTATATGAAAAATTGGAACAATAATGCTCCTACCATTAAATTATATTAACGATACTTAGCGGTTCGAACTGCACTTAAATTAAAAATTAAAACATAAATTGTAAGATTAGAGCTTTTAATCGAGATATTCATTTCGGACTATCATTTCACGTTTTCGACCTGAGATATATTTAGTACTGTGTAATAAGAAACCATATGATAAAGATTAGTTAATAACTGAACTTGAAACCACGAAATCAATAATCAATAAACAGCGACTGAGTAACAACTCTGATAGTCAATGAAAGGATCTAAGTTTAATCTAATCTAAGCTTAAAAATGTTAAAAGATTTCTAACATATAATACCAAAAAATACTGGATAATAATATAACGAATTATATTACAAAATTACTATTTATTTAAATTTTTATTATATATGAATAATATTATTATCTCAAAATTGATAATAATAAACATGTTATTGTGTACCAACAATTCTCGTATTGTATTATTTTTTATTATACTTATATTAACAAGTGACATATTATTACTCATTAATTTCTAAAAATACATAGTTTTCATACTATAATTATTTATCAACAAAGATGTTATATCAAGTTGGAATTTTGTTTAGTTTTCATAACTCACATAAGGATTTATTTCAATCTAGCTGCAAAAGTAATTTGAATCAAAACTAGGAATTTTCTAGGTAATTCAACATTACAATACCTACTGATGAGTAACAGTTGTGTTGGTGAAGAAAACATTCCTTTCATTAAAGTGTTTCAAATTGATTACCATAGAAATCAGTTATGAAATTAATTTATAAATTTTAAACCATGAACTTTAATAAATAAATACAAATAAAAAATTGTCACCACTGTACTTATTTTAAATTGTTCTTAGATTACATGCAATTTACAAATACAGTGTGATTTTAAAAAAAAAATAATAATAATAAAGATAATTTGATTATTTTTGTGTTTGTTTTTTTCTAGATTGGGATAAAAGGATGTTTTATTATTAAATTTTATTTTAGTTGTTTTTGCTTTGTGAATTCGTAAAATAATTTTAATGAAAAATTCCTTCAATTTCTGCAAATTAGACATAAAAACAATGAAATCAGGATTTGTTTTTTGTTTTTTTTTTTTGTTTCTGGAAATTTAAATTTCTTATAGCAAATGAATTGGAAATTTGATATGTTGTTGAATTCTAATAAATTTGATTTTTGATTTAAAAACAAAATCTCTTAAAAGTGTTAATAAAATATTTTATTATTTCGTTAGAGTGAAAAGGACAAAAAATTAAGAACTTTGTTATTCAGAAAAAATTGGTTTTTTAAAGACTATTTATTTTTCGGGTATTTAATGAAATTTTAGAAATAAATTAATTTTGTAAATGTTAAGTATATTTATTTTTCTCCCAATCGATTGCCTGCTTCTTTTAATGACTTTATGGGATTGGAAGGGATGCAATCAATGAAATTATAAGGTCGAGTGCATCATTTTTTGATCCAATCAACATGAATTCGCACCATTTTTTTTTCTGGAAGATTGCTCAATTGATTTACTTCATAGATATTTATTTTAGCAAGTCGAATGAGGCTCATTTTGATAATATGGTCCGTCCCATTATAGCGCATTGAGCGGGCCAATCGTACGATATTTTATACTTTGCAAGTTTCTCAAAAAACAAATTTTCGTTATACATTTTATTTCTAAAAGTCTAACATTCAGCGTATACTGTCACAATTAAATAACTTGTAGCTAAATTCATTTTAAATTATTAATTTTGTTTTTAAAAAGGACACCATTCCTTCAAAATTATATAGCTGGTATGTTACGTAAATATTGATTAGATTTTTTTTTTATTATTATTTTAATTACAAAAATGTTAATAGAAATTTAAAATTTTTAGTTTTTGAGGTTATTTTCCTTTTTTGCTTTGGGCAAGTTATTTATAAATTTTTCTTAATATCCTTGACTTTAGGAAGAGGTGAAATTTTTTTTTACCCTAATTTTATATTTTTCAAAATATGTTGCTAGCTAGAAAATGGTATGTTATTTCAACATTCTGCAGGCTAATTAACTTGCTTAATTACAATTAACTTTTCTATTAATCAACTTATTAACAATGAAGACCTTAAAATAGGTACAGTTCAACATAAAAATTATAATTTTGAAATTGAGGAAAATAATAATATAGGTATAATATAATAATTTATTTTTTATATTATTTTTACTTATTCTCTTCTTATCTTCATACTCTGTCATATTCATATAGAAATTCTTATTTTTCCTAATTCTTATTATTAAAATAATGAAAATAAAAAAATGAAAATGGACTAAATCCATTTTTAACGGTTAGTAAAAAAAAAAATGTCCACATTTATAATTAAAATTGGATTTTTAAAAAAATTAAATACTCTTGTTAATTTCACAAAATTATTTTATTCCGACACGTGTTTCGATCTTTCGGTCATTATCATGGATCACAAATTTTATTCTCAAAAAGAAGGACTACCTATGGGGTCGCCTTTATCCCCCTTGTTGGCTGAAATTTTCATGAGTGATTTTGAAGGAATATTGTTTCAAAGCGATAATCACTTTATCAATAATATAACTTTTTGGTGTAAATATGTGGATGATATTTTTTGTATCTATACAGGTACAAGTCGCCAATTATCAAATTTCTTAACACATTCGACAAAAACATTCAATTCACAATGGAAATTCAACACCAAAATATGCTGAACTTTTTAGACCTCACCTTAGGTGTGTCTAACAATTATCTAACATACAAAATATATAGGAAGCCAACTACTACAGATACAGTTATTCCTGCAGACTCTAAACAACCTTACAATATAAAATTAGCATCTTTTAATAGTTTTGTTCATCGTTTGATTAATATTCCTTTGTCAGAGAACGATTTCATGCAGGAATTATCAGTAATTAAAACTATCGCCAAAAATAATGGCTATGACGAATGTATAGTGAATAATATTCTAAGACGAAAATTATATCAAAAAACGCGAAGTCTTGTTTACAACGGAAAGGGTGATGAAAACAAGAAGTATTGTTCAATTAACTATATGGGGAAAGTCAGTAATAAAATTTCTGCTGCTTTAAAAAAACATGATATATTCACGATGGAATCTAATAATAATAATCTTCACAGAAAACTTGTCAACAACAAAATTGAAGACAAATAAATATTGCAAAAAAGTGGAGTTTACCAAATTCATTGTGATAATTGCGACAAGATCTACATCGGGCAAACAGGTAGGAATTTCAACACTAGGATGAAAGAACATAGAATGGGCATACAACAAGGGAAAACAACAACAGGATTAAGTGAACATTGTATATCCGAAAACCACAACATTTCAAGTAATTTAAAACCCTTACATCTAATCAATAAAGGAAAGAAATTAGATTTTTATGAAGGCTTAGAAATTAAGAAAGCAATAAAAAATAAACAAAACATTGAAATTAATAATTTAAATTTTTTTGCTATTTATGATTGTATTTTCAATTATCAATAAATTTATTATTTGTTACCTGTAATCTAAGTTCACTTTAAATTTAAAAATTTTTCAATTTCAATATGTAAATCTTTACCTGCTCAATTTTTTTTAAATTTTTGTATTTAATGCTTGTAATATTTTGTTTTGTATCCATCTATGGTCCATGATTATGGCCGAAATGTCGAAACACGTGTCGGAATAAAATAATTTTGTGACCTTAACAAAAGTATTTAATTTTTTTAAAAAATGTTTATTAAATTTCACCAAGAGTGTAGAAGTGAAAGCATAAAAGCTATAAAATTGGATTTATAATTTCCATAATTATAATTTACTAATATAATTACTATAATACAATACTTTAAATACACTGCAGATTAAAAATTATATTTTTTGTATAATTGCAATATTAATTCAAATTGTTTTAATACCTGAAGTGTACCTTACAATTACACCATTTCCGTTAAATTGAATACTTTCAAATTTTATTCTATTTTTTTAAATAACAAAATTTTATATAGGCAACCTCAATACAAAATTTTATACTTTGGAGCGGAACGAGGGTACGTTTTTCGGCATATTATCCCAGTTTTATACTTTAATAGAAACTACGTGATTTTTCTTTTGATTTGATTCGAATTCTATATGTAAGGAAATAAAAAAATAAGACCAACATAATTAAAGTCTATAGTTAGAATGACTTGGAACTTTTTCAAATTGAAATTTTGACTACCTCAATTTTTTTTTACCGTTCTAAGAGCTTTCGAGAATCAATTTGAAAAAGGATTTCTATCGCAATTTCTGTTGGCTAGTTCAGTGAACCCATACTATGCGGTATTCATCGTCACAAATACCTACGGTCAAAACACAGCTGATTACTTAAATATTTAATACTTTAATCGAGTTTCTGATCATACTTACGGTAGACTTCATTTGCGTATGAATTTATGGATTTACTAAGTTACCAATCCGCAGCAGAGAATATAACAAGAGACCAAAGATGGTCTAACAAAGTCATTAGAATCTTTAGTGACAATCAGGCTGCCTTAAAAGCTCTTGAAAGTAACCTCATCAAATCTAGATTGGTGGGAAAATGTTCGGAAGTCCTAAGCCTCATAATACTCCGAAGTAAGATAGAAGTGATCTGTATACCGGATAGCTTGATTGGAAATGCGAAGACTGACGAAGTAGCGAGATCTTCGGCGGGCAACATTATGAACCGGAGCCGTCAGTTGGTATATTTATTGGTAATATTAAACTATCGATAGAAAACATCCTGAAGAGGGAAACAAACAGTCTTTGAGAGCATATTGAAGGCTATACAGAGTTTCCAAAATATATGCACCAAGAATAAACACCAAAATAACCAAATTCCTGCTAACTCTGAATAAGAACTGAAAAAGGACATAGGTAGACTAGCGCTAATTCACGACCCAACCTGTAGACACTATCTGGAAGAGGAAGAAAGCTCCTCAAATGATGTAGGAGAGTGCCTAGCTCTTTCAAAAATCTTGTGCAGGATAAAACCCTCAAGAGGAGGGAATAAATGGCCCTGACATATTAGGGAAAAATAAAAGTTTCTAATTTACTAAGTTTTAATATTATTTTCATCCCCTAGCTTGACAAGTTTTGTAATTTGTTCATCATTTCAGCATTAATGGACCGGTTAATTTTGTGACATCACACAATTTGTTTCAAAGTAGCATTCAATTTGAATTTATATCACTTTTTCCAATATTTTTGATATGGAAGAGATCATATTTATAGGATTGGCAATTAAAGTATAAGTCTTTTCTTAATTATAACATTAAATTTTTGTTATTAATTTGAGTTACACATAGTATCAAACTATCTATCCCGAAAAATCAAAATACATCATTCAAAAAATAAAATCATTTTAGTTACAAATTTGTAGTGTATTTTGTAGTGAAATTAAATTTTAAAAATCCACTTAAAAGTCTACAAAAGACACCCCACTTACAAAAAAAAAAAATGTAATTTTCAAATATTCACACTTTATGCAAAACTTAAAACGTGAAATTCATTTCATAACCTTTATGTACGCTCTCATAAATTAGTAATTTTTTCTCAAAACAAAAAAAAATCCTAAACAAGAAAAAAAAACAATTATCAAAAAGATCACCACGATATTTGAGATTTTTTTTATTTTGAAACCTAATAAGAACTTTAACAGCATCTATTTTGAATATTCACGAAAAAAAAAAGAATAAACAAATAAAAAAATGCATAAAAGAACCGTTAAATTTATTACACATGATACACACCATTAGTGTGTAACCATGCAGCAACTATCATCAACATTATAACATCGTTTCATATGGGCACGATATTCATAGTGGTTCGTGATAATTTTTTTTTTTCGAGAAATGCCTTTATAAATATTTAAGGATCAAGTTTTTTATTAAGGATATTGCCAACAAAAAACTTTGTTCTTTTTTTCTTTTTTATTACCTGTAAAAAGTGGTGATATAAAAATGGTACTCTCAAAAACATTTATTTTAAAAAAATTTTGTTTTCCGGTCAAAATGTTTTATTAATGCATTTTCTAATTAACTTTTATCAACTAACTGTTTAAATGATAAAAGTCTCCTAAAATAAATTTTTCAATAAATTCGAAGTTTGTTACTCAATGTTCAATGTTCGACGAACAATATTTGACAATGGGTTGGCCCCCTTTTCCTATTTTCAAAAAACCAAATACGACAAAATCCAAATTTTTAAAATCCTAATTCAAAAAAACTCAGATGTCAATTTTTTATACTAAAAAGAATAAACACCACAAGCGGCAGCTCTAATTTAAAAAAAAAAACGAGGAAATGTAGTAAAATTTGATTTTTCCCCTTTTAATATGTAAAAAAATTAATGCTTAATATCAGAGCTAAAACGTTCAGTTAACATGAAAAAATCCGAGCGAAAATGTCATTGTTGTATCGCTTTGAGTAATATAGTACTTTTTAAATAGTAAATTAATATGGAGGCGGCAGACCCCGAATTTGAAAATAAATTTTGTTTTCTTGTTATATGTTTTACTAAAAGCTTGCGGTCTTGCGTTTACCTGCCATCTGCGAAAACAGGGTTTCAATAAATAAATAACGGCTCTGTTAATAGAAGAATATTTTTTAATATTTGGATTTTGTCGGTTTGGGATTTTGAAAATTTGACTTTTGGGAGCTTGGGATTTTCAAATTTGGCTTTTGTCGATATGGGTTTTGTGATTTGGATTTTTAAATTAAGGATTTCGTTATAGATCCTGGCCACAAAGTCTCAAATACAAAATTCAAAAATCCCTCAAAATGCAGAATCTCGAATTTACGAATACATAACCCATTCATAAGCTTGTTGGACTTTTCCCCGAAACTCGTTAAACAATTACCTCATTTTGTAGCTACTTCTTAAATCTATATAATGGCTTTACTTTTTGAAATTTTGGATTTTGCAGTTCGTGATTTTTTAATTTGAAATTTTGTAATTTCGAATATTTGTTTAATTTAGAACTTTTTTTTAATTCCGTGGCCCTCCCGGTTGACGGTTAATGATTGATGCTCAATGTTTGGTTATCGAATTCTTGTAGCAGTAAAAATAACTGTCAACAATCTATAAATAATAATTTTATACCCAAAGTATTTTATTTTTAAAATACACCAACGGACAATAGAAATAATATACATGCCGTCGACTGCATTCCTATGTATCCAACCGACCATTGATACCGAAATTGACTTTTCAATGCACTATACCGGGTACATTATTAACGAGACGTGGCGAATTCAAATATTTGTTTTGATTTTTTTTAAATTTCGATTAGAAATTTCAATTTGAAATTTCACCCAATGTACAAGTCATTTTATCATACAAAAAATTTAAGTTATCAAATTACCGCACCTTATTTAAATTCACACGTAAGCTGCAGCGTACTGCGATTCCCTTTTAAACTAAACTAAACTTCGCTTAATCATCTGGGCGTCGTTTTTGTCATGTACCTGTAAATATTACCACTGTTTGTAAATGATGCTTGTTTTTTTTAAATATTCATTATATATGACAGCTTTAGGGCGAAATTGAATCGAGTCGGCCTAAGTTGGTATGTTTGTTGTTGCTATTGTTTTTTTTTTGTCTTATTAATATTACAATACTCTCCTATGTTCCTTTTTGTATATATTTGACGCGTTGTGCGAAAATATGCACATGTTTCAAATATTTTCTCTTTTGTAAACCTTTATCATCGTTACAGTCTAATTATTGTCCAAAAAAAAAAAAAAAAAACAAAAAAAAAATTTTTTTCGGAAAACTTTTTTTTCGGACCAGTTTTGATGCGTTTTTTTTTTTTTGTTTAAGTTTACAAAAAGGTTTCATTACGTTTTTAAGTTTTCAAAAGGTTTTTTTTTTAGGCACACACATAAATGAATGGTGTTGTCGAGTTTGTTTTTGTTTTTTTTTTTTTTTTAGTTATTCATCAGTGTTAGGTAAATTTCATATGACTGAGGATGTTAGAAGAAAATGAGAGTAGAAAAACAGAGAAAATTTAATAGAAATTATTAAAAAATAAAAACAAAGTTTTTTTATTGGGCCAGTAAAAGAACATTTCAGAGTGGGTAATTAAATGTTGGTGTCTTTTGTTTGAAACGGGCATAAAATATTATTTGAGAAAAAAAAATTTTTTTTTTTGTGTTTACAAAGTAAGTTTAATTCAAATAAATGGAGGTGATAAATATGAACATAAATAAATAGATGTTTTTTTGATAGAAAAGGGAGAAAGTTTTATTAAAGTGTTTTCTTAAGGTTTTTGTCCTCTAAAAGGTCAGTCATTTGTGAACTTGTATATAGTAAGGACTTTTTTAATATAAATTTAATTTATATATACAAAAACAAATTTTTGTTGTAATCTGGATCTTAGAAAATAAGTACTCTAGATATTTTCGTATATCATTTTCGTATTTTATTTTTCTTTATTTTAATAAAATTTAAAAATAATTAAAATTCAGCAAACAAATTGTAGTCAGTTGTCATGTTTAATTATAGTCAAATTTGGCAGCAGAAGGACAATTAACAAGATTTTGGAAGAAATATGTGGATAACATTTTTGCAATAATATGGCAAAGAGACTTAGAATCAACACTGACTACTTTTACCGGACTTCACAGGAATATACAGTATACTGTTGAGGTAGAAACTGAAGATCAACTACCGTTCTATGGACATTGATAGATTCATCAACAACTGACACAGTTATCCCCAACATCTCAAACCACTCCTTTCAGGGCATCGTTCTAACACATCATCCATCGAATATTAAACCTTCCACAGAAAAGTTTAGTAAAAGAGATTTTTGTTTTTTTTTTTTTTTTATGATCTTGACAGTAACTTAGGTAGAATCACCTTTTCGTGCTTAATTAAGTACTGTACTGTAATTTTACACTACAATATCTACAATAATTTGAGTATTTATTTTAACAAATTACTGGCTTATCTACTCATTAAATGTGGAAAACTACTACTATTGTCAGGAACTAAGCCTTCTTAAATAGAATAGTTTCATTTTACTTAATTTGTTACCAGATTATATATACACGACTCAAAGAACACCTGAAAGAATCAAAACTAGCTAAAAAAAACAAATTTCATTAAGTTCATATCAAAAATAGCAGAATACATCATTTACGAGAGTCATAGTATTTCCAGAGAAGTCATAATAATGTTGAATTACATAAGAGGTTCTAGGAAACTAGACTCAGCTGAAAGCTCGAAAGATATAAAATCAAGAATGACTCACTTTTGAATAAAGGCGAAGGCAATGGATATTTTAAATTTGTAGTAAAACGTAAAAGAACCAATGAAACCACCTTTACTTGCTTTATTGTAATTTTTTCTATGTAAAGTGGAACGACTAATTTTTATCGAGTATTTATTTATCACTTTTTAGAAAAATGGAAACATGGTTCACTTTTATTTTAGTTATTTGAAAATATTATACTCTCAATAAATTTTTACAATATTTCATTATTTTGTTGTAAATGTAAGGAAGAAAAGAAATCAATTATTGAATATCCATGTCCTGAGTGGGATTCGAACTCGAGACATTCTGATTAGTAGTCAAATAAACCTCCACACTATATCGGTCGGTACTGATTATATTTCAGTTAAGAGAACTTCTCGAGTTGTTGTGCATTTTCGTATCATGTAGTATATTTACTTTACTGTATTCGATATTCAATGATACGATTAATCTCCACAATTTGAACAATCTGAGTAAGTCTATAGACTATAATATAAAAGAATACTAAAAGTAAGAAAATTTCAAAAATAAAAGCAAAACAAACTAAATTTACAAATTATAATAAAAATATACCACTAAAATAGAATACATAATACTTAACTAGATGTGAAGATGAAATTTAATATATTAAAACACAAATATCTGTAGTTCCGATATCTACAAGCTCTTACATACAGTACTCGAATGTCTACTGAAGTGGGCAGCAATGGGAAGCGAATTCTGCAAAGATATTATCTTAACAAAAAAAGACAGATGCTTTAATCCACTTTGATGGCGAAGAATATTGAATTATGAGAGAGATCTTGGGGATCTACCGATCTCGAGTTTATTATAAATATAAGAAGTAAGCCCAGTACGTATTACATTAAACAAAAAACAGACATATTTTAAGCTTAAATAATTATTGAATGACGCAGTCTAGACTAATACACTTAAATACATCAAGGATATGATGTGCAACGATTTGTAGCATACCTGGTACATGCATTAAAAATATTATTAAGATTAGAAACGTCGTTAGCCCTCATCCAAGATTCCAACACAAAAAGTGTGGCAAGATGAAAGACTTAACAAATTTGCGCTTAGTTCGTAATTGAATAAGAGTAATGTTTAAGTAATATAAAATATACTCAATTTGATATTCGACTAATGGGATCGGACCAACCAAATTTCATGAATACAACACTCAAGTCTTTAAGATTTTTTTTTTTTTTGTCTTTATTCTATACAACTATCTACATAAAATATAAAACGATATTGAGTATAATGTTGGAATTAAAATTGACGTGATGTAATTGACATGTAATCTAAGTCAAGAATCCATTGATTCTTGACTTAATATTCAAATTTATATTTATGGAGTCTCAGGTAAAGTAAATCTAGTAGATAAATCCAGCGGTCTGAAACGTCTTAATCTGCGCTCGCTTGTTCGTTCATTATTGATGAGCTGAGGAGCAAGTAAATTTGGATGGTTTTCCAGTCGAACAAAGTATTTTTCAGCTTTCTTTTTAATGAATTGCTTAACAGATGGGATATTTAAATCTGATATAATTAAGTAATTTCGGACATACCAAGGCGCATTGACTATAGACCTAAATACTTTGGACTGGAAGCGTTCTATTATTTCGATGTTGGAGTTACTAGATGTTCCCCATAGCTCCAACCCGTAGGTCCAGATTGGCCTGATGATAACTTTGTACACTACAGCTTTACATTCTAGGGATAAATTGGAGAAACGTCCTATTAGCCAAAATAATTGGTTGAATTTTAATCGTAGTTGTTTATTTTTGTTGATGATGTGACTTTTCCAAGTGAGATGTCTATCCAAGTGCATACCTAAGTACTTAACCGACTATTGGTGAGCAAATGTCATTAAGGTGAACAGCGGGCAATTTCCCTTGCGATTAGTAAATGTGATATGAAGGGATTTCGATTCATTGGTCTTTATTCTCCAATTTTTCAGCCAGTTTTGAATGTCCAATAGATAGTTCTAAAGAACTTCTGAAGCTAATCTCGGATTAGTATGAGACACTAAGACCGCTGTGTCATCAGCAAAAGTAGCAGTGAGTACCCACGGTGATGTAGGGACGTCCGCTGTAAGTATCAGGTATTGTACCAAACATTGTCGAAGGCTTGCGAAATGTCCAGAAAAGCTGCAGAACAGTATTTTTTCTTGTTAAGTGAATTATTTTTATTACATAGAGTCAATGTATTTGCTCAATTGTCCCGTGATTGTGACGAAAGCCAAACTGATGAGCTGGTACGATATCTCGTTCATTATTTATTTTAATCAATCTTTTGGCTACTAGTTTTTCGATTAATTTTGATATTACTGCCAGAAGATTTCTATTGTTGGTCTATATGAACTAGTATCATTAGGCTCTTTCCCCAGCTTAGCTAACATTATGATTTGAACAGTTTTCCAGATATCTGGGAAGTAGCTTGTTCTTAATATAGCATTAAAAATGTGAGTTAAGAATTTTATACTGCAATACGGAAGTTCCTTTACCATTTTGCCTGTGATACCATCATGCCCAGGAGCCTTCTTGTCAGACACAGATTTTTTTATAATTTCCTGTACTTCCTTTATCCGGAATTTCTTTATTGGTAAATCCATTTGATAAAGCATGTCAAGGTAGTTTTCAATCTTGTTGTTTTCGTCGATTGAAATTACTGGTGGATGATATAGTCTTTACCATGATAAACAAACGGAATACTATTAATATTCAGAGGTGGAAAATTATAGGGTATATCTTTAGAATAAATCACAATAGCTTAAGACTTAGTGGCATTCAGCATTAGTTGATTAACTTCAGCCCATTGAGAAGCAGCTTCAAGCTCAACATTCAGTTTGGCTATGTCATTTGTAACCTAGGCAATAGAGCATCTAATACGTGCATCATCAGCAAGACAAACAATGAGCTTCAGTTAATCAGTTTGAAATATCATTGATATAAATAACTGAACAGTAGGGATCAGACGTTGATTCATTATGATGATTCAAGTTGATTTTAGTTTAGTTGATAATCGATTTTAACAGAAATTTGATCATCCCCAACAGTTTTCTAATCTTAATTAAGTGCTACATCACTCTTCTTCTTTTTTACATATTAATATTTAATTGCTAAGATGATGAACGATGTCTAAATCTTCAATAATTTCGTAAATTATTATAAGTAGTAAATTACATAACTAATACAAAAATTTATAGAGTTTGAGATTTTCCTATAAAACACTTACATGCTACTAGTATAATGTTTAGAGTACCTCTGCGTCAAAGCATCGAATAAAAACAATTTCACAATACAACAGAACAGTTCAAATAAGAAATTAACTATAAAACTCAAAATCATTTGCAGTAAAGTTTACTAAAAAATTTATTGACAGTCAAATGGTAAAATGACGAAAGGAAAATGCTTAAAACAAAAATAGAATTCGAAAAAATGAAAATGCTTACAACACCATCATAATAGATAACAGGTAAGTACACGGATTATACATATGCCTCAATTTAGTATCAATGACGATTCAATAGAACTATTGAAACAATATTTTCCGTCCTTTACCCCACTGATAGTTATTACAGGACAATACAATAGATCATGATTGAATCAATGAAATTATTAGTCATCAGAGAATCGAACATAACATAATATGATTCCTTCTCTTAATTAATATCTAAATATTTGAATCAACATCTTTAATTTTGTTTTATAAAAATATAAATTTAATTCTATTAAAGTTAGATACAAAACAGAAAATCTCAATGAATAAAATTATAAAACAAATAAAATTTGAATTTTCATTTCTTATATCTATATTATTATCTATAATTCGCTCGTACATGGCTCGTCATTGCTTATAAACGATTTGTACAATTGAAAATCCACCACAAAATCTCTACTTTCTGGTTGGCATTGTAACACAATTTAAAATTTGAATAAATACAATCACCCAAATATACATAATTATAATACTACATAACAACTACAGGAATATATTTATAGAACTACATTTTTATAGGTGTGTGTATAAGCTAAATTTGAATAGAAATAATAGAAAATACATTTCAATCATTGTCGTGACGAAAATCAAAAGAAAAACAAAATCATTACAATAACGACAACATCAAATAATCGCAACATTAAATTGAAATTCATATTCCAATTAGAATCATTCACCAAATATAACAACAGATTTTCTTTTATTTTATATAGTGATGCTTGATTCAACTTGATTCCTTAATCCATTTCTATAATATTATCTTCTTTTGGAAATCTTCAATTTGATCCGGCCCTCTTCTATATTCACATAAGAGTAGTAAAAACACATCTTATTTTGAATATTGTCTTTTGTTGATTTTCCATCAAATATTTGTCATCATATATAATAATCATATGTACATATTTATATATATACATACAAAATTAGAAATTTACCAAATATATAGTATAATTATTGTTAAATGATATAAGTGTATATAACAAAAATACAGTATGTTGCAGTTATTTAAAATCACTTCTTGTTAAATACTTTCGGGACCAAACAAAAATTGCATCCAAAATCGAAAATAAAGACAATATTCGAAATAGATGTTAAACACTACATAATTGAAACCAAATCTTACATCGAAGAATAGCCAATGTACAAAGGTTAAGCGACGCATCTGCTTACCTACGTAGTATAGTAGTTATGTCATCTGACTATACTAATCATCAGATCTCGGGTTCAAATACCGCTCAAGACTTTAAAATTTAATTAATTTTTTCTTTCATTAGATACTCATGATGATGAAATATAAATAATGAAATTTTATTAAAACATGTTGAGAGTATATAATTTGATAATAACTTAAATAAAATGGAACAGCCTTATTTAAAAAAGGTTTAGCTCTTGAATTAGTAGCAGTCTTCCACATTTAAATTAGTTGACTGTAAATTTCTGCTATATTTAATAAATAAATAATCGCAAACCATTACACGTCCCACTTTATGTAGTGCAAATTGCAGTACCATACTCAGTGTACAAAAAGGTAATTCTACCTAAGTTACTAACAAGAATATAAACAAAAATACCAAATAAAATAGGAGGGTATCAAAGAATAACAACCTAGTCAAGAAATTTGATATCACAGGTTGTAGTTTTTCAGAGAAATAGAACGAGAAAGACTTGCCCCAATCAAGAAAAAAGGGAAAAAAAACTTCGTTCGCTCATTCTCTACATTATATGACTATCAAAATAGGCCACATGTTTACATTTACAACAAGTTGTATTTGATGACTGCAGCCTGTTTTTGTTTTATTTTGCTGCCGTTGCTGTATGTTAATGTTTGCTCTTCGTCTTTTTGCCTATTTGGATTCGGCTTCTTTATCAATTGCATTAAATTTAAGTCCTTAAACACAATAAATTTTGTAATGCATCTGCCAACTTTTGGCTTAAATATTGTATTCTAAGATATCCAAACAAAAGTCCTAAAAATGTATACATACTTAGAAATATCTCCTTTTGCTATTGTTATTTCACGAAGGTCGGTATAGCCTCTACCAACTCAATACAAATGTATTTTATATCATATGTATATTACATCATTTGTCAATAGAAAGTCATCTTATTAAGTTGTGTTTGATTGTGTTAAGTAAAAATTAAATTAATTTTAAGTTCAAAAATTATTAATAATTAATATCATACCTAATGCTTAAATGTGTTAAAAGATAAATTTTAATGATGATCAAAAGAACCTAGTGAAAGTTTGGAACGACGATAGAACGATTAAGAAAACCTTTTTTGCATTGCCTGACATTGGTGAGCTGCTGGAGAAAGGTAAATTTAAATTTGTTATATATATAAGATAAGTATATGTAATTGAGCTCTAATTTTAAAAAGAGAAATTTATGAAGAAAATTAGTATTGATTAATATTTTTTTTTTCCAGTTTGAAGCAACTCTGAATGATATTGCAAATGTATGTCCAATGACTTCTTCTTGGATTGCAATGTTAAGTAAGAAAACTTATAAAAAACAAAATCAAAATTTTACTATCTAAAATACCTTTTTCAGGAACATCAATGGAGAATGAGCTTACTATCAGTAAATTATAGTAGGAAAATTTTAAAATGAAGATTTTTTAAATTTATTACCATTGTCAACAGCATATTTTTATAATTTTAATAGTTTCTATGCGAAAGAAATTTCAAAAACCTTTGAGTTATGTTTACGTTGCAACATTATTATAATAAACTTAGAGAGAAAAAAAAACATCAATAATTTATGAAAAATTAACTTTAATAAACAAATTAAAGAAGGACGAAAAACAATAAATTATGTTTTAGCATTATTTTTATAAGTTTAAATAAAAATTTAAAATGTAATAAAAAAATTTTATTTGTTTAATTTATAACAATTTGGTGTAATTTTGCAATTATATATACCTATTATACTCCCTAACGACCCCATTAAAATATAAGTTTAATTAAATAAAGACAACGGTATATTTCCTTCATTAATTTTCATAGTTGATTTGTTTTACAGGTAGGTTAAGCCATGTTAAACAGTTAAACAAAATGCAAAATGTAAATAAATGCAAAAAAAATAAATGAATATGCCTCTAAAGAAATGTCGCTGACTGTATATTCGAATGAAAAATTTTCCAGTTGATAAATCCTTTATTTTGATTTGTTTTTTGGGATGATGAAGATGATAATGAAAGTCCTTTCATGTTTTATTGTTCTCATATAGAAATTGTTTAATAATTAATGTTAATTCTTTGAAATCATCCTTTTATCGCTTCTTGCTTCTTTTTTGACAATATTTTTTTTTATTGGAAATGGGGATATAAAATATGCAATTAAACTCAGTAGGAAATGAAAATGTTTCAAATAAATTAAAAAAATTTTAATAAGAAATTGTCAGGAAACAATCATGCACAAAGTCATTAAAGGTGAATAGATCAGAAAAGTTGAAGAATTCGATTTATAAAGAGTAAAAATTCAGAATTTCTTTGATTTAATACACGGGATGATGGTGAACTTAATATGATGTTATATTTGGAGTTGAAATTTTTTTTTTCAAATTGATTAAATTCTATAGTTAGTGATTAGCACCAATTTAGTGTGATGATTTTTTTAAATACAATAATTTAAATTTAATATTATACAGTGGTTCAATAATATTAGAGCTATCCAAATTATTTAGCTCAAATCTTAAAAAGTGTGTTTTTTACAGATTCAATAGATCAATAGATTTGAATTCCCTGCCAACCAATTTATTTTTTGAGACAACTTAGGTACGTTTCATTTTTTTTTCTTCATCTTTCTTTGCTTGTACCCTATTAGGGGTTCGACTCTTATATTTTGAAGTCATGAGCATTTTCTATCCTAAGTTGTTACATTTTGTATATTGTTCTTCTTGGCTTATGCTATTCTATATTCTCATATCACATATTTCAATAACTCAGAAAACGATCTTAAAAATCTAACCCTTTAGGCTTTTGATTCAGAGACTAACGAGAAAGCAAACTATCATTTTCTACTATACTATATTTCGACATTTTCAAAATTCAGGTTGTAGTATTTTTGCATTGTGATAAAACTATGTAACTAGGGATGTGATGAAAGAGCCTAACAAAAAACAAACGACAGCATTAAGGCCTGTATAGCACTATTGTATTGACGTTTGTTGACAATCGGAGCTATTTAACAAATTAAAATGTTTGGGACTATACATTATGCCACAAAAGGGATATAAAGAACAAAAAATGAGTAAACAACTGAATTTTAAGAATTTTTCAATTAAATTTTTTTTTTAATTTTTAACGTTTTAAATTAAGAGCTCTTGTAATGCATGATGTAACATAAAATGGCATTTAAAATATAACAAAATAAAAATAAAATAAAAATAACCTTTACAATTATTTACAGTTAATTCCCAAGGCGATAATTAAGAAAATCCATGAAAATCATTATTTCCAAATTTCCAAATTTGTCTTTGTTGGTTTTTTTTTTTTGTTTTTTTGAAATAAATATTTTATTTTTTGACATTTTGATATCAAAATATTGTCATCTTTTTTCCCATTTTTAGTTTGATTACTTTTAACTTTTATTTTAAATTTTTAATTATAAAACATTATAAAATTTTTGAGTTTCAGATTTTTCTGTTTTTTTTTTTTTTTTTTATATTTAATAGATTTATTACAAACTATTAAAATATTTAACCATTAATTTAAATTTACATTTACATATAAACATTAAAACAAAAAAAAAAAAACAAAATAAAGGAATTTTTAATTTATTACTTCCATATTAATGTCCTTTCAAAATAAAATATCCTTTTAATACCGCATAAGCACAACAACAACAAATTTAATATTTTTAAATTTTGTTTTTTGCTTTTGATTTTTTTTTTTTTAATTTTAATTTCAGAACGTTTCAGTGTCCCAACTCCACTCAAGTCATAAAGATATGAAATTATTTTAATGAAGTAAAAAATACCATTTTTTTTTTATATGGTAAATTTTTTTATGTTTTTATTTTTTGTTTTTGTAAATTCACCTCCTGTTTTAGGTGTTGTTGTTATTGTTGTTGTTCAATTTTGTTTGAGTAAATCAACTGGGAAATTATAAAAGAAAAAAAGAGTAACAAAAAAGAAGAAAACAAAAGCACGAATACATCTGAAGACATTTCTTTCTGTCAAGTAATAAAAAAAAAGTTACATACACATGCATACACGTCTATATGACAGAGAGAATAATACAACTAAAATAATGAAAAGTTGAATATCAGTAAATTTTATTTGTATATAAATTACTTTTTTTTTTTTGCGATGGTGAAAGGCTCATGATGGACATAAAATTTATTTTTCATCTTTTTTTCTTTTCTTTTTTTGTTTTGTTAACTGTAATTTTATCACCATGATTGAATAATAACTGTCATTAAAAATTTCTACTTGGCCTACCTTTATTCTTTTTTATTACCATGTTATCTTAATTTATTTTCCTTGTTTCTTGTTTCCTTGTCTTTTTTTAACTATGTTGTATATTATGCTGTTGTGGTTCCTGTTATTTTTACCATGTAGTTGTAGCAGAAATCAGTGACGTAATTGGACTAATAAGATATAGTAATAAATTAATTAAAAATTTGAATTAATCTGCTTCGAGTATTTTAGAAATTGGTTGACAGAGTAATTGTATTATTGATATTTTTATATTTTATTTTAATGATTTTTAGTTTTATACAAATATAAGTAATATTAAAGACATCCTTTTTGTTTAATAACAATTTATAAAACCTTTCTTTCTTTCTGTTTACTAGAATTAGAATATATACTTTTGTAAATAACCTAGCTTTTACAGATGAATTTTAATTGATTATTAAAACTCACACTTTGTATTTTACCATCTTAACTTAAATTATGCAGTAAGTCAAAGTTCAAAATCAAAAGTTATATAGTAGTATCAACAACACAATATCTGCTCATAAGTTCCGATTTCTTAAATGGACAATATGGTACTCATTCAAAGGTATCAATATGGTACAATACAAAGTTATTTAGTGTAGTTGATTACAAATAAGGTTAAACTTTTTGAAAAAAAAAAATGTATGTCAATTTATCTTGAATTTGAAAGTATTTTTTCCTACAATGATATGTAATAAATTAAAGTCGGTAACAAATTTGCCTTGGTTATAAAAATACTTTATCGAAATAATTATAAGTGTAATTATTCAAGAATAGATGCGGGCAAAGAAAATTTTTCCAACTGGTTTTGTTATTTCTCGTGGTTCTTAAAGTTTATCTCTCTACGGTACTTACTTTCCGTAATAAAATTACTATAGTAAAACATTACAGTTATATTCCAATACTCCATATTTGATTACACTTTTGTACAACAATACATTTTTAATATAAATTAAAGTGTTGATATTTTTCCAATTAGCCAATAAAGTTTTTTACTGTAAATGTGGATATGAAAAATTCAGAATCTAAGTTTGATTGCAAAATTCTTAAATTATCAGCTACACGATAAGGTACGTCACTGCTTTTATTACTTGTAAATACACATATAATTTTACTGTATGAATAGTAACAATTACTATTGTTTGGACAGTAATTTAATGTCCGAAAATTTTATTAAGGTACAACAAAATAATAAAAAATAAAGAATATAATAATAATATCAAATTGAATTTAAAGAACAAAACAAAAAATTATTATTATAAAAGATCAGAATATAATTTTCAAAATTAAAAATAAATTAAAAAATAAAAATAAAAATACCCCGAAAACATTTATGATGTTGGAGTAAACCCCTACTTTAAAGGATATACGTGATTAAATTTTTTTATGACTAATATAATATACAAAAATGATTTTAAAATAAAATATATTTCTTTTTTTTTCAAATAAAATTAAAATTTTTATTTGTATTAAAAAATTTTAATATAAAAGATTATCACTATGGGTAACATTAATTATAATTTCATTTGTTTCTTACAATATTAAATTATTAAATAGGAAATTTCATATTAATAAATAATTGTATTAATTAAAATAAAAATGGATTTTTTTATTTCTCTTTGTTTTTTTTTTTTTTAATAAAAAAATAAATAATACAAAAGTCCAATTAAAAAGTCTAAATTATCTTGAATATCACTTTTATGTTTAAAATATAATAGTGATTAATACTAATAATAATAATAACAACAACAATAATTATAATATTAATAGCTATAATATGAATAATAATAAGAATAAAAATTACACCAATAATAATAATAATGACCATATTTTTGATATCGCGAAAGGAGCTGCGAGTGTTTTGGGCTATTTAACTCGATGTAAACATGTTTTTTATCATTGATACTACTTAATATACATAAATCATTTAAAAGTCCCAAAATGGAATATAATTCAGACATTTGGGTGGTTCTCACTTTAACCTCGAAGTATAGTTGGAGCACTTACTCTACTTTATATACACTTTCAATGTGTAAAGACATGCTCAGAAGAAATCAAAGCATTCCTTCCTCCTCTTAAACAATTTTAAAGTTAAATAAGAGGAACCGTAATTACTCACTGGTACATTGTAGAATTCCCAAGATGGCATTAAACAGATTACACAAATTAGTTCATAGTTCGAACTTCAAGAATCTATCTCCTATCACGTATTTTCATGTTATACATACAATTTGAAAGAATTTAAGAAAAATTTTAATGCCTTCTAATACTCTTCAACTTGCTACCAATCTATCTCATATCTGTCTTCCCATTTTTTCCTATCCTATTTTATCCCAACCAACCGTCAATGTGATGTGAAACAATTTTACACCCTTCGATGTTCTTTATATAAAGTTAAATATTATTGAAATAAATGCTAAATAAATGCACTGTTGGTGTTTCCAATGGAACTAATTAAATATACGAGTATAGTTATTTCCAATAATTATTATGTTTTTATAACAGTATTAAGTTTTTGCAGTTAAAAAAAATTGTGTTAACAAATTATTAAAATTGATATTTTAAAAGAATTGTTAAAAGAAATTAAATAACTCCCACCATATAAAATGAAATCATTTACAGAGTATACAGACATTTTTGAATTTGTTTCATTATGATTAATCAAAAAATTTAAATAATAATTTTCATAATTTTGAGAGTTATTTCATAATGGAATAAATTCCAATTTGGTATGAAATGTGGTTGGAAGCTATTTTATAAAAGCGGTGGGATTTATTTTTTTACACCTTGTAAAATCAGAGCATTGCTATGGAAAAATTTTATTTTTCATATGAGCTTACCCACAAATTATTGAACCATCGATTAAAGGCCTAACCATAATGGTATTAAGGTGGCTTAAGCAAAGTTCAAAACTAAACGAAAAGCCAACTAAAATTTTGTAATTTACCTAAGTTACCCATGCAATTGCACAGTAGTATTTTTTTAAAAATCCTGAATAACAACATCATTATTGAGTCATATCAATTTATATAAATCTTATTTATTTTTTTTTGTAGGTAGGTGGGAATCCTCGAAGGACACCAAGTGGTTTCAGTCATGCGCGCGCAAACCAACAATGGTAGTGAGGGCCTTAACCCACTAAAACCTCCTCTTTTTTGTCTTTTATACAAAACAAATCCATGATAGATCGACTAATGAATTCTTACTCTCAGAAAAAAAAAATTATATATTGCTTTTATATAATTTAAATTGTGGTTATGTTTCTGTATTATTAATTAAAAAATTTTTTTTGTAAAATATTAAAGTAAATTTAAATTAAAATTAATTAAAAGCTTTAAAAAAGTGATTTAAAAATGAAATAAAATATAAAAATGTAAAAAATTTCGTTTTCTTTTTTTAGTATTTTGCTATAGTATTGGAATTGCTTAAATTTTAACAATCATACGATTAATATAGCATAATCTTATTTTTGCCAATTAAATTCAATGCATATGTATATACCATTGCGGGTAATATGACTATGTTATATGGCATATACCATATAATCCTAATACCAGACTATGAGACACATTTTCAGTTAAATTAGACTATCCTTAAATCTTTTTAATCTTAATATGTACCATCATCAATTTGACATCAATTAGAGTAAAAATCGATTAGGGTCACTACTCGTTTTAGTCACATTCGCTTTTAGTAAACAATTTTACTGTCATCATCATTTTTAATATTTTTTTTATGTATTCTCCAGACAAAAACGTTTGTAGTCACATATTCTGTTATAGTCAACTATTTTTTTGATAGAAATTAATAAACTTCATCAGTTCATACAATCGATGTAGTTTATAGTCACATTAAAATATTATTAACGCCAATTTTTTCAATAAAACAAAAAAATTCGTCAAAAGTGAATTATTTTATTAAAAAACTGCTTTATATATTGTCTTTTTCTGTTCTTAATTACAAAAATGTATATTTTGTGATTACATAACAGAATAATTGCTATTTATGAATAAAATAAAGTTTAAAACTATTATACGAAAGATATTAAATTTAATTTTTATAAAGCTTTTTTAAGAATTGTCTGTGATTAAACTTTATTTTAGGATGTCGCGCAACTTGGAAATAACCGTTATTTATTTAGTGTAGCATTTGAAATATTTTAAGTATTCACCACCAAGAACTTGCCAAAATTTTAATATTTTTGTGGTGTAATTTACTATTCAGCTATTCTTACTTTTTTACTCCCCAAATCGTTCATCTTGTACATATTATTATATATAAGATTTTTCATTTCAATTTTGTTATTTATAAATATATTCTAATTTGATTTTTAATTGAATGTTGTTTTTAGTGTTATTTTAGTCATATTTTGATTGTATTTTTTTGTATTTTTTCTCCATTTATCTCCATAATCATGTAAACATTTTAAATACTTATATTATTATTTTATTATATCACAAATTTTTAATAAGTAATAATAGCCCCTAAATCAAAATGTCAAATTTCCGTACAGAATCGCCCATTGTTAAAGTTAAAACTGATGTTAATGAAAACTTGACGAAACTCTCTGACATTCCTATTATGGGTGTGCAATGCAATTAACATGTAATCGTTCATTGCACTAAGGTGGCTTAAGTCAGTATGGTTAGCCCTTGACAATGCTTATTGCAATGCACACACACAAAAAAAATAATTATTGTTCCATGATTCGGGTATATCCAACACAAAAAAAGGTTTGGCTATATTAATTTACAGTGGAATGATCACTTATACCTACCTACCTACATCAATTCCCACTTTTATTAATTTGAAGAATTTTATTTAAATTTCATATGGATTCAGCTATATTCAATACTACAATAAATTGCATTTTTCTGTAGACACTGTTGGATTCCATAACACTTTCTATTGTAAAATTTTTTTATTTCTCTAACATGATTTTTTCCTCTCTAATACCCTAATTAAGTAAAAACTTTAAATTTGTAAAGAACAACTTTTATGATTTAAGCCCTTCCTTAGATGTTTCAAACAAAACTAATTCCATAAACATTCTACTTAGCATAGGTATCCAAAATTTGAATATGAATTTCGAAAACTTAATAGAGTCTTAACTTATAAAAAAAATAATATTTTACATTTTAATAGATCATTTTAAAAATTCCATTAAAATTACAAAATAAACAAAACTCTTCAAATATACAGTCTGCTGAAATATAATAATTGCTTAAAAATAAAATAAAACAAAAACAAAAATTAAAAACTCCGTTAAATCGTTGTAATATTACAAAAACCAAAACCAAAATAAAAAAAAAAAACACATTTTTAATGAATATTAGAGTGAATGTTTGTTTCAAAAAAAATTTCTACGAAAAAAAAAAAACAAAAATATTAAGCCTTATGAAAAAAATTATTTGCATTCCGAATGCTAATAAATGTTAATTACATTTTTTTATATTTTTTATTTGTAACATTACAAAAAAAAAATTTTTTTTTTTTTTTATTAAAACACCTTTTTGGCAGCAAAACATTAAGACGCCAACAAATTAAAACCTAGTTAATGTGAGAGATTTTTTATTTGTACAAAAAAAAAACAATTCGTATTTTTTTACCTATTAGGTCCTTGAAAAATTCCTTAAAGGAATATTTCCATTAATATATAGTTACATTATAGCTTTGCAAATGAAAAACGAGTTACTAGAACACTTTTATGAAAGACTCAATACAGAATGTATTTAGGCTAGATACAAAAAAAAAACTATAAAAATACAAATAATCTTATATTTTTAGTTTAGACTATACTAAGTAGTTTTAGATGTTTAGATTAGATTTATATATATATAAAATCACCTCAGCCTCAAATGCGCCTATTTTTAGTACCAGTATTAATACAACTATTCATTTGTGTCCTTAAGGATACCTCAGAAAATGTTTTCAACGGAATTCTGAACAGCTCTGAAAGTTCGGGGAGCCCAAGTTTACTACAAGTGAAAACTTTGAGATTTGGAAATGAATCATACTTGTTGGACCTAATTAATATTTGTACCTGCAAGACAACCTACTGCTTCTTGAAAAAGGTCTATACTATATAGATGTTTCTTTTATGAATGAATGTGGGGCAAGTGCTCTTCTTCATCTTCATCACAAAAAATGTTAATGTTTTTGTATCCTTTATACTTGCAGCAGGTATCACTTTAATTAGTTTCATTGAGCAAGATTTTTACTATGATATCTTTTACATTAAAATTTTAACATTAATAATTTCCATGAAGGCAGGTCCAGGTCCAGGACCTACATTGTCAGTTGACCACCTAAATAAGTAAGTAAGTAATTCACTCGAAGAAAATAATGTCGTAAATTATTTTTCGTGGGGGAAACTATCGGTTTAATACATCAGTTTGTTAATTTTAACTGCATTGTTCTTAGCCGCATAGAAATTTTTTATCAGATAACGTTCCGTTTGCTTCATCTCCACCAACTCAAGTAATTTTACTTCTTTGGTTGTCGGAATAAGGTAGTACTTCCATATCTTAGTCCAAATGACTCTCCAACCACTGCCCCTTTTTTCCAACATTTTTTAGCTCTTGTCCGATAAAATTTCCAAATTCATTCGAAGTTTTTAATTTTCAATATAAAATAACTGTAATCAAAAATAAAAATAACTGTTCTATTGTAAATATAGTAAAGCTAAATATCCAAGAAAAAATCAAAACACAAAAAAAAAAAAAAAATTACAACTAACATAAATAGTTAAGTATGCAATTCATTTCCGTTTTCCATTATGCGGTTCATTACGTACAAATGGAAAAACAAAAACAAAAACAACAAAAAAAAACTAAAACCTTTTGAAAATATAAAATTCTTTACACTTACGATTTCATGCATTAAAAGAATTGCAAGTTTCTGTTTTTTTTTTTTATTTTGTTTTCTTCAAATATAATTTCGATCCACAAAATGGGAAACACACAAATTCATTTGCAAAAATTTAAATAAATAAAATAGAAAAACTAGGAAAACTCTTTTAGAAAAGAAAACTAAAAAAAAATAATGGAAATAAAAGTATCTCGGAAGAAACCACCTGATAACTTTTTTTTCCATATTTAATATGTATATATGTATATACCTACACCATTCTTATCGCCATTTACCTTAAAATAAAGTTTAACATGCGGTGAAAATTTGTACACGAATTCTGATGATATTCCGGAGATTCTATAACTCAACATTACAACCACCAAGAAATTTAATTCTAATATTCTCGTGAAAAGTTTTGTGAACACCATTTCTATTGTCATAAAAAATTTTGTATTCTTTTATTGGTAACTAAGGAGGAACAATTGAAATCTTGATAAAAAAAAAACAGTTATTCTGTGGAATAATACACACAGGGTGTTTGAGAATATTGTATAAAGTTTTTGCAAAACACGTTCGGCCTACAATTTAAAGTCTAAATTTGATAGTATATTTGTGTAAGGTTATTTTAAGGCTAACGTTTAATTTTGTTAAGGTTGGTTTTAGTAAACTTCATTATCGTATACTGATAATGAGATTAACTTTATTATGGTATACTGTTACATATCCCTCTTCTAACCATCCAAACACTTGTACTTAAATAAATGAACAAATATTCGAAGACTACCAAAGACTAGAACAGATGTGGTTCAGTATGATCTCATCTGACAACCTACGAATAATATTATTATCGCGTTAAAAACACACCCTGCAAAACGATAAATTTAAGGAATGGAAGTAGAATAAACTGAAATATAGAAAAATATTTTGTCACTTTTAAGCACTCCTAAATTTTCTCTTTAAGTAAATTTAATGTGGTTCAGATTTTCTTCTGTATGACTTCAAAGGTGTTGCATTAAATTTTGGTTCCAGTTCGTTCTGGTTTAGTCGTGAATTTTGCTGTTATTTTTTTTTTTTTTTTTAATTTCATTCTTAACTGTCTTTTATTTCCGTTGGTGCTTTGTAATTATGCAGTTGGTATAGGTTTTGTTTTTATTTTATCTAGAAAAAAACTGTTTTTTTTTTTATTTTAATTTTATTTTTAAATTACAATAAAGAATAACCAAAAGAGTTTTTAAAAACTGCGTCCTTTTTTTATTATTATTATTTTTTTTTTTTTTTTTATATTTGTACCAACTATTTTGATATTCATAGAATAAAAAATTTTTAAAAACCGAAAAAAAAATACAAAGGAAGAATTTTATTTATTTTTTGTTATTTTTGTACTCTTTTCATATTTGCTAACAGGGTATTATAAATTGTGTGTTTGATTTATTATGTCGGACTCGTAGAGTATACAAAAGAACTTCTTATTGAATAGATGGCCAATAAAGTTTTTTTTTTTATTATTTGAACTGTAACAGCTTGAATAGAGCAAACTCCTTCCATAGTATTCTGTCTGCAGTCTGCGCCTACTCTCTTCAGTTGCGACTACAATGATATTTATGTTTCCTCTCTTCGCTCTGTTGGATCCTCAAATAAAATTTTTGTTGTCTAAAGTTTCCTATTCTAACCCAAAATATACCCTGAAAAATTCATTCGGAACATGATTTTTTTTTGTGCATAGGGCTTTTCTGGAATCGTTAAATTTTCATTAAGTAGATCCAATTTACTACTATTCTATTTTTTTTTTTATAATTCCACGGAGATGAACATCCTAACTTCTTTTACACAGAGATTTGGCATTCTATTTGGTGTTATTTGCTATATATATTGCCTAATAAAAAAATAATTTTATTTCAGAAGATCGCAGAGTTCTCATTAGTTGGATAAATCGTCCACTTATCCGCTTGCTCAATCATTGTATTGCATTTTTTCTGCGTTTTTACCGATTAGGCTATTATGAGACATAATATTATACATTGAATTATTGTGTTTTAAGTGAAGTATTTGTATTTTAGTTCCTTCACTAGCTCTAGCGGGATTCTTAAATTTATAGTAAAATATATATTTTACAACCTAAAATTTTTGTTCGGTCTTCTTATTTTAAAAATTACTTAACAATGCGATTTCTAATATAAATATAACTTGTAAAGCATGTCAGAGATCTTTTATTCTAAACAAAATATAAAAATGTATTTAATCATGATGGTAACTTGTGTTCGACATAAATATGAATATAAAAACGTTCCATTTAGATTCGACGGGTCAAGAAATGACATAAATCTCTGTAGGCCTTTAATTATTTATTTTATTCTAATAAAATTATTAATGATTTATCCACTTTATTTATTTATTTAAAAATAAAATAATTCTATTTATATCCTTCGGTTCCAAACATCTTTAATCTTTGCTTACTAGACTACAAAAAGCTCTGTTTACTATAATATAAAATAAAATAACTTTTTATTGGGCTTACAGATACTCAAAAATGAAGCGACACCATTATTACAATACTACTATTAGCGATTTCTTAGCACTTGTGTTTGATTATTTGAATACGTTATGTTCCGATTAGTGTCCAGTAATTAGCATGGGAATATCTAATAACCAAAATTGATTTTGATTGATGATTATCCAACCAGCTATATTTTATTTTAATTAATTTGTCGAATTTCAAGTTTTTTCACGTTTAGCCCGGGCTATATACAATAGATTTACATGGCTATTATAATGATATATAATATAGGAACATGTTTTGAATGATTTTGTTTTTATAAAATGCTTAAGACAGTCAACAGAGTGGAATACTTTTAAAAATCAAAACTAAAATTTTCAGCGAGATCCTAGAAGTAGGCAACATTATAATACTTTTCATCAAAGATATATTTTTTTTCTTTTTGTTCTTTTGAATTTTCTTGTACTGGAAATTATAAGAATATAAAAAACTGTTTTAATGTGATATGAAGTTGGTTCTATTTTTTTTGTTTTTTTTTTTTTTTTTTTGGTTCACAATTCACTTCTTAGAACGTAGAAAGGTCATAAATTAAAACAATACAAAAAAAAAAGTTTAACCAAGAATGAGAAATTAAAATTTAACAGTTAAAAAAAAATGTTTGCTATCTTTTGTTGTTGCTAATTTATTTTAATATCATGGGTTTTTCTTTTCTTTTTGTGCTTTTCTTTTTTCTTTATTTTTCTTTTTTTCTTTCTTTTCTTTTTTTCGTTTTTGAATTTTTGGTTCGCCAAAATGAAACAGTAATTTGCAAGAAAGTTTATGCTTTTATTTTAAAATTCATGGGTTTTTATTCCAACACAGATAAATTGTATTAAATTTTGCTATTTTTACTAATTGCATTAAAACCCATGAACACCACCAAAAATTTAATGTTATAAGGAAAAGAAAAAAAAAGTTAAAGTGAAGTGAAGGAAAAAAAAACAAGAAAATTAACTGATAGGTAGGTCTAGAATATAAGTTAGAAATAAAAATCTAATTTAGAAATAATTAAATATGAAAACTTATTACAATTCTTTTAATGAATATTCCAATTTTATTAGATACACTATGTCATATACATAATATTAGTCCTTAAAATAAAATAAAAACTAAAAACCTGAAAAATTTTCTGTTCAAAAAGAAATCTTAAAACCTTATAAAAATGAAATGAAATTATTTAAATAGAGACTTTTATAATTATAGTATTACAGATTGATTGACTTCCTGCAACGCACAGGTTGGCTATGTAGGATGAGCCAACATGGTAAAACAAACAAAATAATTTCTTGGTTGTAACAGAAAGTAGAAGTGATTTTTTTTTTAAATAAATTTTCATTCCCATAATTTTGACAATCTTAACCTAACAACAGTTTTTTTTTTCTTTACTTATAGTGTTAACATCTAAACAAGTTTAATAGTTATATGTTAATATAATTTACGTATATATAAAATTAATATAGGAAAAAGGAATAAAAAATAATACTTATTATTGATAGCAAAAGTAAAAAACTTAGTACAACTAAGCTAACTGAAACCTAATACTACTGAACCTAACCTAACAGCTGAAAAGGCATTTTTTTGTTTAGCAAAATATGAGGTTTACCTCCGCAAATGTGTGTATGGCTGTACAAGCTCATAATGAAACCTCTAATACCTTTCCAGACATTTGTATGGAGTCCAGAAATATAACAAATCAAAAAATGTGCCAAGCTTAGTAAAATACAAAGAATATCCTAAGGGCTACAGAAGCATTTAAAACCTGCCATACTCTAACCCTGGGAATTGTGATACTCCCGCCTATTCCCTTAAATTTATTTATTTATTTCATTCATTTATTTACTCAAATGAGCTCCATTGCTCGTACAGAGTGTGTTTAGTTTTTACAATTATTACGATAGCTCAAATTATTTACGACAGCTCACAAAAGGGGGAAAAAACCAAGGAGAGTAAAAAAATGCTCAACATAAAAATATATTCAGGTACCCAAGCTCCTTTAAAAGCTCTGGCTTCCCCAATTTCTAAATCAAAGTTTATCTAAAGCTGTTATAAAAGTCTTAAGCATTTTTCAAATTTTTCAAACAGCATTCACCATATATCAGAGCACTAACATGGTTTATTATAAGTCATGCTCCTTTTAACAAACATCTGCTCAAAATTGGTAGATCGAAGCTAGACCAATTTAGATCCTGATTAGAAGAAGAAAAGTTTCCCTCTCATATTCTCTTTGTTTGCGACGCCATAACTAACAAAAGACATTGATATTACCAAGAATACATATCGCCTAAATCGTTTCCCCATCGTTTGAAGGCCCGTCCATTGACTGAGGTTTCTTAGGCTTGATTTTTAATAACAACTCATGTTCTCTACCTATTCTACTAAAATATATTAGTTTATATTGCCCAGGTTATATACAATAGATTTGGCCCGCCTATTATAATGATATATAATATAGGGACATGGTTTTGGTTTTGAATATAATCATTATTGTCTAGAAAAATAAAATGTTCAGAAACTATGAAGGAAGTGAGCATTATATTTTCGATATACTCCTCATTGTTGTAAAATATATTTAATATTAAAATATTTTCTGGAGTGTTTCGTTTTTTGTTATAATGTTTTCCAATCAATTTTATCTGAAAATTGTCAATCGTGATTATATTTACCTTTTTGTATAAGTGCTATTTTAGTGCATTGATATTAACCAGATGGTACACTAAGCATGTATTGCTTGATAGCATTCATATTTTGACTCTTTTACTTGATCTGGTTGTTATAGGTTGGTTTTTTGTCTATCATAAACGATTTATTGCTTTTAGATATAGTACAAGTAATGAAAATATCTGGCCAATTGTAAATTATATTATATTTCAAAAAATTAAGAATTTTTTTAACCCTAACCTAAATGCACATTCAAAAATTAGCACCTACTTAGAGTTTCTCTGACCAAAAACAACATATTCAATATACTATGTGAAAAAGAGGTATATTGATAGGTATATTCTATGAATATGAAGGTCTCAGTCGAAGCAAACTTAATTACCTAACTTAATTAAGGCAACAGAATTTTACTGGCAAACATACCAATAATTTACCGGTTTTGACTCGTCATTACTTTTATACCACTGATAATCATTACATTCAAAACAAGATGCATTTGTTTAATTAAAAAATAAATATTAAAAACTTTAGATATATTTCACGGACTTAATTATTTTCGACGAGGTTCCATTATATGCCAAACAAATTGATTTCGAACCCCTTTTGTGAATTTCCAGTCGAAATTGATCATTTCAACGATATTCACCTTAATTTTTTTACCAATCCATTTTGTTTCAACCATTCAATTATTATTTTTCTTACATGTTTTATCAAAAGGGGTCAAAATATATGCAATATTTACAAAAACTGCATTAATTACACTGTTAAGCTGAATGGAAAGAAAATAAAATAAAAAAAACCCATCTTATACTCGATTTCTATAGATTTTTTTTTTATTATATATTCAATATCGTTCTAGAAAATCAGATATGACTGAATGAATATATAGAAGTAATTGGGATGAATAAGCCGATAGCTCAAGTAGCTCGAGCTTAATAAGAAAGTACTTTATTGCAATTTTAATTAATATGTATATAAATAAAACAATAATAAAATAAATTGAGATGTGAAACAACATTATCTGCACACAAATACATCCGCACTCTTTCACACAATATCTCATAATTTTAGTCGCAATTGAATTTAGGATACAAAGTTGATAAATTGAATTAAAAATATTTGCTATTATAAAATCCAGATAAAAATTTACTAAACTCTACATAATATTCGTAAATAAATTATAAAAATTCACAATACTTTATACACAAAATACGTATTTAGCTTGAATTAAATGCTGTTAATTGAAAGATTTATATTCTAATTCTAAAATTATTAATAAAATATAATTTATGATCTTTTAAAATAATTATTTTCATTATTATTATAGGAAAATTATTTAGTATCTAATTGAAAAATTAAGTATTGTACATATACCTTTATATATATTATATATATACTATCAATACCAAATGGGTTAGAAATTCTAGGGATGTATCAAAAATTCATTCATTTCTAATTGTTATTCTATAAATCCATTTATAAAATCACTTAAATATATTCTATTTTCCTTAGATCTTCTACTAATTTAAATTCATGATTAATTTTATTATCAATATATACATATGTATACACATATTAAGATTTCATTTAAATAAAGATATTTTCTATTTTAATAATAATTTTTAATTTTTAGAATATGTAGAGATACCATGTAAAATATTTCTTCAATTAAATTCGATATTGAATTTAAATTCAAATAATTATGTTTTATATTATATAATAATGGTACCTAACTAAACTACCTATCTACGAGTAACCTACCTTTCTATATCTAATAAATAAAGATATTTTCAAAATTTTAAATTGTTGATATTTATTCGTATATATATCTATATTATACATAAATGTACATAATATTGTGTAAAATTATTAAATCTATCTATAAAATCTTAAAATAATATAATTGAATATAATAATATATAAATGATTTGTATTATGTCCCTACCTAGGTTAGGTATATTATGTTAAATTGAAATTTTCCAAAATTGATAATTAATATCTAAGATTTTGTAATATTAATTTTAAATTATTAAATTTATTTTAAATATGCACACACATACATACATATTATGTATTCGACAGTAAAAAAAAAAAATATTCTCATTAACATTTGAAATATTGAAATTTAAAATTTTTAAATTAAAATTGATAATTATGATCATATTGAAAAAAGGACATCAAAGGATAATAAGATTGAAAAATCGGGTCAATAATAAATTTGACCAAATGAAAACCAAATTTTAAATTGTTCTTTAATTTAATACCAGAATAGAAGCTATAAAACTATAATAGACTTAACTAAATTATAAAAATATATAAGATTAAAATTTTGTTTAAAATAGATACAAAAACCAAAATTCAAATGTATTTCAATATTTAAGTATGATTTATAAATTAAAAAAATCTTTGTCTAGCCATTTTTTGTTTAAAATTAAATATTATAAAACAAAAATAAAATATCACTAAGTAAGATGTAATTATTTTCTTAGTTTAAGATTTAATTAAACGTAAACTTTATAAATATCAAAATATGTAATTGAGGTGAAATTATATAAATAAATAAAAATAATGGCTTTCGTTGTCGAGCGATTGAAACACTTCCTTATCAAATTTACTAACCGACTAACTATATTAAAATTTACCAACAAGACTGCGATAGACTGCAATTTACCAACCGAAACACACAAATCCCACATAGAAATTCACTTTTTTCAAGATAGAAAATTGCATTGCGTTAAATTTTGTTAAAGTTTGTTATATTATAGGCCTACATACCAACAGAATAGGACTCAGCATTCACCCTCTGGAAAATATTTAAACTTACTGCTAACGAAACAAAATACAACTATGAATTGATTAATAAGCCAGAAATTTGATAATTAAATACTCGAAAAATGTTGTAGTAAAATATGTAGAATTGTACTTAATTAAGCACGAATAGGTAGTTCTATTTAAAAAAAAAAGTAGTCATAAATTGACAGAAATATATCTAAAGAATTCATCGAAACGCAGATACTCCGCTTTTAGTATAACATTGAGAATGAATAAAATTTGTATGAAACATTTTTGTATGCAATACGTATTTTGAAAAAATCTGCAATTATTGAAATCCGGTGTTTAACACAAAATTATGTAATTCATGTAGTCAGACAATGATTTTTCAGACAAAACAAGCAAACAAAAATATTAAAATAGCTTAAGGTAAAGCAAACTCGAAATACAAAGTGAATGCACGACTTGAGAATAAAAATTTTAAAAACAATTTATTTGATTAGTTTAAAAAAATTCTAAACAGTCAAAAATGTCCACTTAAAAAGAATGAAAAAGAAATATTTTTTTTAACGAGAAACAACTACATAGCGTTGTTTTTATGCTGCCAAATACAATTTAGTTTTTTTTTATTCAAAAAATGGTGAGCAAAAACACTTGAACAGGCAATAAAATTAATTTCTCGTCTTAGAAGTCACTAGTTGTAGCTGTTTTTATTTATTTTTTATTTTAAGCTTTTTTGTTATTCTTAATTTTTTAATTTAAGAAACATTTGGTTTATATCATCTAGTTTGTTTATATCATCATCCAACATCTATTTAAAATGCAAATGTGTATGTCTGATTGTAAAAATTGAAAAAAATTACTTGAATTGTCATAAAATATATAAATTTGGTCAGATTTTTTGACAGAACAGATTTTATCGCCGGCTATACATGTATAAATCTTAGGCAAAAGCTTCATGATGTTTTGAAATGTAGTGTTGTTACTACTGCTATGAATCTATATATAAAATAAGAAATTTTAAATCGATATTTTTTAAAAAAATTTAAATTACAAAACACTGTCATACAGGCATTAACAAAAACCTCTTTTGTAGACGACAAGTCTCGAAATCAAAAATATTATTTAATAATTTGAAAACATTCGGGATGCTGGATTCGAACTACGCATAATCTCTACAACATATCAGTCTTATCACATCTAATCTCAGACAGCAGCAGGCAATGAAAGCTGAAGTTTTTGTAAAAATGAAATAAATGAAATTGATAACAATATAAATGCAAGAGCGTAAATTAAAACTTTATGCTACAATTTCAAACCATTGTCAGAATTTTCACTCATCCTCATTTATTTCCTTTTTTCGTAAGAAAAATTTCAGCTACCATTTTTTAATGCAGCTGCTGTCCGAGGTTAGATGACCAGAAGATTCTTCATACATGATTTACTTCCCATAACTGCAGTACGAACATTTCTTGCCGTTTCCATCAATTGTTAGCCACAACTGTAATTATACATTTCTTTATTAAGTATAATTTTATTAAAAAAAAAAAAAAAAAAAAACAGAAAAACAATAAAATTAAATAATTTAAGTAAATGAATCAAAATGAAAGAAATGAACCATATGAATCAAATATCAATACAAATATGAACCAGTCATATTAAACAGGAACTTGAACAATTTAATAAATATATTTTTTTGTTTTTATTGAATTAATAATATATGAAAGTGCATATAGTCAATCAAAATAATTTTTATTTTTTTTTTCAATTTAATTATATTTAATAATAATTTTTTTTTTTCAATATTTTCAATTGTTTAAAAACATCAACACTTATTATTATTCGACAATTGTGGTTTTTAAAAATATAATATGAACCACATACTGTCCGTACATTACCAATAATCAATTTACATAATCGTTGTGATCTTTATTTATTATTATTTCATATTTATTGCTATCAACACAACTGTAAAATTGTTTTGTTATTTTCTATTTTTTTTTTTTTTTTTTTTACATAATTTACATTGCAATTAATTTTTCAAGCTTCATTGTATGCAATATGAATAATTTATAAAATAATTATGGTAATTGTAATAATTTTAAATTTCTTTTTTAAATTTTTTTTTTTTAATTTAAATTATTATTTTTTTTGTTGTTGTTTTGTTTTTGCAAATTAAACACTTTAATTTTTTTTTTTTTTGTCCGATTATTTTTATTAAATTGAAATATTATTATGGCACTTTCTTTTTATTATATTCTTTTATATCCGGTATGAACTTTCATTAAAGTGACAAAAATATTTGCTCAAAATTACGATATGCGTCTATTAGGCGATCCAAATGTAATTTCATTCTTAATTTCTCTTGGGCATCGTCGTACAGTAAGAGTACTTTTCCTAATTTATAGGGATTCTATATAATGTATGGATACATTCTCAGTAGATATCGAATCACTACTATCTTCTCTTAAACAGTTTCCGAGTGAAAGAGAAGGAA
This sequence comes from Argyra leucocephala, assembly GCA_963942445.1. Classification (NCBI taxonomy): domain Eukaryota; kingdom Metazoa; phylum Arthropoda; class Insecta; order Diptera; family Dolichopodidae; genus Argyra; species Argyra leucocephala. Next base: position 82,805,003 of record OZ012677.1, read on the forward strand.
CGAAAAATATATATCACTATATAGTGGAAATATAAAGATCGTAAAAAGCTGACTTTGTAAATTTGTTCATGATCTGAATCACTCATATTCGTTTAGGCTAGTCCAAATCACCGACACACCCTTCCCGATGTGTTTTCAGCATTAAACAATAACATTACAACAATTTAGAATCTGCACAACTGAATTTTTTCGAATAGAAATATAAAGGGAGAAGAAGAAGAATAATAATGAAAAATCAAATTTGGATCATCGAAAAAATGTGGTATTTGATTCATATTGAAAAAATTGATAAATATATACAAATTTAAATTATAAACCCAACAACCATTCCCCAATTATTTATTTACCTCAAAGTAACACTTTCTTTCAAGTAATCATTATAACACATTAAAACTGTAAAGCATATCAAATAAAAATTTAAATTGAAAATTTTCTCAAATATATATTTACAAAATCCTTTCAAATCAGATTTAATGGCCATCACAAATTAAAAAAAAAAAAAAACAAAAACAAACACAAAATAAATTAGAAATAAAATCTTAAAAAACAATTTCATAAATTTGCAACTTGAGAGGAATTAAAAATCTGTCAAATGCATTTCATATATACACACATACCAACATATATGTTTGTTTATATAGAATATATTTATTGTAAATTATATGAAAATAAATTATTTTAAATAATTCATAGTTAAATCCTTTATAAAATGTAAACTATTTAATCCTTACATTAATCCTTACACTTTTCGACATAAATAATTAAAAAGGATTTTTCATGATTATTTATACTTATTTATTTTTTTGTGAAATAAATTCTTCCTTCTTATATAATAATATATATATATATATATACTATACATAAATATAGATAGTAAAATAACAATCATCTTGAAAATTTCTTACATTGGATTAAGGTAACATCATCAGATGAACAAATGAAAATGTAATTGATTCTAAGTTGTCTTCTTTATTCCAAATATTATTTATATAGACATATACATTGGTACATATATACAAATATATTTGTACCTATAATGATATAAAAAATAAATATTGTCAAGTAAATAGCATAGTCCTTTACATATTTGTTTTTTTTTTTTTTTGTATAAGGATTACCTTTTAGTAAAATTATTTTACAAATTCAAAACCAAAAATAATTTATTTATGAATTAAAAAAAAAAAAACAAATATAAAAAACAAAAAATAAAATTTTGAGCATCAAAGTCATTTTAAATGTTACCTACAAGGACATTTACTTATACATTATTATGTATTTATCTAATATTTAGATAATCTTAAAAATCCTTTCTTAAATATCCATACTAGCTATATATTATTTTTGTCTTATTACCACCTACAAATAATATGTAAATGCTATAGTAAGTGTAAATTTTATCACATAATTGTATACACATATACATAATTACATATTATGCATATATATAAATAAATTGTGTCAATAAAAATAGAAGAGCTAAATAGAATTTCTCACCACTTTTCAGGATTACATTGTATAACAGTTACACTTTTCTACTATGCAACTTAATTTATTTGATTGCAAATAACAACAAAAAATAAAAATAAAAAATATTAAAAAACAAAAAAGGATATTTAAATAATATTCTTGTTTTTCTCATTTATTTCTTAAAATTATTTTAAATTGTTTTTACAGAGTACGTCAGTTAAATTCAAAAATATTTAATAGCCTAGGTATGTTTAATAGTTTTTATTTAACTATTAGATATTTACGATTACAAAAGTTCTAACAAACTTTTTTTAATTAACTCAAGATTTCTCTATGAAGTAGTAGAAGAAAATTCAACGCAAGACCTTTTTAGAACTATTGCCAAATTTCTTGATCTAAAAATACAAAATTATTATGTTAAGTGTAAATTCCAATTTGAAATTAATATTAAATAATTAAATTGTTAATACTAGACTAAACAATAATCGAAATCCTGTTCTTCCAAGATTTGAAAAAAAAAATAGAAACAAAACTTAGTCTTAACTGTTAATTGGCAATTACACAAGTCTTGTGAGTTGATATTACTTAACAGTAAATATTACGCAAATAAAACAAAAAAGTACATTATTTAAATTTTCATCCGACGATTGAAACAATGTAACTTGCGCAAGAGCCAATAGTATCAACAATTTTTTTTACAATAATCTTAAGTGATCCTACTTGAATACATAAAGTTGAATACATTTAAATTATTTAAAATTTAAAACAAAATAAAGAAATCATTTAATAAATCCAAAATCCCCCACTGTTGGAAAATTTTTTATGTAAAAGTGAAATTGTGCAATAGAAGTAATTTACTTGAAAAAGACAAAAGAAAGTAATACCTATATGAGGACTTCTCTTGAATATGCTAAGCAAGTATATTATATCTCAAAATCGTCCATATTTGATGACACTAAATTATTTTCTGTCATTAGATCAAATGATGATTGCATTGTATTACAACTATAAATTTAGATAATACCTGGTGCATTGAGAATAGTTTTGATTTAAATATCAAAAAATGTAAATATATGTTCTTTGATAGAAGCAAAAATATTATTCAATACAATTATAAATTTCATGATTCTGCGATAGACTTAGAGAGGTTAAAGACTTGTGAGTAATTCTCGAGAGAAAATTAACATTTATTGCTTATATAGATTTCATAAAAACTTTCATAAAAGTTTTCTCTATGTTAGGCTTTAATAGATGAAATTCCCTAAACTTTACTGAGCCTGATACATTTAAATCATTATATACTTTTATTGTTTCTCTTCACCTTTAATATACCTCTCCTTTTTAAATATCGTTTTACGCTAGGTATATAAAAAGGATAGAATCAGTTTAAAAGAATATGATTGAATTGTGTCTTCATAAGTTCAATTGGCAACTATATACAACGAATTATTTAGCTAAATGTCAACTCATAGGTATTTTAACACTTGAAGCTGGGCTTTTCAAAGCTTTCGTAATGTTTTCGTATGACGTTTTGTCACCGTAAAATGACAATTTATATAATATCTATGTACCGATATATACTATTCTGGACAGATATTTTCTATATTTAGATTATCATAGGACAAACTATAGATTTTCAGAACCGATTGTTAATTCACAAAAATTGTATAATAAATGTTATTCTTTTAATTTTAAAAGACAACAAATCACCATCTCTTTCTACAGAACGTTACTTAACTGTTATTAATTGGTTGAATTCTGTTTAACGAAATTTTGAGTTTACTTTGGTATATTGATCATTCAATTATTAAATCAAATTATGAGGCTTTATTTAGCTTTAGGTTTTTAATTTCCTTAATTAGTGCCTTTTTGATATATTAAAGGAATATTTTTACCGCTATGATTATTTATTTCATTTAGATCATTATTATTAATATACATTTCATTGAGCTTAAAAATTTCAAGTCATATTTTACGTTATTGGCAATGAGCCCATGAGCCATAATTTTTCCTGAGAGGTTCATTTTACTTGTAGCTTCCCAAAACGAACCATTTGTTTGTTTTATTTTTGACATAATAGAATTTGACAATAAAAAACTAAATTCAATTCCCTAATCAATATATCGTTGCCCATGAGCCATCACTTTTCTTGTGTGGGGCAGAATGCACAACAGACCTTATCATTTTACTCGTATATCTTTCCAAAATGAAGAATTTGTTTCTTCTGTTTTTGACATTAAAAAAGTAAAGTCAATAATAATATATAAATATAAAATATAATATTATTAATAGCTACAGAAATACTATATTTTATAAATTTACATTTTTATTAAAAAATAATTTGGAACATCCTGTTTGTGAAATTTACATTCTTATTACTGTTTGTTGTAAGGAAGTCATTGAAAATTTTATAATATTTTTTTTTTTTGTTTTGTATGTAATAGAATAAATATGTAGTAGACATATGTTATCAATATATGTATAATGTCTATATTTGTATATGTGTGTGTTAATAGTTAATGATGCATAAAATGACTTTTTCAACTTAGTTTAATAGCAAGTATAATGGCTGACCGCAAGTCAGCTATTAGTCTCTTAATAGGAATTCTAAATTAAATTAGAATTCTTGTAAGAATTTATTTTTTGGTTTTTCTATTTTTGTTTTTTTAAGAACAATAACAACAAAAATAAAATAAATTTTGATTAGAAAATCTTATAAAATTTTCTTAATTCTATTTTAATAATAAATATGTAGGTATTTATTTTATTATTTTTTTTCTTTTTTTAGTTTATACCTACATTATTATCTCTTGTTATATTATTTTGTATCGAAAAATAATGGATATTGGTAAAAAGTTAACCAACATAACTTAAAATATTCTATTATAGTATATAATATAAGAAAAATTTTCAAAGATTTTATTCCTATGCATAAATAAATATTATGTAAACCAATTAAAATAAATAAAAAAAAATTAATTAAATTATTTTAAAATAAATTTTTTACTAAACTTTTATTGGTTTTACTAAATATAAATATTGCAACAACAAGAATAAAATAATATTGGAAAAAATATTTAATTTGTATTGAAATATTTCAATTATTTTGAATTTTACAATATTTAAATGTACATTGAAATTGTATCACATATGAATCAGTTATTGGAAATGGAAAATGGCCAGGTATTGGAAATGGAAAAGGAAAACAGTTGAATTTCGAACCTAAAATATCAATGAAGAATATAATTACAGAAAGACAACTGCTTCTAATCATTAAACGAAGAAATACAATTTATACTTAGAGCATGTGATGCAAGGACCAAAATATGACTTACATCAAGTAATTATTGATGGTAAAATCGAAGGTAAACGAAGAAATCGAATTTATTGGTAGAAAGCAGAAAATTTGGTTGCATAATATTAAAACTATTAAACTCAACTACTTCTAACTAATATTAGCAAATCAATTCATGATGCAACAAATCATACAGAATATACTATAATATAATAATTAACAATATTTAATAAAAATGTCACACCAAACTTTAAGTAGTTTAAAGCCAGCAAAGTGGGATAGGAGTGTAAAATTGTACTCCAATTAATGGTTATATATTAAAATTACACTTTTAATTCAAGATAACTAGTTGAACTGCTTCTGCACAACTTAATTACTACTTTAAATTGGTTCTGATAGACACAATTAGATTAAATAACATATTATTTGCTTTATTTCATTATTGCAAATAGAAATAATTTTATTATAATAGAATTAAAATCAGTATCATATTATATCTAGAAATTAGTAGTATGTCGCTTTTGATATATATTTTATAATGAATCAAAACTCGACCTCAAAAATATTAGATTGGAATACTGAAATTTAATAAACTTGAAGTCACTCAAGCTCAAACTGAAATTAAAAATATCATTTGAGAAGATAACATCTTGTAGACAAAGTATTATCGTTTGAGACTGATAGAACCTTAAATTGAAATAAAACGCATACAAATTAATTTTTAATTAACCATTTTTTATTATAAAGATTATTTTATGACCTTCATTGTTCAAAAAATATTTTTGTCATATTTGCACCACAACTAGCTTCTCATAAAACCGCAATCGATTAATGAAATTTTAAATCATTCTTTCAAGCAATTATGGGACCTTATTTCTAAAATAGATCATTTGTTACAGATTTGTCATCATAAACCAGTGGATTCAAACATTTCTATATAAAAAATAATCCAACGGTGTTAAATCACATGACTTGAAGCTGTCATCAAATTTTTCTTTTCATAAATTAATTGTTTTGGGTCGCTGTAGACGATCTCAAGCGTTTCAATCTTCTTATATGAATGCTATTCAGTTCGTTTGGATATCGAAATTAACTTTTGTGATATATCTTAGTAATTTAGAAATAAGTTGGTATATATGTCAATTTTGTTTATGGTACATTTAACTAGAAATGAGTTTTGAACAACAATTTTTGAATCACCAAAAAAACAACGTGAATTGAGATGTAACAAAATATCCTGTGGATTAAGATATTTAAGTAATTGGTTCATATATGAGATGTAGACCAAAATCTTCACGGAAAATTTATTTAGGAATTATTATTAAAATTTGGAGAATAAATTCTATGCAGACCAATTTTAGCGAACAAAACAATGATTTTGAAAATAAATTTCCACAACATTTTCTCAATGTCAGTTTTTCCATGTTAATTTGGCAAACCTTACTAACTCCAAATGTGAAAAAAGATATGAATCACTATGAGATATATAACTGTCCGTATCGAAAATGCTATCACTCTAGAAATAAAATTAGCAATCACATCTATAGTTATTTTGTGTACATAATAATAATTGTATAAAATACAAGGTTAAACAGAGATCGATCAAAAATGAATTTCCTGCAAACATTGTATCTGTAATTGAACAAGCGCGTGATATACAGAGCAATTGATAAATCTAAAACTAAATACTCTATTTGTTATAGGATTATGGGATAAAAAAGACTTAAATTACAGAAATTTCATTATAAAAGAAGAACAATACTGATGATCATTTACATCCACAAATTTGATTATAGCCAGAGGAAAATAAAAGAAATTACCTATCTTAGTTTAAAAAAAAATTTTTTTTAATATCCAGGAATATAAAATTGTTATTTTAATTTCACAATTAAAATAATTCAAGACATTAAAAATTAAATTTTATTTTAGTGTTAATTTTTGTTTTATTTTTTTTTTTATTTTTTTTTTGTAATAGAAAAATTTACCTCTTCCCAATTTCTGTTCATTAGTTCCTTGTATTATGCAAATAAATTAGAGAGATAATAATTTCCATAAAAACATTTTTTTTTCTACTCCTAAATAACACAGAGTCTCTATATAATAAAATTAAATTATGATTAAAAAAAAAAATTTTATCAAAATTATGCAAATTAGCAAAATGACTACTGATAATATTTTTTAATAACAAAAAAGTTTTTTCGTTCTTTTTGTTTTTCTTTTTATTAAATACATAATTTTAACAATTTTATTACATGTAATTAGCATAATTTTTAAAATAAAATATTAAAAATTATATTTTAAAAATTATTTTTACAACTTTTATTCTCAATTAAAATTGCATTAATATTATTTTTGTAATTTTTTAATTATAATAATAGAAAGGTTAATTACATATTATAAAAAAGTACATATTTATTTGTTATCATATGATTAAAAACAATAAAAAATAAAAAATAAATAAAAATATTATTATAAAATGTAGATTAATTGAATGTGACAGACTGACAGATGTTAACATTTTGCCCCCACTTAAATTTAAAGTAATATTTTATAGAAATAAAAATATATTTTTTTTTTATTTTAATTCACTTGTTAATTAACAGTTTATTTTATTTAAATGCTTTACCGTTAGTTGTATTCTAATCCCGAAAATCTTGTTTTATTAAGATAACCATACCATAAATTTCATAAACAGTTTATGAATAAAACCAAATTCTGTTCTCCTTTCGAAATATATATAGTAAATCCGCTCTATGACGGATGAGGTTGCAGAACAGTCATTATTAGATAATAATCCTTTAAAGGCGTATTCATACTTCTTGTACTGTAGTACATGAACCGAAGTCGACTGTTAAAATATACTAAAAAAATTTTCGTTTTGTACCATAGTTACAGTACAGTACAAATACAAAAAAGTTGAGCCAACTTTAACTTTTGTAGTGAAGTCGAAGAGCAAAAAACTTCAAATAGTAATTTTAATGTCATTCTGATAATAATTGTTAAATACTGTAACATATAAAATGAGTGAAAAATCAAATTCTGCATCACATACAGCCATGAGGACAATGCTATGAGAATGTTTGTAGTTGAAGGTGGTAGAATTTGAATTAAGAAAGGCTTAGAATTATACTTGTGTGCTAAAATTATTTAGTAGATAAAAATAATTATTGAACCTGCGTTTCAAATTCTAATGTTTTGACATTAGTTGCATAGTCTTTTGTTACAAAACATAAATGTACTGCGGAACATGTACAACAGTACAAGAAGTATGAATCCGCCTTAAAATTCAAAGGCTTATTACTAAAAAAAAAGTTTTAACATTTATTTTTTTCTATGTTCTGAATAGCAACTTAGGTAGAATTAAGTACGGTAATGGAAATTTGTACTACAATGTTTTTCGAGCATTTATTTATCAAATTACTGGTTTTATCAACTCATTAGCTACCGCTAGTAAACTACCACTATTGTCAGGAACTAAGCCTTCTTTAATAGAATTGCTCCACTTTTATTTAAATTGTTACCAGATTATACTCTCAATTTTGTTTTTACCATTTATTTTATCTCAAGGGCACTGGACCAGATAAAAAAACTAATAAAGCATTTTGCTTTGTCTGGAATCGAACATGAAACCTTTCGGTTGAAAAGTTTTTCACCTTTTGTTCTACATGCCACAAGGCATGTAAGAAGATGGTTTAATTAGTTCAAAAATTTCAAAAAATCTCCAAGTTTTTCTTATTTGATCGGAAATATTAATTATCTCATTAATTATCAAAAACTAACATTAATTGGATGACCATTTCTGAACTTACTGCATCAATAAGTTCGAACTCATAAATTTTAGATGGTATCTCAAATATGGTAGTCTTATATGTTCGGTTTTGAGTGTTGTAAGGTCTCCTTTTTATCACCTGTGACACAATTATTAGTGTAACCTCACAAAAAAATCCACCAGTGTTAAGTTGCTTAATGACCAGTTTTACCATAATCGTTTAAGATGAAAAAAAAAGATCAAATTTACACATAAAATTGTACTTTATGAATCGAATAAGATTTTTCCCACTCTATATGCTGCAATTTCGTTCATTATAAATCATAGAAAAAAAGTTTGTTAGAAAAATCAGCATCAGCTTATTGCAACTCTACTAACTCCTAATCAATATTAATTTTTCCCTGTCCATGGTCTTTATGCTTCAATTCCTATATAAGTTGAATTTATGAATGTCAGTGAACGTGAAAGTTCTGAGGCAAAATGTACACAAAAAGAACCATTAAAAAATTTCAAAACCTTCATTGTATTTGAAATATTTTCGTTAAATTATTTTGAATATGGAAAAATAAAACATTATTTTAGATAAATAGACAAATATGTTTACGTATATTCAAAATATTTCTTAAATAATTCTAAAAGCTGTCAAAAACATAAAATTTATTATGTTATATCATCAGAACTCTGCAAAGAAATAGTTTTGGTATTGGTAAAAGATCTGAAACAAATTTTTAATTTTCTTTTTATTTTTCATTTGAAAGTTTTATAATATTCCAATCGTTTTAAATTTAATCATGATCACAAATCCAATTTTATTAATCAAAAATTTTTACTTTCACAACTTTTAATACAAGGTTCATTCACATTTGGTGTATGCGACGAAAGATTCGAATAATTTAAATAATAATTTGCAGAATTTTAAAAGATAAATTTCAAATTTTAATTTTGACATGGTGTTTTAAAAAATGTGGGTAGACACTATCTTTTGAAATCTATTATACTTCTCAATTTAATTGTTTAAAATTGCAAGTCTATGCTTTTAACAAACGCTACTAGTTCGGTAATATGAATACAAACGCTATTTTTGTTGTAATATAAATTTTGAATAATTAGGCGAGGTATACCTATATAAATATTAATATTTCTTACAATATATGGCATCGCATTCAAACAGAAGGTTATAGAAAGATTCCTCTTCTTGTGAGCAGAATCTGAATCTGTCTGTGTTAGATTTTTCAAACTTTTTTTTTTTTCATAATATATTTAATTAAGAAGTAATAGTTTTTAATTAAAAAAAAAATTTTAACAATAACAAAAAAAAAAATTAATATATCATGATACATATTTTTATTATATCATGATATATAAGTACAAATTACTGGCATGCCAGGATAACTAAATAACAATCTATCTCTATATAATACGTTTGTATGTATATATGTATATTGCTAAGGCAGACTTTAGTTTTGATGACGTATTTAGAATACAAAAGCAGACTTTGTAGTGTTTTTAAAATTAAAAATTTAATTTAATTAAAAAAATACAAAGTACAACAGTATTGATTTAAATATGTCCACATTTTATAGTTGTTTGAAATTAACATTTCAACCCCGCAATGACAAACTATCGAATCTGCAAAATCAGCGAATTTGAGCTGACATCGTAGTTTTACATGTTTTTTTAAGTTCTTTACTGTGACAAAGTCCCGAATCTCTATCTTGTCTCTAAATCGATGTAATTGCCTGTTGTAATTTGGCGAAAGTACATATCTAACATTTATCACTACAACAAACTGTCGAATGTTTTTTTGGGTTCATTTACTTTTGTCATTATTTTTTAAAATGCTAATTTTCACTTTGAAAAAGTAACGAAAGTGTCAGATTAGTTTCTTTGTCGTTGTGAATTTTCAATTTAAACCTAAAATTTACTTAATCTACACTCAGTAAAGTGACGAATCTTTTAATTATTATAATATTTCTACAATAATCCCTATTTATGAATAATAAATAGCTATTATTATTTCTTTGACCTTATTTATGTATTTAAAAATTGTTTTAAAATGTTTAGTTGATTTTAAATAGAGAACCAGAATCAAAAGATTTTGTTACAGCATGAAAAATGTCACGTTAAAACTTGTGATTTGCAAAGAATAATGAACATTATAAATAGATGTTGTGGGTGTTCTTTCGGTATTCACTTTATAAAATTGAATTGTGATCGATTGTGATCGAATTATAATTAAATATCAAGTGAAAATTTATAAATTTTAAACGTTTGAGTGAAATTTATTCCGATTAAAAATTTTAGAAATTTTCATTCATTCAGTTTACCAAATTCAGGTAACGAAAAAATTATTATTAATTAAAAATCGAAAGCCCTGTAAGGTTATAATGTAAGTTTGCAATAAATGATATGTAACATATATAATGAAAAACAAAAAACAGGTGAATTGTCAGTTATAGAAAAATACCAACTTGACATTCACATAAAATGAAAAGAAGCTGCTCGTAACTTAAAAAATATTCAAAAGGAAAAGACTCAAAAAGATAATACAATTTTGGCGTTTGAATTTGATTTACAAGCCGTTTTGATTACCCCTAAGGGAGCTACTAGTCCATTTTTCTACGTAAAGCTAGCAGTATATGTTTTAACAGTATATAATTTGGGGGATGCTTCAGTAGAATGCTTTTTCTGGGATGAGACCGAAGGAAAAAGTGGAAGCATTGAAATTTCTACCAGCATATATAAATATATTATGCAGTATCCTGAAGTAGAAACTGTATTTATGATGTCTGATAATTGTGGAGTATACAACAGAAAAATACTAAATTTGTGTGTATGTGTTTAGAGTCAGTTAAGAGACACACAAGTTACGTTAAAATAATAAATCACATATATTTTGAATCAAGAAAAAGCTTCATAAAATGCAATTAAATACATCAAAAAAAGTTTATGACGGCAAAATGACTTCCGGTGTGTACTCCAGAAGAATGGGTTCAGCAAATAAGAAATTCACGGAAAAATCCATCTCCGTATAGCGTTTCTTCGCTACCACACACAGATTTTATAGACTATGTATAATTCAGAGAAAGTTTTTTTATAGAAGACGAAAACAACACATTCCCTTTCAAAATTTTTGTTTGGTTTCAGTATTCAAAGGTCACCCCCGGATAAATTGCATATAAAAACTGATTATGAGCAAGTTTTTATACAATACAGTTTAAAGCAAAGGAGAGGTTACCCTTCGAACTTACAACAAATACGAGCCTATTCGATAAGATTTTCAATATCAATGGGATTTAGAAGAACTGTGCGATGAATTGCAAATTCCAGTCTATCACATATTTTATGAGAATTTGACGCCCTCTGATTCAGTAAGAGATGCTTTTGCAATAACAGATATTTCTGAAGAATCCGATTATGAACAGCTTTAAGATTGAAGCCCTTTCATAAATAAACTTATTTAACTTTTATACTTAATAAAATGAATTGTTATGTTTTGTTTATTATTCGCTATTATAGATAAAAATTTTAATTGTTGTTTTCATTTAATTTTATATAAAATGTTTTGTAATAAAATTTATTTTGTATTTTCTATTCCAATACAAAATAAATTCTATTACATTCTATTACTTATATATTTTTTGCTAATTTTTTAAATATTAATTTCAAGTTTTTCAAAAATTATATGCAGAATCGCTACTTCATGCAAAAAATTTAACTCGAAATTTTGAGGAACTTTGAAAAACTAACAACAGCAAACTAACGAAACTGCAATTGCTTTTCGTCTCTTTCGTAAATCTTTGCTTTACCCTAATATTTTTCACACTTCAAAAATAAATTAATAAACAACTATTAATAATGAAGCCTATGCCAAAAAAATCAAAGCGAAAAGTATAAAACCTGATTTTACACGAAAGGTTAAAGTTTGTTTTTGTCCTTCTGAAAATTGTGAAATTTACACATTCGCGAGTTTGCCATTGAGGGGACGATTTGATAATTGTGGTTGTTTTTGTTGTGGTCTTGGTCCTTGTTTACCACCTTCTTCCTGTAAGAAAGATGTTGTGGCATCTTTAATATTCGATTTAGCAGATGTATCACCATTTTCAAGTTTATTCGTTGGTTGAAATAAATTACGATCGATGCGAAGGTGCTACTACTGATGGTGAAGGTGTTTGGAGTTTTGGTTGTGGTGAAGATTTTTTTTTAGAATTTCTACTGGTGGTGTTACTGATGGTGTAATTTGTTTAGTAGGTATAGATGGTTTTGGTGGTGTTGATGGTTTTTGTGGTGTAGAAACTGGTGCTGGCGATGAAAGTTTTGATAATTCTGGTGCAGGTGATGACCATCACAAAAATGATGACCATCACAAGTATTTTCGCAATCGACTGCTAGGGAGAGATACCACAGTCGAAGCATTTTTCAAATTCAAATATAGTTGTACTCTTTTTAATTTCTTTTTATTGTGTTTCTGCTTTATTGTTGTACAACAAATAAAAAAAAAAATAATATTTCCAATATAAATTTTTTTTTCTTCTTCGAAATTAAAAAATAAAAGTTAATTTAAATCGCGTTTCAATATTACTCGTAAATTCGTAATATTTTTATAAAAGCACCACGCCGACTAGACTCTGATGATCCATGTTAGTGTTCTAACACTATATCCATTCTCCCTGATTACCTGACTTAATAGTATTAAGTTTAAAAATGGTTTAAGACTACAAACTACAATAGCTTTTACTAACTATGCCCTATGATATTAATTTCTTTAATTTCCCATTCGAAATAAATTCTAGTTTAATAGGCTCCTGAGCGAGCAATATTTGGTCCTAAAAATTAACTCAACGCACCTATTATTGCAAATATATTTGATTCCTCGTAACCTTGTAATCCCTCATACCCAAAAACCGTAGTAACTCTATTTTCTTCCGCTAGCTTTATTAAGCATATGTATGGATTTTATACAATTTCAAAATACATAAAATATAGGTTTTACTCTTTCTAATAAATAATAGTGCAATAAACCACTTACTGGACTTCTCTTACTTAACTTTCTTACTGAGTATTCATCTTCCTTGCATTTTTTTAACTTTATTAAATTATTTTCTTAAAGTTTTATCATGCAAACATAAATGTTAATATAAGGCAAATGGTTGACTTTAATAGTTGACAAAATTATTCTTATTATATTTTTTTATGATTAATGTGTAGAATTAGTAGAACACACCTATAAATATTTATATATATATGTACAATGTACAAATAAGAAATTTAACACTACACCAAATATTTTGTTAACCCCATAAATCTCTTCACTTACCTTTGAAAGAATTCTTCAAAAACAAAACAAAACCTAGTGAATTTTGGGTATTGAGACCCTTTTTCTTTTTTAAATTTTTAACTCTTTAATTTCTTTAATACTCTATCTCTCTATTTCAATCCATTTCAATATCACCTTCTCTAAATAACTAATTCAAAATTATTATAAACAAAAAGACGGTAAAAAATATGACGGAAGACAATTAAAAATAAAATATGAAGAACGGGCCAAAGTTCCATATTCCAAAAACGTGTTATTTTTTGGAAATTTATCAACTCTTTTGAGTATTGTTGTTGTTTTTTTGTGATGACAAGATATTTTCTGTTTTCATCAATGAATGGTGTTAGCTCAAAATTTTGTAGTTCAGATCATAAAAACAATTTTTAAAATGTAGGAAAATTTTTCTGAGGTTTCCTTTATTATAAAAAAAATAAAAAGACTGTTGTGTCAAATTAGAAGGAAAATATATCGCTACTCATTTATTTATCATTTTACGTTTTTTTTTTTTCATTAACCCTCTGTTAGCTGATTTAAAATTTTTATTTATAAATTTTTCTTATATATTGTTAAGGTTAACTAAAATCATCGTCATTCAAAATGCTTACTGACTCAATATGAAAATACTTTGATGAATATTATAAAAATTTTCATATTAAGGGCCTAGGACTTGTATTTCATTGATGACTATTAAGATGCATTTTTAATGTACAGTTGATTTTAATTTAAATAATATAATTTGAATTGTATCATGGCATTGCAATATGAATTGTTTTATGGCTTAATAAATTAAGTACAGTAACGTGTATAGTCAACACCATAATGTAGTATATTAAGTATTGGAATATAATCAAATTGATAGGAATCGTGTAGGATTATGATTAAGCAGTGTTAATGTACTACAATAATCTGAGTATGGTTATATTGCACAAGTTTATTTGTTTTTGGATACTAAAAATTATTTCAAACGCTAATGTACTAGGTAACAAAGCCGAACATTTTGGTCTTGCAACTAAACTATATAATAATTATGATTAAGACGTAACCAAATTATATCAAAACCATACAAATTGAATAAAAATAAGTTGATACAGTTTTTCAAATTATTTTTGGCGCTTTCTTCCACTCTCTGAAACACAAATAAATTGATTTAATATAAAACAAATAAATAAACTATTAAAACTAAAGCATTTTTTGCTTTGCAAAAGAGAATAAAAAAAATAAATTCATTTATTGTGTAATTATAAAATACAATGGCCTGGACTAGGGTTAAAAGAACAGTTGAATTTTCTTTTATTTTCCCCATTTATTTATGTTTCTAACTTTTAGTTCTTCGACTATTGTTTTCTAACAAAATATTTGAAAATTTTCTTAAGATGTGTAAAAAAAATAAATTTATCATAAAACAAAAAACGTGCAAATGACAACCCGTTTACAAAGAAACCCTTATAAAAAAAAAAAAAAAAAGAAAAAAAGGGTTTTTAGAAGAAAAAATAAATAAAATTTATTTTTTTGGTATATGCTAAGAGTATATAAAACTTATATACTAACGTGATTATATAATAAAGAGTTTTCATAAAAGATTATGATGTTGATGCTGATGATGATGATGATGATGATAATGATGATGATTAAAATTATGATATGATAACATAAACAATGAAGGATGATGGAGATTTTTGATTTGATATTTTTACATTCAATTTTAATTTTTGTTCATAATTCGTACAGAACTTGATTTCTTCGCTAGTAAAATTTTATTTAAAGATGCTACAAAATAATTTCAGAGATCACATAGTAGGGTTTATAAACAATTTCAGAGATCACATAGAGAGAACATAGTAGGGTTTATAAACAAATAGAAAATATCAATTTCATTATAATCCAATCAGTTTAGCATTCTGTTTCTAAATCTCAAAATAAAAAATTCATCTTCCAACTAAAATAATTGTCATTAATATAACATAACAAACAATTTGAATCTAATAAGAAGGTTGGAGTGCGTTCACACAAAAACCAAGGTATTGTAATATATTAATATAGTTAGATTAACAAACATAAACTTGTAGAAATTATTTCCACCACACAAACTATTCGAATAAGAACTTCAACAATAGAATAAACGTTATTGAGTACAATTTCACCTACTATGTTATTATGTTCAGCCATATGACCCACAGATAGGATTACACAACTATTATGATGTTATGCTCTAAATTATATAAAAAAATTAAAAATTAATAATAAACTTAAATTGCGAATTAAAAAATTCTCTTTAGACATTATTAAATGGAAAAATAAAAAAAATAAAAAATGTTATATCATGTTTTTATCACATAATACCAATTTATAACATTAAAACATGAGTGTTTACTATTTTGTACTGAGAAGTCTATATCAGTCCAAGCAAATAAATCCTTAATCTTTTAAAAATGTTAAATTTGATTTTAATTTGTATTTATGCTATTATCCTACAAGGGATTGGTCGTAGTTTTATATAGATTATACAAGCCAAAAAAAGAAAGTCTCTAAATCTACGAAAATTAATATTAGGGCGTATAAACACCCTGTATATCAACAAAAAAAAAACAGATTTTTCCGCAATATAATCTTAGATTAATATTTCACTCACCTTATTTATCATTGACAGTATCGAAATAATTATGTATGAAGTGTTTACGATTTTTGCTTCGGTGTCTCAGTAATCATTTGACCAAACGATGCATGACGTAAATTTGCCATAGAAATCATTCGTTTTCTTATCTTCTATAAATCACAATTAAAATAAACATTTTTAACATTTATAAAAACAATATCCAAAGCGTACAAAGAAGAAAAATTAATGAAAAAGGAAAAACTGGGTTCGCCTAAATTTATGCAGAAAGTTATCAATATAGAAATTCAAATTAATTTTTATTTATTTTTTCACCATACTTACTTACATACATTTTTGTAAATTTAATTTAATTTTCAAAATAAATTGTGCAATTTCACAAATTAAGTATTAATTTTGCAATATTTATGCATGTAATAAATAGCATAAAATATAAAAAAAAAACAAAGTACGCGTAAATAAATTTAGATGTGAAATTGTGTATAATAAAAAAAAATTTCATTTAATTAACAAATCATGATAAGTATTTCACCATATGTATGGAATGGTGAATAAAAAATTATTTAATTTTCTTTTTTTTTCCTGAAAATTAGCTAGGTAACTACTTGGGTAATTACTACATAGAAATAAAAATATTTCTAGGTCAACAAACAATGATGGTAATAATTCTAAATAAAATTCTTAACTGGATGATTTAAAACAGACTTAATAACAACATTGCTGCAAATTGCTAGATTATGTCTTCAATTTTCTTTAATTTTTTTTTTTTTAGGTAAGATCTAAAATAATAATTACACTCTAGTTATTATTTACACTTAATATCTTCTTGACATAAATTAATAATTGTTTAGTCTAATAAATTTACTTTTTTTACATATACAACACACTTTAACTTAAAAATAAATGTACACTGCAAAATTTTAATGTTTATGAAAAATATTTTGATGTTCTAATTTTTAAGATTAAGATCTTATTGATGTTTGTACTATTTTTGATTATTTTTATTTAAAAATTAACGATTTTATTGTAGATTTAATAAGATTTTTTATCTGATTTTGATTAGAATAAATTTCAAAATACTGTTATCGTATATTTAAAATGGAAATTAATAGATTTTAAAGGTCATAAAAAAATAGGAAACCACACAGTTAAGACTAACAATGTCAATTTAAATATTTATTCAATTTATACTAACTCACAATTCAATTTTTTATAAGTAAATTTATCTCACGCTGTCAACGGAAGAAAATTTCTAGGAGCAATACTACAGTAAGAGCTAGAAGTGTTGAAAATTAGCGATACGAACTCAAGATATCAATCCTAATTTCCTGTTATTGATTCTATGATTATATATTAACACTACACGATAATTTAGATCGATCTGATCTGAAAAAAACATACCTACACTCTCCATTTCTTATTAATTAATTTATATTTATTTGGACAACTGATATTCAAATATTTTTGCACTTAACTGTGTACAATAAACATAAATAATAGAATACTTCAATTTTTCTTAATTTACACATTTCTGTTTTTAAATATCCTAGAAGAATAAACCATAAAGAAAATTATTTCTTTTATATATATTTTATAAGAGAGTAAAAGTGAATTATGAAATAAAGAAAATTAAAAAAAAAAAGTTAAAAAAAAAACAAAAAAAAACGATAATAACAACAGTACACCTTGACATAAAACAGAAAAATATTGCAGACAATTTAACAATTAACCATAATAATATAACATAATGACATTAAATGTTGCGACACAATAGCAAAAACAAAAAAAAAAAACATCACAACATTTCATAATTATCGTATATCGTACACCATTGCGAATACCATTCCTTACTACTTTTATATACTACCATTTTCTTAATTGCCTATTCGCATTCAGGTTCTTTCTTATTTTTTTTATTTTTGCTTTTTTTCAATAGTGAACTTTCATACATATACATATTTCGTTTTTTTTTGTTATTAATGTATATGAGTATTCAAAAAAAAATACTTAAGCCAAAATGACTTAATTTCCTTATTGTATACTACATGTTATTATATGCCTTCAGTTAACCTAGAATACTGGTATAACAGTGTCAAAAGAGAATTTTCAAACAATCTGAAATTTCCATTTAAAGAAACTTATTCAGTATTTGATATAAATTAATCATGATTGAATAATTTAAGCAAAATAATACTCTTTATGGCGTGAATTCAAGTGCAAAAATTATTAATCCATCAAGTGCGTTAGTCAATTTAATAATTTGTTATTCTTACAATTTGTAATCCTTCGGCTTTTTTAAATCTGATATTCATATTAAGAGCTTATTATATTTCTACATATATTGTCGGTTATTCAGGCATAATATGCGGACAAGTGATGGTCATATTATCAGTTTTATGAACCACTTAGATTCTTCCATCTTACCAATCCTTAAAAACAACCCGGTTCGCGGTATAGAAACAAAAGAGCAGAATAACGTTATGTATATTACACAATTGAAACCGCTATTGAGTAAATCACACTTGTGATTTGGTGATAGGTACAGCATATTTCATATTGTGGTGCAACTTGGAACACCTAGATTACAGAATCAAATATAAATTTTGAAATCATCCAATATCATCTTGTAGCGCAAAACAATTCAAAGAAGGAAATAGAAGGTTTCGATCAAATAAATTAAAACTGTTTTTCTTTTCCTGCTTCGCTCACTTTGAGAGCATAGGGCTTCCCCAAAGCTCTTCCCTCTGACTCTTTTCTAGGTGTTTAATTTCACTCCATACTCTATTGTTGTTCTCTATTTCTTTATAGACTGATCTGCTTCATGTTTCGAGCGGTCTACCTTCTCATCTTTTACTCCGAGGTTTCCAATCCATTGCCTGCCTTGCTATATTATTCTTAGGTCTTCTAAGGGTGTGGCTAGGCTAAGCTAAGGCTAAAGCTAACTATCCATCTCCATTTTATCTTCTTTATTTGAGTGCTAATTGGTTCTTGTTTGGCCATTTGCCAGAGTTAATTTTTTCTAATTGTTTTGTTAAATATTATACACAAGCTTTTGTTGGTGAAGACCTGCACATTCCTTACATAATTCTGGGTTATCCACAATGTTTCGCTACCTTACAATAGGTTTGATTTCACGCAGGCATCATATATTATAAGTTGCATTCTACTGGCGTTGAGGATGAGGACTCCTACTCTTCTAAGCAGAATCTGCATCTGTCTGTGCTCGATCTACCAATCTTGAAGAGATGTTTGTTGAATGGGCCATGATCTGTGATGAACCATGTCAGCATTCTGACATTGAGTCTAGTCTCCTGATTATCTGGTTCAATCCATGAATATTTAGCTTAAAAAAGAATTTGGACTGCGTAAGTCCTTGGCAGCTATCCCATATGTTCTGGGTTTCTGTGGACTCCAACTTGGAAACAATTCCTTGTAGGTAGGCGTTTGAACGAGCAATACTTGGTTCTGGTCCCAAGAATTGACTCTTCGCACCTGTTTTTTCAAGGACATAGGGTTGATTTCACGCAGGCTCATATATTATAAGTTGCATTCTACTGTCGTTAAGGTTGTCTCCACAGTCTTCAAAAACTCATTCTGGATAATTTTAAACGATTTTTCATATTTTCCTTCGTGCCTCTACTTATAGTAATTATACTACCGAGGTAATAGAATTCGGTGACATCTTCTATTTCTTCGTTATTGGTTGTACTGACGGGAGCACTATTTCTTGCGTTAATTCGTATACATTTTGTCTTGTATATTTTGTTTGTGGTGTTAATTTTGAGACAAACTTCTAACCCATTTTTTCCCAAAACTTCTTATTTTATCCTGCATGTCATTGTGTGTATAGGCGAGAAGGACAATGTCATATACGCGTATTCTGAGTCATCTAGTCTTCTTGTGAGACTTCATTTTATTCCTTTGACTAAATTAAAAACTTAACCGCTTGAAAATAAAATAGAAAAAAATATGAAATTTTGATTACAGATTGTTCCAAAATCAATTGCAGGGGTGGTGTGTTTTCAATAAAATATAACATTGCAAATTTCTTTTACTTCTGGACAGATGCAAATTACAAACATAAAATAGCAGAATATCAAACTGAATATCAGTTTGGAAAGTCCGAAATTCGTTTCATTTTTATATTTCATCATAAATTTGTATTGCAACACATTACTTAATGCTTCAACCTCCACAGAAGCTTTCTCGCTTTCATTTTTCGTTTTAAATAATAAAAATTCATAAGTAAACGGAAAAATAATCTGATATCTACTATCAGAAATGATAAACAGTCATATTAATAGTAAAGTTCTCAGTAATAAGTGCATAGACCGGTATTAGAAATCGAGTCAATATTACTCTGTTGTAAAACTGATCCACCACTATGATGTCAAGAAAAAATATGGCATAATTATTGTTAGTGTAACAATTATGATTAGTGTAACAACTGAGCTACTTATTTGAGCTACCACTGATGTCAAACGCAATTTAATTGCAATCCTAACATTCGTGTTTAATAACAAAGAGAACTGACTGAAAATAAAAATATAAACAGGAAAAAAATTATAACAAAAATTTGAAAAAAAATAAATTTAATTAGAAGGTCTTAAAATTACTTACGAATTTTACATTTTAACAAATAAAAAAGACAAGTCCGATTTATTTATTTACATTGATGCATAGAGTTGCATCAACATTTGTACCTGTAATTATTACTTACTTATCTTAAGTTGTTTCTAATAACAATAATTATTTTTAGGAGTTGTTTCGTTCTTCATAAATCATTACACAATACTTGAACTCATCAGTAGGTACTAGGTCTTTATAGTATTAAACTATCAATATACAAAAATTAGGAGTTGTATAGGTAATCCAACACTATAAATATCTATTACCTAGAGTTACACTACTGAAAACAATTATTGTTATAATAAAAATATTTGTACGAAATTTATGCTAAGCCACTGTACTCATAAATAAATTTCATTTTTTATTATTTCGTTTATGGAGATGCTGATGGTTGGCTTTACTAAAGTTATTTAAAATATCACTAAAGTAAATAAATTGAAATTTTTCTTTTTCTTATTGTTTTCTTTTTTGCTAATGAATTAGAAACAATCGCCTGCACAAGTATAAAACTGTTTAGAACTATACATTTTTTTTTCTAGATTAAATTGCGTTGCATACACACACATACACAATATTTATATAGAAATGTATGTTGCAGGATGCTCAGAGTATGCTATAGTATAATATAGTAACTAATATACCGAATCAACATTAATTCCACTTCATGAATTTTCTCATTAAACTCTTAAAGAATGTGTTAAATGCGTTGTGGTTGTATACAATTAACTTACACTAATAGAAAAACAGCAAAAAACAAAAAAAAAAAAAAAAACTAATAAAAGAATTTATTTCTTTTAATCCTTTTTTTCTCTATTTTGTCTTTTTTGCCCAAGATTTATAAGCGATAGAAAAATAAAGGAGTCAGAGGTGAAATACGTTTTATTTTTTAATGAAAAACAACAACAAATTATTACAGTATGGTTTTATTTGGTATGGAAGATTTTGGTAAAATGGGTTGTTTGGTTCTTTTAAAAAGTTATTTCTTGCCTCGAGGAATTTTTTAATGTTACATTTTATTTTTTTTTGTAAATTAAAAATTTATTAAACTGTTAATTTTAATAAAAACAAATTTCAACTGCCGTTATTTTGTACATTTTATAAGGATTAATTTTCTTTGGAACCATTTTAAGTAAATGATTAAAAAAAATATTTTTCATGCTCCTTTTCGGACCGATTTTGATTCTTTTGAAAATAGATTTGGATTTTAAGCGTTATTTCTCTTCCCCTTATCCTCCTCCTAATACAGTATAACTATTCAGGGTACAGTAAGATAATTCTAACTACTTTATTTATTCACTATATATATTTATTATATAATTTGTTATTTTGCCTTAACTTACTTTAAATTGTAAATTATCATAAATATGTTAAATATTTTATAATAATAGGCTCTACATGAGCGAATACGCTCTATCTGAGAAATAAATAAACATAAACATATTGAGTTTAACTCTATTTAGGGCATAGTGTCGCTAGTATAGTAAGTGACACAAAACTAAAAACAAATATATAACAATTTTCATTAGGCCTTTTAAAATAAGTCCTTATATGTAAGCTAAACCAACATAATCAACAATATATTAAAAAATTGTGTATTGGAAAAAGTTTGGATTTTAACACACCATTCACCGAAGAATAATGCAGATTAATTAATTAAGAACATATTTTAAATAACTTACTTAGATGCCCATGCCAACAGACCATGTAGACCATATATGACTTATCTATCAGCGTATTCCATTTTTTCCAGGCCCTTGTCTTCAGTTTAAGATACGAAATTTTTTCATGTTAGATATAGTTTTACAAAGTAACACAAATTTGGAAACACATATCAATTTGTAAAAGTGATGTAACATTTAGAATTATTAAATCAATTTCAGTTGTCAACCTCGGGAGTTGTATTTTTGGCGAGCTTTGTGTTTTTGGAAAATATAACGCTATCGCGCATTTCTCCAGTGCGACTTTTTACTCTTTGGGCGACTTTTTAAGTTGTCCATTATTTTGTGAACGATTTTCATTGCGTGCTGTAATGTAATTTATAAAAATGAAAAAGTAAATAGAAATATTTATATTTTATTCAAATTTAAGATTAAATAATAAAATATACTTTTCTGGAAAATATTCAGCAACAAAACACAGTTAGAAAAACTGTCTGTTTAATGGAAACAATTAAGAGAAACCCACGGTAGCGTGACCTTTTTTTAGCGACTTTCGAAAGTCACAATGACTTAAGTCACGGTGATTCCCGCGGTTGACACCATAAAATTGCTTAATAATATAAATAAAATCAAAATCTACTGACCATCTCATAAGGAAAAATAAAAGTACTGCAACAAAGAAAATGTTGAAAATCGGTTTGATTAATGTACAAAAAGGATGCAACCTCATCGTCCGCATCGCATAATATACAAAAAAAGATGCCCCAAATTATGACATTTTTGAATATTTTTGAGCAATCTATCGAATTCATCTTTTCCGTCCTACTTTCCATTCAGGTAGTGATTGTTTTTTTCAGATAGGAGTAAATTACCGAAAAAGGTCTCAAGGACAGCTTTTGACCGGGAAAAGCAGTATTTTTTTTTAATTCACTAAAAACACCTATTTGTCAATTCACTATTGATTCAAATAAATTTAGATATCTTTGATTTAACAACATTTCGTACGTACTAAACGTACGTTTTAGTTGCTTGACATAGTTTTGATTGTTACTTGATTCAGGTGTAGCAGCTTCGGAATTGAAATCCAACATTATACGAGTTTTATGCCGTATAGTGCATTTTTTATTTCGTTCTAATATTAAAGAGATCTTTAAGTCTCGATGAATGCGAGAACACAATGAAGTATTGACTATATTTTGCGCAGTGTCTTATTTTGTAACGTAGAATTCCGCTCAGTTAGCCAATATGTGAACTGGAGTTCTTACTTATTAATTTAAGCGTGCGTTAATTAATGCGTCTTTCCATTTCAGCTCTACATTCAAGATAATGCTGAGATATTTGACTTTATTGTCGTATGTAATCACTATATCATTAATTTTTGCTAAATCAGGAGTTACCATTTTTTTATAAATGAAGTCTACATGATTGCATTTAGATTAATTTAATTTAATTTTCCATTTTCTGCACAAGTTGAAAATTTTATCATCAGCTTTTTGTGATTCGCTTGTACCTTCTGCTATAGTGGAAGCAACGGTCATCACAGCTATGTCCCCTCCAAAGGTTTGTCCTTACCAAAGGTTTCTTACCGCTGGGATACAACAAATATAAAATTAGACACAGTATATTTTCTTGCTGTACTCCAGCTTTTAAAACTATTTACGATAAAAATCTAATTTTTTATATATTTTTATATTTTTTAAAAGTTTTTTTATATTTTTTGTTTGTTTCAATAAAAGTTAGTAATGAAATAAATTCAAATTGAAAAAATATAAATTTTGAACTTCTGTGATTTTTATATTTGATTTATAAAGACTGAAAGCTAACATCAACCACATTTTTCGCAATATCCTACGGAAAACTTTTTATCGTTCCTTCTCTTTTTGCTAACTATCTCTTCCAGTTTTGTTAAAAACAAAAAAAATTAAAGCAATGCTTTTTAGAATAAACTTTTAATTTTTACTTTCAATTTCCAAGAACAAAATTTTCTCAAAAATCAAAATCGTACAACTAAAAACTATCGAGTTTCAGAATTAGTAACTAAACTAGTACTATCGAATTAATTTAGTAATTTTAGTTGAAAGTTGATATGACATGTGATATATCAATTCTCAACTAAAATTAGTAAATTAATTAGATAGTCAAAATCATTCGATAGTGTCCAGCACTATAGCATAGGTCCTCCAATCCAACTTAAACTGATGATAAATGGGCGAAGGTAAGTAGTTTTTTTTTTTTTTTTTTTCTTTATTAACAAAAAATAATGTTTATATTATATACATTTGTATTTGTATAACAAAATGTTATCCATTGAATTATTCATTATTGGAGAAAATATTAATATATAGAAAGATTCAGACCTTAGCCTAAGCTGTATGGTCGTATAGTTAGTTACATTTTAAGAGTTATCAACAAAAAATAAAAAAAAATAAAAAAAATTAAGTTTTAATTTTAAATAATAAAAAGTAGATTTTCCTAAATATTCAATAATACTAAATTTATTAATACTAAATTTAATAACTACCAGCATTCCAACATTTTTTCCTTATTACATTATTTAGTTTATTTGAATTAAGTTTTAAAGTTTTAAAGTTTGTGTTCTGATTAGTTTGTAGTTTTTTTACACTTTTTTTACAATATTTCTTCTTTCTTTATTATTATTTTTTATTTTTATACCGCAAGTAAGTTTTCGATTTTCTGTATGGATTTATATTTTTTAGGTCGTTCGGTAGAGTGTTAAAAATGCTTAAACTGTTGTATACGCAGTTTGCTTTTTGTATATCTGATCTAAACAATGAAAGATAAAAATTTGAGCGATTCCTAGTGTTATGGCTATGTATATCTATATTCCGATTGAGTAAAAATGTGTGTTTAATCATATTGTTTATAATTTTGTATGCAAGATAGTACATTTCACGTTTACATATGTTATTCAAACTTATGTATCGTTCACTATATAATAATTCCGTAGAATATCTTGGTGGAAAGAAATTAATAATTTTAATAGGTTTTTTATGTATGACATCCAACTGTTTGAGGTATGTTTGTGGAGCGTTACTCCAAATGGGACTTAGGTATATAATATTAGAGAATATGTATGAGGAGGTTATTGTATAAAGGGTATTGGTATTAATATATTTCC
Source organism: Argyra leucocephala (assembly GCA_963942445.1). Lineage (NCBI taxonomy): Eukaryota > Metazoa > Arthropoda > Insecta > Diptera > Dolichopodidae > Argyra > Argyra leucocephala. Next base: position 82,830,888 of record OZ012677.1, read on the forward strand.
TCAGCCTTCTTAAAATAAAAATGTAAGGAGTGATTTTCTTAATTACATAATCAATACGTTGTCGCCATTTCATTCTATTGTCAATAAGTAATCCTAGGTAATTGAAAGTTTTTACTATTTCTATGGTTTCATTTTTGTGTGTTATATTTACGAAATTATAGTGTTTATTACTGAAAAGCAATATATTTGTTTTCCTAACATTTAATCTTATAGTTATTGCATTTTCAAAATATTCCTAACTGAAAAATTTATATTTTTGACAGCAAACATTTTGAACTATACATATAGCTTTTTTGTTAAGTCTATTAGTTTCAATACACTTCCGCAATACAAAAAAAAAATTTGCTGATCCACTTTTATAAAGTCAATTCTACTGAATACTAATCAACTTCCACGATTGACCCCAAAATTTTGAAAAACTAAAATAAATCGATGGTCAGTCACAGTGAATACTTTCAACTTTACTTTTTATAATTACATCCTAGCTAACAACCAATTTTGCATAGTTTATACTAATCAAAGAGAATACAATATTTTATCCTTTGTTAGTAGTTATATTTTGTTGCTTCTGCTTAAAAATCTCGTTTTCTACGTAAAGATTGGTTGATTATTATTTTTTAATTACAAAAAGCTTAATAATTACGTGGAAAAACATTTTTAAGGTTGGTGCATTGGATAAAGCGCAAATAGGAAAAAGAGTGACATTCATAATTTATATAAAACCGCTATCTGAGAAAAACTGTTGTATTAGTTATTAAATGTTGTACTATTGTGTAAGTTAGTTGTTGATAGTTAGTAAGTAATGCAATTGGTATGTCCAACTCTCGAAATAAAAAATTCGAAAGTCTACAATCAACAAAAATATTTTGACCCAAATAATTAATATAAATCTCTCCTTCAATTCTTATATAAAACTCCAATTATAACAAATCCAACCTGAAAAGTTTGTTTTTGCATTCTCCTGTTGCTTGAATTTATAATAAACTAATAAAACAAATAAACAAACAAAAAACAGTTATAATCGAAAATTCTTAAGATTTTTCTGCTTTATTTGTCGTGGAAAACTTTATTTTCATTTCTTATATTTTTGTGGTTACTTCTTTGTTTACTGTTTTCTTTTTTCTTTTTATTATTTTTCATTGCCACATTTAATTTGACTGTAACTTTTATTATTCAAAGTAAAAATAAACCAGAACAAAAAGAAAATTGTTACATAAAAACATATCCAATTTGATGTTAAAATAAATAGAAATTGAATTTTTCTCATTGTTTTTCCTTTTTTTTCTGTTTTTACTATTCATTATCCTTATTATCCTTACAAATTCACTACGTTATTATTTTCTGTTTTTATTTCATTCCCTTTGCAATCGTATAATTTTATCTTCATCTGAAATTGTTGTTAACATTGCTACTCGGAAAATTAGATACGTTTCGTATTTTTTTTTTTTTTTATTTGGAAAATTACTTGTTGACTTTCCACGCCGTTAATTACTTTGTGTCATTCTTAGTGGATGAATGTGAAAAAATTCTATCAAGTAAAAGAAAAGAAAAAATTAAAATAAAAATGAAAGCAAAAGAAAAATAAGTGAATAATTTCAGACTTAGAATTAAAAAAAAAAAGGAATAGGTACACTGATGGCAAAAAATAATTGTTCAATAAATTATACAAATATTATTTTTGCATTAATAATTTTATTGTCCTAGCTATAGATATGACCATATATAATGACAGCCAGGCTTCTTTAAAGCTACTGCAACCCTCTATTATCAAATCACTCTTGATAAGCTTATGAGGGCTTCAGTAGAATACTCAGAGTAAAACTTTGACGGGTTCTTGAACATTTTAACAAACAAGCAAAAAAGCTCAGTGTATGAAACCATTTAGATACCTAATATGTCATAAAAGCTTATGTGAAAACAGTTAAAATCTACATGGTATGATTTTAGGTACTGTAAAACTTCCTTTAGATGAGTATGGCCAGAAATTGATACACAAATAACTGAGAAATTGCTTCAACTAAATAGAAGAAAAATTATAATGATAATAGACATATTGACAGGTTATTTCTTGCTTAACAAAGACAAAATACCACTAACACTTACCTGTACTGATATCTGTCGAATCTACCACGGGCTTAATATTCACAAGAACATCAAACACATCCTTTGCGCGTTTCCGAGTCAAGCAAAAATTAGGCGGTTGGAAGGGTATATGTTTGACAACTTGACGGATATTTCAAAGAATATCGAAACCACATTTGTGCTCGGGGAATAGATATAGTCTAGTTCAGATTGTAATGGATCGCTTTGGTTCCACACGTAACTTAGTATTGCCTTGCGAACAATGGTATGACAAAAAGTAGACTCACAGTGCAAATTGTCTCTATCAAGATTAAACGGAAAATTCTATAAATAGTTTGCAATTATTCATCATCATCATCATTGTCCTGTAACCCCATCCGTGGCGCATAGGGGGGAAGTAAATTCTTTCCAACTGGGTACTCTTTGCTGGGTACTTGCTTCGGCTAAGACAGTTGTTCTCCACGTTTTTCTCGGCCTTCCGACGCGACGTGTACCCTGAGGATTCTATTTGAAACATTGTTTCGCGATGTTGTTGTCAGGTTTCCTCAAAGTATGCCCGATCCAACGCCATTTCTCTGTCGGATTTCCACGTCTATTTGTGTTTGTTTCGTTTTTTGCCACAACGTTCTGTTGGAAACGGTTTGTGGCCAACGAATGTTTAGGATGCGCCGGAGACATCTATTGATGTATGCTTGGAGTTTCCTGATGATGTTTACTGAAACTTTCCATGTTTCGCAAGCGAACAGGAGTACATATTTTACACTTGCGTTGAATATTCTTATTTTTGTGCGCAGAGATAGGTTGCTTGCCTGCCATATTTTTGAAAGCATCCCGAAAGCAGTACGGGCTTTACTGATGCGGGCTTCAATATCTAAATCGGCGCATCCATCTGATGACACGATGCTGCCCAAGTAATTGAACGTAGTCACCTCTTCAATTCGCATTTCTTCATGGACCATTGGATCTTGTGATGTGTGAGTTGTGCGCATGCTTTTAGTTTTAGCTGAATTTACTTTTAGGTTCGCACTTTTTCCAGTGTCATACAGCTTTTGGCACATATCGTTCAAACCTCCATTCGTATGTGACAATAAACACACATCGTCGGCGTAATCTAAGTGGCTGATAAGTTCGAAAGGACGCCACTGGATACCATTGCTCTCGTTTACACCCACAGCAGTAGTCATTATGTCATCCATTACTACTAAAAACAATATGCGTGATAAAATACAGCCCTGCCTTACTCCCTGACACACCTCGAAGCAATTTGTCAGCTATCCTCGATGTAAAACGCGACATCTTTCATCTTTGTAGGATTCCTTAATTATAGCTATAATTTTTTCTGGAATGCCTCTCCTACTAAGCGATTCCCAAATATACTCTCGGTTTACTCTATCAAAGGCTTTCTCAAAGTTTATAAACATGAAATTCAGCGGTGCTTTAAATTCAGTGGATTGTTCAAGAATTATTCGTAATATGTTGATGTGATCCACACACGAATGGCCGCTGCGAAAACCAGCTTGGTGTCTTTTGATTGTAGCTTCTATTCTGCCTTTAATTTTTTCGAGTATTATTCTAGCCTCGAGAAAAATTTCGAGAAAACTGAGAGTAGAGTGATACCTCGCCAGTTATTGCAATGATTTAGGTTACCTTTCTTTGGTATTTTGACAATAACTCCTTCCTTCCATTCGCTTGGATATTTTTCTTGTTCCCATATAGCCTGGAACAAAGGTAACAAAATATCGGCTGATACACCTGGATCAGCTTTTAGGAATTCGGCGGGTATCTCATCTACTCCTGCTGCTTTATTATTTTTTAAAAGGAGAATGCAATTATTACATAATTAATTTAATTCATCGTACAACCTTCATCTTTTACCCACATCTTGGAGTGGACACATAGATTATAGGAAAACTTGATGTTAAGTAAATTTGATTTAATCAAAAATCATTTATGAAAGTGCGCATTGATTTTCATTGCTCACTGTAAGTTTCTGTAAAAAGTAAATAATAATTAGACTAAAATTGAGTTGAAACTAAAATTGAGGGATGATTGAAAAAAATTTCGAAAATATTTCGTTCTGCTTTTTTTATTATTTTTTATTTCTGTTGGAAAAAATAATGTGAAACCACAATTCTTTATTTCTTTTTATTTATTTTATTTATTTATTTGAAATGTTTTCATGAATTAATTTATATAGTAAAATATTAATTACTTACAACCTAACAACAATACTACAATAATGTTAAAAATAAAAATGAAAATAAATTTTAGTTTCAATGAAATTGGATGGGAAAATTTTGAAAACAACAAATCAAGAAAAAATATTGTTTACATGGAGAAACAAATATACATGGTAAGAGAAAACAAAACAACGAATACACAAAGCTGTATACAGTCAACACTAACGTACACTATTGAGACAACAACGGCAGACACATCTAAATGAAACATGCGAACTCTGAGGCAAATTACATTTAGAGATGAGAAACATATAGCAACGAAATGAGGGGCGCATATGACATTCAAGATATTGTCCATTGAAGTTAATATAGACGAAGAAACTAGACGGACAATTTAAATTGAATGATTGAAGATCGACGATGGTAAATAATAAATGACCAAATAAATATGAAACGCTTACCAGGAATAACCCTATAAAATGGTATGAATATATGTCGTCATAACAAAATTAACGAAAAGATATATTGAAACAACAGCTACCAAATTTTTTTATATTTTAAATAGGAAATATTTTTCCTTTTTTTATTTTCCGTCTATGTGGACGTTTTTCTTTTTTTTTTCAATTTAAATGTTAATATTAAAATTAAAAATTAGACATGTTTTGACAACGTTGAAGTTGTCATCTTCAGTACACAGTCGGAATGACTCGTTCACATCTGACAACAGTGTGAATGAAAAACAACCACATAGACGAAAAATAAAAAAAGGAAAAATATTTCCTGTGGGCGTGGAAAAATAAAGTAGAAACTGCTAAAAAGCTACCAAATGCCCAATTTAATAATAGGAAGAAGAAGAAATTGTGATATGAATTAACAATCAAAGATTGATGAGAAAACTATAACCCTTTCAAAATAGTAGAATTGTGATGCAGTTCCCTTTGTCCCGTAAAAATCCGTATTTAAAAAATAAAAATTAATCTAAACTAAACTAAATATATTACTAAAAACGTAACAACAAATCAAAAACAAAATTTATCTTATAAACATCGTTAACTCTCAATCACTTTTTAAGGCCTTATCATATTAACCAAGACTTATATTACATATTTATTATATATATTATTAACTAAGTCTTATAAAAAACAAATCTTTCCCAATGACAACATCAAATGACCATCTAATTCTCAAAATTGACTGAATTTAGTAATTTACGTTTTGTTTTATGTATATCTGCAAGTTTTATTTTAATTGAAGACATTAGCATTAAAAAAAAAAAAAAATAATAATAATAAAATAAAATAAATTCAAGTTACATAATAATATTATTATCCCTTGAAGGCACACACATATTTATTCATACATAAGATGAATCTCATGCTGAGAAAATGTCATTTGTGGATAAAATGTTAATTAGTACAAGGTAGGTAGGTAGGTTGGTATGTATATAATTGTAATTGTTAATAATAACTATGGTAAATTGTACCTATAAATGAAATTAAACGAAAAATGTTAGAAATTAGGCTAATAACCATATGAAAAATGTTTATTACGCAGCTGGAGTCCTCAAAGAAGTTTATTTAACTCATGATCTATACACAATGGCAAAACAAAAAAATACAAAATTACACCTTAATTAATTTTTATTCATTCATATATGCAACCATAATTATTCTTTTTCTCTAATTTTCAAATATAGTTATTTTTAGCTATTATAATAAAAATAAAAAAAAATTTAATTAATTTTAACAAAAATGAAATTAAATTGTTACCATGAAAATTGATTAAATTTTCTTTAATGGTTTGTTGCGATTCATTGAATCTAATTTTCTTATCAACTTCCTTTATAACTCAACAGGATATTATTTTAGTTTGTGGTATTATTATAATAACATATAAGTGTACATAATATGTATAAATGATTTTACATTAAACTGAACATAAAATCGCAACTGAAACTGCTCTCGTTTAAAATTGTAGGGAACTCAAATTAATTGAAATATTACGCAAATTTTAAACTTGACGCTGATTAAAAAATTAGAGAAATAGCTGTCAAAAAAACAAATCTTAGATTAAAGAATTCTTTACATTTTAGTAACGTTGAGTATAGGAATGTGGGAAGAGATAGTTGTAAGAAAAGGTAGGATAAATTGCCGCTTATGCTATTCACTTTGTAAATCAAACACATACAAAATGTCTCATATATTAAAAAAACTAAAAAATTTGGTCAAATATCTCTACTTGAATTTTCTGATAATGACTTGATAACTATATTGTTCATATAAAGTTAATGTTGTTACTTATATAGAGATTATAAAAACTTAAGTATGGATTATTTACTTCACAGGGCGTCCCAGCTTGACTATGTGCATTTCTATTTCCTTGTAGATATCAACGACACGACAAGACAAACCACTTCAATGTAATGGTTTGTAAAATCTTTTTAATGAACATGTTCCGCTCCGCCATATTAGACTTAAAAGAGATTACATTCCTTATTACAGCTCAACAGTAAGACAAGTGGAAATAGATAGAAATGCAGCTTTTAAAAAGTGGAAGCTAACAAAGACCGAACTTGACAGAAGCACTTTCAAGAAACTTAGAAATAAGGTGAATCTACATGTACATATAACAAGCCGAGAAACAGTACTACAGTGAAAATTTAAATTGCAATAATTCACCTAAACAGTTATGCTTTAACTTGTCTTAGCAAAGAACTAAAATAGTATTGATGCTTTTGATGTGAATGAATGAAAAAGTCACTACGGGTAGATCAATAAAAAATGCGAATATAATAGTTCTTGGTCACTGGTGTCGATTAAGACATCTACAATGGTTATTATGTACAATAGTTATTTTGTTAGAACTACTATTATGTGGAACTCTATACCGAACTCCATTTTGCGCGTTAATAACATTAACAGGTTTACTGAGCTCAGGAGAGGGTATTTTAGAAATCATTATCAGAGACATTCAAATGTATTATTTCAGTTGGCAAACAGAATACATCATCTATTAAGCACATAAATTTTTATATATCGCATTGTATTTTTGTATTTATATTTATACATATATGTTTTATTTTTATTAATTTAGTAATTTAATCTAGAATCTAGTTATAGTTTAAGCACTTTATATTTCCACATTTTTAAATTTCCATTTGTTATTTTCTCTTTCTTTGTTTTTAATTTGTTCAGTTCTCTTAATTTTAAAAATTATGAATTTTATTTACATGCTTAAAAGATTAATCTTCTTATAGTATGTAGCGAAATAAATGAAATAAATAAAATAAATGTCTCTTCTTTGGGAATGCCTGAAGTAGAATGAATTTCGACATTTTTTGACCATAAAAGAATTTCGAAGAATTTTCAAATTAAACCTTATTCTATATTTTCATTGTGTAGGAGAAAACCTATTTGCATCTTCTCCCGTTTTTCAACGCAATTCAATAAAAAGTGCAACTAATGATTTTAGTTCCTTTAGTAAATGTCATTACATAAAGACCGGTTTTTGTGTTTTTTTTAAGTTATGCCAAACATTAAGTTTCAAACGATACCTTTATACACGAATGCACAGCTTGAACCGTACGCAAGTATATTTTTGCATTGGGGAAAAACGTTTGTTGGAATATGGTTCCACATTCGACAAAATTTTACTACAAACGAATATTCATAGCCTCGGCGGAAATCTTTAAGAAGTGACATTAGAATTTTTATTTCGTTACCAATAATACGACCCAGTGACCAAGTGAAGGAAGTTTTAATGAAAAATTTACCAAATCTATGAGAAGAAAACTTACAATCGCCTACACATAAATAGGAATTATATTCCATCTTCAATCGTATGTAGGCTTTATAGATGTTAAGTAGATTTTTGGATGCAAAGTAAGCCGCCGGAAGAAAGTTTTATAATTTGAAGTTCTCAGTTACCTAATACAATAAGAAACTGAAGTAGAAATTATTTGCTTATTAAAATAACCAAAAAAAAATATTGTGGTCTTTAGAAAAACTTATTCTATAGTTAGAGTAAAATTGTGTATAATTGTTAAAAATAGTCGAATATTTTCATTTTACTAAATATGCTTATCCAATGATACTTGTATTTTGTCTACTACTTGTATTTTGTCTACTATTTGGTCTACTACTATATTCAGTGTTTTGTACCTGACTAAAGAAAGAAATCTACTTTGGATCTGAATCTACTTTGGTTATGTTTTGAATGTTTTTCCAAGTTTGTCATATATAAACGTTGCAAAATGACTGCAAGTGATCTTATAGGGAACGTGGCGAATGCCTGTATTTCATTTGTCTGCAGATAATTTGCGTACATATTATCCATATACCTATACATATATATATATATATATATGTAACCAATATATGTACATGCGAGATTCTAAGATGTTAGAGTTAGATTCAAAATCAAGGTTCTACGCCGGCTCTTCTGAGGCAAATGTTGTATCGGCGTAGGACGTAATGACCATATCCCAAGAATAGCTGGAATTGATAGCTTTCCAAAAATATGTATCTTAAGTGGCACGTCTTATCCTTTAAGGACGAAAATGACATTTGAAAGTATCCTTGTTGTTTTGATATTTTTGTATAAAAGCCGTTATATCTGTTGATGTATTACATTTATATATAATATAATCTAGAAAGATAACTGTTTGGAACATATTTTAACATTTGTTTGATGATGATTGATTGGTGCTGTCGTTATGGAGATATTGTAGTTCAAAGTACATTTTGGAAAAAAAAATCTTAGTTTTTTTTCTTGAAAAACCAAATACCTCAAGATTTTACCATAAAACCCATCTAACATTTATATGTTGTTGGAAAGGTCTCTTTTTTTCTATAACTCATACATACATACTTTATATGCTCCAAACCGTTGAATTTCTAAAATATCTAACTGAATATAGATATAACGGTTTTTATACTAAAACATCAAAACAACAAGGATACTTTCAAATGTCCTTTTCGTCCTTAAAGGATGATGCACCACTAAAGATATATATTTTTGGAAAGCTAGCAGTTATATCCATCCTTGAGATTTAGTCATTAGGTCCTACGCCGATACAACATCTCCCTCAGAATCCCCTCTACGCTTTTTAAAGAATATATATATCAAATGAAATGGACTCAAATGAAATACACGCAAATGAAATACAGGCATTTTATAGTAACCCGATCTTATATATCCCGATTTTGCTGCTTGATTAATAGGTCTTTAGTTAATCTTAGAATAGTGACTAGTTAATAACGCGTGTTTTTCATATTTGCTCTGAGTGGGAGAGAAATTTTACTAAATCTCAATGCTACTTTTCATTTGGGTTGTTGATCAGTAAATAGGTTTGTGAGGAAATTCCATTGTAAAGTTCTTCTGCGTTTACCGAGTAAGTTAATGATGGTTTTTTCTAGATATTCGTTTACTCTCGGAAGTGTTATTATTCTATGAATCAGGTGATTGAAATATGATTCTATCCATAAGTTTTCTGTTAGTCTTTAGTTCTAGGGACGTTCTTATTCTGGTTAATAATAAGTCTAAGGAAGGAACCTTCTCTTTTTTACCTCTACACTAAACTGTATATTGCTATGAAGTCCGTTAAGATTAGTTAGTGGTATTTGGTTCTTAAAGTCCATGGACTTAAATTGCTAAAATTTAGGAGTTAAAATCCACGGACTTTAATTCACGACACTTTTTTTTATTAATACTTGATAGATTCAGTGGACCAAAAAAAGACTCGTTCAAGCTCTAATTATGCGACATTTTTTATACTGTGACGTTATCTTTTCAGATATGAAAGCAGGGGAATTGAACATATTACAAAAAATATTTTCAACGCTTGTACGCGATTTGTATGTATCTAAATTGTGACGTGCAGTGATGTATCTAAAATTATACTTGGCTTTATGTTTGAAAATTGATAAGAGTCTAACTGATAAATTAGTATTCGGAATGTACCTGAAATATTTGAATCTTGTGATTCCATGACACAATAGCCCATTAAGGCATCTATCATTTTATTTGAAAATTGTGATGCTTTGGAACTCTTTACCAAACAATATCTGTAATGAAAATAATTATAAAAAATTTATAAAGATCTGTAGCGAGTTCTTCATGGGTTCATTTTGATTTTGTGCAATAGTTAGTAGTTAGTGGTAAAAATAATATTAATAATTTTTTAAGTAATACTTGAATAAAATAAATAAATACCACTTTTGTTTTTCGAAAATAGTATAGTAAGTAGTCCATGAGCTGAATAAAACATTATATCCACTGGTCGTGAGTCTCTTGGTAATGTTCATCTCTTTTTTCGTTACAAAGCAATCTAAAACAGATAATTTAATTTTTTTTTTTATTGTTGTTGTTTTTCAAATTTCCTTAAATATTTGAAAAATTTTTTATTTTTAAACATTGTGATGGTCTTACTAAAATATATTTTAGAAAAAAAAAGCTAAAATTCATTTATTTAATGAAATAATTTCAAAAATTTATTTTGATAAAGATAATTTTATAAACAACCATGAAAAACACTATAGAACTTTATCTTTATCGAAGCAACGAAACGTGATTCACTGGAATATTTCATTAAAAGAAAACATTTCCAAAAGATATGAAGTATAAGTGTTGTCTTTGGTTTTTTGTTTTTTTTTTTTTAATATTTTTTTAAAAATTCTAGTTTTAAAAAATGTTTCGAAATATATTATATTGTTCTCATCCAACAGAGTTTTATTAATTTTTGACGAGTTTTCTCTTAACAATGGTAACTTTTCCACATGATGAACCCATTTTATATTTTCTTAAAGTTTTTCTAGTTTAGTTTTTGAAAAATGTTTATTGTTTTTTTATTTTCGAAAATTTTCGTTATGAAATCTCCTTATGATTTCTTAAAAATTCTCATATATACAACAAATAATAATAATAGCAATAATAATAACAATAATAATAATAACAGTAATAATAATAATAATATTTGCAATACATTGTCAGAATTAAGTTATTTGTACGCGACGAATTGGAAAAAAATATATAATGTAGCGTTGAATGGCGTACAATTCATTCACATACATAAATCTTAAATTAACAAAAAAAAAAAGACAATAATAAAAATAAAAGATTTCCTAAATTTAGGTAGAGTAAAAAAAATATACAACAACACTAAAAACAAAATATGAAAAATCATCACAATGAAAATTTGTTAAAAAAAATTCTCTAACAACACTAACGATAATATACTCAGTATGTACAGTGAAAATCAAAATTAAATTAACTATTTTTTATTTAACTAGTTTAGTAATAGATTTGAGAAAATTAAGGTTCACCCGGCATCGTTAATTTTATTGTGAAATTTAAATTATTATAAATAATTAGAATGAATATTCAGAAATGCGAAACAAACACTAAAAATGCGAAATATAAAAATAAAATTTGAACAAAACTTACTCCTTACTACAAAATAAAATTAATGGTTGATCTTCAGTATCTAGAACCTATAAATAAAACGTGTTGGAATGTTATTGATAAAAATATGAAATATTATTGCTGTGAGTAAAACTAAAATTTTCAAGCTTATTTAAGCTTATTGGTCTTTATCACTTAGAACTTTCGACTATTCTGGAAAATTGCTAACAGTAACTGGCTGTGTGGATAAATTTTCCGATTGATTTTAATCAGCTTCATAGTTTCTGATGTTTTTCAATCAAGACATCTGCTTTCTGCCAATTTTTAGCTTGCCTTCAATTCTTCCTTTGATAAGTAGTTGAAGAGTTCGTATTTGTTATTCTTTATTAAATGGCCAAAATAGCTTGTTTTTTCGCTGTTGATTACTTGAAACAGTTTTATCATTCCAAGAACGTCGACGTTTATAATTCTGTCGACGTAAAATATTCTCAACCAGAACACCATACTTAAACAACTTCTAATTTATTTTATGTTTTTAATTTCAAAATTCAACTTTCTCCCACCAATCCCATACAAAAGTACTAATCAAACTTATAGCATTTTAAATAATGCAATCGGAGTTTGATATTTATATCACGATTGCAATAATGTCCTTTTTTATATTTGCGAAATGATGATTTACAATTTCTATTCTACACCTGATCCTTTCATCCAGATTTTAATCCTCTTCAAGCCAACAATCAAATATTTAAAACTAGACCCTCTAGATTATAAATTTCACTATAACAGTTAACTTCGTCAACCAGATATTGCATACCATTTAGATTGTCAGTTAATCATGTAATATCGTCGGTTAAGTTAATATCTATAATTATAATTGACAAGCCTTTAAGGTAAGTGTAGTAAGTTCTTTTTATTAAACACGAGTGGTTTCTGCTATATCGTGCTAAGTCTATGTCAGTACGTAAATTACTGTTTTTTTAAAAACTTTAAATTTGACTTCAACTTGAAATATAATTACTCAACAGGGGCCCCTAGTAAAACTTTATAACGAACAAATAGCGATGGCAGGTTGTCTCCATTAATTTTTGTTTATATTTGAACTGCCTGGTGAGATTTATAGTTCAGCTCTGACACCAAAATTAGTTTTTTGAATATTAATTCTAATGCAATAAAATTTCGGATCAATTTTATAATTAGTAGCTAACAACGTTCTTCAATTTATCTTTCTTTTTTGCCGCTCGAAATAATTTGGTGAACCTTATTTCTCCTTGTACAGTGCCTATTGCTACGTAACACACATATTTCACATATTTCTTACTACTTTAACCCAACTTTTTCCCTCTAGATTTAATTAAAAATTATTTCATATTTCGCATTTCCTATAATGTGATTTAAATATGCTGTGTAAAGTGTGTAAAAAAAAAAGTTAGTATTCTTCATTGGTTTTTATAATTTCAAAATTAGACTACGACTACGATGTTTGTGTTTTTTTTTTCAGATGTTTTACGTTTAAAATGATTCATTTAGAGAATCTTAGCACATATTCGATTCGTATTAATTTTATTTGCACAGAAGAAGATTAAAATATAATCAGAAATTGGAGGGGTTGGTGGGTGATTACAATTTTGTCATAACGTACAGCTGTTAGCCATATGTCATTTTTGTTGGCATATAAAACGCTTCATTAATTGACAAGTTCCATGAGTAATTAGAAATACCAGAATCAATATAGTAATTAGAGTAATTAGAAACACCAGATAATAATTTGTGTATAATTCGAGTTGATACTACCTATTTACCTGGCTTATTATAAACTTATTAAATAGTTCATCATTAAAAATAAATTTACAAAATTATTTTCAATTAGTAGGACATCCGTATAGATTAAACCTGATTAGAATCCGAAAATTCAAAAATTAACAAAAACATGGGTACCCTTGGGTATCATTTTTTATTAGAATTTTCATACTTTTTATATTCACTGTATATAAATCAGGAGCTCATATATATATCGCGTCCTTTAAATTGAAGAGAATAATATAAAAAAAAAATTTAAAAAAAAAAGTGTTAAACGTGGTTTTCTAACATTATATTTCTATAATCTTAATGTATTTACCGCACAACTGCATCAGCAGCAATAGTATAGCAACAGAACTGCATTTTATAAATTTACACATTGTTCGTTGTTTATTGTTCATTGTTCGTTATTCATATATGCATTTATAGATATTAATATAATGATGATTGGATTTTATATACGTTTTATGTTATCATCCCTATATATTGTACAGTACCACACCGGAGATGAGAAAAGCATAAACTTAACCAAAAACATAAGAATGCCATCAGGATGAATAAAAAATGCAATAAGAAAAAAAAATTATAAGAAAAAATATTTTTTTATATATGTATTTGTGTATTATGAATTATGTGAAAGAAGTTTATTTTTGTAATACAGTATATTTATTAAGCCCATAAAACAATTGTCAGTTAAAAACTTGGAAAATCTTTTTTTGCATATAATGGAATTTAACCAAAACCTCCTCTTGAGCTTCACTGTGCAATTGTAATGCTACGCGTATGTTGCAATATTCGAATTTTAAATTTCCGGCAATTTGTAGTGTCTAGGAAAATATACAATGGAGCAAAATATTAACTAGAATCAAAATACAAAAATAACGAGAAAAAAATGTATATAATGTCTATCCGAAATATTTATCAACATCCGCATATAGCAGCCCTTTTCACAGAAAAGTGAAATATAAAAATGCCTTCATGAATCGAACCTTTAAACTATGGAACACCATATCATTTTTATATAACTTAGAAATTTTCAAAAGACGGATAAATAAATATCTTTGAAACTGTTCGTACATTCTTATTCTAATAATTATTTTCTGTTTTATTTTCTTTACATTCTTTTCTAATTTTGTTCATTATTTGTTTACTGTCCTTCTTTACTTTCGATCTTTAAAATGGTTTAAATTCTTTCAAGGTAGTTATAAGTCTTATCCCATTACGTTAGGCTCAATTCAAATTAAAAATAAGAAAAAGATATGTGATAGGTAAATATAAAACCGTATATACAAAACATCGTTATTGCTGTTGAAATTGCAGTAAAAATGAATAAACTCTGTATATAATGGGTAAAAATTAACAGACATACAATTGGATTCCAATTACGATCCAATTTAATTCCAATACAACTGACTTTTATCAATATCAATTAAGAAAATATGCTTAATAAAAGACTTAATAGTTAGGGATTTATTTAATGGTCCCGAAAAATTTTTAGTTGAAATATCAAGGATAATATTAAACTAGATATATGAAGAGATATTACAATACACCTAAAAGTCGCTCAGACATTGGCTGACTGTAAAAATCTTATCTAATCTAATCCTAAACGTGTGGTACAATTCAGAAAGTTGATAAATTCTGCTACCACCAAAATATTCTACACAACGATTCTTACACCAATATAATACAAGCCTAATAAACTTAACTATTTAAATATTTTCTTCTTTTTGTAAGCCCAAATATAATCCAAAGAACTTATTCTTTCTATTATTTAAAATCTATTTCCGTTGTTGTCTTTGAGACGAATATTGTCCCGAGTATACGTTTATCGATATTTCGTCTCTCTAACGATTTACACTAAACCTTCGAAATACTTATTAGAAATTCTAAAAAATTTCAAAATTTCATCAATTTTCAAGATGAAATTGTAAAAAATCAACCAGAATTTATCATTAAATTTGGATTTAATTTCAAAATTTCATCTTGAAAATTGCTTTTAGGGAAGAATACTTTTTGTAAATTATTTTAAAGCAATAACAACAATAAGACGAATTTTCTACCATTACCCTTACTTCATATTTTGAAACATAGCTACCTGAATTCAAACCAAAAAAATAAAATAAAAAAAACACCAAAAAATTTTAAAAATCATTGCTTCAACTAAATCAGTAAAACCATTACCGAACATCAGAAAAATATTACACCAATGAACATTTAAACAAACATAAATAAATATTATAAAATAGAGTACACTAAAGTGCATTGATTTAAGGGGACCGGAATTTAGGAAACGTTTTCGAAAAATAATTTCGACGACTAATTTGCTTACCCTAGGAACTTTCAATTCAATTAGAAAATCCCCAAATCAAAATTTCTAATTATAGAATTCCCAAATTCAAAATCCCCAAATTCAAAATGTCCAAATACAAAATTTCCAAATGCAGAATTCTCAGTTACAAAATACTCAACTTCAAAACATCCAATTACAAAATCCCAAAATTCAAAAATCTTTCTGAAAATACCGGCAAATACATATTTTATCGATGTAGCGATAAACGACTATCAGATTTTACTGAAAGCTATAAGAACAAATCTGATACAATGTTTAACGTCGGCGACTACTGTGACTGTCCCCAAAACGTTTAAGTGTATCAATTCGCACTACTACATCAAATATCTCCAACTTATCCCCTATCCCTTAACAATCGATTTTTTTCACTTTCCGTTTTTTCTTTTCTAGGCATTACTAATTTCGAATTTGTTATCGATTCGATTTTAAGATCTCACTAAATTTTACTTAAACAATAAATTGTTGTTCTTCTTTTTCTATGCATCCACTTGGAAGCAAAAGCCTTATTTGGGAATCGTTAAACAGATCCGCAAAACAGATTATTATAACGTTACTATTCCACATTATCTGGACACCTATCGTCTAGTAGAAGCAAACAAATTCTTCACCCACGAGCCATTATCTTCAGCTACCACAACATAATAAATTCCAACCCAAACCAAAAATGCAAGGTGTAACAAACAAACTTCTAGATATTCATAGAATAACTTACAACTATGAGTACAATTATTCTTAGCAAGCTTGCAATAATTTGATTGTCATTTGAATGTTATAGATCACATCGTCGGTTTTTAAATACATAAATAAGTAATGTGACAAAATCTGAGGTACCCCATACTGCCCAGCGTATAATCAAATTTACATAAATTTATTTATTTATTTTCATAATTAATGAATACAATTCTTCTACATTCTCTACAAGTGAATTTGTCTTATTTTTTGCTATCCCTAATGTATAAATCCTTAGTGTATATTTTGGTTTCAAAAATGTACCACCAAGTAATCACAGATAAAACCGTCTGCATTGCATTTGTATGGCATACGCGGATTTAAGAAGGAAAAAAAGAATCCCGACAAAAAAAAATTTCAAAAACCCAAGAAATCCCATCAGAAAAAGGATTTTTATATTTTGCCTTTCTTTCTTTCTTTAAATGTACATACATGCATGAATGTGTATGTGAATCAGTACCGTACAACTCAGTAAACTGCAGAAAAAAAAATTATTCAAGACACGTAAATTCTTAAGGTAATAATCAGCCAAACTTGTACGATTTTCCTAAACCAATTTCTATTTAGTATTGTTTGATTCTCAAATGGTAAGAACAACAACAACAACAACAACAAAAATAATAAAAAAATGAGAACAAAATGGGAACAAAAAATACTTCCTTTCGTCGTTTTTCAAATCGTTTTTACCGTTTATTATTAGATATAGAATTGTGTAGAGTAACAAACAAAACAAAAAAACTGTTACGATCTTAAGATTCCAGTTTTTTTGTTGTATTTTTGTTTTTGTTTTTTTTTTTTTTATTTCTTTTTTGTAAGTTTTTATATAAATATGCAACTTGTTAAAAAAATTGTGGCCATTTTTAAGAAATGAATGCTTGCTTGGAGAGAAAAAAAAATGCTCTTACTGGAAAATGAAATAAAATATGTTCATTCAAGGTAACAGTAATAATCGTAGTAAATAGTGGAAAACCAAAAAATTTTAAAACCAACAAAAAAAAATGAACTCGAAACAAATAACAATGATTAAGGAAATCTTTGAAAAGTTTTGATTTTCTGTTTCGTGTTCTTTATTTGCAAACAATTATTGGTTTGTTCCAGTTATGTATGTTAGGGTTGATATTTTGATGGGTAATGTTTTAAAATTAATAAAAATTGACGTAAATAAATAATAAAAGTGAGATTGTGACAGGTAACAATTTGTGAGAATTCGTGATTTATTTTTTGTAGAACATTACTTTAATGGACGGTTATTAATTTAAGGTAAACAAAGAATTTTTCAAACTCTAAAAACATAACAAATTTGTTGAGCATTGGAAAATTAAAGAAAATAAGCAAAAATTCATGTAAAAAATTCATGAGAAATTGCTATAAGTGGGAGTGGTATATTTTTTCTTGTTCTAGAAAGACAATTAGGAGTAGATTACGTTTTTTTAACGTCACGGCTTAAGTAACCTAAAAATTGTTACTTTTTGTTTTAGAGGATTTTTCATTTAAGTTAGATTCTAAATCTCACCCGGGTGGAAGTCAATCAAATTTTTGATTTTTCAACTAAAAATATTTTTTATTCTGTTTGAAAGTAAAGCTTCATCTAGAGCTTAGAAGCTTAGGTAACTGCAAGAGAAGATCTCAAATGTATCTTTATTGTCCAAAGCGTTGCATTTGCGACAATGAAAATTAAAAAGAACACCTAACTTGGTTAAACGGCTACCAACGGGTCTGTAACCGGTTTTAAACACTATTGCTTCTAATATTGTACGAAACTGGGTTTAAACCGTGACATCAAAATTGAAGTGAAAACGCCAAATTAACAATGTACTGTGGTCAAAATAGTTTTTAAAAAAAATTTATAACGTTTTGAGATCGCAATGAAAGTTTTAAAAAAAACTACTGAAATCTGAAAAAAACTATTGATTGGATATACATCCGAACGGTTTACTATTACTGCTACACTATACAGATCAACGTTTGAAAAGAGATCAAAAGCTGAAAAGATTTCATCCAACATGGTCAAGCAGAAGATTTATGAATAATCTAATGATAAATCGTCACCAGCTCTGTCATGTAACTTCGGAATCAATCACTTGTAAAAAAAAATAAAACCAAAACAAATTACTGAATAACATCTAATAGTGACATAAAATTAAGATTTAAATATAAAGATTGTAAAGTTAAATACTTAATAACGAAAAAAAAATATTACATATATTACATATATTACATTTAACGGGATACAAAAACAAAACTTAATATCCTCCCAGCTTTTTAAACAAAATCCAAACTTGCCAATTTTTAAAATAAAAAATTCTAATTTTTTTAATTTAAAAGCTTGTAAGTTATAAACACAGAACTTATAATATCAAATCCAACAACTGAGACGTATTTATTTAATCTATTTTGTTAAAAGCTAAATTAACTCTGCTCATCTAAATTTTAAACCTTAGCTCTAATGAGCACAATAGTATTTGTCTATTTTATGTGAAATCTGAAACAATTCTGAGCACCGTACATTTGTATGACATTTTTTTAAGAACTTGTATAATTATGATTAATTGGTAATTGAAATATCCAGTAACAAACTAAAATACTATAGTACTAAGCATCACTAGCCCTTAGCTATTACGATTAGTTAATACGATTAAACCAAGTATTGACCAAGTATAACTAGTATTTTTTCAGTCACCTAAAGGATATTATACGAAAACTGCAAGAAAAACAATAACAGAGATTCAATAAAATAGATTTTTGTACAAACTTCAAAAACTCTGACAAATATAAAATTATGTCGAGTCTTAAAAATTATAAAAATGGTTAGTTCCATAATTTTTTGTTTTGTAGTAATTTAACATTTCTTTTTATTTTAACTTATTTGAATTTAATTTTTACAAATTATTTATTAAATTTACTAATGCTTAAAATAAGTAAAGAAAATAAGCAAAATAATCAAATTTTCAATTTGTTGGTTCCATTAGTCCAAATTCATAGCCAGCATTTTTTCTGTATATATATATATATATATATATATGTATACATACATACATTCAATACTTTTATTTTATAAATCATTTTCCAGTTTCCGCTTTCATGATAGCACAGCAGTTTATATTATAAGATTTATAAATATCACATATAAATATATATACATATGCATATACACATATCTATATACAACATAATAATATAATGTAGAAATATTTTTATTTTGAAATTACTTAATTTTTGATAGCTTTTCCACTTTTCTATAAAACAAAAAAAAAATTAAATAAAAATTGCCATATGGCATTTTTTCTATCTACAATTTAACTGAAAGTCATTAAAAAAAGATTATTACAAATACAAATACATACATATACATAATATATAACCTGTATATTTATATAGATGGTTCCAAGAATGAAAAAAGGGATATAAGATTCCCGTTTTGTACAATAAAGATGAATAAGTGCCAGCGACTTTAGGGAGCAAAGTTATATGAAAACATACTCTATACACACACAAACATACATACATTTATTATATAAAATAATAAAACATTCTTCTCATAAATAAATTTTTGACAATTCTCATTTTCTCAATCCAAGAAAAAAAAACACAAGATACAAAACAACGAACATCCTTTTGTAAAATGCAAGACCGTTAAATTTTAGTTATACATGCGACGAGTATTACAGTTATTATGTGTGCGGCTCTATTAATTCTTGGATTTCTTTTGTCTTCAATTTTTACTTTTTTTTTATTTAATTTTTTTTCTTATACAGTAAAGCTTTAATTATCTTACTTTCAATCATACGAAATATACATTTTTCAAATTCGATATTATCCTAACCAAGTTAATATCTGGAACTGTCCAACATACTCCCTTCGAATGTCTGTCAGTTTTGAGCTTTAGTCAACCATCTAAAATGTGCCGTCAAAGTATATTTTATGAAAATGTGAACAAAGATATGCATTAAACCAAATCTTTCTAACTGTAAAAGGAATATTACAACACAGATAAATTTTTTTTATTCGCAAGAAGCTGTGAGACTTAAAAAAATCGAGAAGTAACTAAATGCGATAATTTTTAGTTGAGCAAATAATATCAAGTTGCGTTATTATTGCTGAGAAAAGCAATAACTTATTGAATTATTGCACTCGACTAAAGTAATGAAAGTATCACCGACTCTTATATCTTCAAAAGCGGAATAAAAGAGTTTCAACAAATTAGAAGGGTTTTCAATAACTCTGAAGGTTTTCGTAAGAATAAATTCACAATAACCACAATCTTTGTGTTTCGACAAATAATAAAGTACCAGTGTCTGTGTCATCAGTGTCTAAACATAGCGTCTTTTTTGTTTCATGAATAACGAGACAAATGAATTTAATTGCGTTAAGTTAAATCATATTATTGCAATATAAAAAACATTCTAACTGAAATAATCAAAATTGCAACAGAGTTTCAAGCTCGAATACCTCAACGTAATTACTAGCCAATATCATAATACATAATGTAATAACGAATCTCTGTCTTTATTACTTTTCAATCTAGGTAGGTGAGGTAGGTAGAAGAGAACATTCCAGTTGCTTCTGAAAAACCAATTAGCACATAATTGTCCGTTTCTGATACCACAACTCGAGTGATCTATTTGTTGTTGTTGGTTGGTTTGGAGGATAACTCTCATATTATAACTTTCCCAACGAACTCACTACTAGAGCCACCCTGTGCGATTGAGAAGGTTTATCAGATCGTCTTTCCGCAATAATACATATATTGCTTAATTTAAATTAAATTCAAATCAAATCAGAAGTAAAAAATGTAAGACGCAGATTTTGAATCTATGAAGTAGAAATAAACTTTCTATATTTCACTGCTATTTCACCACAAAATGGCGGACAGGATTCATATGGATCACATCATTGATAAGATCAGCGCCATAAACTCGCATATATTCTCGTTTAATTAATTTTATATGACACAATTTAATATGACACAATATGAGCCACTCCTACTTTTTACTATATAATCACTTCTTCAGTGGTCACTTAGTCTCATCAGTTTAAATAAACGAGGTTCTACTGTATTTTTTATTTTTATTATATAACTTTATTATATAATTTTTATTTTCTTTTTTTTTTTTAAATCTGCGAAGAAAATCCTTTAAACCAATTTATAATATATACTGGTGAACCGCTGTTACAATAGTTTATCGTCAATATAGAAATTCAATTAACTTTTTATTTTTATTTACTTTTATTTTTTTTTTTTATTCCATAGGGTCTTTAATTAGTTACTTAATTAACTATGATTTTTAGATATATATTGCCACAAGTTATTCATATTTTTTCTTGATTCTTCCTCAATTGTTCTAAGTTGTCATCTAAATATAATTTACAATATTAGTAAACAATTATAAGTTTGATACCTTCAATTAGAATTTTAATTAATAGTCTAAATATTTGATAGAAGAAAAGTGTAAGTATATTTTGATATGAAATCCTGATCAAGTCATTTTGTAAATTGTTGTTTTTCAAACAGTTATTGAGAATGTAAATGAAAGAATTCTGAATTACAATGGTCATCCTTACTTATGTAAATTCTATTTAGTTATTAAGTATTTTAATGTGTCGTATTGAAATACATAAACTATATTCAATTTTATTTCCCTTTAAATCAACAAAATACAAAAAATCCATCTAGCATCTAAATTTACAAATATTTAACTAATTCAGCTAATAAATTTTTTTAATTCGGCTTAGAAAAATCTTAAAATAAACTAAGCCAAATGCATGCTGTTAGTAGAAAAGTAAAAGTCATAAGTTAATACCTATATCAATAACTATACAGTAATTAAAAATACTTCAAAAAGTTAGGCCAAACTATTAATCAAGGTTAAAAAAACAACAGTTGTTAGCTAGTCTCACTTCATAATCATTTTTTTACAGTTAAAACACTTAGTTTTCGATCAAAAAGGTTAGAAATAGAATTTGCTTCACAGAGCATTCTACAGTGATAGACTCGAATCTACCATATTCAAGGGAATGTGGAACGATTCAACGATTCTTTCAACCAAATAATTTGAAGGGGCTTTATTCTTGCCGAAAGGATATGATGAATAAACGAAATATCAGCAATTACCCGAAGATCAGACAATGACTGTAAGTCAATGAGTATAAGACGGTTGGAGTAGGGTGAAAGCCACAATGAATCATTCCACGAAAAATTACTCAAAGCCAAACGTAAAAACTTTCAGAATTTTCTGAACCGATTCAATTCGTTTAATGTCAGTAAAATAATGTGGGGAACATACTTAAATGGCATATTCAAGGGTAGGTCTTACATATAATAACTTAAAGAAGAATTGAATTTGCTCACTATTTTATAATAATGTAGCTTGAAGAAGCTTAGTTTAAAGTCAATTGTTAACCCGAGGTCTATAGTAGAATTTGCTCTCGAACAGCCATTCAGTTGGTATTTGAATCAAACTGTCCGAGCAATATTTCTACTGGAAAGCTGACTTAGCATTTAGAGTGTTCAATTCCATTTTTTGAACACCAAGAAGCGAAATTGTTTATATTATATTGCAGAGTTAAACAATCCGATGGGAAAGATATAGTAACAAGCTACAATGTCATCTGCAAAGCAAAGAAATTTAAAAAAAGTTATCACTTTAGAAGAATCAATTATTGAAAATATAAAACTAAGGAGTCCTATATATGATTACTTTGTCGAACTCCAAAAGACGCTGAGAATTCATCAGAAATCAGGTTAGAAGAGAGGTCAGACTCAAGCCAATTGAGACTAACAAAACGAAAAACTTATTAAAAACGGCTTACTTATGTTTTCAGTAAAGATGGCGTCAATTTGAAAACCATTATCGGCAAAGTCAACCATCTTAGTAGTTTTTTAGCTACCTTTTTGAAAACCATGTTGCTCAAAACAAGTAAAACGTTTACAATAATCATATAAAAAGTTAATTATTTTTAATTGTCCTAATCATAAAAAAAAATAAAAGTAAAAATATATTTTTTTCTATAATCAACGAACGAGGACGATCAAATCAACAAATACATAATTAAATAATTCAACTAAAATACATAAAAAATATTAATTTTAAGAAAATTTTAATTCAGCTGACAAAAAATTTATGATAAATACATAAATAAATCAACTGACAAATAAATTTTAATTCAGCTCACCTAAACATTAATTCAGCTCACTGAAAAATTAATTCAGCTAACATTTTTAATACAATTTCAAAATATAATTAATAAACGTTTTTAAATATGTAAAAATGTAATAAAAAAAACAAAAATAAACTTAAAAATTAAAAACAAAAAACTCGAAAAAAATACGGAAATATAAACTGGTTCATAACACCTAAACTAAATAATTTACTATATACAGTCATTTGAAATTCAATTCATTTTAAATCTTAGAAATAAAATTTTAATTTGGAATTCATTTAAAAATTTGCTGAAGTTATTGAATTGCAATTGCATATTCATAACATTTTTGACGAATTTACTTTTTTATTGCAAATAACTCTCTAGATTGAATACAAAATGGAAACAAATGAATAACTTACTATTTTAAAAGTAAGTCCAAAACTAAAGTCTTAAACTATCACACAAGTTGAAATTATTATGGAAATGAACATGAATAAACTTAAAAAAAACGAAACAAATTTTTATTTTGAAATCGAAACAAAGAAATAAATTACGTATAAAACGAAAATCTATTAAAAATGAAGAAAAACTAAAAAAAATCTTATTGCAGGGTTCCTAATACATTTATTCGAGTATTATGAAATAAACCCATAGTAGAGTTTTGAATTTATAGAAAATTTTATTTTATTCAAAAGGTTATACGTAAATGTTTATAAAACATGTATAATGTAGCATTAATGATCTTTAGAGCAGACCTCAAACATAAGAAAACTCAACATAAAAAATCGTACGTAAGTCCTATTACAATCTTCGCCATGAAACTCAAAGCAGCCATGTCAGTTAACAAGCGAAAAATCAGGACAACTGAAATGAAATGTTTGATAATCATTAGACAATGGGACCATGTCTGGACTGAGAATATAAGAAGAACATATTATATCAAAAATTTAAAAAATTGTGGGTAATTAAATGGGTAAAGGGTAAAATAAAAACAGAATGAAAGAACCAAATAAAAATAATTAATAAAAAAAAATTTGCCAAAATTGTTTTAAAACCGCATCAAGTGATCATCGACTATCAGGATGTACCGCCGAAAATACAAATTCAATGTTGAAGCTCCTAATCACAAGAGAGTTAGATAACAGTTCATGAAGAGATATTGAAAAAGAACAGGATGTAGTTCTATAATACAAAGAAGAAGAAGTCAAAGAAGTATCCTATGGCTGACATAAAGACTTTATACATTAGAATAACATTGTGCAAGGTATCAGATATCTTGCACAATGTTATAATGGTATGCTCCGAAATATATCCCATACTGTTTGGGAAAGGTTTACTTAGAATACGTATAGTTTGGCTTTAGTCAAGGGTAATTTTTATCTCTTGTCTACATCGATCTAATTATGAAAATGAGTAGTAAAAATAAATATGCTTTTCTTTTTCCTGCATATAAGATACAAGTAAGTTTTGGGATCAGCAACCAATTCAATATCCTTTTCAGATTATATAAAGCCACAGAAGGTGATGCATTTTGTTGTTAAACATATCAAACTGGAAGATAAAACTGATTTTAGACTGAAATAATTATAAAATGCAACATACCGGTATCTTGGGTTTACAATTAGATCTCAACATGTCGCAATACTACATAAATCGTGTTAGTCCCTAGCGCTCTGCTCAACACAAAAAATAAATAAATGTACGTCTCCTTAGTAGAACAAAGATCAAATTAAGTTACATATAGTCTGAACAATAAGCATTTAAATACGTTTTTCGCATCTCGACTCCCCCCCTGGTCCAGGTGTATATTTTTCATGATATAAAATGAGTATGTAAGAATAATAAAAGTTTCTCCCCCTCTAATATTTTCATAAAAAAAAATATAAAACTAATTTTAGAACAATATTTACTTTTTAAAATTAAAAAATAATGGCCTTAATTACTGTTGACATTATTTCCAAACACTATTTACATATAAAAATGTATATATATAAAAACAAAATATAAATTTTTTTTAAGAAATCCTTCAAATATAATAGAAAATAAATAAACGTAAAAAAAGCTGCTCTCTTCTAAATTTATGGCCTTGTCTTGGCTTTATTGTTGTACTTCCAGTTAAGTTAAGACAACCAACAACGTTTCTCGTAAGATATTCTCTTTCCATGTTTTCTTATTATTTTTTTTTTTTATTTATTTATTTATTTCAAATATTTTTCTTTCACTTTATTATTGCTTTTACTTTATTTAAACTTTAGTATACTAACAATTTTTTTTTTTTTTATTTATTAAAAATTTATTTATTTTTTTTATATTTTATAATTTTTTTTTTTTATTCATTTTTATATTCTCTTATCCATCTTTCAAAATATAAAGGACATAAATTTCTTTGGCAATCTTGAAAAATACAAAAATATAGCAGCACCCAACAACAACAACAGCAGTAGAAAGAAATTACAATAAAGAAAAAAATTGTTTTTACAATCCACAATCTACAAATAATTTTCTATTCAAGATGAAATAAATACTTGAGAAACACCAGCAACAGCAGCATCAACATCAGGCACCCTCTAACAACTAATTTGCATTGAATGGTTCTATACTTTTCGTGTTTTTTTTTTTTATTAAATTTTTTAATTTTTTTTTTTTGCTTTTTTCAAGGATATGCTCTAAAATAGCCATATAAAACTAACCTCTTCAATAAAAAAGAAAGATTCCACTTCACTTTGATGAATAATTTAATATGAAAAATTAAAGCCAAAATTGAAATTTTTTTTAAATTAATTTTATTTTTTATATTTTTTTTTTATTTAAAATTATTTTTTCTTTTTGTTTTTGTTATTAAAGTTAAATATTTTTGAAAAAAATTGAATATTTTTTGTGATTTAAATCTTATATGACACAGATCTATATAAGTAGTATGTGCTGTTCCACTTTAATTAATCAAAGATATTTTTCTGCCGTTATACTAATGATAAAAGGTTAACAGAGGCCTCTTCAGAACTGACAAGCTTTTTCATCGAGCACCGCTTTGGCTTTTATTAAGAACGTGTATATAAAATTTAATAATATAATATAAAATTTATTATGAAAGACGGTGAAAATCATGCAAAAAAAAGTCCCCAGCTCCAAATACAATATTCCCAAACGAAAATGTCAAAGTCAAATTGCAAAAAAAAATCGAAGAAAATTGAAGATTTTTACTTATATTTAACTAACAATTGATAAACAACTTTTAATTATAGTAATATTCTCTCGCTTACTACTCCTGATTTACATATTCCCAGCTTTAAGAAAAAGCTTCAAAGAGTTTCACCATTCTATATGTCAATCATCTTTCAACTTAACTTTATTTAATGATTTTGTCTGTTTTTAAAATTTTGAAATGATTTTTTCTATTTTCTCCATACCAATGTGGAGATCTCACTCTTAACGGATTTCATTCTAAAATTTGTTGACAATTTTTCTTAATATGTGGCAGATCCATTTGTACTTTGCTTTTTTTTTATTTCACGTGCTCCGGGTTTTTCGATACATATTACACAACAACCTTTACACAGGTTTACTCTAATTGGCCACCAAAACCGTTAGATAGAACATTACATTTTCTAATTTGTCTTCTGCTATCAGCCATGGCTTACAGCCATTTATACTTACAGTATTACTTTAATGTTTAAGTGATAATACAAAATTCTTTCAATAGAGGGTATTACTATGCTAACAAGATAGTTAAAACTATCGACACTCCTTTGTTTCTATTCATGTTTATTTTAAAAATTAAATTTTGTTTACATTGATTTTAAAACTGCCATCATGCTTGACTGATGAAATTTTATAATGATATTTATTACTACACAGTGTATCCATCCCTATACTTGCTTGTCACAGCTTTCCCATCAATTATACAGCAGGTTTTGAAATCACAACCTTCGCCGATGGCCAAATTCTTTGAGCAACGCATAATTATCCTACCGTACCGTTTCAAAAACCAAATAAAAAATTAAAAGAAATGAATTTACTCTAATAAAATTTGGTTGTCTCCATTCATTCTGAACAATATTATATTGTTATTCTGCAAAAATAAAATATGAAGACATTTGCCAATTTGTCCATTTGCCAAATATATTGAAATTATAGTAATATTAAATTGAAATTAAAAAAAAATTCCAAATCAAAAATAATTTCTTCGTCCAAAAAAAAGAACATAAAATAACGGGTTAATTAATTAAAAAACCAAAAAGAAATCACATATATTTCAAGTGGTTGGTTTAAACTTATAAATTCGTCTATTTGTTTTTATTTAAAATGGCTGAATCGCATAATCAAAATGTTTGCTTTCTTATAAGCTCTTAGCTGTATTTTTAACGATTTCCTAAGTCTTCGTTAAGCGATCCTTCTCTAACAGTACATGTATCCCTCTCAATATTCTTATTTATGTTGTTCTGGCTGTTTATTTAGACAGTTAAAAGTATCTACTTCCGGCGCATAATGGAAAAAAAATTATTCAAATTTGTATAAGAGTATTTGTAATGTATTTATGTATTTGTGTAAAGGCATCTGAAGTGTGTAATGAAAATGAGTAAGTTGTAAGAAGTTCAGATAAATATAAGCATATGGTTTTATAATAACTTACATTTCAAAAAAAGCAAATGGGTCAACCAATTGATTTCATGCAACATGCGACAACAAATTGTATTTCCTTAAGAGGTAATTGTGCTCAAATCATGATGAGACACCAATATAATCTTGGCTGTAATAAACCGTACTTCGAATTTGAAGGTGTCGTACGAAATATCGAAATAACAGAATCGGAAATAGAGTCTGCCTCATACGTAAGAAAAATACCGTACGTTGTTTGACACAAACAAATTGCGAAGTTTTCAAAACCCCAGCCTATATACCCTAGTGATGGGGTTGTAGAACAGTGATGGAAGACAATTATCTCATAAAAAAGCAATTATAAAAAAGTAGACAATCTTGCACGATGCAATTTGCTTTAATATTTTTGTTAAGCAGTATATATCTTATCTAAGGAGAAAATTGAACCGATCACAACATTAGGAAAAACAAAGTGGTGGGTGTCAAATTGCGAAAAATAGTAAAGATGACAGAGGAAAAAATAATTTGATAAAAAATTTAATTTAAAATATTTTTTAAACTTTTCATTAATAAATAATAAATTATATAAAATTAATAATTTTAAACAAATGTCATATAAAATATTCATTTCTTTTCCGTTATTTTTTGTTTTTATTTTTTCGTTTTTGCTATTAATTTTTTTTTTTTTTTTTTAATTCATAGCAGCAATTTTCATCCATATTTTTCTAATACATTTTTCATATAGATATTTAAATTCCATAGATCTATATGTTTATATTAAAATTATTATGCTCAGAAAAAAATAACAAAAATAAGAAAAGAATTAAAATTATAAAATATAGAAATGTCTAAATTGTTTCTATAATTTTTTAATAAAGAAACAAAAATTGTTTTAAAATTGTTAACATTTTTAATTAAAACTTTTTTAGAAAAATATATGTTTGTATATAAGTATATACGCGTACACACATACAATGAAATAATAATTTTTTTTTTTTTTGTATTTTAACCTATGGAAAATATTCAGGCTAACATTGCCATACATTTTCTGATATACATACTTATAGATATGTATATATGTATTATATAAGCGCACACATAATAATATTTTGCAGTATATCACCCGCAGCGTGCCAAATATTTACAAAAGTGCAACTTTATGTTGGTTCAACTAGATGAAAAGTTGTTCTTTTTTTTCCAAAAGTTTTTAATTTTTCGTTGTTTTTTTTTTTGTTGTTTTTTTTTTTTTTTTTTTTTTGTTTCATGTTTATTTTTAATTAAACTTAGAATATTTATTTTTCTTAAAGCAAAAATTGTTTTAAGCTGGAAAATATATATATATTTTGTTTCATTTTTTCTTTTTGTTATTGTTTCAATATTCTTTTTCAACTGAAAAAAAAAACAACTACAGTAAAATATTAAAAAAAAAACAGGAACAAAAAAAATTATTATGTTCGCATCTCATCGTAATCAAAAGAGTTTTTTTACTACTACACTATTTTTAAATTTAGTACCACAATTTAATATTTATATTATTAAATATTATGTTAGTAAACAAATTATTTTATATACGAAAAAAGAGAGTAAGGGCTCAAATCCCACAGATCGCGATTACTATTTAAAGGATAACAACTTACTGTTCGCTTCATACACAACATGCACTCATTATGTGTTATTTATTGTATTATAAACCAACATCCGGATGAGGGGAATATGGTATTAGATTAAAATTTACACATCAGACAAAATCTAAGATTAAATTTAAATTTGATGAAAATGTGGCATGTAATCTGGCACTAATTTAATAAGAAAAGTAGATATTCGTCCTATTAATTTGATCAGTTTTGTGGAAAATATTTTTTCACGAATTCACTGCAATCAGTTGACTTTAATTTTTTGGATTATTGATATGCAGATTCTTTTTCGCCAATATTATTAGAAATATATTTATATAAAATTAATATTTAGTAAATCTCAGTTTATAATACTACAAAACTCACAAACACATTTAGTCTTGATACTTCATATATTTATGTTAAGGCAATTCTAGAGGTTTTTTAGGTCTGGTAAAGCAAACTTACCACCATGAATCAACAATTGGAATATTTTTTTTTATGTATTTAATTCTACTTGCTAATATTTCGCTTTTTCGAAATAAACATTTTTTTGAACTTGAAGCTGCCAGCATTTTGAATGAACTTTTATGTTGGATGGAATACATTTTATGAAAGTATTATTTTTTTTATATTAAAAATATTGTCACTTGATTTAAAAAAACGTGGATATGAACATGGTATAAATTTTTTTTATGTAAGCGTGTATGCCTTACAAATTCTAATTCTAATTCACTAAATCAACACCAAATTGATAATTTTTTGACAATTTAAAATGTCCAAATACAAATACAAATATAGGTATAAATTAATTTTATCTTTGATTTATATATTTTCAATAATTAGAATTAGCTGTGATAAATTAGAAACATTCCCATTTGACTATTTGAAAGACACAAAACACGAAAATTTAAAACCTTTTTAATCGGTATTTTTTTATTAGTTTTAATTAATTGTTTTCATGACCTAACAAAATTTTATGATGTTTTGCTATTATTCATATTTATTTTATTAGTGTATTCTTTATTAGGTAAGAATTTGAATATACTTTTTGTTTTTATATGATTTATTTGAAATAAAGTACTAACTGCTCACGCAAAAAAATTATCATTTTTTATTTATTTTTAAAATATTTCACCGGTAATTTTTGCGGTAATATTTTTAAACAGCTTCATATTTATATTTTTTAGATCCTGTCACGACGACTACTAGTTGCTTTTATTCACCGATGTGGAAAGTTTTACATACATTATTAGCGTATTAATACTTGATATTAAATGTAGGTACTAAAAAACTTAGGAAATCAATTAATGGATGGAATAATTCAAAAATCAATTTTCTGACGATAAAAATCTGATTTAATAGATTCATCAACCTATACTAATTGTAACACATAATATGGGCTGTTATTTTCTATATTTTAAAATAAATCAAAATGTATTTGGAAATATTTTGAAAATAAAATTTTATTTTTCAATCTAAAACGCCCACTCAAAAATATAAAAGAACAACAAAAAGAAAAATTATCAACCACAATTAATAATTACTTCTGCAGTTGTGTTGTTGTTGTATTCAAATACACCCACACCACATTTGAAAAAAAAAAAATTAGAAAACAAATAACAAAAAACGAAACATGTTTGGATAACCTAGACAGAAATTTAATTAAAGTTAATTTCTTAGACAAAGTAGAGAGAATTTTTTGCATATTTCTGAGAAAATTTTATAATGTTTGAAGACAACAGTGTCAACATTTTAAATTGAAATTCTTCAAAGTTACCATTTTTTTTTAACTTTTACTTCTTCATTATAAGATTGCATTAATTGAAATTGAATCTAAAATTTAAATAGATAAATTTTTTTAAATTAAATAATTGTCAAAAAAATATTAATTACAGATAGATGGAAGTAGCTATCCTGTTACTTCTAGAAAAACATATTGATTACAACTTTATAAAAATACTGACGTAGATAGATTTATTTTTTGATTCTAGTAGGTACGGTACATATTATAATGTGTTGTGCAAACTAAGAAATTTTCAAATCTTCGTAGTTCGCAGTCAATGACTTATCATTAGTCGAAGACAACTCCTTCGTTGGAGAATAGAAATATCCCCTAATACTCTGCAAAAATTTTATTCACTAATTGACAAGAAATTGACTTGCGAATGAAGTCAATTGAAATTCAACAATAATAGAAAGCAATTTAAGGTAAGTAGTATTAAGCAAATAAGTCATTTCATTACTTAAAGCCTATGTATTGCTAGTTTGTACACTTAGTAAGATAATAAATCACATACACATTTGTGAATCAATAACTTACAAATTACGTAAATAATGCACAATATGCCTTTACAAAATACTTAATCACAACTGCTGCTTTCTTTAATGTTGTACCACAAGTTCAGAAATAAATTATTTCTTTATTAATATTTTGAAAACTCCTTTAATATTTTGTCAACTTTGTTAAAACATTTGATTCTATTCATCGCATATTATAATACAAATTAAAAATATTATTTAAAAGTGGTATAACATGCAAAGAACATAATTGGTTTCGAACTTATTTTTGCAATAAAAGACAATAAACTGTTAAAGCAAAGTTTAAAGTCATACCTTGACCGTGTTCAAAATCGCACCATTCGTTTACTTTGCTACCCAAAAATAACTTGATCCCTAAATTCTCTTGGACATCGACGTGTAGTTGGAGCACTTTCTCATCTTTATAGATACTTCGTAGGGTGAACACATGCTCAGCAGAAATCAAATCGCTGCTTTCTCCTCTTGAACAATTCCAAAGCGAAACAAGAGGAGCCGTAAATGTTCACCCTTACACTGTGGCAATCTCAAGATGGCATAAAGTAGGTTATGGAAGTTTGTTCATAGTTCGCACTTCAACTTACAATTTGAAAAAGTTTAAAGAAAATATTAATACCTTTATTCTTCAACTTCCTATTACTAATCTATCTCCCCTTTTTTGCTTCCTAATTTATCCTATCCCAACTAAGCGTCACGTAAGTGATAAAGGTATTTTCATACCTAACGCTTTGGCTGTTTATAAACAAAAATATATATATATATATAACAAATGTAAATTTTAACGTAATTCAAGGCAGTTCTTTGAGCCCAACTCAATTTTTACGCTTTCTTTGTAGATTCGCGAACTTACAAGTTGTAAGTTACAACTCAATGAAAAAGCTAATTATATAGCTGAGATAAATTCTTTAAATACATATAATTTTTGTGAATTAACATTTAATTCAGATATTTAAAAAAAATACACAACTCATTGCAAAGACTATCAGTAAACGTTATATCAATCAAATTAAATATATATTCATGAAACTGTAAAAGGCAAACATAGCCATCCAGTATAACAGTCTAGACCAGGACGTAGCTAAATATTGTAACAGCATATAAACGAATAAAGGATCCTTCAGGATACCCCAAACGAGTAAGACAATGACCTTTTTCACAGCACAATATCGAATAAAATATAGAAATTTGAACAAATACGTATTCGAAAAATCCAAAACAAAGTCATCAAAAACGTACTTGTCCTAACGTAGAAGAAGTTCTTCTAATGAAATTCATAAAAAATGTCGAATTTTAAAACTGAAGGACTACAAAAACTAAGTCAAATCATACATGTACATAATATACCAAATAACAGTAAAATAACCAATAACAGAAAAATAACAAACAATCAAATGAACGAATATAATATTAGAAGTACCAATTGCCAAACGCAGATGCTGTTCTAAATGGTGTTCAGTCCATAATCAGCCATAATTAAACTGCACAATGATCTAACAACAAATATAAGCAATTTATCTCAAAATGAATTTAAAAATGTATAAAAATAAATAAAAATTAAAATAGTCTACTGCTGCATGAACAAAATTTAAATTGACCAAAACCATGAGATCGATCTGAAAACATATCAATTATCATCACATATCAATATCAATATAAAAAAAATTAATATAGAGATTTAATTTTATTGAATTAATTTGACCTCCATCAGAACACCTTAAACCAGATCATAGAAAAGGTCCTAAAATGACGAATGAAGGCAAAATCTCCTGGGCAAAATTTTCAAAGTCAAAGTTTCAAGAGGCAAAATCCTCAAAGACCAAATTCCCAAATACAAAATCCCCAAAAAAGAAATAAAAAAATTCAATAGAAAATATTTCAATAAATGAGTATTGGGAGTTTGGGAGTGGGAGCCCCGGATATTAAAAATACTATTTGTTTTATTTATTATATTTTCTATTACCTTACCATTTACCTACCATGGACAAAAACAGGTTTCCCTTTTTTAGAAAAAAAAATTATATTTGGGTAATTGTAATTGAGAATTTCAAGGGTAAACCGAGCCGAATGTTGTAACTTCACACGAATCGGGCTATTTAAAGAAAAAAAATACAAACTGCAATAATCTATACAGAAAGAGGGTGTTTAAGATTTTTAATTCATTAATCTAGATATTTATCTAGCTCCCACTTCTTCTAATATGCTTCAATACGACATACAGACTTAATTTTTAAAGCACACTTCAAAGCGAAATTGAACAAATTAGCAATCGAACAAAATCCCTTATAATTCTAGTTATTCTACATTTGATGGACAGTAGCATCATCGTTATGTAAGAGTTTGCTTTCTATTTTACAGATCTCATTCCATATGTTTCATTTTTGTTTTTGTTTTATGTTTTTTTTTTTTTGTTTTTATTCAAACTTAGCGTGAACAAAATATTTAGGTACGATGTAATTATGCTTAACTTAACTTTTTTATTTTGTTTTTGTTTTTTTTTTTTTATTAAGTGTAATACTTAATTATACTTTAAATATTTATAAGTAGGTACATTATAATAAAAAAATCATTTTTATAATTGTTATAAAATTAAAATTGCACACACATTTAAATACATACAAAGCTTAACTCCTCTACAATAAAGGATTCTAAACAAAAAAAAAAAATTGTTTTTTAGTATATCCTTAATTTTAAAATACTTTATTTATATATATTTTTTTTTCCTTTTTTTATACTTTAAGTATATGGTAATTTCATGTAATTATTTTCATATTAAGCACATCCTTAAAACAAAAATAAAAAAAAATTAAAAAATAAGTCCTTTTTTTATCGCTCGCTAACAATAATATGAACGAGTTTATAATACCAAAATAAAATATACATATATGTATTGTATATGAATAGACTTACTATACCTACTTGAATTCATTATCCTTTTTTTTTTGTTATTTTGTTATTTTTTGTTTCTTATTAAGAAGCTAATTAAAACTCCATTTAAGAGTATTTTCTAAGGATAAAACGACAGCAATAGTAACAACAACAAAAACGAAATGAAAATAGAAAAAAAAAAGATCAAAATGGTTTATAGATGACTTCTTATTTTCTTTATTCACAAGATGTCGCCACTATATTAGATCGCGTACAAATTTACTTAAAATAGAAAAAATAAAAAAAAAAAATTTAAATGAAAAAAATATAAAGAAACCAAAAAGTTTTAATTTCAAAAATTAAATTAAAAGGTGTTTTGAACCCAAGACAGAGATGATAAATGAAGATTGCCTTTCCTGAAAGTATTTTACATATTAAGAAATTTTACGATGAATTTCCAAATTTTTATTCGTTTACAATTTTTCTTCTTTTTTTTTTGTTAATTCTCTAAATAAATATTTTTTCATCTCGTTAGCTCTTGATTACGACAATGCATTTCATATATGACATTACATTTAAATAATTTTGAATATCTTGAATTATTATAAGTTCTAAATTGGAAATCGTGAGCTGAGCTCTTTTCTATCTCTCTATTCTAAATTTATATAACTTTAATTAACTTTTGGGTCCTCAATAAATTTCATATTATTTACATGGCTAGGATTTAACTGGTGAGTAAAAATAGCAATAGCAAAATATTGAACAGAAAATAAAGAACTTTAAATGCTAAGTAAAATACTAAAAAAAACATCATTGAGCGCGAGGTAGAAAATGACTATTTTCACAGCAAAAAAATTTGTTTCTACAGTAAAATAAAAATTGAGGGCTTTCTTTATTTTTAAGCAATCTGTTTTATTTTTTTTTTTCATTTTTTTCTTTTAACAAACCATCGATTTTCCAGTTGGATTATACCTTCTATGAAATAAACTGCTAATACGTTGGGACTTTTAATTACTTTTTTTTTTTTTATTAAAATTGTAAACTGCTACGAATGATAACAACCTAAAAAAATACTCTGCTACCAGGTTGTTAATTCCCAATTGCGAATCCACTTGTTTAATGACTATACTTTTTTGCCTTTATCCTTTCTTAATAATTCTCTTTTCTCTGTTCCAAGTTCTAAACATGTCTTGTCCATCTATATGCTATTCACAAAATTCGTCCACGTTTGTCGTCTTGAAAGTATAGTAGGTATTTGTCATTATTTCGTTGGTTCATTTCAAGTTTACTTGTTTGTCTTGTAATGGATCTCGTTTGTAGAATCGTCACACGTTCTCTTGTTAGGATGTGTGTTGTTTTGTTGGACCATGTCGATTTGTTGTTTTTGTGTGGATTTTTAATCTTGGCTATTGTTGAGTTGACAGTGGTTCTTACTGCTTCAGTTAATATTGCTGTCTCCTGGTTGATGTTGTTTATTTTTGGTTTGTTATCTAAAAATTTGTCTAATTCTTGTTTAAAGTTATTCCAATCAGCGTTCTTTTCATTGTATTTCGGTCATCTTTTGTGATGGTTCGTGTACTGGTTAGCTATTGTCTGTGTTACAAGAATTGGATTGTGATTTCGGGGATTGGGATTATATCCTAATTCCAAGTCAATGTTGTACGGAATGTCCGTATGTGCTATGATGAGGTCTATTACTCCTTGTGTTCTATTTGCGCTATTGTGCCATAATAAATTTAATAAATAATAAATAATAATTACTGTCAAATTGTTATTACCCAATTTTTATTTCCTTTTTTTTTGTATTCATGCTCTCAAATGTATACCATGGGAGCGTGACTAAATCTCATATTTTACAATCTGGTCCCTTAACCACTTTTATCAAAATTTAGTGTTTTAAATAATTGTGTTTTTTCATTAGCATTTTTATTTTTCTCATTTTTTAAAATGGCCTCTTTCCTTTTTACTCTAGACTAAACAGTACTAATATATAGAAAATATATTCTGGTTGTATTTTATAGATTTGCAAAAAGCATTCGATTATGTTGATCGTGATATCTTTTTTCATAAGCTATCCTGCTTAAAGTTTACAAACGATCAAATTAACTTTTTTAAAACATATTACATATAACAGAAATATTACAATGTGTTCGCATTGCTTATTGTTTAAGTGAAACAGCAACAATAAAGAAAGGTGTACTACAAGGCTCTATACTAGGTCCTAACTCTTTAAAATATACATTGACGATCTTTTGCGGCTTAATCTCAATCGCTCTGCTTCGCTTTTTGTAGATAATGCAGTCATAAAGTACAATTTAAGCAGTGAACGTTATTTGAAGAATACAATGTTAGAAGACCTGCTATTAATCGAACACTTTCTTTCTAAAAAAAGACTACTATTAAACATCAATAAAACAAAAATCCTGTTATTTGAAAATAAATTATTTTCTGATTCAAGATTTCTGCACAATAATTCACGTATTGATGTAGTGAAAAGTCATAACTATCTAGGCTTCGTAGTAGATTCTAAAATTAAATGGGAAGATCATATTGATCTTGTCAGCAAAAATATTTCTCTTTATGTTTTTATTCTACGCAGACTAAAAAATGGCTCGATAAAAAAACGCTTTTTATTATATACTCGTCATATATTTTGTCAAATGTTGTTTATGTCAACCCTGTATGGAGTGGAGCGCCAAAAATTAGTTTAAAAAATCGAAATACGAAAAAATCTATTAAAATAATTCATAATTACCCAATATTGCGCCCGACGAGTATGATTTATTCTGATAAGTACCTTGGTTTCGAGAATATAATATGTAAGCATGAATTGTACATTCTGGGCTTTAAAATTATAAATAAGGAAATTAAACACTATTTCATTTTACAAAGATATGTAGATGTGCATAATTATAACACCCGAAACAAATGCAATTTTTATCCATCACTGTTCAAAACAAACCGTCAAAAGACAAACTGTCTCTACAATTGTTTAATAAATGTTAATGATCTGCCTGATAATATTAAGTCAATTGATAATTTATGTCTATACAAAAAAAAAATCGTCCAACTTAATGTTTAAATGTGCAATTTTTAAATATATTTGAATTAATGCAAATTTTTAATGAATTTCTAACTGATTGTATTTATTTTATATTAAAAAGAATAAAAAAAAACTATTGTCAAGCAATTGAATTTTTATATTATTAACAAATTATAAGACTTTACAATGTGTGTATCGACACTATCGACACACAAAAATATCGACTATACAATGTGTGTCAAAATTACAACTTAATCAATTTATTTATTACATTGAATTAATTTGTAACTATTTTCTGAATTAATAAAATTGTACGTGAATACATATAAATAAAAAAAAAAAAAAACACGTCCTGTTTATATGGTTTGAGCATACGTAGAAAATTTACAAAAAAAAAATTTTTAAGTTCAGTTTCGTGACTTAAACTTCATAACACCTTCATAAATTTTAAATTTATTTGTTTTCTGGTATAATTGTTAAAACTATATCTCGTTTCGAATGAATTATTCATTCACTCAATGAGTTGAATTCCAAAAAAATAAAAATCATATTTAAAATTTCGTGAATAAATTTACTTTCATTAAAATTTATTACGCATTCATCATTACCATTAGCAAAACTAATTTCCCAAAAATTATTTTAATATTCACTCATTAATTTTAAATTTTAGTTTTTGTTTTTCCAAACAAAAAAAAAAATAATATTTAAAATATCAACTCAAAAATATGTTACTCGTATTTTAACACTAAATTGCAATGCATTGCAATTTTTTCAAAGTGATGATGTGGTGAACAACATAATATCACTAATACGATTTCAATCAAATAGTATAGGCACTATCAAATTTAGTTTTGGCGCTAAATAAAAAAACTTTTAAATTATGTGGAACATAATTTTTTTTGAAATGAAAATCAGAGGATTTAATAAATCAAAATAATATTATTAAATTATTCAACATATATGAATAAAATAATGAATATCGTAAATTTGTCCTGGAAAAATAAATGAAAATTTTTAGATATTTTTCTTGCGAAAAATTTGCATTTCGATAAATGGAGGCAAATATAGCCAACATATTTTTTATTTAGAAGCATTTTTAATTATTTTAATCGAGTTTTTGATAATGGCCAAAATAACGAAAGTTTTAAGTAAATATTAAAAACACATTCAGTTTTGAATTACTTTTATATTAATGAACTCCATGAAGCACTACGGAAGTAGATGTTTGTACTTTTATAGATATCATCATTTAGACCAAATTGATCAATTGTGACAGTAAGCAGATACATGGACATTTTTGGAAATTATGTTCACTCAAGTCAAAATATTTTTGAAATGATGAAAACTAGTAAAATTTTTGTGGTTCAAAAATAAAACCTAACAAAATAGTTTTTATTAAAATATATGACAAAGTTCAGGTAGTAGTTATCAATTTGTGCATCGTTAAAAAATATTGATTGATGGACAGTTCAAGCAATATTCTATTTTTACCAGTGGCAGGTTTTAATCTATACCTAACATAATTTCAATTCAAATTATAAGACTTAATATTTCTGTTTTTAATGTATTTTTGTTGTTTATTGAATTTTGGATATTAAAAATATTGACTTTACTACGATTTATATAACATGCACTATCAAACCAAAAATTTAACAAACAGAATCACTAATTTGTTTTCGTAAATTATACATTAAAGAACCTGAATTATAGAAACCTAAATATGGCCTGAAAACTAATTTATAAGTTGCACATAAAATCTACGCTGATCTAATCGCATCTTACTTATTAAGTTTACAAAACATTTCAGAAAAAAATCTTGTCTATAAAACAAATCTTGTTTACAAAACATTTCAGATTAAGCAAAGGGAAAATTACACTTACAGTAAAGAAGATACATGGTCGGAGTACCCCCAAGAAAATATTCTGAATCCCATCTTATATTTACTCTATATACCAGCGATATTACAAACCCAGAAGAAGCATCGATGGAAACTTTTGCAGATTATATTGTTGTACTATCGGTTGAAAATAATGTAAATGAAACAACAAATAAACTACTGAAACAACAAACCCTTCAGATGGTGCGAAAGGTAGAGAATTAAATTAAATTAATCAAAATCAATCACTAAATGTCCCATTTCGCTCACACTCAATTAACAATGTCCTCATACTATATTAAAATTCTGCAAAATATTTTGGTATTACACTTGGCTCAAATATCAAATGGAAATAACACGTGAACAAAAAAAGTAAGAAGTATAACTGAAGTACAACCAGTTGTTTTGGTAAGTTTGGCATATAACTATGCTTTACATTCGGCATATAAAAAAAGTTGATTTACAATCAAACCGTGTCAGCCAGTCTGCACATACGGTATTCTAATATGAGATTATGCTAAACTACTTTATATTCAAACTATCCAAACGTCCTGTCAACGGGAGACGGTCTTTTTGTCGAAAAAAAATGTTGGAAAAAAATTGTCGAATAGGAAAAAATGTTAAAAACCCGGTTCTAGAAAAAAAAATGTCGAATTTCAATGTTGAAAAAAAAAATTTCGACACTAGTATATTTTAGAGCTAGTTACATAAATCTGCTTTTATCATTAACGAAATATGTTCATAAACAATAATAATGTTTAACGGGGGCTTAGAGTGACAACCTCATTTTTTTTGTGGAAATGTATATGTAACAACTTTAAAAAGAGGGAATTAAAGAGTAGGATTCAAAATAAATGAATCAAAATATTGTAGGGTATTTCCCTTTCCCAGAATATTTATGCAAGTGCATATGCAAGTTCCTAAACTAGGACTTTAGAGTTGGATTCAAAATAATGGTATTCTCTTGTCCCAGAAAATTTTTATTTATGTACATGCAAGATTCTCAATTAGGAGGGATTTTATTGTTGGTCACAAAATTAGGGTAATACGCCTTTGACAGAATATTTTTATTCATATGCTGATACGCCAATTTGCGAAATTATTTAATTATGAAAATGAAATTGATTTTTTTTAATGTGTGACAAAATGTTAAGTTTTTTAATATTTAAATGTCCTTTGTGTCTTGTAGTCTACGAAAAAGGAATTCTCCTTTATCCAGAATATTTACCTAAATCCTTTTGCTGTAGGATATAAAAACAGGGATATCTCCTTTTCCCAGAATATTTAGCTTAATTATTTTTATGTGCAGCCGCTTTTGAATACAAAAAAAGAGGATTTTTCCTGTTTCCAGAATATATACCTAATTTCTGGGATCACTCCAATAATGTCTGTAAGCTGTCTTAATTACGTCTGACAAATTTGAAAAAAAAATTTCAAGGGCCTTTAATCTTAAATTCTGGAACTTAGACCTCTTTGAAAATTTCTCTAACCGTTGTTAATTACGTGAGCCAAGTTTGGAAAAAATGTTGATAGTTTAGATTTTGACCCATGTGGGTTGGATTTTAAAATTTGGCTTTTCACGCAGATGTTGAAATTTCATAATTTCTGTCAGTAATAACAGAAAGTAGCTTCGTATAATTTCTGCAACTGTAATGAAATATTTGTAGTGTCCGAATTAATAATAGTTAAAACAAAAATTACTTTAAATCAATATATGTACCAGTATATTTTTCCTTATTCGACATTTTTTTTTTGTCAACATTTTTTTCTTCAACATTTTGTTATTCAACATTTTTAATTCGACATTTTCCTTTATAATAATTAACTTTGATAAAACAACTATTGTTTTTAAACGAAGTATAAATAATAATAAAGTTATAAAAATTATTAAATTAATAAAAATTAAAATTAAAACATAAAAACCAAATCTGCCCATATCTATATTAAAATTACTCAGAAATTTTTGCATTTTTGTGAGAGTACCTGAATTCTAACTTTCAGTTTCGTAGCACCTTTAGTTCTTGAAATATTCCTGATGGGTCCTGGGAATTGTATGGCAGTTACCCAAACAATTCAAAATTTTAGAAAACGGTAAAAGATGTGTTTGTTAATTTTTCACAGAGTATCGGAATACAAATTTTCAGATCGCAAACACCTTCGGTTTTTGAAATATTTCTGACTGGTAATGTGTGGAAGCTACCCGGACCACTCAGATTATTGGAAAACTGTTAATTTTCAAAAGGGTATATATGAATACCAATTTGCAGTTTTGTAAGACTTTTGGTTTTGAAAATATTTTTTGCGGGTGTTAGAAGTTGTATGGCAGGCACCAGTTAAAAACGGTAATAGATGTATTTGTTGCATTTTAAGAAAGTACTTGAGTACAATTTTCAGCTCTATAGCACTTTTGGTTCTTAAAATATTTGTGATAGGCGCTGCTGGGAGTCTTATGGCAGCTGCAAGAACCAGTCAGAATTTTGAAAAACGGTTAAGCTTATAGCCTTCCCCTCTACTGCAATAATATAGCAAGTTTTTACTACAATATTTTTCTGCCACTTATTTATCAAATTACTGTTTTATCAACTCATTAAATGTGGAAAACTACTATTTCCAGGAACCAATTGTTCTGCAATCGCGTAGTTCCATTTCATTCAAGTAGTTACGATATTATGCTTTCAATTATTTTTTGTCATTTATTTTACACCACTTACAAAGGGTACTGTACCAGATTAAAAAATCTATAAAATATTAATGCTCAATACTGAGACTGAGCCCCATAACAAAGCTTTAAGTACTTGCATTTAAATTATTTTATTTATTTTCAAAATTCTAATAAACAAAAATTGTTTAAATTTTTTCAAGTTTATTTCTATAACAAACTTTTTTGAATAAAAAATTTAGAACAGTTGTTAAAGTTGCAATCAAACTGCATAGATTTTTCTTAAGCGATTAGAAATCAATTTGAAATTTTAATAATCTTATAGATACAAGTGACCAGAAATGAAAATTTCAAGATTTTAAAAATCTAAGAACTTTTCAATTAAATTTTTTTTTTTTTTTGTTTTTTTATTGTTTTTCTTTATTTCATTTCCGTTCTGTGGAATTAAATTGTACACAAAATAATAAAAAAAAAAAATGTTTAAATATTCTTCAGAAAATCATAAAAAAAAAATAATAGAAAAAAGTACACGGAAACAATTTTTAAAAATAATATTTGATATGAAAACTAAACAAAAAAAAACAAACAATTTCAAATCCTGAATTAGTTTTTTCAAGTTGACTACACTTGGTGAAATTGAATTGTAAGAAGAAAAAAATTCATTTCAAGATCAAAAGACAATCTTCTCAAATTTGAAAATATCATCGTAAAATCAATTTGTTTCATATAACTGTGACCGGTCTAACAAAATCACCATAACTTAAAAACAAAACAAAATCAAAATTAAAAAAAAAAAAAACTAGATACATTACAAACATATAATCAAGCTAATGTATGTATATTGGAGTCCTTTATAATTTAACTTAGATTCAAATTGAAAAAATAGAGCTCAGAGAGTAACAAAATAAAAAAAAAAAACAATAATCCCTTTTAAAGCACTTCTTATTTCTTAAGAATTCTATATAGGAAAAATTTAATTTAGAAAGTAAACTCTAGAGTAACAACAAGTTAATCTGAAGGCATATTTTGCTTGTGGCCCCCCAATAAATATGGAATAAGAATATCGATTTTTGTCTTTTTAGTCATCATCACAATTTTTTTTTTTTATTGAATATTTTACAAACAAAAAAAAATACCTATAAGTAACCAGACTATATGATGACCATTTCCATTAACTCAAAATAAAATCCTCATCAAACCCCCTCAAAATTATAAATTGGATTTCGATGCTGACC
The DNA here is from genome assembly GCA_963942445.1 of Argyra leucocephala. Taxonomy (NCBI): domain Eukaryota; kingdom Metazoa; phylum Arthropoda; class Insecta; order Diptera; family Dolichopodidae; genus Argyra; species Argyra leucocephala. Next base: position 82,874,783 of record OZ012677.1, read on the forward strand.
TTTGCTCAATTTTTTTTAGTTATTATTGTTTTTTTTTTTTATCTTCAATATTTCATAATGTAGATAGCAGATTTCTTTTAATAAATTGATTATGTTTCACATATATCTGTGGGCAGAAATCATATCTCTTGTTAACACTTCTACACAGATATAAATACAGTAAGTGTGACTTCAATAGGAATATATAAATTTCGAAATTAATTTTTTGTCATTTTTCAATACTAAAATTTAACTGAACACATGTCACACGGAATGCATTTATGGAGTTATAAAAATGAAGTATTAGAAACACTTGTAAATCATCCTAGCGTAGTTCCAAATTTAATCATTGAACACGATTTAAATATTTTTATTTATTCTTTTTTATTTAAATAATTCATTTATTTTCCTATCTTAATTTTTTAATTACATTTTTACATTGACTTTATAATTAATTTATTCGTTATTCCATCTGTCACGAGTATTATAGCTACATTTAGGACTAGCTACAAACGCTTGACTTAATCAAAAAACTAAATCTAGGAGCAGGTTGAAAGCTTTAAATTAAACAAAAAACTTACCTTGCAATCTGATAAGTGCTATGTAGGTGAGGAGGAACTGAAAAAACTTGAGTTGTAACTTGGATTTTAACTTTAACTAACAATGTTGGATGACAGGATGGAGAAGGCTTAAAACAAAAATTTCGTATAATTTATAAGTCATCAACAAATGAAATTAACAGTTCACTGATTTGGAAATCTTTTAATCAAAGGTCTTTAATAGAAAAGGCTGCTATAATTACTTAAAAATTAAATAATAATTTTTTGCACAATGTACAGTTATTTTTTTTTTTTATTTATTTATTTATTTATTACCATGATACATATTGATAATTTTTTTTGTTTTTAACAATATTAAATTTTTTAGAGCTTATACTATTTTATTTACACCTATGACTATTCTTAATTATTACTTAGCCTAGCTGACTAATTTATTTATTAATTAATTTATTATTTAAAGGAAAAATGGCGACAAAAAAACTTTTTGAATATGGATGTTTTTTCATAAAACTTACCACTACTTACATACTAAGAAATAACCCTAAATTAAAACCTATACTAATATTGCTCTTATGAGCGGATTATTTGAGTTGTAGCAACTTTCCAGGAAAGCAGGTGTTAGCTTTTCATTTTGTTGTAATATGGTGTTTATATTAGCTAATTTATGCAATTTCTTGGTTGAAAAATGTCTAAGTTTAGCAAGAATTAATTTCAATATTGCATTTTGTTTTCTTTGCAAAACTTGCATATGTGTTTTGGCAGTGTCTTTCCATACGACAAATCCATATAGAAATACACTACGCAAAATTGTTTTATATGTTAGGAGTTTGTTTTCCGAATTTAAAAATGACTTACGATTTATTACAAGATGTAAAAGTTGAACAAAGAAATTAAATTTTTCAATAGCTTTATTAATGTGAGTCTTTAACAATAATTTTTTATCGAGGTGAATTCCAAGATAAGTGATGTATTCTCTCTCCCAGACAATCTCTATATTATTAACACTATTTTTATTAGATTGATAAATTCTAATAAAAATTTATTGCAGTATAACGTTAAAAAGTGTAAGTAGAATAGTTTTGGAAAGTAATTGAGTTTTGGTTGATATACAGATATACTAAAATATAAATTAGTATTAAAGTTGAAAGAGTGACTGTACAACAACCAATTGGTAGTAGAATGTAATTTTACACTAGGACTGTACAGTGAGTCATATTATATTTCTCTGTAATCTAATCAGTAAGAGCCTAGAAAAAATGCAGTCGCTTCTTCTTTACTCGCTGAAGGAAATATTTGTCTTTCATACGTTATGTGTAGCGAAAAACACATAAATAAATAAGAACAGTAGAATAATCATCTACTTTGTTAAAATAATCAACCCCTTAATTTTAATATGCTAACTACGAGGATAGGAATCAAAAAAACTGTACAACAATGAGTTGGGAATGCATGTCGATATAGTATGACAATCTCGAAACTGAGCTTAAGTTGTTAAAGTAAATACAAACCGTCTAAAGAATTGAAAATAGTAGGAGTTATTAGGATTAAAGGAAAGGAACACCTTATACTATACAAAGATAATCAAACTGTTGGAAAGCCTACTCTTGTATGTGCAATATAATTCAATTTAAATTGTATAAAATACCAAATATTTAATACTCCAAATCTATCTTAATAATCTTGTGAATAGAATTTAACTGGTTTGAATTCCGGAACACAGTCTTATATCCCAATATCTTGAAATTTTCCAAATAATTTGTTTAATACAAAAATGAACTTTCATCAAACTGTTTTTAATGTTCTCAGTCAAATGATGCACACTGTGGTATATATTTTGGTTTATGTATGTATGAATTTGTACAATAATACTTCCAGCAAGAGAAATAATTCCACCTTTGAAAATACGTATTTTTTTTTTTTATTTTAAATTAAGGCATTTTAAACGGTTTGATATTATTGTATTTTCGTTCATTCGTTTGGAATCGAACATCTTATCATTGTTCGAAAGAAAATTAAAGTACATAATAATAATATTGAACTAGAATATTATATTCTGAATTTATAGGTTTAATGTCTACGATGAAAATGACAAAAATTTAGAAAATTTGGTTTAAATCCAACAAATATTTTAATTGCGGCTGCTACCATCCCAATACTTGATATTTACACGTAATATGATACGTAATATGATAGTCAGAATAGTCAATCATGGCTTGACCAACATCTTTCAGTAGGATAAAAATAATAGAGTTGAGTTTAACGATTCGCAAGCTCCATCAGCTGTCTGATATCACGTAAGACTACCAATTTTGACGCCATCTTGATTTGCAGAGGTTTTTGTATTCAGTGAACAGAACGCTTAAATATGCTCGACATGCAGATAAAATATAAAATGATATGGAATATTACAACTTTGATATTACCTAAAATGCAGCCAGATGTTTAGGCATTCTGTGCCGTTGTATGTTGTACTTTTCTCCTGAAGGGATGTTAAATATCTATATAAATTTTACATGAGACCCAAAATGGAATACAACTCACATATTTGGGTTGGAACAGCATGAACCGCATTAAGTTTTTTTGACAAGGTTCAAAGCGTGCCATTCGTCTTATTGACAATCCAAATATTACGTCCTCCTTTACTCCACTAGAAAATCGTCGTATTTTCGGAGAAATTATCGTACTTTATAGATATTTCGTAGATATTACGTTTCGGAGAAGTATAGACTTGCTCTGCTGAACTTAACACATTAATACCCCCTCTCTAACAGATATGTTGAGGAACAAGATAGACTTCTAGTGCTCATTCATACACAATTGCAATTCTCAAGTGCTTCACAAGTGCTCTTAAAAAGGTTTTTGTTCGAATTGAAAATTTTATGGAGTCAGAATGTAGATCTTCAGTTATTAAACTTATCGATAAAAGCAAAGAAAAAAATGCAATTCAATTAGTTGGCAAGCTTTTAATCCTAAAATTTTATTATTACACACGAATTTGAAAACTATGTAAGTTCTCAATTTTGGCTATTTAATATTTTTTTTCGGTACCGCATTAAACCGCTCAAAACTGATACAGCACAATTCCAGAGAACACAAGAAAAATTGATCTAGTGATGTGAACAACTGCTTTGTATTGGCGACTTTGTACAAGTATACCTCCTTCATCATATAGAAAAATACTATTAAAATTTAAATGAGAATTTTTCTTGACCCAACCTACATCAATATTTGATTGTTGTATATCATTCACCATGTGGCGTGTTGACAATACTGGTTAAAAAAAAACAAAAATTTCGATGGGTCAAACTTAGTCACATACTGTACAACCCGTATTACACGATTACTATGTTAGAATAGTTATTTACAGAACTAGTATGGTTACAGAATTAGAATTCTTATTAAGAGGATTTTGGTAATGAAATGCCGGCTCACCTAAATAATTTTGACGAAAAAAAAAGAATTTGCTTCAGCGAACCTGCAAAACAATTTTTAGTCGTTGCATGTGCATTGAAGTTTAGTGACATTCAAATTTTAATAATTTTCCAATTTAATTGATATTAGCTTAAACTATTACTGACAGGACTTATTCCTATATACATGTTTTTCGGAACCATCTAATATTTTGTTATTTAATTTATTTGTTTTTTTTTTTTATATTGACTCCAGAACATCAGCAGCATTCACTATAAATTCTTTTCTAAAATTTGCAAAATTTTGGAATTTTTTAGAACTTTTAGGTTACTGTAAATATTTTGTCCATTTCTTTTTAAGGAAAAAAATATTTGAGGTTTTTATTAGTCTAGAAATTTTACTTTGACGTTCGTTTTTGTTTTGATGCTGCTGTTGTTGTTGTTGTTGTTGTAAAATTTTCATTTTAGTTCGAATAAAAAAATTCCAATCATTTTTTAATTCTGTTGCCAGTTCAATGTATGTATTATTATTATTATTGAAGTCCGTTTCTCTGATCAAGAGATAGAAAAATATTATCTTTATCTTATTTTCTATTCTGGAAATTGCAAAATTTTTTTTTTCTTTTTTTTTTGTATTTGTGTTCATTTCTGTAGCTTGGAGGAATTTAATATGAAATTAAATGGAGATGAGTTCTTTTTTTAAATTAATTTTGTCCTTTTTTTTGCTTTTATTACTTACACATTCCAGTTGATCTGATGAGTTTCTATTGTATGTATATATATATATATATATATATATATACATATATATAAATAAGTGCTTACATTTGTATACATACATAGGTACAAATGAAGTTGTCATTTGTGACCAAAATCAATTGTCACATGATAAAAGCTTTTTTGGCATAAGAAAAAAAAGGAAATTTATTTTTATTAAGATGACATTCCTTGATGGTTCGAAATTTTTAAAGTTGTTTTTATTATCCTGTAAGAAGGACACAAATAAGTGATCATAATTTTTGGTTTATTTTTTGTTGTCTTTTGTGTTTTGTATAACTTGAGGTTACATTGAATTACGTGTAGAATATGTGTATTGACAAAACAAAAAATTAATATTATGTATTGATTACTTTAATATGTGAAAGATGTGTTTAATAAATATGTTTTGTGATACTCTCATAATAAAAAAATAATTTTTGAAATCAAAATCGTAATAAAACAGAATAAGAATTAATTTTCTTTTATTTTACTTGGATTATAAATTTAAGACGTATATCCCTATAAATTGAGAGCTAAAATTTAGAATAACTGATTCTCAAAATCTTAGAAATAGAAATTCGAAAAAAGAGAAATGGGTCTTTTATGAAGTGATGCTGAGATCTGAGATGACAGCCCAAGCCCTTCTCTTGGTAATAAAAATCAACTCTTAAATTCTACATTGTTGGTAGAATTGTTTCGTCCATCTAAATCTAAGATAATTTCTTATCATATTATACAGATTTTGTTGCCAACGGAATCTGCATAGCAATAATATAGCAAAAAAATTGACACTCTTCCATTTTAGTAATAATTCATAACAAAATTGAATTTCCAACAAATTTCATAGAATAAACTTTTTACTACATCGATACCCTGAGCGAGATTGGAGTCCAGCATCTTAGAATTAGTATTCAGATAAAATAACCACCAAATTACCAAAATAGAATCCAAATAAAACCAAATGAGAATCGATTAACTGAATTCAATCTGAAGCTATCAATTTTGCTATACCGATTTTTTCTTAAGGATGATGAATTGCTCCCTAAAAATTATGTTAAATTATTTTCATCATAACTCTCAAATAGAGTTTTTCGAGTTAAAAATGAGAATGAATACTCCTCTCTAAGAGATATAAAAGCTGGAGTACCTCAAGGTAGTATACTGGGTCCAATTTTATATTTGTTATACACCTGTGATATACCCGAAGTAGAAAGTATAAAAATAGCAACCTTTGCAGATGGCACAGCGTTGATGGCAGTTGGTTCTACTATAGAAGAAGCTACAAACAAACTCCAAAAAGCTAATGACGAAATTTCCAAATGGTGCAAAAAATGGAAAATTAAATTAAATTAAGCCAAATCTAGTCATGTAAACTTCACCTATAAAAATATAGTAACTCCTCTCTCAGTTAAAATTAATGATGTCGTGATTCCATACGAGAATAAAGCTAAATATCTTGGCATGAACTTGGATGCAAAACTGAAATGGAAAGAGCATGTGAAAATCAAAAAACAAGAACTCCAGTTCAAATATAGAGAAATATACCGGCTGATTGGGCGGAATTCTACGGTCTCGACCTATAACAAAGTTTTGATGTATAATCAAATATTGAAGCCAGTCTGGGCATACGGTATTCAAATATGGGGATGTGCTAAACAAATCCATATTCAAACTATCCAAACGTTCCAAAATAAGATACTGCGCAACATAGTTAATGCTCCATGGTATGTTCGCAATGCCGATATTCATCGAGATCTGAAGATCTCATCTATAAAAGACGAAATAATGAAATGCGCTGCACGGCATAAAACTAGTCTGATCCAACATGTCAATACCGAAGCTTCTAGCTTAATTGACAATCAAAACTTTGTGAAGCGACTAAAACGAACAAGACCACTTGAGTTAGGTTAAAACCTTTTATCTATTAAAACCTTATTGGATTTTGGTAGATCAAAGGTATCTTAGTTTCTTTGAGTTAAATTTAAATTAATGGTTGGTCTATAAGACTAGTTTTAATGTTGCAATAATGATAGGAGTTTTTAGTGGGTTAAAGTCCCACAGTCCTTCAAACTGCCTTCTCTCGATGATTTACTACTATCTGGAAAAAAAAAAAAAAAAAAAGGATGATGGAAATATTTTAAGTTATATTTTTCTTTGTTTGTTCAAATATATAATATACTTCGAATTCGAAGCAGCATAATAAGACACAAAGTATTACAGTCTCAAAACAATTACAGAAACGCTGATTGAGCAAAATCTGTTTTAGTAAAAGCAAAGCCTCAATTTTGGTTTAGTATTTGCTAAATTCAAGAAAAACTTATTCAATTCAAACAAGCTTTATATCTATACGCTTTCTCCTTTATTGTATGTATAACATCTTCACAGCAGATCTACCCAATATTCCAAACTGTTACACTAGTTTGTACGCTGATGATACTGATGCGTTATTATCTGTCTCTCTAACTGACTAATATGAATTTGTTTCAGAGAAAACAAAGCGCTGTTCTTAAATTAATTCTAAGCAAATCTTTTTATTTCTTCACAAGCAGATTGCACTTATATGCACAACAGATATATATATTAAAACAAATACAAAAAACAGGATCTGCATTTTTTGAAAGCTGTTACAATTCCGAAAATCCTTATAAGCAAATCTTTTTATTTCTTCACAAGCAGATTGCACTTATATGCACAACAGATATATATATTAAAACAAATACAAAAAACAGGATCTGCATTTTTTGAAAGCTGTTACAATTCCGAAAATCCGCTAATAAGAGCGATAGTAGATTAAGGTTTAGCATTAATATCATTTTAATTAATAGAAGTTAGATAAGATTTAGATTATGTTTACATTAGGCTTTATATGTATTAGCATAAAAATAATTAATTAAATTTTTTTACTTGCCATTTTATCCTTTACAAATTAAATTTGTTCTAAATGTTGAAGTCAAGTTAGTCTAAATAATTACAAATCAAATGTGTAAATATTCTAGTAATATAACCTATTGAAATATAGACTTAAAATATATGAAATTAAACATATTGTACAAATACATTAAGGTAATAAATAAAATAATAATAATAATAAATAAACAAGCTTTATTTTATCAATCAAGTGACTCAATCACTATTAATTATACCATATCGATACTATATACATTAATGATATTGAAATAGATATTTTAATCAATATCAAATAATAGGGGTTTGTTTGAAAGTCTAGTTGAAAATAGTATCGAATAGAATTGAATATCTTGAGATAGAATTAAATTAAATCTAAAAATCGGAACCAATACTATGTGATAAAAATTTTTACTGCTTTTATACAGAGATTCGGCATACCCAATTGCATATACAATAATTTTTTTTTCGTTAGAATTTTTATTACATATCTATTGTAGAATATAACTTTATCTTCATGATAAGATATAGGTACATTTTATTTTCAGTGATAACCAATTGGTTTTTAAAGCTAATTTAAAAGAATAATTGAAAGAACTGTTAGAACATTCATGTATTGAGGGAAGGTTCGAACCTGACATCTTTTGTTGTCATAGATGACATAACCAATTAGTTGTAATATGACATAACCATATCATTCGATTACGAAATAGCCGGAACTGTGTATGTCAAAGTATATGTTGTCGATGAGAGAGGTTACATACCTGTTGCAGAGGTTTCACATTTACTCATTGATTATTGGACTGAAGAAAATTTACTAAAAATAAAAAGTTAGAAATTTAGAATGTTATCATAAAATTATTTCTAAAACTCCTTACATTGTAATACAAAAATAAATCATTGCGGTAATTTAGAAGCTACCATTGGTCAAATAAATATGTATTTATTTTTTTTAACGAAAAAGTTACTATGCTGTACTTTAATGTTTCTTTCTTTTTCCTATACTTACTATACTTTTGATGATGTTGTAATTTCCAATATATTTTGGTCTCATATAAATACCACATACTTCTTTATTATGATTGCTTTTTATTATATAATTTCGGCTTTAAAATAATTTTCTTCAAACTAACATTACTAAATTTACTTACTTTTTTGGCGGTGCATACCATAACATCCGACTTAATATTATCTTATTTTGACTTCTTGTACCAACGGGATCTCTCAGGTTGGAGATCTAAAAGTCTTCAAAGTTAACGCAATATTGTCTTCCATTAACTTTCCTTCTGAGAAAAGTCGAGTATCGAATAATATTTATTTATTTACTTACTTACTTACTTACTTACTTTCCTGTCAATATTTCTTAATGGCGATTATCCATTTATTTCGCTTATCAGCGCATTCTGTCCAGTTAGCAATGTACTCTCCTATGTACTCTACATTACTTAAGTAGTACCAAAAACATTTTAATTTTACTTATTTGGCTAGGTTCACGTTTTAATGCAGTTACATTACATATATGTACGTCTTTACGGTGGCAAATATTTTGTAATTGTATAAATATGTTGAATATGTTTACAGTGAAGTAGACATGCGGATTTATCTGCATGTTCACTGATAAATAAATAAATATTTACAGTGCTTTAGCTAAAATTCAAAAATACAAATTGTAAATTCAGATAAAATCAAAAATTTATGTTATCGACAGTCGACACATATTCAGTTATGTTGGAATTTTACAAATGTCAATCAAAAAAGAAATCAGAACCGACTGGAAATTACTTCTGCAACTGAACCATCCAATCTCATATTAAAATTGGCTTTAGCATTTATAATTTTTTACACTCAGTCGTTCAAAGTTAACATAATACTACAATGATGATTTTCATAAATATTTTTATCTCCCCACTTTCATCAAAATTTCAATAAACATAAATAAAAGACTGAATAAAAATATAACAAACATTTTTTTAAATTTTAAACTATTATACACTGAAATAAATTAAAAATTAAATTTATGTAAAATTATGCAAACGTGAATATTATATTCTAACAAAACAAAAAAATCCTTGAATTTAACATGGCCCTAATATATTTTATTTCCTGTAAACTAATGAATTTTTAAAGTGGTGGTAGTAGACGTGCAATTATAAATTCATTATAAATTCATAAAACAAAAAATATATTTCTTTTAATTAAATTTCATAATAAAGAAGTCGTTTTGACAAAATATTACTGTAAATTAGTAAAAGGGAATTCCCATAATTTAATGAACCTTCCATCAAACAGAAAACTCATGTGAGAATACAAATTTTAATAAAACCTATTTTTCATTATCATAAAATTATATAAAAAATTTATTTTAATTATTATCATATGAAATAATATAGTAAGCGTCTTGAACCGTTGACTTTAAAAAAATAAATACATAAACAAAGTAAAGGTGCTAAAAGTGTGTCAAAATTCTTAAAAATTTCGTGAAACGCGCTCAACAAATGAAATGGTTGTTAGAAAAGTGAACCTAATTCAAACACTATTTTAAATAGTTAAAAGCCAAATAACACAATTTATTTTGGTCGCAATTATTACAAAATTTAATATGAACTGCTTCATTACAGTCGCATAGTAGAGCTTAAATTCAACTTGCAATAAAGCAGACATACACTCATTATACTCCATAAAGTTCAACTCAACAATCTCAGTTTTACAACTGGAATCACAAACTAATGTAAACACCACGTAAAATATAAGACAACAGTGTTATATACATATCACACAATTAATATTATATAAATCGATTAGTGTTTATTTTTTTTCTCAACATAAATTTAAATTAACGTACAAAATGTTAGGGGGGCAATAAGTACCACTCTATTTAACCCACGAGGTCAAACTATCCCGAAAACAAATGAAGCTAATGTAAGTTACATCATAAATAGCAATAAAATTAAAATCCTACGGTACGCAGATAATACCGTTATTTTCGGGGACAACGAAATCATATTTAAAAACATTATTTTCACTTTCGCTACCACTTTGATACAAAATGCAAATCGGAACCAACAATCCACAATTTAAGATAATTTAAAAACATCATTCTGATACAATTTAATCGTTCTCAACAAACCAAAAGCAAATAATAAATTTCAAATTGTATCTAAATTTATTGTAAGTGTCTAGGTTTTCAATAAGATCTGTCTGAAATGAAATTATCAAAGAAAATTGTTCGGATAACTTTCAAATATCACAATAAAGAAAGAAAAATTTAAAACTATTTATGTGACATTGTTACATCTAAAACGTAGTACGGCAAGAGATAAATACAAGTATTGCAAAATTGATAAAAATAAACCAGGCAGGTAGGTATTTAGTGACTATCAGCATAAAAGAGAAAAGATAATTCTGAAAATTAGAATCACAATATGTATTCGGCTTAAAACAGTATGAAATCCTATAATCAAAAGAAAATTTACATAAACTGTATTGATGTCAAAATTTATAAACAAAAACAGCTCTAAAATTTCATTATTAGCGTTAGATTCGATTTGTTTCTATTTTCGTATCTGATTCGTATCTAACGTTATCTCTGATTACACCTAAATACAAAATATAAGTACACAATGTGTATACGTAAATATTTTAAGCTTAAATACAACATCATAATACCTGTCAATTGAAACTACTACACACACTTTTTTAAAAACAAATTAAAAGAACAACAAAAATAAAAATAACGATTAACAGTTTTATAAATAAATGTGACGAAACCAAATTAAACTAAGATAAACCGTTATTATTACACAATTATATTTTTTTTTTTTTGCTATCAAGTAAGGTGTATAACGTCATTCTTATACATAAATCCCATATATTTTTATTCAAAACAAAACAAACACATTTAAAAACATAACCTATCTAAAATATTTCCATTGTTACCATATAAAAACAAAAATGTATGTAATATATTATTTTACTTAAAGGTATAAACAGAATGAGAGCTACAACGGTATATTTTAATTGTGATTTTTGCTTAAGTTCAAATATACCGTCATTGTATAATAAGAATTTTTTTGCCGCGAAATAAGTATAAATAAAGCTGTTATTCCGCTCAGGATGCAAATCTGTAACATAAGAAAATAAAAAGAAATGAGAAACGATGTTGTGTTTATAGATAACTACTTTTCAGTAATTTTTGTATCCTTAAAAACGTCCATTCCAATTATGTGGAATTTAAACCTTCAAGTGGGTATATACATTATACAAACGAAGCGATAGTCATATAACCAACTAGGTCCCTAAGTAACAAAATTTATTTTTATTCTAATTTTTGTTAGTTAATTTATAAAAAAGATTTAATTGACAGTATTTTCAATTTAATTTATTATTTCATGTGTTATTGTTACCCTAAATATTTTTAATTTAAATCTCTCGAAAAGTATCTAAAACGAAATATGTATTTTATAAGATGTCAAAATAAAATCAGTAACTGAGCGTATAAACTATTGTCCATTAATATATATTAGCCAATATTACAATCAAAGGCAGCAACAACAAAAAACAATGATATATTTCTATCCATATAACCATCAAATAATCTGTTTGTTTTTTTAAGTTGGTATCATTGGTGTTATGATTTCTATTATACTCTTTGACATAATAACGTAAATTATTTTAGAAATTTGAATGACAAAAACAAGATTGATAAAAATAACACTCAATCTCCCTTTTTAGAGCCATTAAAATATTTAAGATTTTAAAATTAAAATCCACCGTTATAGTTTTATAACAACATTTTAAAACATTTACTAGTGAAAAAAAAAATAAGATTAAAATTGAGGTATAAAAGACCGAAACTGGCAACACTGGCAACTAATACATAAATTACGGTTGGGAAAATAAGACTATTGATTTTTCTTTTGAATGAGAGAGAATAGAACGTATCTACCCTCATTTTATTTGAGTGAAAAAAAATTTTCCCATCGTATTGGGATTTTTCTCGAATTGACCACATCAACTCAAACAACTCTCAACAGCTATTAGAATAGTTAAATCATAATTCGAATTTTTTTATTCATACAATAAATAAATTTTTTTTACGTTTTAAAAAGCTAACTTCACAAAATCTAACATCAAATTCACAATTCTGTTATGACCTTAATAGTCATCTTCACATTACGGAACATCAAAACATTGAAAAGAAAAAAATTCTTTTACATAAAATATGTACACATTACAAAATAAGGTAATATAAAACACCTGGAAAACTGATACCTTTTATAAAACAAAAATAAAAACAATAAATTATAAGCACATTTTTTTTCATTTTAGTTACATATTTATATTTGAATTTTGAATTATGTCAAGAGAGAGATTCATTCTCATTCATTATGTCAATAAAATATACGTGAAGGTGAAGCTGAAGCAATACAGTTACATTACAGCATAATTATTTATTTAAATAATTTTGTTATGATTTACGAAAGAAAGAGGAAGATAAAGAAGAAGAAAAAATCGAATAAAATGAGAAATTTACTCTCTTCAACATTTTTTTATGCCACACACACACTCCTTTACTCTATGTTAACCAAAACTTGAAGTATATTTTAATTGAATTCAATTGCCTAGATTTAGGTATGGCCAGTTTTATTATTTTATTGGTTTTTACTATAAGATAAGTTTAACTATCAAAAGATTAATATTCTTTGATTTTGAACAAATTTTCAATAAGATATTAACTGTACTTGTATGAATGTACATATTTGGAATGTTGAGATTTCTTATCATAGTAGGTAAAAATTATAATTTAATTAATAAAGTTTAAAACTCTTGATTAAAATCTTAACTGCCCCACTAATTTTTAAAATTTCTAATTCTTAATGGTATTTGGCATTAGCTTTTTTAAATTTAAGATAACTGTAAGTACTACTTAGAATGAAGGGATGTGTGCTTACTCTTTAATTATATACCTTTAGTATAATCTGTATTGATCTCAAAAAGAACTTAATAACATATTCGCACTATGCACTTTAATATTGTTAACGAAATATTTTTATAGTTCTGTATTTATTTATTTGAAAATGAGGTATTATAGAGGTTCAAACAATGCAAAGAATTTGAGAATACGATGAAATACATTTTTTAACTAAAATGTGTACATAAAAATCAGAGAAATTTGTCTTCACTAACGTAAAAACTAAAATAGCAGTTATTATAAAATGAATCAGTTAAACTGATTTCGTTTCAGCAGATGTCAATTACAAAATTATATAAATTATAATTATAAAATATAAATTACAATTTCGTATTTAACTGGCTTAAAACTCAAGAACTACGTTCATAAAAATCAAAAAAATCAAATTACTTCAATCAGTTTTTCAACGCGGTGTCAGCGAAAAATATCAAAAAAATTAATTTCTTATTTAAATGTGGTACATTGAAATTTATCTCATCGTTCAAGGTTCTTACAGAAAACTGAAGGACAATTTACTGAATGAAATAAAATTTTTAATTTATCATTGATTTCAATTTCGTTGATACGAAAAAATTGCGATGAAATTCCGTTGACGAAAATTCAACATTGACAATGAAAATAATATGAAAATATTAATGACGACGTAACGTTAAATCTGCTTCAGAACGAAACTACATCAGACATAAAATAATTTAGATAAATTTTCTATTTATATTGAATTATTTCTTCCATATTATTTATATATGCAACACTAAACTTGAACATCATAATACATTGGAAAAAAAAATGAATAACTAAGTATTGAGAGAGAGTAGGAAAAATAAAAACAATTTTCTTGAAAATAAATACATACAATCACAAAAACCATCTCGCATGTTCTACTTGACGCGTTTCTTTTTCTTTTCCTTTTCATTTTATTTTTGTTTTGATTTTTATTTTTGTATTTATTATTTTTTTTCATAAATTATGTAGCCAGCTTATCGCAACTTATATTGTAGTCACTAAAAAATTGCTTATTATCACAGTAGATACTGAACTGATAGTAAAAATAATCAGCTGGCTTATATTTTTACCGGCTAGATAAAATATAATAATAATCATACAGCCGTACAAAAATTTAGACATATCCATGTATGAATGCATACATATTACAACAGTATATATGTATATCAGTGGCGCGACTGTTGTATGCCTGGTAATAGTATGTAACATGCAATGATGTATTACAAAATATTTTTGATGAAATTATTTGAATAATCGATAATTTGGTTTTTTTTAACATAATATATTACATTGACTCATAAATCCCTTTCCCTAATTCTAAATGTTACGCTCTAGTAATTTACTGTTTTATTATGAAATTATATTTTCAATTACTTTGACCTAGTAACCCTTAATATAATGATTTATATATAATTATTGAAATATTGTGCGTAAGAATGTAATATTAATATATTTAGTTCTTCATGTACTTCTGATTCTTATTTATTTAATAGGCTTTTTTTAATACTTACTTTTTTTTATTATAATTATATTTTTACATATTACTTTAATTTGTATTATTTATCCATTTGTATTTTGTAACATTTTGTGGAGTTTGTAAACCTAGAATATGCGCAGGCTTGTAGATTTTGTATTTTAAAAAAGAATTGCAAGATACTTTAGAATTTTAATATGTTTTAATTTAAATTATTTATAAAATTATATAAAATATTACAATTAGCCCCAAATTCCGTCCTGATTTACTATGTCATTCAACTTTTAAGGAAATCGAATATTTTTTTTTTTTTTATTTTCTGTATTTTCTGAAATTTTATTTAATAAAAATTTAAATGAAAAAATTTACCAAAATTGCTGTGGATACAGTCAATGCAGAAGAGTGGATTTTAAATTGATCTTTTGACATTACTTTACCTTGCATACATTACATTGTACTTACTTTTAAAATTTAAAACAGGGATGAAAATCGATATACCTAGGTACCACGAAAACTACATATAAATTTAAATAAATAAAAACCTGTGGCATTCAAAATGTTTGGCAATGTTTATGAACACAAAAATCTGCGCAGATTTCTCTTTGCACATCTGCAGATAATTCCGTGCTCACATACAAAACACAAAAAATTACATAAAAAAATCTATGCAGTAGCGACGCAGATTTTACTACGATTATGAACAAAAAGTGATTTTAAAAATTTCAAAAATCTAATTTTTCTTACTCTTTCGCATGTCATGAACATTTCCCTGAGCCACCATTTTTAGCAAAAAATACAATTCCAATCATCGAATATCGACTAATTCGCAAAATTCGCTGCCATCAAATATTTTTCGCCACACAAAATCAACTAAGATATTTAAACAGGTAGGCTAAAATAGTTATATAAACAATTTGTAAATCATATAAGAAGTTGATCGGCTCAAACTGGTTCAAAAATCATTTTAAATGATTGTAAAAAAAAATTTGAATATTTTTGATTTCAACAGTATTTGATTCAGTATCAGAAACTATGTTTTATTGTTTTTGACGTTTAAATAAAGTCAAATCCGACTATTAGCTATTTACAACATTATCGTAATTCATAAAGTATTCAAATATTTAAATTCAAATTGCTTTTTTTTCCAAAAAGTCGCATAGCATATTAGCAGGTCACATTTTAACAAATAAGACATTTAGTAGTAAAAGTTTACATAATTATATTATAAAAATCATGACTTTTATTATCAAATGAAAAAACGAAATACCTACATCATTAGTAATTTGACGAGAATCGCTTGTTTTGCTATCCCAGATTGCTGACACATATATATTGCACGCACAAAAACACAACAGTACATTTTTTGGTACAGCATTCTAAGCAAGAAATGCACCATCCGGTACTTTTCTTATCGTTATCAATACCATTTCAACATTAGTTGCATTCATTAGTTGTATATTTCATCTCAATCGATGGTAAAGCGCAAGACTAACACTAATTAACAGGCCGAAACACAAAATAGCTTCAATATCTTAGTGCAGTACATTTTATATTTTATAAGCTTTTTATAGTGAAATTTTAGTATGAAAATTGATGAAAGACCTTTTTTTAAACACAAATTTAGTAGTTAAAATATTTAATTTCCTAAAATCTGAATACTCCAAAACATGTAAAAAAAGATGGAATTTTTCATGGAAAAAACCCATCCTTTGGATGAAAATTAAAAACATTAATAGTTTTCGAGTTATAATCCGATTTGTAAGTGGCCTACTAATTTTTCCAATAAGACTACGTGTATTTTTTTTTTTAACAGACCTACTATTAATCTTTCCTGTCCGAGTGTCTCAGCCTGTTAATTAATGTTAGTCTTGGTAAGGTTCCTATTGTATAATATTTAAATTCGAAAAACATAGAAAAACATCGAAAAATACGACGGTTGTATGTATACATTCAATTTTATGAAAATTGTAAATTACGTTTTCAATTATTTTTTTTATGCTTAAATACCGCAACGTGATAATTTTGTGGTACTAGAAGAGGATCACAGCAATAGACCTATATTAATTTTTTAGTTTAATTTTAAAATTAAAATCCTTTATCTAAATAGTTTTAGTTGCATAAATACATAGGTATGTAGGTATTAAATCATTACACATAAAGTAGGTACCACTTTTATATTGTATTTCACACTAGAATCCGCCTTTATTGCATTTTATATTAATATCGATTGCACATTTTTTTTAAGTCACCTGAACAGTTCGCATGGTTATTCATTACCATTTCGTAAATTTTATTGCTCCTTAGTACTAAAATTTTGATACTGAAAATGTTCTGGACTCTATATGAATTATTTTTAAACAGCAAATAAAATATATATACTAAATAAGTAAAAAAATTTATTTGATGTATCGGACTATTACATTATTTATCCAAAGTCTTCTGTAAAACGCATGAAGGCTCCACCTTATGTATAAACAATATACCAACCAACCAACCTCTCAACTGAACTATTATTTTTCTATACTTAATGTTTTTATATGAGAGGGTCATTCTCCTCAATAAAATTGTTTCACAAAATCGTTATTGGAACTATTAGGTAGGTATAGGAATTCACTTATCTATATTATAATTTAACTCCGTCATTGATTCACACCGTAGTAAAATTATGTTTACGCATTTCCCACATACACATACACATCGTATTTATTTTTGATATTATACACATTAATTCTTGCATACTGAAAAAGTATACATAAAATATTTTTTAAAACCTTTTAAGCATAAAAATAATAAATACCTTTTTTTAAGTTGATTAGAAAATTAAAGCCAAAGATAAATAGAAAATAAAAATTAAACAGGAAAATAAAAATAAAAAAACACCCAACAGACCAGACCAGACCAGAAAAGCAACAACGAAAGAGAGAATTAAGAAAAAACACAAATATAATAAAAAAATAAAACTATCGCGCGACATAAAAACATATCAATAAGACAACGTCAAAATAAAAATACCAATAGTGAACTGTCATTATACAAGAAAAAAAAAATAATAATAAAATTAAATAATAATAAGAACAGAAAATAAAAATTTCAGTGTATTTAGTTAAGTTAGTCGTCGCAAACTAATTACATCCGCAAGACTCAATTTTAAAGTGTACGCCGCATTGAAAAAAATTAAAAATTTTTGTTTTTATTTTCGTTGTATCGCCACCATTAAAGAAAAGTTTTTCGTTTTCTGATTTTATTCAGTAGTGATATCAATTAATTAATATATTATTTTCTCGTGAAAATTTTTTCAATTTACTTGAAATTTAATAAAAGTATCTAAAGATAATATACAAAACTTATATTCAAATTTATCTTTAAAAAAAAGTTATTTTTCTAAAAGTATATTAAAATCATGAGAGAAATTATTCATTTGCAATGTGGCCAATGTGGAAATCAAATTGGATCCAAGGTTCGTTAAGTTATTTTTATCTTTAAAAAAAAAAAAAAGTATATCAACAAATATATAATATATTATATCTATATAAACAATGTATAGTATATTCAAACATAACTATGATTGTATAAAATATTTTTTTTTTTATTATATATACATATGTACATAAAAATATGTATTTATATGTTATCACATTTTATTTTAGTAATAATTTCTAATATCAAAATTTCTTATTTATTTAAAATTGAATTATAAAAATAATTTTTTATTTCACTTTCTAATTCACTTTGATATTTTGTTGTTAAAATTGACAGATTTTATTTTTAGATATTTAATTTTGTATATTTTTGTTTCATTTTCCTCAATTTCTGAATCTAAAATGAGAATAAAAATTTCTATAATTAAATTTTGTTTTTTTTTTTTTGCGTAATAATATTTTTAAGCATGCGCTTTTCTATTTACCGGCAATTTATGTATGACTCAAAAATAAAATCAAAAAAAAAAAATAACGGTGGTACCGCAGTATTGGTCTCCTCTCCCAAATTCAATCTGCAATTTTGTAGTTTTAAGAAGAATTTAAATCAGTGTTGCCATATTAGAAGTTTTTTGTCATATATATAATATTTTTGTATTTTAATAGGTTTTTGTACATAACATTCCTATATATTAGATAATAGGTGGTCGTACACATGTAAACATTTATGTCGACTAGTAAGTTATTAATTATATGATAGAAAAATTTAGTGATAACATTTTTGTAATGGAAAATTTTAAAAATTTTCCCGGATTGATGCTACAATAAATAGTGGATCACTCTTAATAGTGGGTCATACTAAATGTTTTTTTTTTTTGATTGATTAAATACTAAATTTTTAATATAAATACTTCTTTACCTACAAATCAATCAAACACTTCTCCCGAGATGTTCAACTTTGTTAATGTTTTCAAATGTCAAACTATTTTTGTGCCTAAATTGAATATTTTTTCATCGATATCGAAATTTAATTTTTAATCATATTTGCAATACTTTTTTGCCGAATTAGTCCTCACAATGTAGGTAATTTTAAGTTTTTATTTACATAATTTTTAATTTCATCAGCAAAAAACATCCTCACTCCTCAGAAACACAAAAACTGTAAATATAAAATGACTAAACGTCAAAAAACCTGTATGAAAATTTGTACATTGAAGAAGTGACGGGTATAAAAATGTTCAAGAAATATTTTTACGTTAAATTTTTTATTAAATTTTTTTGACGTTTTCTCTCTCTCTTTTTTTCCCCCGAATGAGAAAATGAGATGGCAACATAAATGTTAGAAAATTATAACAGAATAAAAATTTAAAGTCTGAGAAAATAGTCTATTGAAAAATAAATGTAGGTATTTGTTATTTTTCAAGGACGCATTTTTTCCGTTTCCGGCAACACTGATGCTATGTTATAGTTGTTTTGTTTTTTCTTCGTTAACTTTTATTTTACTCAATACAGATAGAAAACTGAAAATTTTATGTACATACCAGTCCCTCCCTACATAGAAAAATAAAATTTCAATTTTTATAGTAACCTTCAATTTAACTCGGTTTTACTACCGTAAAATACTGAAGAGGGCAATTAAGGTACTAGTATACTTTCATATATTTTATACATAAATATATATATCAACTCATGGTTTTTCATGGTATTTTTCAGTTATTTCACTAGAGAAATTTATATTTTCTATATGTCAGCGATTGGGGTTAAAGAAATTAAAAAAGAAAATTTCTAGAATATTCTCATGTGGGGGTGGGGAGGTTAATATAATCAATTACAATCTATATTCTATAATACCACAAACACCACTCGGTTAAATGTATACATTTATAATTTAAATATATGTATTACAAATATAAAAGAGTAGTTAGAAGTGTAAGGTATCAAAAATTATCAACTTGTCATAATTGTTCAAATAATGAAGAATAAGAATTTATTTAAAATATATTATATGGTCAAATAAGTGAAAACGTACATATGTATATTGTATATAGGTGAAGGATCATGACCCTGGAATAAATAAAAAAAATATTCACAATTTTATAAATAAATGCATACATAACTACTAGGTATATTTCAAAAAATTAAAAATCAATATTAAGTGTATATTCTATTCTATCTGATAGAAATGAAAGATATCTGAAAATAAATTACAAGTACTTGCTGTTAAATGTATTATATTCAGTCAATTATTACAATTTCTTTATATCATCATATCTTAAAACAAATAGGGTTGTGTACTTCGTTGGTGAAACGATGAATTACTAGGCTCTCAGAAAAGAAGAAAAAGAAAACATTTATTTTTTTTAACACAATTATAACAATATACATACAACATATAATAAAAGAATCTTGTTATAGTAAAAGAAATAACTTAAAATGTCGATTACTAAAAATAAAAGTGAAAAGTAATGTTATTGAAAATACTACTGCTATAAAAACTAGATCTTTCATACTTCAACTATTATTTATTTATTTACTTTATTTAATACATATACATAAAACTGTTAATTTTTATAAGATGGAATAGTCCTCCAATTTCGAACATATTATCGTTTATTTATATAGTGAGATCTGAGATATAAATCTACATCATATTATTTCTATAATTTCGCCTTTATAATAGCAAATTTTGTGAAAGTGATAACCAATTTGTATTCCTAGTCAATTCCAAAGATGCCCTGAGCCCCTCTCCCACTTGGAATCTTCTGTTTAGTAGTTAAATGAAATGACCATGACACTCTACCAGTCAATTACTTCCATTTATGCATAATTGCATACTTTTGCATCTTGGTTCACTGTTCCAAGACAATTCAAATAAGTATTAACTTTGATGTTATATTCTGCTATTAGAAGAAGTTACTGTAAATGGTCTAAAAACAAATAATGATACTGTAGATCTTTTTTCTCTATGAACACAGTCGCCATGTAGTGCTACCTTATTTATTTTAGTTTGAACTGTACCAAAAACACATGCCCCAGGATGTTGAATAAATGGTTCAGTCCAATTTTTGTGATTATTCTATAAATACCCCTTTAACTATAATTACCCAATATGCATTTGTTTTATTAAGAAGACTAAAGAAATTGTGAAATATTTAAATGCATGTAGGCAGGTATTTGTCTCTTACAAAATATTCTATCTATAAAATGTCTCTTGCAATATCTGCATCAAATATGGCTAAAAATGCAACAAGAATAATTATTAAAAACAAACTTTGATTAGCAAATTTACCTGTGCATGTACGAAATAGCAATCATACCCAACGAACATCTCATCACGATATTGAAGGTTAAAATTCTCATTTCTTCTGCTGAAACCGGAAGAATTTGTTTTTGTTTTTTTTTTTTTTAATTTATTAGAAAAATTGTACAACAAACTAATAAGATTAAAAAGTTACCTCTTGTTGTCAAAGAATGTGGCAAAAAAAATAATTATGTGAGAAAAATATGACAGAAAATCTATACATAGCTCAGTCTCAGTATCTTTATGTAATTTATATTTATGTTATATATATTATGTTTTGATTTTATGAGTGTAGTATACATAATACATGTCCATATTGAGACATTTTTATTTCTATTTTATCAGTATGCAATTGTACATATTATTTTTATATATGGGTCTATTCGCAAGTACACAAACACATCTAGATCAATAATTTTTTTTTTTTTTTTTTAAATTATTAAATTAGTAGAATATGAATAAAAAAGAAAAATAAAAAAAATAAGAACGAATGAATTGAAAAAGAGAAAAAAAATATATAAATTTCTATTAAAGAGAAACAGTGCGTGTGTTCAGAGTTATATATTTTTTAATAAATAATACAAAATATACTTATTTATATACAATGATCTTGTATTGTATGTAGGTATATACATATTTTTAAAACTTCAAAACTTCATACTTCAAACTTCAAAAATTATTTTAATTAAATCAGATTTGATTTTTCAATAAATTTTAAGCCAAAATTAAATCAGATTTGATTTTTCAATAAAACTTAAGCGTGTTTTAAATCTATTATGTACATTATACATATATCTACCTAATTTGGGGATCGGTTTTATTTTTGCTTTTATTTCAATAAAAATTTCTATCTTATAAGTATCTCCATAACCTTTAATTGAAAATTTTAACCTTATTAGGATCAATGTAACATCACTATTAAAACAAAATGTTCTAGAATAAAAAATAGTTCCAAAGCCACATTACTGATTTGAGTAACTGGAAATAAGTATGAGTATGACATTGAAGTTTTGTTTTTTGTTTATTGGCAAAAATTAATTTATTTTTTTAAATGGTTTCACGTGATCATCCTACCTATACTGTAGAAATAAATATTTGAACAATAACATTCTCTATTTGGAAATTATTTAAAAAAAAAAAAAAATCCAAATAGAGAAACTTTCAAACACCAAATATGAATGTGCCGGATTATGAGTAATAAACAACAAAGTAAATTTTTATTTTTCTACGACTTTGGGGAAAGTTATTAGAAAAATAATTTTATGTTCAATTATTCAACTCTTAATTTTTATCTAATTTAATTTTATTTGCTTTAAGTTACAGATCAAACAGTATTATGTAGGTATCAAAATTAGTTAATTTTAATTAATCGTACAATTAGACTCACTGACCTTAATGTCATGTCAATGACATAAACCTATTTGACCTAAGTGACATCATTCATATTGTGTTTGTACCTTTTCAAATATTTTTCTAATACATTATGTTGTTATGAATGAAGCACAATTATGTGGTGACTAACGGATTAAACCCGTTAAATTTTTATGCAATATCAACCACATTTAAGTGTAACGAAATACCAGAACACATTTAAGTGAAAATGTTACTCTGAGAGTGTAACAAACTATCAAATACCACATATAAATTTAAGTGAAAATTTTACTCTGAGAGTGTAACGAAATACCACATGGTTTAAGTGAAAATGTTACTCTGAGAGTGTAACAAAAAAATAAGTATTTTGTAAACAATAACAAATATGTGTGCAAATATATTGTAGATGTGTTTTATTTATGTGAGTGTATTTTTATTTAATTCAAAATCTCCCCCCTATTCCTATTAAAAAATTAAAGTTCATAACTACCTATCAAAATTTCAAAATTAGAAGTCAAACTTTCTGTATTAGAATTTTAGGTTAGAGCTTGTTCTATAGTGTTTACATTTTCATTGCGGTCATTATCTAACCTTTTAATATTTAACTTAAAAATACATATTTATTAAATTATTGAAATAAATCAAATTTTCAAAACATAAAAAAATATCAATCAAATAAACGAGTTAACGAAAACCTGTGGATTGCTAACCAACATAAATATGGGAAAATCAACACACTAATTATGCGTTGTCAGAAAGATTAGAGGGCATACCCTAAGGTGATAGAACTTTAATCAGTGAAATAAGATCAAATATGTGATCAGACAGGGGTACTGCGTGCAATGAATATATTGCTGGAATGCAAAGCAAGAGCATTGGAAAAATTTCTAATGGATATTTAAAGTTAAGATTCTATTGAAAATCAATGGATAATGTTTTATGATGTTCCCATTCAAAGAATTGAAGCTATTCAAATAATAGATTTGTCCTTCGCAATCTTCCCGGAGAATTGTCTGCCTCCTAATGAGCACCGGTTAAACTTAATTCATTTGGATACCACATACAGAAGAGGAGGGAAATTCGTTGATGTAATCTTTGTTATTGAGATCATTAAATGTTACATACTTATGTCTATTAAAATTATTATTAACACTAATTTTCGACTTCGATCCGTTAATCTTTTTACGTTGACCATGCAACTAAATATGGTAGATTTGAACACATTAACAGAATTGTAATATTGGGAAATAAATATAAGGCCTTAATCGATTTCTCTCTTTCAAAGTTTGTTTAAAAAAAATAAAACTACAGCAACTGAGCCAATTACACGCTTAAAACATCCATTATTTAGTATTAATATTGTTAAATTTATAACATGCAAAATGTTTCGAACTACCATGACGATGGCTCGTAAAGTTGATTCGAAATGTTGCTACCTGCAAGGTTGTTCTATTTTATTCATAACCTACTAAATTATTTGAATATGTACAACCATGTGATCCTAATCACATTGATTTGATTATAAAAATTATCATTTCAGTTTTTTTCTCCTTTTTGCCTCATGGATTGTAGTGATAAATATGTAGTAGTTATATACTTATGAATACATTTTTAATATTTTCACGTGTTACCAACAAGTGGTTCCATTTCGTAGTAAACATTTTGAATTCCAAACTGTTTTGTTAATTGAAATTATTTCAATAGAAACAATTTATTATAGATATAATAATAATATTAACGGATAATCTATTTTTTAATCATATGTTCAACGATTTACCGTGACACAGTTTGTATTGTATTCTTTATTAAATATACAGGTTGTATTCCTATTAAAATTTTAAATATTAAATAAACCTAACTCTATAAACACAAAATTATTAAATGAGTTTATATTGAATAAATATTCAACAAATTCAAGTACAGTACAGCACACACACTAAATATTTTTGAATTGTTTATTAAATAAACTCAACATTCAACTTACATATTTATGCGCCCTTCTCAACCACAAATCTCTTCATAATATTCTAAATACACAATATATACGTATATATTAAAACATTAAATATGTAGTATATATATGTACCAACCAAACCGACTACCAAATTAATATCAGATTGTATATACATAATATGTATTTCATTGTATGCAACACATCTTCTCAATTATTTGATTTTCATTCCCCTTACTATTTACACCCCTCTTTAAACAACATTCCATAAAATTAAAGACGGCTGCTTCTTTAGTCTTTTTTAAAGTATCAAGCTGTATAAAAAATTTTTGTTGATTAATAAATGCGCCAAATTTCAATAATTAATTTTTATTACTTATTTTTTTTTTTTTTAAACCTAAATATATTTACAAGAAGAACAAAACAATATGAAAAAACTAAATTTGTTTTTTTAATCTATTATCACGTATGTATATTAAATAGTCACAATCGCATGATTAAGAACACTAAATAATACAATGAAAGATATTAAATCTATTATTTTTAGAAACTTACGTAATGCTCAAGAGTTATTTAATATGTTTTAAATATGTACGATTTTATTCACGTATTGTCCGTGTATCAATATTAGAATTTTGAAATGTGAGCATAGTTTTAGGTACAGTACCTACAAAACACAAAACATGTTTGAAGCATTCACATATTACGACATATTTAATGTCGGAAATGCAAACAAAAAAATTATTTTGTTTGTTAAAAATCGTATAAAGTTTTTTGTTGTCTTATTTGACAGAAATTTCGTTGTTGAAAACGTCGCGAGCTTGTGCCAGGCAAGTTTTCTAACAAAACATGGTTAATTTTTTTTTTTTTTTCATTCTGGAACATAAGATGATGTGTCTGATATGTTTTAGATGCATTACCGAACAGACGGAAATGCCAATATGTATATTGAAAAGCACGCTTTTTCGTCTTTAGTGTCGGTTTCATCTCCAATTGAGATTTGATGCTGTGAAGAAAGATGTAAAATTTGCTGTAATAACAAATTTGTAAAATTAACAAATTTAAAGTTATCGTAGACGCAAAGCTGTAAACTTAAAATATTTTATGAAAATAATTTTCGTTATAAATGATACAGATTTTGATAAGCATTTCATAAAAATAACAAACCTGATATAAAATTAATCCCTTTTGTGATTTTGATAACACAAAATGATATGACAATACAATAGTCATTTAACAAATTCAAAATGAAACAATTTGACAGTTCAAACGAGTGTAATCATAAAAAATGAGTATCGAAATTTGAAAAAGTTTAAAGGAAAAAGTAAATACCAAAATCCCAAAAAATTGTTGGTTACTATAAATTTTGATGGGTAGACTCAAGTACGTTCTACTCTCAATATGGACAACTCAATATGTTGTCAATGTGTGACAATAAGTTACATAATATTTATTTATGAAAATCAATAGGTAAATAGGATATATACTTATAGAAAAAATTGATATTTAATATATAAGTGCACTGTCATGCTTTATATCTTCTACAGCCTAATCAACAGGATGGCAGAAAAATGCATTCTAACAAATCTTCGATCAAATAATAGCAGTACAGTTAAAAATATGCTAGAAATAACCGATATTTCCCAGACCCGGTTGCTTTGTTGATTTCCCAAAAACGTTATGAATATTATTTCTTAAAAAACCCGTCTTCAATACATTTTTTTCATTTAAGACCTAATTGAATTGAAACTAAACTACAAACTAACAATGAAAACCCTGTATGTATTGTGCTAATAAAGATGATATTCAAAAGTACCAAAGTTGTAAAAGAATACAACACTAAAATCTCTACCGACAGATTGCTTGGTAATTAAAAAAAAAAACCTAATCCGATGCAGACTAATTCGTCACAATAAACCGGCCGAACAAGTAATGTTCTTCAAGTACCTAGAAGACAAATTCATAACACCTAAACCTAAAAACACTGCAAAGAACAACTAATTTGACATTACTAATTCTGTGTTGCGCACGCAAGACCAATTGAAGCAGCAAACATACGGTCCCACTCAGTTTGTATAAATAAGATATATTATTAAGACTTATTATGATCTATGCAAATATTGATCTAATCAAACAAAAATTAAGATCTACTGAAATTAAAGCACTAGGGTAAATTATTGGGAAACTGTCAGATGTCATAACATATGAATTGAAATGAAATGAATTGAAATTTAGAAACATATGAAATATCCAGGGTGTAATACAGTAAATATAGAGAATGGTAAAATCCTTTCAGCAAAATGAGCGAAAACATACTGACAAAACCGGTGATTGGCGACGACTACCAGTATGATTATCAAAAAAATGGAAACAATACTGGATGCCGCCAGAATTGCAAATAATAAAAAGGAATAAAAAAATTCAAAACAATAAAATTTAGAAATTCTCCTCAGATTTAATGTTTCAAGTTGCAGTGATTTTTCTCAAAATCATTAACAAACGAATTGTATACATGCTGACAAACAAGTGTTAATTTTTGAAATTTATCAAATCACAATTTTTTAACAACCCCAGCTAAAATAAAATGTGCAAATAAATACAACTGTACAAAAATTGAAAATTTAATTTTATATACATGTATATGTATATGTATAAAATATATTCATATAAATTATATAAAACGTTATAGGATTATATTACAAATTGTAAAAATATATATTTTTACGAGGATATTACATTATTCAGTCGTGCATATTTATTTATTTTGCATGAATTTTGTTGCGTTAAATCATTTCATTTTTTTCATTCTTGCAATAAACAATTTCTCTTCAAAACGGCTAATTGTTCTTGGGCAATAGCAGCTTTTTCTTGGGCGATTGCTGCTCTTAGTTGTGCTTCAGCTGCTTTTATTTGAGCAATTAATCTTATACGATTCAAATCTTCGATATTCATGTGATTAAAATGATTATCATTTAGTTCTGGTTCTAGTTCTGGTTCTGGTTCTTGTTCTAGCTCTGGTTCTTGTTCAGGTTCTGATTCTGGTTCTTCTGCTTTAATTAATACCAAATTCTCTGAATTCTCCTTATTAGTTTTTATTCCTGATGCAAGAGCCTCTAGAAATTAAAATCAATTACATATTTAAAATTGATCATTTTTTTTTTTTTTTTGTTTAAATCATTTTACCTTCAATTCGATTTATTACAACAGGATTGGTTTCTTCTCTATTCCATAATTCAAGAAATTTTATTTCCCATTCTTTGAAAACAATTTTTTTATTTTCCGAATTTATTTTATGGATAGCTTTTGAAATGCGGTTTTTTAAATTATTAAATTTTTTTTTTATTTGTTTGGTATTTAATCTCTGTTTTGTTTTCAAATTGTAATGATGTTTTACAAATTCAAATGCCAAATCTTTTGATTTTTGTAATTTAGGGGTACGCTCTTTTTTAAATAAAATTTTATTTTCGCTTAATAAATGTACGAAAATTAAATTTTCCGAAACATCTCCCAACTCAGAAATACTTCCATCGAAACTCATATTAAAATATTTGTTATTATTTTTATATGGATAGGTAGGTATGTACATATATCAATATTTAATAATAGAATTCAAATTTTTTTACATTCTTTATAAAATATTAAATTGAATGCGATATGTTTGGTTCTTTTGTTTTGTTTTTTTTTTTTTCAACTTTCATCTAATACTTGATGATACTTTTTTTTTAATTTTTTAAAGCAAACCGTAGCTAATACTCGATAATACTTTTTCTTACTACGTAATACCACAGACTAAATTAATAAATACATGTACATAAAAGTTACTCTCATACATAATTTTGTTACTTTATTTTAAAAAATTATTCCAGAGCGCAACTCCACTTTATATGTATTGTATTTTTAAAAGAGAAAACCGAACGAGACATATTTTATTATTATTTTTATTTTTTTCTGTTTTAATTATCATCATGAGCAAAGTATTTACGTACGTGTGACGTGTTCGTGTACAACTATAATAATAATCATAAAAGTAAACATAAAAATCTGTATTAGTAGTTAGTACTTACAATTTATACTTATGGCTTAGGTATTAGTTCAGTCTACTTTCAATTTTTATGTTTCATTTAAATTAATCTAACGACAAAAAAACTCAAAACATGAAAGTGCAATGTACTTAAGCTGAACAGCAAAAAAAAATATATTTGGAATGTATATGACTTGACTAGGTAAGGTATATTGATTTTTGTTTTTTATTCATTCGAATTTTAATACGAAGAGATAAATCTAGTTATATAAAAGAGCAAAGGCGTCACATTTTTTCTTAGGCTGCAGTTATAGCGATACGTATAATTTTTGTTTTAAATTTATATAACTGTAGCGATAGTAGACAAAATTTAAATATAAAGTTGTAGGAACATAGTATTATCTCCGTGACGTAAGTCGTAATAATTGTTTTGTTAATGGTTTTTAGGTTGGTTTTGTAAAGTAAAATTATGCTGACATAAAAATGAAATAATTTTAAGTTATTGAAATTATTTTGTGTAAATTTTTTTAGCCCAATATGGTAAAATAACTAATTCTTTTTTTTTTGTTTTTAATTTTTTCATCTTATAAATAAAGTCGGAGAAAATAATATATATATACAATATGTATCTACAATAATAAATTTATAATGAAACTGTTTTTAGTTCTTCAGTTAAAAATTAAAAGGATGCAAAATCCTAAAGGAAATAATAAATTTTTATAATTCGTTAATTCAATTAAATAAACTTTATAATAAAGACAAGTCAATATTTATACTGTTTTTAATCTACAAATTTTTATGAAATATAACTAGTAATTTATTTATTTTTATTTTGTAAAGCTTCAAAATTTGGATTTGAATAATTTAATACTAATACTATACATAATACTTTTTCAAGTTTAGAGAAAATTATGCCGCATGACACAATTTTGAAAACTGACATATTATGTAGTTGTTTTTCAGATCGGTGCCAATACTGTCAGTAGCAATGATAAAAAAATGTTCTAAAAAATAGTAAATTGCAAGTTCCAAATTGTTATGATTTACGTTCAATATTTCATATAAAATTTATTTTATTATTTTACTACATAACTACTAATATTTTTATTAACAAACTAATATTATAGTTTTAAATTTAAAATATTAAAACTTAGAAAAGAATTTGTTTTATATTTGGAATATAATGTTTTACCATTCGTATACGTTATGTTATTTATATTAAAATTTTATGTCTACAAAAATTTACCTATCCTTATGAAAAATTAGCAGATTAAACGTTTAGTAAAATTAATATATGTACATCGGTATACCAATAGGTGAACTACAATAAGAGTGTGTCGGAAAAGTACTTTTTGTAGTGTTTCTAGTACTAACATCTTTGAAATTCAATACAAAATACAACTTTCAGTAAACATGCGTACAAAACTGTGAGAATTTTTAATTTTAAGAACAAATTTGAAAAGTAAAAAAAGATTAGTACCATAGCTATTCTAATTAAATTATACGAAAAATAAATTTTTTTTTTATAAGCTCAAAACTACAAAACATTCATCATCATTATCATCTTATATGTGGTTCTGAGTGAATTTTGTCCTTCATTACAGTACATAGTCCTCATAAGTGCAATTTTGGATTTGTAGGGTTTGGACATCATTTTGAAGATTGTCTTCTTATCTGCTCCTTGGCTTTCGTCTACTATGATTACTCTAGGGCTTTCTATTTAATACCACTGCCTGTTTTCGATAGTCATGCATTCTAATTACGTGACCATCTTAGTTTTTAGGCTTTTGAAAACCCTACAATCAAATTGTGATACAATCTATACAAAATTACAACAAATTTTACTGAAACAATTTTTCTGATCACTATAATCTTCTCAAAGTAAAGCTGCGATTATACTAATCTTAGTAAAATGAAACAGTGAAAAAATATTCTGCTTTTACTGTGAAACGATCATAGCGATCAGAAATATTGTTTCAGTACAATTTGTTGTCATTTTGTTTTGATTATGCCACAATTTTATTTTAATAAAAAAAAAAAAGTGAACTAACTTTAGTAAAATACAAATGAAACAGTAAAAATTTAAACATACTTACTTTAGTAAAATAGTTTTGTTTAATTTTTTTTTTGTTTTGTTCAGAAAAATAAATACTGGGCCGTAAAATTCTGAAATTGATTTTATTTTTTTAAGTAATATTAGGTTTAAAATGATAAAATTTGGAACTGATTTTATTTATTAGAATATCTTTTATAACTTTATATAAAAATTTAAATTTTGTAAATATTGCCGCAGTAATATTGAAAACAAATATTTTGCGTATTCATTGCAAACTGATAGCAATAACCGCAGCCAAATGTAATATAACCGAAATAGTAACCCATTTTACTGATCGCTATAACCACAGTCATATAATTAAAAACCTAAATAGGTATTAAATTTATGTTTGTAGGTAGGTATAAACATTATCTTTAAATTCTCTTTAGAAAACGATTTTTATAATTTACTTTTGAATATCCAATCCATAGCACACAATTTTTGTACATATTTTCTAATTCTAATACCTATGCTTAATGCCTTCTTAATGCTATTCTACCTCTGGAAAGCTACATCGAAAAAACCTTTTCTGACACACTGATTGTGAAACGTGAATATTGAATCAAACAAGAACACATTGGTGGACAGGTAGTTTGGTATGGTATTGATATATATACACATATGTATATTATTTAAAATAATAAAAAACTAGTTTTGATTTTGTTTTTCTCTTCTCTTTAGCAAAGTATATTGTAAAAGCAGAAGTAGAAATGTAAAATCGAATTTCTCTTATTTCATTTTTATTTTTGTGTTTACTTAACAGTTGAAAACGTTTTTACTCTAAGTGATTTTATTTTTTTTATACTTGCTTAACTCAATATAACTTAATAATACTCATACTTACTTACTTAGTTATATTTTTGATATTTTATAATACTTATACAAGTTTTATACCACAAATTTATTTTATAATAATACAAAGATAAATTATTTCCATATAGAGTTGGTTGTGGACTTGTGCACGCGGTCATAGTTTCTTCAATTTATTTATTTTTATAGTTCAGCAAAACCAATCCAATAAAAAGAAAAAAGAATGCTAATTTTTTATTTGCTTATCATTAAATGGCTTAACCTTAGGTACAGTAAATACAAAAAATAGCATTAGCTATGTCTGCGTTACTTTTTCTTAACGAAAAGTAATACTTTTAAATACTTCAAAGTAGTTGTAATGGAATACTAGTTTTTATTTTGCCTATTACTTTTATCTACTTTTTTGAGAGAGTGAAGTAAGTTGGTTGAAGGCAGAAGGCAGAAAAAAAGTGATTTACTTTGTAAAAGGCATACAAACTATAATAGATTTAAACTCTATGAGGCTTAAGTTTTACGGTTCAATTTGCTTAAGATTGCTTAAGTAGCTGTTAAAATTTCACAAATTTTAGACTCATGTACACTAATAACAAATCATCTTAAAGAAATCGGAACAATACAGTTATTATTAATAATGAGCCAATGAATCAGCTCTTTAGGCATATTTGTTTATCTTTATTTATAAATATTTTATGTAAAAAAACAAATTATTAACAATTTAAAAATTAAATTGAAAAAATTTAAATTTATCAAAACTATCAAACATTAATTCATTCATATTAAAATATTTTTTGTTTACAATTTTAAAAATATATTTTTATATAAGGAGTTTTTGAAGCTCAAAAACGTGCCTTTCAAACCTAACAAAAAATTTCATTATGTTAATGAAAGTTTGAAAAATTACTTCATTTGTAGTTTTTATTTTGTATTTTGTTTGTACTTCTTGGGTTCCAATTAAATAAAATCAAAGATTATATAATTACTAGATTATATAATTACTTAGTGTTATATAATCTTTGGTAAAATCAATGTGCATATGTTTATTCTTAAATTTTGTTTTTATTTATCGTGTGGGATCGACGTATCAGAGCAGTTTTACCCCACAATGGGTAAACTGCAAAAATTTATTTTTCGTATAATTTAATTAGAATAGCTATGGTACTAATCTTTTTTTACTTTTCAAATTTGGGGGTATGTACGGATTACAATTTCAGCAAAATCATTATCCTCATCAACTACAATTCAATTAACAAATTCTATTAAAAAATTTTTTTTTTATACATAGCCAAAACACTATGTAGGTGATTTTTTATGAAAATCGTAGGAGGCTACTAGAGTGCTGTCGTCTGGAAAGCTGTGGATTGGATTGAAAGTAGTTAACAGTTAATCATTTATAAATATAAGAAATAGGGTAGGTCAGAGAATTGATCCTTGGGGAACGCTAGCGTTTATTTGGAATTAATCGGACTTAAATCCATCAACTAGGACTTTTTGAGAGAAGAGAGACCCAGGTCTATATATTGGTTAATAATGTACTATGCCATACTCAATCGAAAGCTTTAGAAATATCCAAAGCCACAATATTTGTTCCACCCGAATTATGCCAGCAGATATTTAGCTTCTCGTTAAAGTATGTCATTAAATCACCGGTGGACCGGTGGGATCTAAATCCATATTGCCTATTGTGGACAATACCTTGTCTGTCAGAGATATTTTGTCAGCTTTTGGTTATTAAGATCTCCATCACTTTGGAGAGGATCGACCATCACTATAGCTAGGACTGTAGTTGGAGACATCGCTGTTAGCTATGCGCTATTAACGTGCGCAATCTCCCATTGTGTTGGGTATACTCCTGTAGAGTAGGATAAATGGAATAAGTTGCACAATGATTTTGAAATAGCGAAGGCTATTTGTCTTAGAACCATAGCAGGAATGCCATCGGGACCGGTAGACTTTCTGGTATTCAGATTCTTAAGTACCTTAACAACGGCATGAGTTTTTAAGTACACTCTTCCGAAGAATGAGTAACTTATAGGAACTGAAGGTTGGATTTTTAATCATTGGGGGAAGTGTGGAATTAGCAGAAAACAATTTAGCAAATAAATTTGCTTTTCCAACCGAATCTGATATTATTTTGTCCTTGTCTATTACAATAACAACAATTTCAATTTGAAAATTGAATTGTGTATTACTTTATTAAAAATTTACCATTTTGAATCATTAAAAATACTTTATTGTAATTTTGGATTAAAAACAACAAAAAACAAAAAAAAATAAACAAATTTAATTACTATGTAGTTGTAGTCCATATACTTATCATATTATTGGTGTATGTGCTTGATTTAATGTTGTTAATTATTATAATCGTTACCAAATAATAGATTTTCCTGGTATAAAAAATTTAATAAAATTTTTTTTTTATTCACAAAAGAGTAAATTAGTGAAACAGTTTTAATAGTTGAAACAGCGTCGTTCCCATTTTGCACATTTTAAAAATAATTTTTTTTTTATTGGTAGAAAAATTGGTTTGTTCAATTGAAGTTGATCTTAATCGTTTTAAAACGGCAGGAAGATTGCCTCTGCATCATATTTTCCAGACTGTTATGCCATAAACTTTTATTATTCTCTCTCTCATTTAAAATGTTTAAAAATTTTTTGTACGATAAATTTCAGTACTGTACTACGTAATACCACTATTATAATTTCCCAGAAAATGAGTCCATCATCTCCAATTTGCCGCTAACCTCTTTTGGGAAATTGTTAAAACAGTTGTACATGCTGCGAATTCCATTTTTTTTTTTTATTTATTTATATTTTATCTATATATCTAGCGTTATTGCAATTTTCGCTTTGCAGTCGACGGACAACTGAAAAATATTGTCAGATGAGATTTTATTTGGTATTGTGAAGTGATACTGACAAAATTTTGTTCTATTGTGAGTATTGAAAAGTTGAAATTTTTTTTACAGTTAAAATTTCAAATTATTTCACTACAAATAGTTTGTTTTTAAGTTTTTTAGAAACGAAATAATTATTTAAATTAAAATGGTTTAATAGTAAGATACAAATATGTCGTCAACCGTTTTCTTAAAGCACATAATTTAAAAAAATAATTACAAGTAATAAAACCGAACAACAAAATAAATAAAAAACAAAAAAATTAAATAAAAAAAAAAAAAATTTAAGTAACAAAAAAAATTTTCTTTCACCAAATATATTTGGTCACGCCAAAAATTGTTTTAAAATGTCAGGAAAACTGACTCTTACTGACATTTACAATACCAATTTTTGTCAGTTTCACAATTTATCAGTAGTTTGCTGACAACTGATAATCACAATACCAATTTTTTATGATATCCTCTGAAACTTCTTAGATATTTACTGAAAACTGACACTTCACAATTTCTAGCTAATTACAGGAAATTAAAAAAGAAAATAAACTTGAAATTCATTTTCTTATTGTTCTTAATCAAATGAATCTGACTGTAAGAATCTATCGTAGGCTTTTAATAGAGTAGAAAATATATACGAGTATTAAAATCAATAAAATTAACTTTCAAAAACCATTTTAACTAACTAGAGCTGATAAACCTGAATAAATAATTAATATAAGTATAACATTAAGTAGATTGCCTAATAATCAAATTTATATAACAAAAACAAAATATAAGTAATGAGTTAAATAAAAAAAATGTATTTTTGTTATCAACTCTAATGTATTTCAGTTTTCACTTAAGTGAGAAACTTCCCAAAATTTCCACTTGAATGTTAAATTATCTAAAAATTTATTAGAGTAAAAAATTATCTAACAATTTATTAGAGTAAAACTATAAAAATATTTTCTTTTCAATCAAAATATCTATGAGTTCAATAAATGTTTCATTAAATTAAAAATTTCAACAAATTATAACTACAGTTATTTTAAAAATAATTACAAAGTAATTAAAAAATCTTATCAAAAATTTCTTATCATTATGATGACATTTCAAATCAAAATAAAGATATTTTATCACAAAACAAATAATTGACAAAAATAGTATTAGAAATCACTGAATATTAAAATTATAGTTTTGGATTGAATTAAAAAATAACAAAAATTATGATTCAATTCAAATTCAATTTAAAGAAAAATAAATTAAAATCAAATTATTAAATTAAGAATTATCTCATTGACATTCTATAAAAAAAATGTTGTTTAATTTAAGGCAGCTTATCATTCAATGACCGTCATGGCGTTATAGTGTTGATTGTGTCTTTTGACTATTACCCGGAACGACGTGGGTTTAAATTTCGCTTGAGTTATGCATATTTTTATTGTTTGGAAATTTATTTTGGTAATCACTGCTTTAATAATAAAAATAATAAAACAATAAACCAATAATAAAACAAAATACTCAGATATGAATACAAATCGGTTTTGTGTTTTATTAAATTTATTTAAGTATCTTAATCGGTTTCGGTCGTTCATCAATTTTTTGATAGTGGTGTAACTAATTTTAGTTTGATTGTTTAACAAATATATTATTAAGCGTACACTCTGTAATACACTGCTATATATTTTATGATATAATATATTTTAATTATATTATCTAGATGACAATAATAGGTAAAATTAAATAAAAAACCTTTGGCCAAAATGTTTCCATTGGACACATTTTTTTTTACTTCAATCGATGATAATCAAGACTTTAGTCTCACCAATCAATTGGAAATTGGTGTAACACGACCTAGTTTCAAATTCGAAATCATTCAAATATACAGGGAAATTAACTTTTTAGAGTATGAGTTTATAATGATATCGATTTAACTGATTAAAACATCCAAATAAGAGATTTAAAACGATAAGGTTCTATAATATTTTGATAAACTTATAAAATGAAATCGATAACTAAGTAATAGACTGCTTCTGTTAAATAGTAAAAAAATTAGAATATTCATGACTTTGGCTAAATTTTTGACTAAATAAACATGCAAAACTTCTGAAAACTATCAAATACGTAATGTTCTTGATGCACAGGAATATATCAAATATTCTCTATGTCACAACTGTATGCGCTTGATAAAACCATAAATATATGTTTTTGTGATATTTATAAGTTAAAAATTACTTACTCAACCACCAAATCCTTATCAAATTAATCTTTCAATTTTTAAAACAAATGCATTTCATTATTTGAAAAGAAAGTAAATACTACAAGATATTATTTAAATTCAAGAAAATTAAATGCACTACGATCCACAAAAAATAAAAACTATTTACGATTTACGTAAATTCAATTTAAAAAAAAACTAATATCCGTATTTTTTATTTTTTTTTTAATATTATAATCACGTTTTAAACCTATATGCGGTTAGCCACATCTAGGTTTCCCAAACAACTTATCTAAATTATTTTAAATTGCAATTGAAAGTTTTTAAAGTGAATTTGGTTTTAAATTGAACGTGAGTACTATTTTTTTTTGTTCTTTTTTTTTTTTGTTGATAACTTTTTAACTTAATTTGAATTTCCTATCAATCAAGTTAAATCAGTTTTTTTTTTTTATAAAAATGTATGTTTTTTTTTTTTTTTTTAATTTAATCGTCCCAATTAATTTTCCCAATTATTATTCCCAGATAAAAATAAAATAAAAACATTGAATACATTTTTTTTTTTTTGTTATCAATTTAAATTTTATTTAAATATTTTTATTTTTAGACAATTTTATACGTTATTTGTAGTATAACGGTTATTGAGATAATCATAGTAATTTAATAATTCGTTTGTAATAACAATCAAGGCGTTGCAATAAAATGAATGATATAAAATAAGGGTAATTACTAATGGGGTAGGTAATATGTTGGAGTGTTTTTAGAAAATCTTTCGAAAGAATAATTTTCTAACTGTTGGTTCCAAGAATGGTTCTTTACTAAACTTCGCTCTATATATTTAGTTTGTATTAAATATTGTTAAATTTCAAAGACGGTTCACCATTTAAAAAAAAGGTGACACAACCCCTGATTTTAGATGGCAATGAATATTCAAATTAAATGAATAATATTATATTCTACATAAATTTTAAATAATTCACAAATATTTTTTTCTTAATTTAAAATTACCTTTTTTTTGTGTTTTTTTTTTGTTTTTGTTATTTTATTTAAAACTCTCACATTGGGACAAAGAATAATTCATTTAATTAGAATTTTTATATAAAAACCAATTTTTATCTTTTTTGTGTGTTTTTTTTTTGTTTTTGTATTATTTATACAATAATATCGAATATTTTTTTTTTGTTCATGATGTCCTTTTAAGTCCTTTGTTGTTTTTTTTTCATTTAATATTATTGGAAATATAATAATAAAAAAAAAATTCAATATAAAAATAAATGATTTGGAAATTTTTATATATATATGAACGAATAAAAAATGTGTACATTGCAAAAAATTTTTTAGCATCCATTAAGGTAATATTTTTCTACAATTAAAAACAAAAAAATATATAATAAAAAATTATGCAATAACAGTATCTTTTGTTAAAAAAACAAAAATTCGTTATTTTATTTAAAATAACACAGCTAACAAAAGAAAAAATTATATAATATAACATAACGGTAAAAGGACATCGAAATACTATTAAAAAAAAATTATATTATTATTTAAATATCATTTCCCACTCCTAAATATTAATTAGTCTGTGTGGGTGAAATGACAGAGCAGTTTTAAAAATGTTTACATAAAATTTTCAAGAGTTTTCAGTTTTCGTATGGTTTGCAATACAACGCTGTATTTTATGAGTTATGATTATGATAAAAGCGATTGTTCATCACATTTAAAAATTAAAGAGAATCAATGTTTACAGATCACAATTAGATCAGGAAACAATTATGATTTTTTGCTTAAGCATCTGTGCTTGCTTGCTTAAGCATCATTGCAGTTAAGAGGCTTTATAGTAATGAAAACTATTATTTTTTACATTGCAATTGATGATAATCAGGACTTTAGTCTCATCAATCGATTGGACATTTGAAAAATCAATCATTGGACAGTGAAGTTATCTTGTAAGAGGAGGAATTGATAATGTTATCGGTTTGACTTAATTCCACCATCCAAATACAGATAAATTCCAATCGACGTAAGATTAACTTTTGTAATGTTTCGAAAAACTAATGGGTTGAAATTGATAGTAATTAAACTAATCGATTGATTCGTGACTGTACATTCATGACTGTATTAGTTTGGCTACATTTTTGGTTATATGAAATGGAAACTTAATTTAATGGTGGTGTTTAGACACTGTCAGTTTTCACTGAAATCCATGTATTTTGTTGTTGTTTGAAAAAATAAAAAAGTTGAAATGTTTTTAACTTGTCGTGAGTTTTTCGATTTCAATCGTTCCGAATTTCATAGCTAACTTTTTTAATCTTCAAAATATACAGCATAGCTGTAAACACAGAAAAAAGCGTATTAGAGAAGCATTATTTGAATTTAAAATTGAAATTAAAGCATTTAATAATATAAACATAACTATTCTTTCTTAAAACGAACCAAACAAATAAAAAATTCTGCACTTTCTAAAAATTACTTTTTATTATTATTTCAGTTTCACTTCCACTTGTGACATAAATGACAATTCTTAGTTTTCCCCATCTTTAAATTTTTTCTTTAAAAACTGAACGTGTAGAAACTTCACAGTTTTAACTGACAGTCAAAATTGACTGAATAACTGATCGTCTAGACACCGCCAAATAAAATATACTTGTTTATTGTTACACATGCAATTACTAATATAAGTATATAATTTTCAAACATAAACCGAAAATTATTATTTTATTGGAGTCCGAAAAACTTAAATAAAATATTGTCAACTAAAAAATAGTAAAAAATAAAAAAATGTGTTCATTTAGATTTCGTGATACCCAATATGCATGAAAGACATACTAAAACACAAAGTAATAGTTACGATCAATAAAAGTGTGTTAAAAATGAAATTAAAGGCAATTTAAATACCGTGTTTATTGTGTATTTAGTGTTTCAACTTTCGTCAGTTAACAATATTACAGATCAATTAATAAATTTAAAATACATTTTTTTTTAATAATAAAAACACTTAAAAAAGTACTAATTTTAAAAAGCGTATGAATCAAAAATGTATATGTATAGATTCAAAACGTAAAAACTTACATTGCTTTATAAAAATATTTTTACATGGGTGGATTAATGATGGGGGAGTTGTTCACGTTTATGTCAATTATGGGTTAACCGGTTACCGCTGTCACAAGTTTAATAAAATCTTTTACGAAACGAAAAAACAAATTTTTCTCATAAAATAAATTATGTAAAATATTTTAATTAGTGCTAATTGTTTTTGAGAAGCAATTGTAATAGTCATTAACCACTTTCAGCTTTACTATAATAACTTTTATTTTATTTAAAATGTCGATTACAAATCCAAAAGAGACCAAATCAAATTTTCTAAAATATCATACCAATATGAAAATATGTCCGTCTATAAGAAAAAATTAACTTTAACTTTATTCTATACAGTAGCACATCCCTATTCCTTCGTCGAACTTTATTCTCTTCAAAATTTATTTTTTCTTTTTAAATATCACTCTTTACTTTAGTTAGACTAACTATAATCAATTTTGATAATTTTTCACTCACCCAATAATGAATTCAAATTTAAAATGACCACATTATCTTCTATAACAAAAATATTTTATATTTTTTTTTCATTTACTTTCACTCTTTTTATGCATACATATTAATTTAATGCTTATTTTGAGAAGAAAAAAAAACCGTTAAATTAAAAAAAAAATCAATTTTTATTTATTAAAAAATAAAAATTTCATCATAACAAGCTTTATCATTTGATACAATCGAGAATGTTCTTTTAATAATCACCAAAAATTTACACATACTACATATTTACATACCCGATTCATTTGCCCAAAAAAAAATACATATTATGGTTCTATGGTTCATAATATAAAAAAAAAAAAAACAAAAAAAAAAAACAAGGACAAAAATTGCTTTTTTATTTTTTTAAATAGCTTTTTATATAAATAAATACATAGTTACAAATGCATGCATATATGACCAATTTAATGATGAATAGTGAAAAAAAAAATATATGGTGCAAAAAATAACAAAAAACAAAAAAAAT
The DNA here is from genome assembly GCA_963942445.1 of Argyra leucocephala. Taxonomy (NCBI): domain Eukaryota; kingdom Metazoa; phylum Arthropoda; class Insecta; order Diptera; family Dolichopodidae; genus Argyra; species Argyra leucocephala. Next base: position 82,915,947 of record OZ012677.1, read on the forward strand.
GAAGGTGGTTGTTAATACGGAAATGATAGCATTACTTTTATTTTTATGTTATTGACAGATTTCCATTACTATTGCATTGCCTACCGTAAATCGCTACATACATATATTGGCTCTCACTTATACAATTACATATATTATTTATCATAAACCACAAAAACAATTTTAATTAACTCGTTTTAAGTTGTCATCTATTCTGTTTTAAATAATAGTTGAATAGTGTAAATTTTTAAAGAAAGAGAAAAACTAATTTAATTTGTAAATAATACAGGTTATGATTTTTATTTTTGACAAAACAAAATAAATTAAAAGAAAAAATGTTTCAAAAAATAGATGACAGTGACGTAATTAACATGAGTTTAATGCTTAGAATGTTAGGAATAAAAGTAAATGTAAATGGAAAATACTATTATTTAACGTATATTAATAGAATTGTTGAGTCAACATAATTATTGTTGTCAGTGTTGTAATCCATTGACTTTCTGAAAATCACTTTATTACCACCAAAATTAAATTGGAGGAGGCGGTTGCAAAAATGACACACACTAAGAAGAAAAACTATTTGTAATAAATTATAGTTTGTAATTAAATTATCAACAATAGTCCGTTATTATTGTATTTTTGTTTTTCCAAAATCTGAAAAGTTTCGGTGTTATAAAAGTGCCATCAGTGCATAGTTGTATACTGACCTCAACTTTTCGATTTAGATTTTCGATTAATGTATGAATAGAACAAAAATGTAATTTTTTTAATGGAATGGAACTATTTTACTTCTCCGTTTGATCAATTGCCACTGGCGTAAATTTCCCTTGGTATAAGCCCCTGACGAATGCTATTATTGCGTTAATGTCAATTTTTGAATCAGGCGAATGTGCATACCTAGAAATATTTATATTTTTTACAACACGCTGGGTGGCGCAGTAGGTAGAGCGCCTGTCTTTCAACCGAAACGTTCCAGGTTCGTATCCTGATTTTCGACCTGATCCATTACCCTTTATTATTGGGATAAAATAAATGATAAATAGTTGAGAGTTTTGGTTATCACTAAAAATAAAATGGAACTATGCTATTATGAGGGCGAAGTACTCTAAAGTAGATATAGTTTTCCACATTTAAATTAGTCTATACCATAGAAATTCTACAGAAAAAGCTATTGTATATGTGATTGTGTATTCCAAAATCTCTGTGTAAAAGCAGTTAGGGTGTTCATCCCATTGACTTGGAATTATATAAAAAAAAAAACAAAGCTATGACATCACGCATTCAAATAGAAGATTTATTAAAATCATAGGTTTGGTCAAAACTTTTGGATCCCGGTTTAAAAGTCTATGTAAAACTTAAAATATAAAATATTGGTCAAAATACCTAAAATCTAAACACAATACGTAATTCTGATGTACCTACATTGAACATTGCAAAAATTGTTTTGAATACTACACAATAAATAATCAATTTCATAATACCATTTTTATTGTAAACTATACGGGTGGAGGATTCCTCTTCCTGCAAGCATAATCTTAATATGACTTTTTTGGACGAAATAGACCGGATTCTGTCTGTTATTATAATTGTATTGCGTTAATATCAATTCCAGAATTGGGAGATGTGTGTGTCTGGAAATGTCTTGTTTACAAGCTATGGCATCGCATGCAAATAGAATGAAATCTGCATTTGTCTATATGTTGAAGTTACTAAACTTTAACAAATGTTTGTTCAATGGTCCATGACCTGTGATCAATCATGTCAGTGTTCTGACATTGGGTCTGCTCTCTCTGATTACCTGATTTAATAGTCCTTGTCAACTATTCTACATGGTATTTGCTTCTTTAATTTGCAATTAGTAACAGTTCTTTGTTGTTAGCGGCTTAATCGTACATTGCTTTGGCTCTGATTCTAAGAATTATAAATACATAGTTTTATTTTACTTTGTCATAGATTATATAAACGAATGTATTGATATTTCACGTCATATATGACAACAATAAAAATATTTTTTATTTCATTTAACACTTTTTTTCTGTCGAAAACAGGCTATTTATCTTGCTTGTAATGAGTTAAATTTTTATAAGTTACATTTTATAATAGAAAGTTACAATAGAAAATTCAACTTTGTCGTTTGTAATTTGGTATGAATATATGAATTTGGTATATATTTTGTACAAAATTAATACATTTATCAAGCCTACCCACATGTGTTAATACGACTTTTAATGAAGCTTTAAACATTTAATTTTTTAAGATAAACTATGTTTCAGTTTCCTTAATTATATCCCTTAAATTAAAAAAAAAAAATTAATTTTAAAATTCTAATTTCCCAACAGTTGAACATGGTAAATGTCAACTCTTTGATGACTAAAACAAAAATTTTAATTTTTATAAACAAAATGCTAAACAATTTTTCTGAGTGTGATTAATATTTTTTAATTTTTTGTTTTTTTTTTGTTTTTTTAAATCAACATTTACAAAGGTATTTTAAATTCATTCTTTTAATTATAAATCATTGAATATATGTATAATTTATATATAAAAATAATAACAATAATACGAGTAATCAATTCAACAGAACACACACATCTAAATAAACTAAAAGGACGAATTCATTTTTATAGCATGTTTTTTATTTACAAGAACATAAAAAGGGTAACCGCAGTTCATGAAATATTAAACAACTTTTCTCATTTTCTCTTCAATACTTTTTTTTTATATATCTACATATATATATATATATATATATATATATATATATATATATATATATATATATATATATATATATAGTATAACCACCTCAATGACAAGCTTGAAATTTTACAACAAATATAAAAAACAAAAAAAGCAAACAACCAAAACAAAAATAAATTAAACAACACAATTTTCATGATTATGCAATTCAATTCAGATTTTTCCTTTGATTAATAAGGACTTCAGAATAAATTGAATTAAAATTCCAGTGCTTTTATAGACCAAAAACTTTTATATCATATACATTATAACGGTATATTGTTAATATGAAAAGGGGATGATTGTAGGAACAGGGTGCTGAATGAAAGATAATATTATAATATAGAAAATAAAATATTTATAATAAAATAATGATTAATTATAAATATACCAATACAATTATATTACAGTGTAAAAAAACAACACTAAAACTAAAAAACAAAAAAAAAATTAAAATTGAATTTTTTTTTTTGTTTTTCAATTCAAAATGGAGGTTTTGTTTTACATAAAAATTACTTTTAACACCATCTAGAAAGAACTTTATTGAAATTAAATTGAAAATTGAACATTTTATATTGAATAGTGGAAAAGAATATATATAATGTCGGTAGATATGAAATACTATAAATCTGCCATTATCAAAAGAAAAAAACAAAAAAAATAACAATAATAAGAATATTAAAAAATTAAACAAGGAAACCACAAAATTTTTGAAGAATAATTTGGAATTTTCATTTTTTTGTGTAATACAGTACATAACTATTGCTGTTATATTCAAAGATATTTGTATAAATAAATAAATAACATTATTTTTAAATACTTTTAGAATACATCATATTATGCAAGGTTTATAATTTCAAAGAATTGTGAAACGAGTAAAATTACGATGAAAATTTTTAATAAATTTATTTAAAAAAATTTCACCTCGGTTATTTTGTTCATATATAATCTGAAATTTTAAATAGTTTAACTCTTAAATTTCAACTTGAAATAATATTTAAGAATTTAAGAATAAATGCCAATTTCTATTTGATTTAACTATTCGTTACATATTCAAAATACGTATGCATATGATTTGTAAATTTAATAAAACTCAATTTTATTAATTTTAATTGGAAAAAATATTTAATTTATCAACACTGGAACGCATCAGTTAGTATTTTAGTGTTTGGCAACTCAAATTTTATTACTAGCTTTTAAGCTCTCTAATTTCTAATGAAATAAAGAGTATTAAAATACGATTAAATGGAATTTATTTTCACAATCTTTTTTCTACACTTGTTGTTTCATTTTCTATCGTTTTTCTAGACAAACTTTCCGGATAATGTCTGCCTATTTTAAGCCTGTCTTCACTTTTCAGCAAATTTTATTTTTGAGCGTTTATTAGGTTCTGTGTTTATACTACCATCATTTGAATTTTAATTTCTTTTATTGGTAATTATGGTTACACCTAACCTGCAGATAAATTTTAAGATACTCTATTTGGTCATCATATATTTAGAATTGAATGTAGAATGTAGTACCGTTTAATATAACTTTCAATGTTTTTTGTAAAGTTTTCAGAGTTTATGAGCTGGCTTTTAATAGAACAAATTTAACATTTGAAATTAAGTGGAAAAATAAGTTGAGTTTCAGAATTTTCATGAGCTCTGAAAACGTTACGTGATTTTTTAATAATCGTGTTATCTAAGTTAGATAATAATCAAATCTGTCCAAAATTATAGATAATTTTATACCTCATATTTAATTGTCTTATTAGACTTTTACTTAATAGTGGAAAAGATTTTGTATACGTATTTATTCTAGGAGATTAGTACATAATTCGAGTTATTGAGTTATATACATTAATACATTAATAAATTTGTTTATATAATAGTACTAAGAAATCAGAAATATTCGCGTTATATAATATTATTACATTAGTAGTTAATATTTAGTGAATTAAAACGCTGAATCTCAACTATAAATTGAGATCCTTTTAAGATCTCGTCAAATATTTTTATCTATTCCAATCAATTCAACCTACAAAAAAAATTAAACTTAAAATTTTCTTGTTTTACAACAACCTCTAATTTCTCCTAATAGAAACACTATAAACGTACTAAAGATTCTCATCTAATGTTTAAATATTAGTACACAAAAACAATAACAAAAAAAATTATAACAGAAAAATTTTAAAATCCTGTTTCCGGTATTTCAAAATTAAAAAAAAATTTAATTCCTTTTATTAATAATAATAATAACAATAATAATAATAGTAATAATAACGGTAAGTTATTTATCAGCTAAGATTTTTCATATAATAATAATTTATATACTGTCAATGGAACCCATTTCCTATTATTAAAAATTTTATCATCCTTTTTTTGTATGTTTTACTTGTATTGTCCAATAAAGTAAAGTAATTTAATATTCTATATTTATAATATTATTAATATAATCAATCTGATTTTGTAGGGGCAATCCATATTAATTAAAATTAGTTCAATAAATCAATTTAAATTTTTCAATAAATCAAATGCTATTTATCTGTCTTAAATCTTCGATTGTTACTTTCCAATTATAAAAAATTCATTCTCAATTCTGTACTACTTCCTTTTTTTTCAAACTATCTATTTACTGGGCTTTCCAATTGTACGGAAGGAAAAATTTTTGCTCAACATAAGTTTTTGGCTAGACACGTGAAAAAAAACAACTTGAATTTTGGGTCAACAACGGTAAAAAAAAAAGCAAAATGGACATGTGTTTTTGCTTTTTATTTCAATTCATGCTCACATTATGTTCGTGACAATGCATTTTTTAAATGGGATTCCATTGAATATAGAACTTGACATTATATTTTCTCTGTCAGATCCTATCGTAATTTTTATGCGTTAAGAATTTTTCTGATTGAAGCATGTAATTAATAATAATAATAAAAATAATAATAGTAATAACAATAATAATAAAAAAATCTTCATTCCCTCAAAATCTTAAGATAATTTATTTAATTGCTCATTTATTTTTCGAAGTGCCTCATGTTTTCTACCTATAAAAAACATTTAATTTCAAACATTTTGCTTGACGTATGTAACAGTCATTTATTGAGAATATTCTTCATTCGAATTTCACGAAATTGAACAAGCTCGAAATTATTTTCTTTCAGTTTTATTACATTATTACATTAAATTGTCCCTATATTTGATAAAATGATTATAACATTGTTTGCAATTACGGTAATTTATTACCAAAGTTTCTTTGACAAAGGTATTTAAACATTTTTTTTTTATTTAAATACAAAAAAAAAACACAACAAATATATATACAAAATTTTCATTGAAAAAACAAAACAAAAAAACAATAAAAATAACAACAAAAAAAGGCAATTTAATAAATATTAAAATGTCAAAATTTAATCATCTTTTTGACATATTATTATTTATATATAAATATATTTTATGTATATAATTATATATTTGTTCCCATTATTGGACATACCATTTATTATTCGAAAATTTAAATAATATCTGAAAAAATATTCGTTACACCTAAATTACAGTTTATTTGAATAGGATTGTAATGTGTATTTGGTAAAGTTTAACCATTATAATTAGTTTAAATAAAGATGGCAACTCTTTTGTTATTTCAAAGATACTGTTAAATTATAAAAAAGCCTGATGGAATATAATATTTCTGTATTAGAACTAATCTTTACTAGAATTATAATTTAAATTGTTTCTAACTATTAACTTGAATGTACGAAATTTCATTTAAATTAATTTCGTTTACTTTTGTTGTAAATTGTTAAAATTTGAATTTGAAAATGTACACAAAAATATTTTGTTTCATAATGTCAATTGACGTTTTTGATTTCATTTTTGTCAGGATAGAAAATTTCTTACCAAAAAGGAAAAATTAAAATTAAATCGATAAAAACATTAAAACAAATTTGGACTCCTATTTAAGTGACCTGTAGTGTACAATAAATAAATTATAATATTGAATTTTGTCTTCTTGTAATTTCAAAAATTAAAGGATATCAAAAGATTTATTATATTATATCTGGAGGTGACATTACACAATACTATTATGATTATTATATATTTATAAAAAGGATATTAGCAAGGACTCTTAGAATGAAGTCATTTTTTTTCCTCCATTTATTTTAAAAATCTGTTCTTAGTAGAATATTAAATTAAATTTTTGACAAAGTTTATTTTTATTTTTTTACTTGGTGAGATATTAACCAGTATTCAAATTTATTATATTTAATTATATTGCTGGCTATTGATATCGATCAATTGAATTCAAAGGATAACATTTGTTTTATCTGCAATATTGTTGTTTGTAAACATACTACCCAAGTACAAGGAAAGGATTCCTTTCTAGAAAATTATTGTAGGTTCGGGCAAATTATATCCTGCTGTATGCTTTGCGCTAGATGATACGAATGCTATGCTTGGAAGGAACGTTATTTGTTTTGGTATACTAAGAGTTGAAATTTACAATCTCCTTTCTAATCATTTTAATTTTAAGACCCATGAGCAACAGCCAGGTGGGCACAATATTTGGGAGCTGTTATGGGTTATTATAAATAAGTAATAATATTAATTTATCGTATTGTTATAGTTCCATAAAATGTGTTGTTCTTGACAGTAACTTTGGTAGAAATACCTCGTCCAACATTAAGTACGATATGTCACGTGAAGTACGATGTTATTCGAGTATTTATTTATTAATTTTTTCAGCATATCATCTTATAAACTATGAAAACCTACTACTATTGTCAGAAAGTAAGCCTTCTTAAATATAGCGTAGTTCCATTTTATTTAAGTGATTATACACTTAATCATTTTTTGTCATTAATTTAACCCAATGACAAAGTGTACTGATGGACCAGGTCGAAAAACTAACATTTTGCTTTCATAGGGAATCGAACCTGGGATCCTTCTTATCAAAGACAGACGATCTATCTACTGCGTCACCCAGCGTATAATTAAATTTTTAGTTTTAATTGGGGTATTCTTTGGTTGTGTTGAATTCCACAATTTTTTTTGTAAAGAGTTTTTTAATTTCCCGATTTTCTAATCTTTCGATTTATCCAGTTTATTTTGTGCTACGTATAGAATTTATTTTTTATATTTGCACTCAATTTCAGTGTTATCTAAATCAATAAGAGATAATCATTGATTTCAAAAATTAAGTGAAAAACGTTTGTTTAGTTTTTATTTTGTGTTTGAGTCAACTTCTTCGTCTTTAACCAAGAATAATCATAATCAATCTATTTATATACCAATATTTTGCCCTACTTATTATCTATCTAACTACTCTATCTAGATTATTTAGAATTTCTTTAATCGTTTTCATATTTATTATAGTAGGTATATAACTGAATAATCAATTAACAGTATTATAATGTCAACTTTGTCAGTTTAACAAAAAACAAAAAACAACAAAAACAAAAAAAATAAAAAATCATTATAAACAACTTATTCATTGATGTCTCTTTAGGACATGAATCCTTTATTATTTTTTTTAATTTTTTTTTAATTTCATAATTTTAAACTATAGACTTTCCTGTACGGAATTTAATAAAAATTGAAATTTAAAAGGTATAAATTAAAAAAAAATACATATAATATGAAAATTATTTTTTAAATTATTTTATTATTTTTTTGTTGTTTTTGTTGTATTGTACATCAATAATTTATTCAGGCCATTTATTAATTTTTTTTTTTTTTTTTAATTTTATTCATCCGACATGAAAATGTAAATTTCTGTTTTTATGTTCGTGTTCTATATCAAGTAGCCTCCAACAACAACAACAACAATCAACATAATAGTATAGTGAGTAATGTGGCGAAATGATATTGCATAATATGGGAAAACTGAAGTGAAATTAAAAAAAAAAAAAACAAACACAAAAAGTAGCAAAGAGGACGGGGCTAATTTGACCTGGTATTATTAATATAAATTTTAAAATCCAATGTTGTGTGAGATGTTGAAAAAAGAAAGAACGAATCAAATTTCTTTATTTATTTATAATTTTTTCTTTTCTTGTTGTTTTTTTTTTTTTAGACTAACAAAACTAACAACTTTTCATGCAAATTAAACTTATTTAAAGACTAGGCATCCTAGATTTCAAATTATCTAGTTATTTTTAATTTTTTTCTTTATCTTCCTGTTTCTTTTTTCTTCATTTTTGTTATTGTAATTTCCTTGAATTTTTATTGAAAGGAAGAATTTTTTTTTTAAATTGAAAAATAAAAAAAAAATCTTCCTGTTCTACAAAAATATAGACAGAATTAAAAATAAGAGTATAAAGCGAGAGAGTAAAGGAGAAAAAGAGTAAATAGTATAACAACTAAGTGGTTAAGTCCTGGTCTGGTGGTAATAGTTATATAGTGGTTGATAGTTATTTCAATTCTGATGTTATTTTCAAATTTGGTTCATTTCATTCAATATTCAGCAAAATTTTTTATATTTTTATTTTTTTATTTTTTTTTTTGAAGAGCTGCTCTTCTGTTTTACTTTTTATTTCATTATTAATTTTCATTTTTTCATTGTTTTGTTTGTTTTTATTTTTCATGGTTTGAGGTTTAAATTTTGGTTTGAATCCACTGTGTTGTGCTTTTGTTTTCCTACTGCTTTTTATATTTTATTAAAAAAAAAAGAAAAAAAAAACAAAAGGATAAGAAGAATAAATTTTGTGCCAAATTATGAAACGAAAGGGTCAACATTATGTTTATTAAGTAGGAACTGAACCAAAAAAAAAACGAAAACATACAAAATGAACTGAAACAGAAAACAAAAAACTAGCCTAGAATATTTTTGCCATTTGCATTAATTTACGTTATAATTAGGGTTACCATATCGTTTAAAATACACTTGTTCCACAAAAAAATATGAGTTGTGGAAGTTTTGCGATTAATTGGAGTTGCTTAAACTTAAATACATTATTGAAAGTGTTGTACTATATTGGCAAATTAATTGGTCCCAACATTTTCTTGTGTGAATGGACCAATTATCCAATTGATTTTAACCCGGTTTGTACAATGTAATTTCTAACACTTTTGACTTTGGATGCAAAACTTAAATAGCAAGAATAAAAGAAAAAGCAAGAACACCGTCCAAATATAGAGATTTATAATTTGGCGGAATTCTAAATAACGAAGTTTTGGTATATAATAAAATAACATATTGAACACAGTTTGGCTATTTGGCATATAAATTATTTGTGACATTTAAAACAGCATCAAAAAAATAAATTGGTTTTAAGAGATTGTTCATAATTTCAAATGTTTTATTCTATAATTAAAATTAATAAAGAAAAAAAATAGACTGTGGTCAACACTTCCATTATCAAGGTATTTCAACGTAACGTATTGCAAAAATCAATGTTTCATGGCAAATTCGCAATGCTGGGTTTTTATTACTTTTATATAGTAAAAAAATTGTTGATTTTTGGTGCTTTTGTCCAATCATTTCTTCTCCGATAGAAACGATCCATTATACAATTTGAAATTTTTCGAAAATAATCTCTTCAACGACTTCAACTTACCAATTATTATCCTCTATCATCCTATTTCTCACCTAATTCCTTTCTCCGTCCTCGAACCAAAAATAATTTTGTATAGAGGAATCCTTTATTAGTGTTTGGGTAGTGGGTAAAAAAAAATTCAATATTATTCATTTAAATTTAGTTTTGTTTCCTACAACATAAAATCATAATGAACACTTAACTATTTGCTTTTAGAATTATCAGCAATTTTAGAATACCGAAATGCTCATTTAGTAGTACATCAACAAGTAGTTCTATTTTTAAATAACACCGAACAAATGATGTTAAATTCTAAACAAAAATGTTTTGTATTTGATAGAAATATTGTTTTCGGTTTAGCAAAAAATATCTCAGAATCAGAATATGGAAAATTTGAAAAAAATTGTGAACAGAAGGTTGAAACATGAACATATAGCAAGCTTAATAATATATTCAACTCCTACCCTCTCATCCCTGTTTCGCAACCTTCTGTCATTTATGAATATTTTGAATATAATTTTATTATTTTTTCTCTACTCTTCTAAGAGAAAATTTCAATTTTCTTTGGAATTAAATTTGCCTTTTTTTTTTTTTTTTTTTTGGTTTTAGTTCAACTTTTAATTCTTTCTAAAGAACTCTTTATGAGATTTATGCATTGTTTTTTTATTTTGTTAGTTTAAAATTATTTTGTTAATATTAAAAAAATAAATTTTTTTAATACAAAAATTGCACAAAAAAAAAAAAATAACCAAAAATAAAATGAGAGGAAAATCTTGATGAAATCAGGATAATTAATATGATGAATAGAAAAATTATAAAACTTAAATGAAGTTGTTGTTGTATTTCAGTTTCATGTTTCATTTTTTTTTTATTTGTTTTTTCTATAAAAATTCATTTCCAGACCAGAAATTTTATTCACCATTTTTTTTTTGCTTAAGATTTTGGCATACATTTACAAAAACTGAAAATTATGTTTTTTTTTTTATTTATAAATTATTATTTAATTATATGCACATAGAGTATCACACAGTTTCTTGGCGCGATATTAATTTTTTATGAAATATTCTTAAAAAATTAATTGTATATATATAGATACAATATATATATATATATAGATAGAAATATATAGGTTGTATAAATGATTTAAATAATTGTTTTTTTGCACATTATTTATGTACGCTTTTGTCCCTCTCTCTCTCTAAATGTATTTTAAAATGTATACCTTTTTTTCCAGTTAAGCTTCAATGGAACTTAAAAATAGTAATGGGTCTCTATGGTTTAATCCAGAAAATTATTAACTATAGTAAGTCTTAAATAATTAAGAAATAATTATTTTAAATAGATTTGTATATAAATTTGAATAAAATTGGATATGATTTGTGAGGACAGATTGTGATTTTAATTATACAAATAAGTAAAATAAATAATTGAATGTCTTTTTATAAAGTAAATAAAAAGTCTACTGGGTTTAAGAAGCCTATGGTATATTTAATTATGGCAAAATATTTTGTTAGCACAGATCTTATTCGAATAAGAATTTGAAGTTTAAAAACATTAACACAAATATTAAGAAATTGCGTTGTGTAAGCATATTTTGAAGTTTAGTAATAATTTCAATTAAATAATTTAATTATTGTCAGGTTTCCTTACACTAATAGTTTTTAATATGTGATTGCAAATATACTTCCTTCATCAGTACTTGTGACTAACCAATATTTTGAGCTGTTTTGATATTATTAATTAAAACATGTTTCGGAAGTTTATGTATTCCAAAATTGATTTTAAGCATCAATTCAAAGATTTGGAATTGAAAAATTGGTTATTTTAAAAAATACAATTTTATTACCGAAATTTTATGGTAACTTGTAAGTTATCATTATAATAATATTCATCAAAACTTCCACAAAATCAAATTATATTAAAGATATTTGATTGACAAATGTGATATAAAATTCGATTATATTATTTTTGATAATTTTTTTGATGCTAAATTTTAAATTTTAAATGGTGGAGTTGAATAACTAGATATCTTGTAAGTTCTATGATATCATCATAGGATTATATTATTTATTAGGTCGCTCAATAGACCATATAGGTCCTCAGCTTGACTCATCGACGTCCTCCATCTTTGTCGGTCATAGCTGATTTCTCTCCAGTTTCATAGGATTAATTCAGATAAAAAAAATGCTGTTCATACAAAAATTTCACTTAATTTGATTTGAGTTTAGATATACATAATTAACACATCCTTTTTAATGACATTTAAAAGACTTTAGACATGAAGAGATGATCTTCTGGTGATGCTGTACCATAAAATATTATAAAAATATTTGATTGTATTTTAATTTCAAATACAACAAAGTAGAAAGAATCCCAAGATTATAAAATAAAAAATCACATCCTAGACATCCTACAATTTACCTCCATTGATCCTCGACTGATACTTCATTTTTCCAAAATTCCCGTACCTGAACTAGAAAAAATTTGTATTACAAATTATACTCCTAAATTTTTTATAATCTCTTAAATTCTACGTTTTAAAAATTCTTAGCGTGTACCGGGTTTTCCAAAGCATGCGTATCAGTTTTTTAAGAGGGGAAGGAGAAAAATTTATAAAAAAATCATTAACTAAATCGAGGGTGCTCTATCGATTGGTGATATTTTTAACTACCGGGAAGGACCGAAAGCAAATATATGAACTTGCCATGCATAAAAGCAAGGAGCGGCAATCCTGATAAATGGCAAGTTCATATATTTGCTTTTTTCGTACAAACATCTTATCTAACATTATTTTCTCCTGCCTGAAGTCAAAGATTAGAATTACACACATAACATTTTTTAACAGACCTTGAACTACCTAATTTATTTTCTCCTTTTTAATGCATTTAAAGTTGCTACCAAAACTGTGTAACCCTTGGAAAAAGCAAGTTTTTAAAAAGTTTTTTTTTATTATAAATAAATTTGTTTTTCATATTAGCATATTTTTTGTCAGTTTTGGGTACCTACAAAGTTTAAATTTAAAAAAAATATACTTTACAAAATTTCTTATTTTTAGACATAGAATACGAATTTGCATAAAAAAGTACCCTTTCCCATTTGAAAATCTCGATTTCAGCCAATTTCGGCGATTTTTGGTCTTAAGAACTCTTTTCCTTCCCGGAAGTTGAAAATATCGCCAATCGATAGAGCACCTCGATTTAGTTTTAAACTTTTTTTAAATTTTAAAATAACGGCTTCTTTTTTCTCTTAAAACGCTGATACGCATGCTCTGGAACATCCGGTATATACAAGTAATCTGTAAATCATCAACCTGTAAATAAAAACAAATCTGTTATTTCGAAGTACATCAAATTGAGTATATTACGATTATTTTTGATTATAAATTTTCCGCTAATGAAATTCAACAAATTTTGCTTTCAATATGAACGCGACAATTTTATAATAAATAAAACAAAAATGCGTGTGATAGTAATAATGTTTAATATTTATTTCCATTCACATTATTAATGATGGAATATAACACCATGTTCACCATGTCCGATGAGTTAGCATAATCAATTTATTAAACCTATCATTTTTCATTCATTTTTCTCATAAATCAGTTCGACTTTCGTTGTTGCTGGCATGAATTATGGTGTATTCTAGATTATTTAATGTTTACGGTTTACCGCTGTGAACAGTTGAATTCATGTAGTCATAAAGAAAAAAAATCTAAAGAGGTCAAATAACGCGATCACCAAATTTTTGTTTCTATAATAAGCCATTCGATTGTTTCAGTTGCTGCAACTAATGGCAAGTAATTATATTCTGTTGAAACCATATTTCTCTGAAACAAATGTTAATCTAAAAAAATAAACTGTTATAATTGAATTATATAGCGTTCACCGTTTACAGTAACAGTGTTTCCTTGTTCGATTTAAACAAACAAAAAATTATCCAATAACAAATTCTGTATATAGGTTCATATGATACAATAATTTTTTGAGCATTATATTAGTTCTTCATGGATCGCTTGTGGATCTCCAGTTGATCAAATTTGATAATTTTGTTTAGATACATTGTCATTTAAATGAAAATTATTTTCTTTTAATAAGATAATTTTTATTTTAATTTGATAGCAAATTTGATAAAAAAATTTGTATAAAAAACTAGAAAAATTTCATGGTGGAAATTTGAAACCTCTTAAAAAATTTAAAATTGCAACATTCCTATGGTATATTTGTATTTTCACCATTAAATAGAAAAAAGAAATTTAAACCGAAAAATTAAAATGTAATTATTAGTGTAATAAATAATCAATATTTTCACTAGTTATTGTTGAATTTTAGTGATTATGGAATAAAAGTCGAGTTTCCTTTCACTAATCATTTAGCGCAGGTACTGATTATCGATATTTGCAAAATAAATATAAATGATTAGTGATTTATTTATATTGCAGTGGATCAGCTGACAAATCTGCAGGTTCTTTTCGCTTTCGCAATATAGGCCTATATATACCTAGTAATTATTTAGCATATATTTTGTATATTTTATTATTAAATTTTTATTTGAATATATTTATTATGAAATTTCTAAACCCTAATAAACTACTTTCTGTCAGAAAGAATAAATTTTAAACAATAATAAATACGATTTATTGGTGTCGAAAATTATTAATTTATATTTGAAAAATTTTACCCAAAATTATTTCTATAATAATCATTTCATCATAGATGAATAATAGAATATCTAGTTATCACTTTCGATTTTCAATAACATAAATGTTTATATCTATTTGAGAGAATATATTTTATGATCAAAGTTAAAATATAGTAAAAGATACATTTAATTCCATTTATATAAAAATAAAAGATACCAAATATTAAAAAAAAAAAAATTCAATTATATTAAAAGGAATCGCAAGGATAAGTATTCATTAAAATAATTTTTTTAAAGAATATTCGTTTTTTTTTTCAAAATAAATAAATATGATTAAAATTCATCAAAATTATCAACATCACCAATATCATACTAGAGATCATCATAAATATATGCGTATTAAATTATTAATAATTGCATATGAATATTAGTACATATAGAACAGAGTTTCTCAACAAGGGATTAAATTAATGTCGTTAAAAAATTTTGTATGCCGAATTTAATTTATTTCATACGAATTTATTTTTATATTTTTTTTTTTGCGAACATTTTTAATTATGAATTCATTCCATTAGAATAAAGTTAATTTTTAGTCATAAAAACAAATTTTAATTATGTGCATTCGAATTATGAATATATTCCATTTTGAATTCCATTTAAAGTATTCCGAGCCTACAAAACTGCGTTTCATAAAATAAATTATGGAAATATCATGACTATTATCCCCTGCCGTTTTTGAATATAATTCACTTGAAATTAATTTAGTGTTAAATAAATTCGAAAGCTTAAAATGAGTATAGTAATTTGGTAATTCGAAAAATTAAAAATGGAAGTTTATTAATTAAGAAGGCTTATTTTTATCCAATATATTGACAATGACATTTTGAATATACACCATTTTATTTATTTTGATTTGATGATAGTGTTATCAATGTTATCAAAAGATGAAATGCATTTGATAAGTTGCTCGGATTGCTTAACCAAATTATAATTTTTAAATTTCAATTGTTTTTAAATAGATAGTTAGCTTTAGTTGGTTTTAGATAAGGGTCATGACAAGTTCTATTAATGCAAAATATAAATATTTTTTTTGTAATTTTTACTTTCTTCAGAGTTCATGATTGTATTACTCAAAGGTCAAAGGTAGTCATAGATTAAATTTTTACTGAAGTCAGTCATATAAGATTATTGAATAGGTTTTCTAAATTAATTGAATTTCAGGATTTGTTAATATTTGTGTCCAAAGGATATACAATATCCTAAAAAAAATACATCGTAATAATCTTATTCTATTATCTATGTATAATTATAAAAAGATTGGTCTTTAGTAATGAATAATAGAAAAATGATGGTGATGGATAATTGAAGTGCCAGCCTGGATTCAGGAAACTTTAATGTTTTATATTACTGGAATCAGTCGCAAAAGTCTATTGGTATAGATAATTTTCTACAATAGAACAAAATCTAACGATTTAAATCGCTTAAGTCTATTTGATATGTTTTTTCTATTAATAAGTTTCTAAAGTCGACGACAGATTTTTAAAAAATGAAGAATAAGTAATTTTTAATTTATTTTTATTATTTTATATGTTTTATAAAATTTTGTCATTATTTATTTTAAGCTTAAATTCTAGTAACAAAATATAATTAAATAAAATTGTTAGTTTAATATTGAAAACAATGTAGAAATTGGAAAACCTGCGTAAAATATTAAAGCAACTTTTTTGACAAGTCTATTAATTTTGGGATAGACTTCGGCAGTACGAAAAGTTGATTTTATTGAATACCAATAATCTACTATTGGCTATTCACTCCATTGTTTTTATGTCAAGAACAATTTTTGCAATTCATGCAATAAAAGATTAAAATTTTTAAGACGACATTTTCTCTCGAGCAGATATTTTGCTTCTTACATCATTAATATTCCAAAATTTTATTCAATTTAGAATTTTGAAGTAAGGCCAGTTGTAAAGTAGAAACTTCGTAAGGCCATTTGTTGTTAAATTTGGAAAATTATTTTTCTATACATTTACTTTCGATCCTTTAACCACCTAATAAGTTGTTTGTGTAAGCGATATTTGTATTTTGTAAAATTAGATTGCGAAATAAAAGGTACCTAATATAAAATTTTGAAAACCTCTGACGACATTGTAATAAATTTATTTTTAAAGAAACCAATTCAAACGATTTAAACTCTTTCAACACCTTGATGACTTTGCGTTTCGTTTCTAGGTTTTTATTTCTTTATTTTTTTTTTATATTAATATAACCATATTCATATATATAATAACTATAATATTTAAGCCTTAAAAGGAAGAATTTAAAAAAAAATTGGTTTTTATTAAAATAGGTTTTTTTGTTTTTAACTGAAAATGAAAATGAGTTCAGCTTCATAAATTTCATGATTTTCTTTTTATTTATAACGTTTATTTCGCAAAAGTTTCGAAAGTTCAGTACATATGGCATTAACATTATTATTTTTACCTCGCTTCTATTCATATCAACATTTCGTTATTTAAATTGAATACATAATATTTTGTATACTATATACATACATATATATGCATATTCAAATAAAAATTGAAAAAAATTATTTACTCGTCCTTCTTTTTTAAAAAAAAACTACAATTTGATAGCAAGCTCTACTTTGTTCCAACCCCCTCCCTCTTTGTAAAACCTCATTTCTTGAAAGTTCCTCTTTTATTTTTTAAACTTTTCTTTTCTTTAGTTAGTAGTGGTTATAAATAAAGTGATTTTGTTTTTGCTTTTTGTTGTTGTTCTGAGTTTAAAATTAAAATTAAAATATATTATATTATAGTAAACTAAACATACTTTAAAAATTAGCCTTGACTTGAAGACAACATGGATAAATATAAAAAATAAGAAAAAACAAAAAGAAATAAACTAATTTAAAATATATTTTATGTATTTGTAAGTAATACCTGCATATATCATTATTATCCTGCCAAAAGTTTTTAAAGGAAAAAAAAAATAATAATAAAAAAAAGAACTTCCAATTGAATTTGCCTTCCTTGTTTTGAAAAAGGAAATTCAAAAATTCAACTACCTATACCTTCCTATAGAAGAGAAAGATATCATTTATAAAAAAAATTATTTAATTTTTGTTATTTCGTTTATAACTAACTCCTGTTTGAAATTTGTATATTAATAATTATATTCAATTATTGTTAGTAATTCTAACTTCTATACCTCAACCAGCATATGTTTTAGGATGAGAGTATCTTTAAGGCTATTACAGAAAATTAAAGCTATTATTTACTATTGGAAGTATACTATTTATATTGAAACAACGCGTTAGTTACGATAAACGATAAGAAGTGTCGATAATTTATATTTCTTGTTGTTCATATCGATTATTTGATGTGTACACTTAATCTCAAATGTGATTTATAAATGTTACAGTAAAGTCTCGATTTTCCAATAGAAAAAGTCCCTGGCCCATATTTCGATTGTCATTTCACTGTAATTTTTTATGAAAAACAAATTTTACGATTTCAACAGTTCTAAAAAATGACAAAAATCATAAAAAATGAAAACAAGACAATTTCGATAGTCGAATATACTTGGATAAAAGGACAAATTTTGTCATTTTGAAGTTGTTAAATGACGTCCTATATTTGTTTGTAAAATTTTGTTGATTAAAATTTAAAAAATGCATTTACAAAAAAAAAAGTAAGGATTTTATTTTTAATTTATAAATTTATGTTTTAATTGACATGAAAAAAGTAAAAAATTTGCAAGTAGTAGACAAAATACGCGTATCTGCATATTTAGTAAAATTAAATATTGAACTATTTTCAGCAGTTTCAATCAGTTTTACTGCCCCTAAAAATTATGAATCCTTTTACAAAATTTAGAAGAAAAGAATTATGAAGTGATTATAAAATGAATGAAAATGCATGATGATGAAATAAAGGTAGAATAAAATATAATAAAACTAAATTATAATTTTATTTTCATATTTTTTGTAGTTAATTGTAATGAACAAAGACTGGTTTTTGTATCAGAAATAGAAACTTCATAACCGTGTTAATTTTTATCTGAGTTAATTTTTATCTGAGTTTTTTCAAAATAAAAACGTTATACTTTTATTGTTTTTCTTACTGTTTATTGAGGCTGTGCAATATAAAAACTTCCCATCGCTATCAATAAAGGTTTTACATAAATAATTAAAGTTATGATTTTATTGCTGCTCTCATTGCTGCTTTTATTATTTATCAAAGCTGCATGAACAAACACTTAGTTGTTGTTCAAAATTAATTAATTATTAATCTTTATGTTTTCATAAGTATTTAGAGTTAATTATTATACAATAAAATTATTATAAATAATTAAATTAACTAAAATAAATAAATAAATAAACTATTAATAAAATTTAGGTATATAGAGAGCAGCTTGTATATTATTTTAAGAAATTTAATTTTCCTTGATGCGCTCATGATCTTAAAATAGCTAATAGGAGTGCAATTCTTCATAAGTTTTTCCATATAATAAATGTCATCACAAATCAAGTCTTTTTACATAAAAATTAGACTAAAAATTTAAGGGAATGTTTTTTTTTTACTTACACGAATAGGCAAAACTTGGTTATCTGATCGACTTTCTTATTCGTATAAGATTTATCTATTACAAATAACAATAAATAGGCTACTATGGATCAAAAAAACACAATTAAGTGCTAATTAGTTTTCCAAAAGCAACTGGCATGGTCATTTCCACCTACCTACTTACATAAATTTAGGTTTATCATTTTATACTGTTGACTATAGGAATTTGTAAAAGGGATATAGTTTCAAAACACAGATGAGAGAAAAAAAGAACGAAAGTTATACTTATGTTCGCTTAAATTTTTTGAAAATCAATTAAATTATTCTACTCTGTAATGTTACATAAAAGTATTTTGTACAAACCAATTAACTGAGTTGAGTTCGGAATATGGCTAAAGCCGTTTGATCAAAATCTTGCTTTTCAAACTATCGTCTATCTTTTTTTGAAAAAATTTTTATACAAATTCTGGAAAATAAACATATTCCGTTTTAGTCTCCCACAACGGTCAAGCATAAAAATAATTAAATTAAATATTCTGGAATTAAAACGATGTTTTGAAAAAAGTGAAATCTTGAAAAATTAAATTTTGAAAAAGTGAAATATTAAGAGCCGAGATTTCGTTCGACAATTAACTACCATCCGAACATGACCGTTTAGAATTTTTGTACCGACATTTGAAAGATGTCTATTTTCTATTTTAACATTCTTCATTTCACAAATCCTATATATTTCAAAGAACATTCTTAAATCTCATGTTCATCTTTATTAATAATACTGATATCAAGTACATATGAAAGGAAGTAAAAATTGAATGTAAAATTTCACTTAAAAATGAAACCTTGAATCCTAAATTTTTCTTTAAATTGTGTTTTCTATTTTTTTTTTTTTTGTTTTTTTCTCTGTTCACAATTTCAATCCTACTGATGATCTCTTCTGTTTGTAAATATAAAAAAAATATAAAGTTAGAATATTGTAAGTGTATTTCCGATGTAAGTTATTCGCCGCAATAAAAAGATAAAATTTATGCGTTTTTTCCTGTTTTCTTATTTTTATTTTTTCTCTTTTTTTTTTATGTTTCTAAATTGAAATTTATAATCGGGTGTCATAATAATTTCAAAAGTGGTTTTCCTGTTATTATTATTCTTGAAATTTTTGTTTTTGCAATGGTTTATCAATGTTAAAACAAATAGCTATATATGTTACAACAAAATATTGTGTGTGTGTGTATATATATATATAAAATGCGTTATGTTCGTCTTTATCCTGTAGATGATAAGATGATTTCATAAACAGACTTCAAAGTTGTATTACAAATAAAAATATATAATCTTGAAAAAATATTTTTTATTTTATTCATTTGAATTTTACTTTTAAAACATACAAAAGTTCTTCGAGAAAATAAGAAGAGGCTATATTTGTCAAAGGAGGGAAAGAAATAAAAAGAAGTAAAAAAATAACAAAAAAAAAATCGAAAATATGTTTCCTTATTCCTTTTTAATAAATAAATTTCCTTTTAATATATTTTTTTTTTGTTTTATTGTTTTTTTTTTTTTTTTTTTTTTTTTTGGAAATAATGCATAAAATAAGAAACAAAACATTATTTATAAATATTCAATGTTTCGCTTTTTAAATATTGTATGAGATTTGAATAAGACTTGAAAGTTATAAAAATAAATTAAAAAACAAAAAAAAAAAGAAAAAAAAAAATGAAGAAGTATAGAAAAATTAATTTTTTAAGTTACAAAAAAAAAAAAAAATAACTAAAATACAGTGGTGTCAAAAACTATTTATCCAAATTAAATTTTGTAATTAAATAAAAGGTATAGAATATATTAAATTTAACCTCATATTATTTTTTTGAGTCTTCTCTTTTAAAATTTGATATTGTGGCAAATTATACAACTCTTCAATTGCATCAGAAGCTCGGTATTGTGTCTTGCTCTTAAACGAATTATATTGAATCAATTTCTTTTTTTTGTGTTCTAATGTATGTGTTACTTCATTTTAATTTTAAATTATTTTTTTGAGATATAAAATAAATTTACGCACATAAATTTTCTATTTTCAATTGCAATTTTTATTCATTTATATTTCTTTTTAATTATCATATATATTAATTAATTATTTAATTTTCAAAATTCGTCCTTACAAAGTAAATAATATATTTAATAAAAATTACAACTAATATTCGCCCACTCCTCATCAATAAATCGTAATCAAATTAACATTATGAATTATTGTTTTTCAACATTTCAACTTATCCTTGGTACTATATTTTATTTTTTAATTGATTTAACTTAGATAACAAACCCTTACGTAATAATTTATTTAATATTTGATTTCAATTAAATAATTGATTTCACCACGTCTCTTTTATATCTATCATTTAAAAAAATAATAATGAAAATCGGTTGTAAAATGGTTCAGATATTTATACCGTACTTTTTTCAATTTACAGTTATAAAGACTTTCTCCAAAAAAGAAAAATTCAGTTATTTCAGATTTTTCACTTCATGTTGATTTCTTTTTCCTAAAAGCAAAAAGAATTTGATGTAATTGAGAACTCGTGCAATTTAACATCACATTGAATTGTACTGTACTGTAATTTGTAATATGAAATTGAGTATTAATAAAACTTAAATAAAAAATAATTTTATGTAATTGTTAATTTTAACTTAATTTAGTATGAATTGTAAAAAAAATAATAAAAAAAAAATTAATAAAAATGGAATCTTTGTACAAAATACAAAAGCTATATAAATTTTTATTTAGATTAAGAACATATTGTAACTGTTTTAATTAAACATGAAATAAATAAATAAATATGTTTTGCAGAAATTTTAAAAATTTGTGAAAGCTTAACATTTGAATTTAAAAAATACTGAAAATAATTTGAGAAATAACTGTAGTTAATTATGATAATATAAAAATTATTAAATAAATTAAAAATTACAAAAAAAACAGTCATGTAAAAGTTAAAAACGAAAAAATCAAGAATTAAACTAAAGAAATAGAATATTCATAATATCGGAACACTTAATGCTGATAGAGAATATCCACTTGAAATGAGATTCATATTTGATAAACAGTATAATAGAATACCCTTCATCTATCGGAAAACAAAAATCTTTTAAACTTGGCTTTAAGCTATACACTATGTGTTTTAAATTTCTAAATTTAGAGAAAAATAATCATAAAAATTTATTATGTTATCGTTTATCGATGATATCGACATTATCGGTGTGAATATATACGAGCAAGAATATGGCTGCTTTCATTCAATATCAAAAAAGAGTCAGTCCCTATAGAATTATTATTTATTATTTCTATATTTATCTATCATATAAATTTGAATTATATAATAAAATTGGAAACTAGCTGCCACAAATGTCGTTTTATTGTTATAGTGTTTGTTGATTTGTGTTAATATTATAATAATTTATGTTTACAATAAGTAAGGTAGTTTTCTAAAACGTCAAAAACGTAAGACGATGATAAAAATCAAAAATTCACAAAACATTTTTGACTCGTCAGTTTAATTCTAATTGCTCATTTTGATCTTCAACTTGTAAATCAAAAATCGAAAATCTCTGCAACAATGCATTAGTTTTATTGTTATTGCAAGAACGTCAAATTTTATTATTGTTTACTTTCTGTTTTAAGTAAAATGGCTGAATTGAAGTAGGTATCAAGATATAATATTTTTTATATTATTGTTTAGTTAAAATTTAGAGTTTTATATTTTTTTTAGTGCTTAAAATCGGGACAATGTCCAGTTAAAATTATTAATTAGCATTAATTTGAAGGACATAAATTCCCAATCGAGAAAAAAACGGTGCTATGGAGAAATGTCATTGCTTGGATTTAAATGTATTATCTATGAGTACAACTTTTAAATAATTGCATATTTTATAAACCTTTTTTATTTTAATTTTATTTTTTAAATTTTTAAACAATGCAATATTTTCTTTATATATGTAAATGTCCAGCATGACTCCTACTGTCTCCAATAATTTGACTAATTAAAATGTTTTTCAATATTTCATTCATTATTTGTAATTTTCTTTATTTCAAACGATATTTTTAAGAAAAATTTAACCAAGCTGAAAATCCGTTAATTTAAAATTTCAAACGTCAATGACAAATGCAAATAATTATTAATATCATAGATCCTAAAATCAAATGCAAAGGTCTTCAAAAAATGATGGTCAAATTGTTCACGTTTTAGAAAAGTACCCAATATTCCATATAGCGTTGATAAACCATCTAAAGTAATAAATTAAGCGGTACTTATGTTTTGTAAATATATAGTTTTTATTTGATAAGATACATTTACATGTCAGACAATTCAAATCTAATATCAAACTCTGTTTACACTTCAGATTTTCCTTATATTTTTGTCAAATTTAAATTTTTATTAGAAATTTTCTTCAAAATTTTCCGAAAAATGGGAAATTATATATGTAACACATATTATGTCACATTCGTAAAATAACATACGTTTTATTTAGATTTTTAAGCATTATTTTTTATAAATAAATCTAATTATTTTGAGTATGAAAGCGGTCCAAAGCAAGAAATGCAAAGACCATCATATTTTTTGCATTGAGATTCTAAATCGCACTGATTTGTTATGTGGAAAATTATTTAAAATCTACCTTTGGCTTAGAGGTCCCTTTGCTGGTTATTCAAACTTTGATTGTAGTTCTTGGAAGCAAATAAATAATCTTGAATTATAATCCGACGAAAATTAATATAACTAATAACTGTTTATTTACGGGTTATAGGACATCATTTAATCGTTGTTCATACAAACACAAACCATCTAGGTTAGTAGTACCAGAACCAGACTTTCGTTACTTTTCTGTGATCGGTAGACATTTTGTCTTTGCGTCAAAATTTATCTTATAAAAAAGATTAAATTAAATTACAATTTTCGACAAGTTGTAGTTTAAAAAACTAAAACACATGAATTTTAAAAATTTAAATTAAAACTAAATATAAGAAATTGTATTGGCCAGATTAACATATTGAATCAATTTGCCAGACAGATTTGCAGACTTATATAACTATATATAGAATCCATTTAGATAGAGAAATGAGAAATCCTGTAGTTTTGTTTTATTTTTTTTTCTTATTGTTAATAACAGGTGGAATACGTTATGGAAAATATTTTAGCAATGAAGTATACCAAAGGCCACATAACTGGTTGATCACATTTTCTCAATACAACAATTTATTTTACTAAATTCAACAAATTAAGCATTACATAGTGTTTTTCTTTGTTCAAAAAATATTATGATAAATTAGAGTTCAACGATATACAAAAGTACATATTTTATGATCATATGACAGATCAAAGCACCTGTCACTGAAGTAATTTTTACCCTTATAAAGGAGGTATAATACTACTCGTGTAATAAAATGGTTAGTAAAATTATTTTCGTTGGATCAAAAATATTTTTCATCCAGCGTTCTTACTGTTACACTAAATTAATGAGAATCTTAGTTTTTAAAAGGCTTAATAAACCAAACTAAAATGAATTTAAAAATCTGTTAACAATTTAAAAAATTTCATGCAATTTCATTTCACAAATGAAAATATGTTGAATACCTTTTATAAAAACAAATAATATAACGTATATAAGAGAGGCAAAAAAATCAAAAGACATGAAGGACTCAACTGAAAAGCGTAATTAACAAAAATCTCAGCAAAAAACGAATAACTGGATTTTTTTTTTTTTTGTATCATTTTTAACCTTAATGAGAATTGAATTGTTTTTATTCCTGCTGTTTACTGTATTCTATTTTTTTTTTTTTTATTTTTTTTATCCTTTTCTAGGATATGATAGTATTCTAGCGTCACAACCTTAACAAACTATCCTTAATTCATGAGAACAAACCAACAGAGTACAAATAAATTATTAAATACCATATAAAATATCTAACTATGCAGAATAAGAATATTCGTTTTTGAATTTTCTAAAATAATGAAGCAGGCAACAGGAAAAAAATAATTATTTTATAGTTTTGTACATTGAAAACCAAAGGACGCTTTCAGCTTCAATTACAGTTTTTTCCATAAATAAGAACTTCTTGTATTAGGGAACTATCACTATGGAATACGACATTAAATTCTTCAAAATACTGACATACACCTAATCTTTTAACAATTAAAAAAAAAATCATTATACCGTTATAGTTAGAAAATATTTGATTTAACGGTTAAAACGTAATTATAACTGTACATCAACGAATGGTTTTTTTTTTGTTTCTTTGTATTGTTGTGGGCATCATTAATGTTATTTAGAGACAAACAAAAAATTTTCATGGTTAATGGATGACAACAAAAGACGATTACTAAAACGGGAAAAAAAAACAAGAAAACAAAAAAAAAAAAGAAATCTCATTGTTATGTGACATTAAATTGTAACAGACCCAGGTATAAAAGGAAAATTGGAAAATTATGCTAAAAGAATCAGAAAAAAAGGAAAATTTAAGTTAATAATATGTATTTAAAAAAAAAACAGATATTCCAAAAAAAAAAATTTGTGTCGTCTCTAATGACAATTCGTTATGGAATCCCTGTTTGCTGTTGTTCAGGAATTTTTTTTTTTTCAATATCTAAATTGAAATGTAATGACATTTAACATTATACACACCACAGTATTATAATATTTATAATCATAGTAAATGACTTGGTAATTTATATAAATGTTTTGGTATTTAAATAATATCCAGGACGTTGTTTAATAATTTATTATTGAAAAGATTTTTGTTTTTTTTTTTTGTTTTTTTAAGACATATTGCAAAAAAAAATTAATTTAAAAATAATGTAAACTCATTCGGTTTCTAAATATTTAATATTATACATATTTCATAGATAAATTTGATTTCTATTGAAATCTATAACTATATTATAAAAGTTTAATATATACATATATTATAAATAACGACCTATTCATGATGATATTCAATGTTGGGTAGAATCGTGTATCTAACCTATTATATCAAATTAATTAATGATAACATTGAAGCAAATTTTTATAGTAATAATTACATTTTTAACCAACCAAATATCATTTAAAGCTCATTTTCTTAAAAAAAATATAACGATATGAACTTAATTTTCATTAGTTCATCAACTGTCAGAAGCTTCCGGGTTCAAATTGCCGACAAGGCTTGAATGTTGTAAAAAGTTATTTTTGAATTTTTGTTTTTTTAAATTAATTGGGAATAAAACTTGGTTATCAGTAAAGTAAAATTCTATTTTGAATCCGAAATTAATCTACCATAAATGTAGTTCCTCCACATTAAATTAATCCATGTATTAAAAATTCATGATTGTAATTGTAAGTACATATATTTAAATTCTGCATAAAAAGTAGAATGTTAATCCCATAGTATTGAAATTCTGAAACAAAAATAACTTCTCGTTTTTAAAACAAATATTTACCTTTTCGAGGCAATCTATTGACAGTATCTAATTGTAATAGAAGTTTATTCTTGATAGCTGTTGATTTATGGATGTATTTCTTCAATAATCAATTATGAAACAATTTCCTAGATATTATATAAATTACCAAGTCATTTACTATGATCAATCTGACTCTTATACAGTTTCAAATTAAATTTTTTTTTATATAAAGATCTGCCTTCAACTGAAAAGTCAAAGATTCGATTGTCTGATGAAAGTAAAATATTTTATGGAGTTTTTCGACCTGGTCCAGTACTCTTTGTCATTGCAATATAGTATAAAAGTAAAAGAAAAATATAATAATAAAAATAAATAATAAAAATAATAAAAAATAACATTTATAAAACTAAGACTCTATTAACTATATGAATATTTATATGTTGAAGTTAATAAATAAATAAATAATACTGCTATAATTGTACTGAAAATTAAATTTAATAATACTATATATGTTATTTAAATGCTCCACTTTATTTTTTATTTAAAAAGAGTGGAGAAAAAGAACATTATTTTTCTTCTCTCTACAAATCAACTTCTCTAACACTCTCAGGTTGATAACTCATAACATTCACTAACAAGTGTAAATACAAATAAATTATTCAATTTCTTAAATTAATTAATTTATAAAAGAAAAAAAAATTATAACTCAGTGTACCCTCTTCAATACAAATTTAATAATTCAATAATATAAAATGCATATTAAATCGAATTTATTGAAGGCATCTACTCCGAGTTTTATTGATTTAATTTTAAATTTATTCTGATTTTTGTTTTTATATATTGTTACCTAATAAATAATAAATATTGTTCTTCCGTTTAACATTTCCTTTATTATATTATTATATTGAAATCCCCATGAACATTTGAATAATACATATATATTTGCAGGGTGTCCCAAAAACATGAATACATAATTTGAGTTCGGAATTCATTAAAAATAATTTTAAGTAATAATCACTAAGTTGTGAAAGCATATACAATTTTTTATATGTGTTCACTAAACATGAACAATTCTATATACTTATGAAGTTATGACATACATAAATGCAAAACGAACGTTAACATAACATAACATATTCAATCGCTTTCCTTCTCTAGTCAAACGTACAAAATGGATTGAAAGATCTTCATCTAATGTTTTGAATATGTAAAAAAATATTTAAGATATACCAAATGGACACTATTACTTAGGACTTAACTTGAAACACAATTATCTTAGGTAGTATAATAAATGTCTCTTTATTACATTTTTCATAATTTACTAACAAAGGAATATTTTCACTATTTTTTCATCACTGTCAAAATGAAAATGGTCAATTTCAAAACGGAATTAACACAGGGAAATTTCCCGCAAAATAATTGAAATTGAATTGAAAATTAGCGCCTTTGCAAATATTTCATAAATCTAGGTTGTGAGTGTGGACAACCAATTTGTGCTTATTCTGAGAAGACTTGAAAGAAATCTCAGCACACTTTTAGAAAACAATGCACATTATTGAGCAGATAAAAGAAAGGTTTACGTACTTGGTTTCACAATACCTAATGTTCCAATGATCTTATCAAACATTACTAATTTACATTAACAAAGTTTTCAAACTTCAAATATGAAAGTAAAGATCTTGATTACTCTTAGAATATTAAAATTGATGTCTGTATGAGATTTCATATAAAAATTTATCAAAAACGATTTTTTTTTTGTTGTACCGTTATTTTTGGATATTTATTTTCTAGAATATGTCTTTTTTTTTTTTTTGTTATTATTGTACATTATTTTAAAGTAAGTTATAAAAATTCCATCATAAAGTTAATAATCGACTACACCTAATTGTATTTTATTTTATATTTTACTGTTATATGTGTTCTTAAACAATTTTGAGGTTCTGTTATGATACAATATTATTTATTTATTACTTTTTTTTTTCTTTTTGTCTATTTAACTTCCGTTTTCCTGTATTTACAGTTAAGAAAATTATTTTTCTATTCAAAATTCAAAACAATAAAACCGAATAGAAAAACAAAATAAAAATAAAAAAAGTTAAGATATTAGAATAAATTCAGAAATTAGTTATTTATGTAGGTAAATAGAAAGAGAGGAAGACAATAGGTAAATGAACAGTGATGGGAAGTCGGAGGCCATTAAAACATAATGTATTAAGAAAATTTTGAAGAATGTTAGATATGACAATTAAGACACTGGGTGATAAGTGAAATAAATATGAACAAAAAATTATAAAGAAATGGGATTCTATTTGCAATCGTCTACGAGAGGCATGTGTTCATAAATGATTTATACATTTGTTTACCGTTCATAAACTACATTGAAACAATCATATGACACAAAATTTATTAGCAAAACAAAGTCAGCTGCGCATTATGAAATTTCATACTGCCTAAAATTTTTTCTCTTGTCAGTTTTGTTTATTTGAGCTTTGTTCTCTTAGAGATAGATTTGTTTAAACTGTTAAAATGGCTGAGGGTGAAGAACAAGCCATTATCAAAATAATTTATTCCATTTTTACTGTAGATATTATTTATTTATTTAAAATTTGCAACAAAATTTATTTGAAATTGTAATAAAAATTAAAACCAATGAAAACTAAATTTGAAAATGTGTTTTCATAAACGTGATAAATTAAAATCATATGATTTTAAGTCAGCCATGTATAATGCAATTGTACATAAGAAAGACTAAGTTATAGGGGCTTAACTATTTTTAAAATTTTTAAATAACTTTTCTTAGTTTTAAAGGTGCAACAACTTTAAGACTAGGCATGACTTATAAAAGTTCACTTGAAATCCGTCATCGGCTTCAAACCATTTGAAACCTTTATTCTAGATATCTTCAATATCAGATTATTAGATTCTAAAGTCGTACATTATTAATAGTTTTATAACAACAAAAAAATCATTTTTAATTCATTAATCAAAAAAATAACGGTATTAACATACACATTTTTTAAGTGCCGTTATTTCCTTATCTAAATTTTGGCTTGAATACCCAGTGCTTCGTTACAGATTGTATTATAAAATCTGTAACAATTGTGTGTTTAAAAATAAAATATGTAAAGGCACATTAAGTGCATTAATTCTAAAGTACAGTTGGATAAAATTAAAAAAAAAATCTAAAATTGCCAAATTAAAAGAACGATTATTTATATCATTTTTAGATTAATTCAAAACAAAATTATAATCGAAGCTATCCTCGCATAAAAAAACAATTGAGCTACTAAAAAATCGACTACTACTATAAGACATTTAATATAAAAATAATCAGTCAAAGCTTAAACTGAAATTTGATTTATTTTTAATCAACTTAACAACCCTAATACAAAAAACTACAATAACTGTATACGTAAGTGCTATGGAATAATAGCGGTATTTTTTTTTCATTTATTTATAAAAAAAAAAGCTAAAAGAAAATTGAAAATTATGAAAAAATTCGCGTGTCTATTCTATTATCTATATGTACGACTTTTTTTTACCTTGAAAGACCAACTTGAAAGCTTATACTTTAAGCATACCTATATATGTCCCTTTCTTTCCCCATTACATTTCATTTATTTTATAATAAAATTATGACTGAATAGTTACAACAGAAAAATGTAGAAAAAGGGGAGAAGAAGAAAAAACAATTTTCTAAAAAACAAAAAATAAAGCAAAAAAAAAATTTAATAAGAACTTATTTAACTGTAAGTTACCTTTAATTCGGATATACATACTCGTACTCGTGTATATATATAGATAGACTTTTAAAATAGACTTAAATTTTTTCGTTATAGAATAGAGACGGCGACTGAACAGCTTATGAGTATAATAATGTTTGTTGAAGGCAAAAACGAAAATTTTTCAACAATTTTTTTTTTGTTGTTTTTCTTATTTTTTGTTTCTTTATAAAATTAAAAAACCGATAAGCAACAGCAAAAATATGTTGCACGCAAGAAAAGGAAAACCTCATTTACCTTCATGACGCTTATTATTACCATATTATAATTTTTTTTTGTTGTACCTACTGTTATTGTTGTTTTTATAAATTTTTTTTTCTTTTTTTTTGGCACATTTTGTCTATATAATGTCAGTAAAGTCGAGTTCATAAATATCAAAGTTCTTAAAACTACAGTAGCGGAAATAACAATGAAAAATGACGGTTAAAATTGAATGGTAAATTTGTCAAAATTATGAAGAAAAACAAAGAAATGTTTGAGAATGAAAATTGTGCAATATGATAAAATGCAATGCAGTGCAGAGGGAGGAAATATTTTGAAATGTGCAATTTTGTATAATTTACATTTCGATAGGTCGAAAAATGAGGTTGAGGAATAAATGTCTAAAGTCTATTAAGAATGTTTAGTTCAACAATTATTATTCGAACATATATGCAAATTGCATGGAAAACTGCAGCCCTTTTTTCTGGTTGGATAATGGGAATCTTCTAGAAGACACAATGAGCTTTGTTCCTTGATATATTGAGTGTGATAATTTTACCCACTAAACCACATTCTTCTTTTGTTGCAATCTAATCTAATTATGGAATGAATAATTTTATTCTGACTTTTACATATTACACTGTTCTTTTTCTATTGTTTCCAACACATCATCTAATGGTGTCTGCCTTTTTTGATTGTTTTATTATAAGACCAGCTCAAATGGTTTGACTCTTTTGATTTTTTTTTATAATACTTCAATTGTACAGGAAATTTTGCAATTACAAATTTAATTTATCTAGTTCCGATTGATTTTGGTAAATTTTTATAACTCACAATTAATAACATCTATAAATAAGTTATAAAATCAATTAAAGCAAAAATCACGAGTTGTATAGGTAGTTTAACATTTCAAATACTTACTGATGAGTTTAAGTAGTGTTGTGATGAACGAAACCACTCCTTAAACTTATTGTTATTAATTCCGATGGAATATCTTTATATTAATCACTAATTCAACAGTACACAAATCAGTATACAAATCACTATTTGAACAGCATTCTAAATTTTTCTCCTTATAGTATAACATTGGTTAGTTAAAGCTCAGTTCTAGATGCAAACTAGAAAAACTTTAAAAATTAATGCTTTTTGAATTTTTCTTTCATGAAATAATCGATGTTAATTTCTATGCATATTCTCTAGAATATAATTTAAACTAATGATGGAATTTTACTTGTACAAAAAAATAGCCGGTAAAATGTTGCTATAATTTTCTTATCTATGTAAGTATATATTACTGGGCTCCGAATAGAACCTTGTCATTTCTGATTTAAAAAAGTTACATTTTTTTTAGATAGCACCAGTTAGCTATTGCGTACTACCACCATTTTGTTTGTTTTTAATAAATAACAAGACAATGA
The DNA here is from genome assembly GCA_963942445.1 of Argyra leucocephala. Lineage (NCBI taxonomy): Eukaryota > Metazoa > Arthropoda > Insecta > Diptera > Dolichopodidae > Argyra > Argyra leucocephala. The sequence goes on from OZ012677.1 coordinate 82,948,209, forward strand.
AACAAACACGTTGTAAATAGATTAAAATGCAAGAAATGTATTCCTTTCTTCACAACTTTAAAATAATATATTTGAAGCGACTCTGATGCGAATTTGTTTATCGTTATTCCATTGTTTTCTAAATGATGAATTTTTTATTTTTGACATCAATTATATTATTTTGACACCTTTATATTGTTTAAGTTAAATATTGTGTATTATAATTCGAAACTTTACTTTTACTTTTCGAGTTAAAACTTTATTAGGAAAATATTGAAAAATTTTAATACTGAATTTTTTTTTATGTTCACAACTGATAGAACGGGTTGTGATATGTTAAAATAGAAAATATATTTTGAAATCTAGTCTCTTATATTGTATATGATTTTATTAATTTTGTTTTCAAGTTAATTTTTAATTTCAGTATCATATACCAAGACAACAAATATCCTTGAACCTTACATCACCATTAAAATCAAAATTATTATCTTTATGTCTGTGCTTACATAAATGTCATATAAATGTTACCATTTCTGATTATTTACATCTAAGGTTCATAAATTCCTTAAAACTATGTCTTTTAAACAGTAATATATTTAAATACTGTAAATAAATTTAAATTTACTGAAAACATAGTTTATTGACTAGTTCCAATTCAAATCGCTTGTATGATTTGAAAATAAAATGTAATATGATTATTATGTCCTTTATCGCTAGTATGATTTTAAATTGCTAGTTTTGATTTAATATACGTATATAATTTAAATGTCCTTCATTCACTCAATAAACTTCATGTATTATAAAAAATGTTGTAATAAATTAAATTTATATATAATAAAATATTCTTAACACTATTTTTAACAAAAAAAACATTTACTTAACTATGTATGCATAATATGTAAAACCCAGTTTCAACGTCATTAATCACAAAACTTTCTCTTACGATTTTATTCAAATTATTTCTAAAAAAAAAAAAAAAAAACACAAAGAAAAAATAAAAAAACTAAAAAATAATAAAAAAAAAAACAAACCAACTTTAAATCTCAATTTATTTAAAATAAAATACAAAAACCACAAAATCATTTAATGAGTTTGTTCCAATAACTTTATTAGAGCTTTGAAATAACTGCATATACCCAGTATCCATATTGATTTGAATTTTAAAAGTGTAATAAGTAAAAAAAATATGATTTCGGAGTTTTTAGTTTTTGATGTTAGAATTGATAAAAATTAAAATACAATCAGAGACATATCTATCCACCTAGTCAATGTCAGCTTTTATTTTCATATTATAGAACGTGCAATATGAGAAGTCAATTTTTAAATTGAGTAGGGTTAATTATTTATTTCTCTATTCTTTATCATCATTAACTAACCACCTGTAGTTGTTAATGAACTTGTGCCTGATTCACAAATTTCTTCTATCTAAAACGATCTTCTTCAACATCGTCTTGATATTGTAAGCTCGATTTATTTCTATTACTTTGCTTTTGAGACCGATATATCTATATTAACTTTAAATATCCCTTCTTCCTTAACGTACGGAATTTCACAAAATATTTATTAAATAATAATTTTATTTTATTAATTAAATAGCTATTAAATTTGAAACAATCCATCAACAAGATCATTGTTAGCTCTATAAATGTTCACCCATATCTCGAAAATATAAACGATTTAAAATTAAAGACTTACTAAAAAAAATTTATCAATTTTGGATCTAAAACCAAAAATTTTCTTTATAAATGTAAAGTCAGGTAAAATTTCAAAGTCCAACAGAAGCAAAAATTTTATTATAATTTTATTAACAACCAATTTGAAAAGTGTTGTTAACGTTAAAATATTTCGGAACTGCATTATAACACAGTTTTAAGCTATGACATGCAATTGTTAGTTTTGCAACTGTTTGATTGCACATTTGTGTTCCATTAGTTTATATGAAAGCGTGCACGCATGTAGCCAGTTGAAACTCTAAACTCAAACAAAAAATTATTAGCCTTATGTTATTCAAAAATTGCAAGCTTAAAGTGTTACTAATAACAAGATATAAATTTATATATTAAGATACATGTCTCCTCATGCAAGACTAGCATAATATAATGCTATCAAATAAATAATATACTTGCAAACATAAATTTATAACTGTCATTAAACAAAATTAGAGCTCTCAGAAAGAAAATCATAATTGAATTGAAATGTTTACAATGGGACAATTCAGGTCTAAACAGTTCAATTTTGAATGCTTACAGATCAATATAAAACCCAGATCCATCAGTTTTAGTAACTATTTTCTTTAAATATTTTCCATAAAATATATATTTTTGAAATATTAAATTTTTGCTTAGAATTACAATATCCTTATAATTATATATACATATAGACATGGTATATACACACAAACAAAATTAATAAAAAACAATAAATAAAAATCCACTTTAGAAAAAATCAAACGAATAATAAATCAAGCAGAATCCCATATGCTAAACTAAACTAATACAACTTAAGAAGAGCATAAAACACAAACAAAAAAAAAAACAAAAAACATGCAACTTTTTGATTTAAAAAAAAAAAAAAAAAAACAATAACAAAAATAACAGAAAAAAAAACGCTATTGAACCAATTGAAAATAGTTCCAACCGTTAGGTTTTTTTTCTTTTACTTTTTTTTTTTTTTGTTTAGTTTAATTTTACGTTCGATGGTTCGATTGTGCACCTGCAAGGTGATTTCCTTTTTAGTTGACTCTCAAAAAAATTTTTTTTTTATTATTTTAAAATTTTTCTTATCCTTTCCATTGAGATTTCTACGATATGAATGTAGAAAAAATTCTATAAATTTTTCATTAAAATTCAAATACAAAAATAAAAACACAAATCGTTGAGTTTTGATTATTCACCGACTTTTAATATTAAATTATACATATTGATGTTACTTCTTCTACTCCTCTAATGCTGTTCTATAAAACCCACCCATAACAAAAAAAAAAAAATGAAAACAATAAAAACAACAATAGCAAAATAGAAATTGTAATTTATTTTCTTTTTAACAAAATCAATCTCTAGTGAAATATTTATTGAGATTTTTGTTTTAGTATAGTTTCTGATTTCTGATTTTGTATCTCAATTGTAAATGAAAACTGAAAACTGCAAAAAAAAAACAGCCGTTAAACTCGAATTGAAAAATATGTTTTAAATTTTTTTACCGCCATTTTCTTTTTTTTTTCTTTTTTTGTTGATTTTTCTATTTTATTCCTGTTTGTATAAAAATTTTCCATTGGGAGTAATGAATATTTAACAGATTCTTTCATTGTATTCCATCTTCATAGATGTTTCTTTCTCTTTCTATATTATGTAAAATAAATGCATTTATTACTGTTGTAAATAAGTATTGCCATATATTGATTGTTGTAATTGTCAGAATATTTTCAATTTAATTTAATTAACTTATTTTTTTTTTGTTTTTATTTCGATAAAATTTATGGCTTATAAGGGGACAGTAATGAAACTGAATTTAAATATGTTTTTTTCAGTTTAGTAGAGGTTAGACTTCAACAGCAATTTGATAAGATTTCGAAGTTTTGTTTGACATTTAAGACACTTTGCATGCTTCTACGTGATCAGCTTCTGTTAATTTATATTTTTATATCTTGTTGCTAATGTCTTGTAAATTCTTCAATAATTTAATGGTGGTTTTTAGAAAAATGTATTCTTATTTGTTAAAGTAAATTTTGTATAATTATTAAAAATACATCAGTTATTGGTAGTGTTTGTTTGGTATATTTCCTCTTAGAAATGAAAATATTTAATTATGGATGCTGAATTTACTCTACAACTACAATATTATAAAGTTTTCCATATTAGAAATTAGTTCAAATATTAAAAATTCAAAAGAAAGCTTATTGACATTGTGTTGTTGTTAGTATGCCAATAATTTGAGTGAAAAAGCCTATAGCTGCTTTTCAAACTATAGTCTTGGCAATTTTATAACGAAAGCCTTTAATTGTCAAACGAAAACTTTTAATTGTTAAAAATTCAAATCAAACAACGTTTGAGTTCAGTAAATAAAACAACTGTAAAATTATTTTATTTTTCATTGTAATCAGTGTAAATTTTTGGTTGGATTAAAGAATTTTTCGAAATGATTCAGTGGAACTTTTCCCTTATTATTTTCGTAGGTTCAATATTTGAACGCCGAATAATCGTAAACATCACTTTTTCAATTCATCAAATTCTTTCGGACAGTATGTAAGCTTCTAAAATATTTGGCATTTGTTTGTTGGTTTTTTGAATGTTCTATATTTCATTTCACCCTATTGAATGGCATATAGTTGAAAAGTTACTCGAGTTATTCCTAAAATAAATTCTAATTCAAGCTATTTTTTGATGTTTGAATTGTATGAATATATTAGATCATATTGTTAAATATGTTATATTTCACATAAGTACTCTTGTAAGACTCACATATCGTCTGATTTGTATATGTACAAAATAAAATAAATAAATATATACTTTCATACTTTAGATCTTATTATGTACAATTTTATGCAAGCCAAATTAGCATAACGGAATCTATAATTATTTACACATAATTTAAAGTCAAGTTGTCCAAACACTTATTTATGGAATGTAACAATTCCAATTTCAAAAGTGTTGAAGTCAGAATTTGAGTTTCACATAACGCATTTTAATTTCTATAGCATATTGGTATTAATTTGTAAACATAACGGTAACAAAACTACGATATAAAAGAAGATATTGGAGGGCCTATTTGCACAGAATATTATTAAATAAAATAATTCTTTAAATAGAAAAATTCTTTACTGGTCCAACTCAGGAAATTACAAACCATTAAATAAACAATAAAGATCGTCATTATGAATTTAAATATAATAATTATTATATATATATATATTATTCTGCATTTATCTGGATGTTTGTAAGTCCGATGGAATACTCCAACACATATACAAATTGCAATATGTATACAAACATATTCTTTGGTACTCTTTTTTAACCCCTTTCTACCATGCTGAATCTTTGCAGGAAAAAATACCATTGCATGAAATATATTTTTTTAATTTAATGTTTGTCTTCTTCGCAAATAATAAGGAAAAATAAAAAATAATAATAATAATATAAATAAACCAAAAAATTTTTTTGATTTATAATAAGAAGGACTAATAGAAATTTTATCAATAGTTTAATATGGCATAATAACCAAAAGGCAAACAGCATTTAACGCAAAAAAAAAAACATAATGCACTTAAAGGTTATTTTTATTACTTAAAATTATACACAATATGCATATGTGTATATGCATATTTGGCTACATATTTTTTTGTTGTTGTTATGATAATGATCATAGCATCATAGTTTTGCTACCGTATGCATAGCCTGTATACGTATAGTACTATAGGAATAGGTATATATACTCTAGCCAGAAATGTGATGCGATGAAGAGTTAAAATTGTTATTTATTTTTATTTTTTTTGTTTATTGTTTTTTTTTTTTAATATAAATGATATATCATTTTTTGATCGTATATAATATTTAGTATATATTATGGGGCTACGTTTTAGTTCTGCTGATTTACACATAAAAACAATAACAACCTATACATTTTTAAAGAAATTAAATGAAATTTTGTACTATTATTTTTTATTTCTTATCTTTGTAAATTTATAATTTTTAGGTATATTTGTTTTCTTCAAGTGTGTAGAAATGTATGTTGTAGAGAGTGATGAATTTTTTTTAATATAGTAGGTAGGTATATATAGGTATCGGTTAAACCATATTGATTGTTGTTCTTCATTTTAATGTATGTTATAAATAATAATTCTGTTTGAATTTTAACATGAACAGTTCGATAAGGAATTTTTTGAAATGAAATGAAATTTTTAATAACCGATCAATGGTTCACAAATTAAATATATATTTTCAATGATGGCAAAAAGGATGTCGCTAAAATGATCGAGTAAATGGCCCTTAGGGAATAGAAAATGTTGCACCTTACTACAAATATTCTGTTTATATGGTAATTAAAAGCGTTATAATACAAAAATAAAGGTATGATAAATTAGTAAGCAAAAACGTATTTTTGTTAAACTTGAAATAAAAACTTTAATGAAGGAAAGAAATGCTAGAATTTATTTTGCTTCCGTCATTTATGGCGTGTTACAAAGCTAGTTATAAAATATTTGAATAGATTGAACTGAAATTATCAAAATTTACATTAGAATAAATAATACTTGGAAAATAATATACGATGGCAACTCTCCTGGCAACTCTCATTTTTTTTTTCTTTATGATTTTTCTATTTTTTATCTTCATTTTTATTGATTGTTAAACAAAACATGAAACATAAAAAAAAACGAATTAAAACAGAATAAAATGTTCTATTGCAAAAAAAACACACAAGAATCAAATAAAGGATTTTGTAGACTAAACTCTAGATACAGTTGATCCCTTGAGAAGTTGTTTGAAAATTGAGTAAAAATAATATTTTTCACTCTCGAATATTCAATACTTGAAAAATAACCATTTGTTTGTTGTTGTTGTTGTATTAGAATTCACAGACGTTATCCTTTTAAATGGTTAACTTAGTTACAAACTAACTGAAAGGATGAATGAAAAATGAAACTAATCTACATTTTCAATGTATTACAGCCTCCAAAAATTTTACAGAATCTAAACCAGACAGAAACAAAATATTAATTGTTGTTGTGTTTTGTTTTCTTTTTTTTATACAGAGACCAGAATTAAAAAATGAAAGAAAAATGAATAATATAGGAAATCAAATATGAAGATAATTAAGGGCAATCCTTAATTTTGGTCATTTATGAGAGCGCCATCAAAACAAATATTTACTTTTTCCATTTATTTATTTATTTATTTATTTCGTTAGTATATGTATATTGTATACAAGTGAAAATGATTAGAATGTATTGTTAATATGATTTAGTAATTACGTACTTTTAATTTAAAATTTAACCAGTCAAAATTGATTTCAAATCATTAAAAAAAATCCATTCAAACAAAATGAATTAAGCTTAAAAAAAATTTATTTTGATTGACATTATGTCTACATGCTACCGATGTATAAATACTATAAATTTACTGAGTGAACAAAATTTTAAAATGACAGGTTAAAAACTTATTTTTTCTTAATTGGATTACAAAACAAAACTGATTGGCTAAATCTGAAATATGTAATCTGTAACGGTAAAAGTAACAATTAAAGTTTTCATTTTTTAAGTTATTTGTTTGTGTTTTTTTATTTATTTATTTATTCTTATATTTCCGTTATACGTTGGTCTCCTGAGAAAATCATCAAAAATCATGATAAAAAACTATTCCGGATGAATGATTCTATATACGACAGCAACGAATAATACCTGTTACCTGAATTAACTTCCTGATATTTTTCCTATGTTTTTTAATTTGTTATTGTTTTTTTTTTTATTTATTGTTTTCGATCATGTGTTAGAACTTTGTCTCATGCGATATTCAATTTTGTTGCTGTTAATGCGTTAATAAACGCATTTCGCTATTAAATTCAAATTGAAAGTTTGTGATACCCACCTGTTATGTAAATTTTCTTTTATGTTTATTCTTTACCATATGAATTTTTTATTATCCTTTGTTTGTTTATGATATATCCTTATTATTTGTCTATATATAATATATATGTTTATATTTTAGATAGGTTTTTTTTTTTGTTATACAAAAAAAATATATTTCATTGTCTTAGGAATTATTTTTGTTTATTTTGTTTATGTAATGTTTGATTTTGTTGTGCAAAGGAAACATATTGTTGTGCTATGAGTATTTAGATACGGAAGATATGCAATGAAATATTTCAAATCAAAATATTGAAATAATATTTTCTCAGGATCTATAATAATTCTATCAAAAATAATGTTTGTTTATTCAATCATGTACCTAGTTTTGATAATAACCATTATTTTTATAACGATTTACTGTTTCAAAATTTAGATAATGTTTCATAAAATGGTATTCGAAATATTTTCTTTTTCAAATTTCAGATTTTTAATTGTTAAATTCAAACAAATTTTTCAATTTCACAGTTATAATTTAAATAAATACATTGTCAATTTAGATTGTTTTTACAGTAAAGTTGATTTTTTGTTCGCTATTAATTTCACCTTTAATGGGAATATTTGTTTTGGTTTCATTAATATGGGGTTCTCGTAATTGTGTCTCAGGTTCTTGATTTGTGATTTGCACACGGATTAGTTTACTGTTGCGTTGTAAATTTGGAAACACGTATTTCCTTTATTAATTGTAGTTTACTATTAAACTTTGCAATTAAAGTTTACAAGCGGGAATCACCTTTAATGAAAAGGATGATGATTTAGTTAGAAAAATACCCAAATAATGGTATTTAGTGGTTTTGGTAGCCGAGTGGTAAAGCGCACGAGTATAGTAATGTAACGATCGCGGTGCACGTGTTCAAACCATGTGAGAACCAAAAAAAATTTCAAATGATTAATATGATAATTAAAATAACCAATAAAAATAATATACAATGTACAAATAAATATATATCTAATAACTATATAAAAAAATACCACATTCCGAAAGGGAAAAGAGCCTTTATAGTTGGCCTGAAATTTTATCTGTAAATTCACTGTTACATAAATAACTAAACAAAAGCAGTGACAGGAGCCAAAAAATTTAAATGCGAAGCTTTTTCAAATAATTACCGCAAAAACTTAAGAAAAGAAATAAAAGAAATTAAAAAGTATTAATTTTTATTCTTATCTTTCAAATAAATCATTTATAGAAATACATATCCAAGTTCTAAACCGAAATAGGAAAACTATATAATTAACAAAAGAACCAAATAGCAAAACATCATAAAATCAATAAAATATGAAGCTTTTCCAAATTAGAAGTATTTTTGAAAGTCATCACAACAATATTAAAATTATCCAAAAAATAAAGAACCTATTAATTTTTTTTTAAATTTCTGGTTTGTGTCTTTGAATTAGCCATCTCGAAATATTTTTAATTGAGTAATGCAGACACATCTTCAAGTTTAAAAGAGTGATGTAAAGCAAAATATTGACAAGCAGAAAAATGATATCCCTATTGCAGCCATGATGGTAAATCTTGCTTTGTAAATCTACCTTTAGAAATTAACTAGATTTGCTAAGAATCCTTCTTATAGAAAAAACGCCAGAACCCAGATATAATAGAGAATATATCAAGAACAATATTGACTATATGTCTTCAATTGATGCTAAAATTGCATCTTCTTCACATGGCTTCCGATGTATGCAAATGAAACCAGAATAGGCAGTTGTACATCGATAGTTGTAACAAAAATATTAAGCTTAAATTGGACTATATATACTAAGCAAAATTAATTGTTTTGCGGCAATACAAAGCTTTGTTTTTAGTTAAATATTTAAATATAAAGGAAAGAAATATTTTTTTAATGCTAGACTGATGAATTTTAAACCAGGAATAGCTAATTGTTTCTAATGTTGTCTAAACATGTTACACTATATTGCCACCCATATTGACATTTCTCATTTCATTTTTGTACATATAGTTTATTTTCAAAAATCTCTTTATCCATCATCGTATTTCGTATCTCATCTATAAAATTTTACATATTGTTTGCAACGAGATGGGAAAGAACAATTGTAAAAAAATTTCTGCCATACATTCTATGCCTTTGCATTTTTACTTGAATCTTATAATAAATCATGATAACTTAAATACTTGATACTAGCTTACTGTACAAAATAGAAGCAGAAATAAATAGAAAACTAAGCTAAAACGTCGAAACCATAGCAGTAATGAATGATTGAATAAAAAAATACAAAACTTGAATAATAAACCCCAATTAGTATAGTGTTGTGAAAGTAACTACTTTAAGTTATAACTATATAACAGTTTTTTACACCTATTCAATATAATATCAAACGTATGGGCTTGTTAAATTCTTTAAATAAAAATTCTTGCTTTGTATAAATTTATTAACATCGTATTGAATTTTCAAATTCATTAATTATTTCAATCCAATATTTTTTAAAACCAACTACAAAAAAAAATTTTTTTTTTATTTTTTTTTTTTTTTTAATAAATATAAAAATTTTACTTCAATCGCAAAATCTATATAATATAAAAAAAAATCCATAAAACAAAAATATTAAATTCATATCATATCATTTCATTTCATCTCATCTCATCTCTTATCAATATACAATAAATAACCCTTTACTGTTTACTACTATAGTAGTCCCATCTCATATTATGATATCCCTAATTCAAAACTGCAAGTTTTGAAAAAAAAAAAAAAATGTTATGTTTCCATTAGTGTATCTAACATATTCAAAAATTTATTACAAAACAGAAAAATTTCAACAATAAAATAAAATTTTATAAGTATAAAAATAAAATAAAAAAAATCCTTATATGAAATTTGTATGAAAACTAAAGAACACAACTACAGTTTGTATACACAAAAATATATTCAGAATACTTTTTAGATCTCATATTTTATTCAATACCAATCTCTGAGATATCAATTTTTATAATAAATATAAATGTGCATAATACATACATGTAATATATAAAAACAATGAAGATATACGATATACGTACATACAAACATAACGCGTTTTACGTATCAATCCTTTAAGATTCTTTCTTTTTTCTCATATTTCATTTCCACATGTGATTTTAGAACCCGCTTATACAGTGATCATCAAAATTAAATTAATAATTTAACAATAATTTTTTCATCAGGATTTAAAGTATTATATGAAGTAATAAAATAGATAATGCTATTTAATCATAAATTAAATCAAATTATACTGAATTACCTAATACGAGAATGAAAATACTAGAAAGTGAGAGAAATAAAGAGTCAATTCAAACAAAATAGAACAACTTGTTCTAAATTGAATAAAACTTAAATATCGCAGCTCATCAGTATATAGTGTTAGCCCTCCTTCAATTCATTATTAAAAAATTAGTAAAACCTAATCAAATTTAGGTTTAATTTTCTATTTCGTTATAGCACGTATGTTGGATTTTTAGAATGGTAGAAATATGTAAAGATAAACAGTGTCTTAAATTCAGAAATACTACCCCTAGTCTATAGCCTAATTTATAGATCAATTTAGCAAGTGGTAGATAAATCATTAGTCAACAAACAAAAGAAAACCTTGTATATAGACATTTAGGTTGGCATCTTAAATGCAGTTTTAGAGTTTTAAATACAATGCAGTATGTTCCCTAACGCAATATATACAATGCATATAGTTTCAAAATGCTTATACTAAGACAAAATACCTTAAATAATCAGAATGAAGCAAATGTAAACATTTTAGAACTAATTATATTGTATATAATACGTTATTTAACTTCCTTGATTGCAGTTAAAACTATATTTTTCATGTTACGACGAATTCTAATTATATTAGATCGTGAAGTAAGTTAAGATTTAAAGGATACTCTCTGACTGAATTAGATGGCTATGTTCTTAAATTTCAATTACATATTTGTCAAAATTATCAATTTCAAATTCAAATCCTATTTCAATTTCCTGGATTACATATTTTTGATGTTTACTGTATTTATATACTATTCCTGTTTCTTGTTGCTTTTCCATGTTAAATTCCATTGATGTGATGATTTTTACTCATTTTATTTCCTTTTATCCTGTTTGTTTTTTTTTTATTTTTTATTTTTATGTTCTTTTCCTTGAAGAGATCATATTATATCCTTTACGCGACAGAATAAATGTAATTGTAAGTTTTATTTGTATATCGCATACGGATAATAATAATAATTTAAATGTATAAGTATAAAAAAAAAACAATAACAAAAACAAAACAAATGAAAAATACAATGTTTCAAAAATGAAATTGCTTAGTATTTATTTTGTTTTATGATGTTCAGGTTCTGGAATTCTTCCACCATAAAGAAAAGACTGTGAAATATTGAAAAGAAAAAAAAAACAAAAATAATGTACATCAAGAAGCTATCAGAAAGTTACTTTCTTTTCTTAACACGCAAAATTGAAGGAGTTATAGAGATTCAATAGAAAAATATATTTCAGAAAAAACTAGAATGTTATTTTTGTTGTTGTGTGAACTGCCTTTAATGAATTTCATTTTCACATTTTTTGAATATATATTTTGGAAATTTTAACTTTATTGTTTTTAGTTGACAAAATTAATACTGCAGTTGTTTTAAAATAGAGAACAATACTTCAGATAAAAGATTAGTTCCACTTGAAACATAAATTGCAGAACTTTATTTAAAAACGCAACAAAATAACTGTTCATCAAATGCCAGCAATGCTGGTCCAACATTAATGAAATATAGAATTGTAAATCAAACCGTATCTGATGATAATATGTTAAATGACTGTTATAAAATGACAATTAAATTCATCCAACTACAATTATGAAAATGAAAATAAAACGTACACGTATTTGAAATTTGTTTTATTTAAACACATTTTCAATCAACCCCAAAATTGATGTTAAATGTTGTTCGACTAAATTGTATTGCAACGGGTCTTACGTTACATGCTTTTTCTTCTTTTATTGCATATCCATAATTGGATGTCAGCGGTCATATGATATTGGCAACGAGGTGTCCTGATACATGTTTCTATCGGTTGCTGAATGTATTAAATCTCCAATGTTTCTGATGCGCCTAGTTTCTAATGTTGTGCAACCATGTTAATTGTTTTCTTCTTATACCTCTTTTTACTTTATTTTTCCATTAACTATTAACTGAAGGAGCTCGAAGTTATTTCCACGCATAATATGCCCCAAGTAGAAGTTTTTTTGTTTCTTTATCCTTAGAAGTAGTTCTCTTTCTATGTTTGTTCTACGTAGAACTTCTTCGTTTGTAATGTGATCTATCTACGATATATTTTAGCATTTTTCGGTAGATCCACATTTCGTTACGTGCTTAATTCATTTAATTTCAGTAATAAACTATAATGTATTAAATAACATACATATACGCATATTTTAACATTAATAATAAATGTACATTGTACATGTTTGATCCACATAAAGCCATACATTATGAATTTTAACTTAAAACAGACATCAAACAAATCACCTGTGAGTTTTAACATTCAATCAAAATAATATTCTAAAACAAAAAATATATGTTAATAATTTTTATAAATTCAATTTGAATAGATCTACTTTTATATTCAGTTTCAAAGGATTAGACAGACGTACAAATCAATACGTTTTATAGATAACAAATAATGATAAAAGAAAAGAATAAAATCGTATTGAAAACCACATGAAAACAAGGACGAAAAAGAAAATTACATTTGAAAGAAAATTTTCTTATCAAGTTGAGACATTCATAATATTTATTTCGTCATATAATGGATGTAAGTACTTTTATGGTTTTTCCTGGAAAAAAAATATTTTCTTTTTATTTCTTATGTTGTTTTTTATATTTTTTTTTATTTTTCTTTATTACGGAAAATAAAAATATAATAAAAAATAAAAAATAAAGGCTATAAAATGGAAATGTAAAAGTGAATCCAGATGTAATCATAATTCTGTTTTGACTTTTATACCTATTAAATTTTAAAGTATGATGTGTTATAGAAAATCTTCTTTAGTATATTTTATAAAATCTATACAATTTCAAGAAAAGATGAAGCAAATTCTTGTTTAAAATATAAAATCTACGATGAAAAACAAAAACAACAACAACAACCAAAAAATAAATAAATTTCATTTTAATTTAAGTGATTTCCATTTGTCTTTTTTTGTTTGTTTTTTCAAGGAAATACGAAATCAAACAAAATCAAAATAAAAAATAAATAGAAAAAATTTTTTTTTTATAGGTTATGATGTTATATCCCTCGCACAAATCCAAAAACAAAAAAAAAAACAAAAAAAAAACGAATAAAAACTTGTAAATTAAAATTTTAAAATCTTTTAATTAAAATGCAAAAAGCATTGAATAAAAAAATTAAATAATGTCATTTGAATTTAATATTTTAAATGTTTATATAATTAAGAAATAATTATTTTCTGTCATTCATTCTTTTTATAAACGACACGACATTCAATAAAATGTTAAATTAATTAAATTTAAATAAACTTTTGATGTTTTTTGTTAATGTTATTTTTCTTATTTATATAAAAATAATATAAAATAGCAAAAACAAACTTTCACATCTCTCAAATCTCAAACTGTAATAGTGTAAAATAATTTTCGAGTACAGATTATGTTGTCAGAAACTATTCTCTTTATTTGACAATAAATATTTAAAAAGGCTTCCAAAAACTGTTTGTCCAAGTACAAAAGATTTCATGAAATTTAATGAAATTTTCGTATAATTGAACCCTAGATAATAACAAATTTAATAATTTAACCCTAACAATAAACTTTTAATGTTTAAAGCAATAAATAAAGTGGAAAGTGCAATAGATTGAAAAATATTTTAAATTTGACATGTCTAATACACAACACTTCCATACATAACTCTTATTTTTAGGAAACAACATAGCTCTTTCATCATTGCTTGAGAATAATTCTGATTCATTGAACTTATTTAATATTATACGCAATATATACATACTATTTGATAATGCTAATTCCTGAACCGTTGTCCAGATACGTTAATTTCAAAAAAAAAAAACGTTAGCCAAAGTTAACATTTGATACCTATCATATGTAGCATGCTAATTTATCATTGTAGTTTTACTTTTTTTTTATTTGTAAGATGATAGTTGAACTATTGACTATTTCACTATATTACCTATTATCTTGCCTGATATCAAAAAACAGCAAAGAAAAAATTTAGGTTTTTTATTATTAATAATTAATAATCTATGTGGATATGCATATATGTATTTATTTTTGTTTAAGAATGTTTATTTTTTTGCATTTTTTTTATTTTTTAAATTTAAATACCATTTTTATATAAAATTTTATATATAATACACAAGATGAACGACGTGGGGAGTAAAAAAGCAAGAATAGTTGAATAGTAAATTACACCAAAAAAATATTAAAATTTTAGCAAGTTCTTATGTCAAAATTAAAATTATGCAAAACGGTGGTGAATACTTAAAATATTTAAAATAGTTACACTCTATAAACGACTGTTATTTCCGAGTAGAAACGACTCTAAAATAAATTTCAATCACAGATAATTTTTTAAAAAGGCTTCATAAAAATTCTTTCATTTTAAATAAACACACAAACTTTTGTGAATTAATTTGTAACTATTTTTAAATTAATAAAATTGTAAGTGAACACAGTTAAGTAAAGAAAAAAAAAACTTATAGAAAAAAGCACAAAAACGAAAACACAAACAAAAATTGAAAACTAAACCGAATTAAACAAAAATCAGATCATACTCTTCAAAAATGATATAATGAATGTTAGTTCAATTGCTTCTGCAATTTAAAAAAAATACATATACAGTTAAACACGGTTATAGTCATTCGCTAAATTTCAGTAATATTTGTGACTTTAACCGTTTTGTGACTATTACAGGCGTAGTAAAAAAAAAATTTCATCTCTATAAACAAAATTTAATAAAATATCTTTCGTATAACAATTTTAAACTTTATTTTATTCATAAATAGCAATTCTGTTATGTAATCACAAAATATACATATTTGTAATTAAAAACAAAAAAAGTTTAATAAAACAATTCACTTTTGACTTATTTTTTTGTTTTATTGAAAAAATTGGCGTTATATTTCAATGTGACTATAAACGACATCTATTGTATGAAGTTTATTACTTTCTTTCAAAAAAGTTGCTAACTACAACAGAAATGTGACTTTAAATTCTATAACAGATTGTGATGATGAAAAGATGATGAAATTAAAATTGTTGATTGAAAGTGAATTATGCTTATAACCAGTAGTGACTATAACCGATTTTTACTGTATTTTATTTCATTTTTAAATCATTTTCTTAAATCACTTTTTTTAATTAATTTTAATTTAAATTTACTTCAATATTTTACAAACAAAAAATTTTAATTTATTATAACATAATTTATATATTATGTAAAAAAAACATATAATTATTTTTTTCTGAGAGTAAGAATTCGTTAGTCAATCTATAATGGATTTCTTATGTATAAAAGACAAAAAAGAGGTGGTTTCAGTTGGTTTAAAGCCCTCATTACCATTGTTGATTTGCACGCGCTTGGCTGAAACCACTTGGGTGTCCTTCGAGGATTCCCACCTACCTACAGAAAAAAAAATAAGATTCATATAAAATGATATGAATCAATGATGATGTTGTTATCCAGGATTTTTTAAATAAAGTTACAACTGTGCAATTACACGGGGGCCATTGGTATTATATTTATTATGCATAAAATACCATATCTATCAAACACTAAAAATTTGGCAAATCATATCCGTTAATTTTTCTACAAAACTACTGAACTCATCAGTGTTGAAACTACAACTTAGACTAGAGACAAACATTTACTTTGATTCTAATTATAGTTTTACAACTAATATAGATTTGAAATAAATCTATGTGAGTTATAAAAACTAAACTAAATTTTCACTCGGTAAAATATCTTTGTACATGAAAACGAGTGTTTTCCGAAATTAAAAATACTTTAATAACTTAAAAGTTTTATACCAATTTTTTTTTTTTTTTGTATAGATACCATTTCTATCAATATTTCCGTCAAAAGGGGAAAAATATTTGGGAAATAAAATGGATTTTTTCAACAATGCGTTTTATTTACTAGAGAAATTTATAAAATTTAAAACGTATAATTAACAAGTTTGGAATTAGTTATTATTTTCTGAAACAATGTATATAGTTTTGAAAGTTTACTTCATTTTTCATATAAAATCTATTTTATTTACTATTTGCGTGAATTTTTACCGCTCCCTTGAAATGATAAAATAAATTTTTTATCAAATTTCTAACTTAAAATGTTTTTAAAATGATTAACTATTTCTCACGATTCCTATAACTTCGTATTACAACTCCGTGTTTGCAGTAAAATTATAGTAGTTTGCAGGAAAATGTTTTTAAGGTTAGAGAAACTTTTTGATGACTAAAAACAATAGAGTTAATTAGAAACCAAAATGATTAAGTATGATAATATAAATATTATGTGCTAATCTTTTATCTGAAAATGCAGTTCCACTCGATATCGTAAACGTGTAAATAAAGTAAATTAAAAATAGAAAGAAATTATGAAATTTTTGTTAGTTGTTTTAATTTCATTAAATCAAATTTTATTTCTGTTTAAAGCTATAATATAAACTGATCTTATAATATGGCTTAATCACTACTATTCTACTGGATTGTTAATTGAAATATATGTTTCGTAAACATAAATGTATTTCCCAAATATCAAATACAATACGATTTATGTTGAAGTTTATTATGAATTTAGTATCTGTATTAATTAAAGGTATATACTCTCTATCCAAAGAAAAAACTATTAGTGTAAAACAAAATAACATTTACTTAATTAAAAAAATTATTTTTTGGTAATATTTTAAAACAAAATAAATTGTAAAAAACTTTAAAAAATTAATTAATTACATTCTACTAAATTGTAAACTGTTAATAAGAAAAGTTTATTAAATTATTTAATAAGGATTTACAGTATCTTATCATGGTTCTGTAACTGAGTAATATTTAGAGATATTTTTCTTATTTTTTTTTGTTTTTAATTATTAAGTTAATAATACTTAGTTTTTTTCTTTTAAAAAATTATGTTTTAATTTTGAAAATATTTTAAATAACTATTTGCAAATTTAGAAAGAAAAAAATCTTAGACAACTTTATATTATATATTAACTAAAAATGTTTGCTTTTTCTTTTTCTAATTACTTAAAAACATAAAAAACTTTACATAAAGTTTATATTAAAATGCAAACAAGATTACTTAGAATTCTTTCAACACTCTAAATGTTTAAAAACTTTAAGTTTTACCAAGATTTTTCGTTCGGTTTTGTTTTCTATATTTTTTTTTTGTTACATCTAAAAAAAAACTAATCATTTTGATATATCAGGTATGTGTAGGTGCTAATTTGAATTAAATTTTTTGAATTGAAAAACAGAGAAAGGAAAACTTGTATTATGAGCTATGTATAGAACCATACGCGATGTGTAAAACCATACACTAACGTACTCTCGCCTAGATACCATATTGTTATCCTTGTAAGATAAAAGTATATGGTCGTGTTATCGACAAAAATCGATATTATTGTGTTGGATGTTTGAGGTAAATCAAACCAGAGCAAGTAAAACACTGGTAATCTGTCTTGGTAAAGCTGGTAAAATATTAATTTTGTTTGAGAAAATAAGGGGGATCTAGCAACTATTTAATAGTTCAAGATAAGTAATTTACCATATCTACTTTTTGATTTGTCGAATGTCTGACTTATGCCGAGAAAACTGCAAAACAGAGATTTGTTTGTTTTTTTTCCATATCTTCATTTATATTATTTACTATTCTATACACTTTTTCTACTTTGAAATAAGTACGTTTGAAGCCAAATTCGTGTGTTGGGATTAATATTTTTTGGTTAAACAATGATTAAATGCATAGTGAAATTAGTTTTTCCATTATTATATGGAATGGTAATTTCTACCTATACCTTACCTACCTACCTACGTTTTCTCATCCTTTTCAAATTCTTACCTAACGTTTAACTATATCGTTTTAAGGTATAAACTTCTAAATTCATATTTCAATTCTATACTTGATTTTATATTTTCGACCTTAACCGCATCAATATCATTTTAATCAATAAATCAAATTTTTATCTTTTTATTGTAAATCAATGAAATTTTATTTTTCTCTAATACAAATATAGATTTATTTTTCTTCTCAAGATTTTCGTCCTTAAATTCATATTGATTGTCATATTCTTTAATGTTTTAAAATTATTTTTGTTGGTATCTATAAGAAATATAATTTCTGATTCAATTAAAAATTTTATTTTAATATTTTCCAAAAACAAAATAATAAAAAATGCTTCATTTTATTTTACGTATACATATTATATACATAAATATATTATATTGTACTGCATTTGCATATGAATATTTATATAATATTATGTATATGAATAATATATAATAAAACATTCATTTAAATACCTACTAAAAACAAATGCATACATCATATATATATATATAAATAGAATAATATATTTTATTTTTATTTAATTATTATTATTTTTATTTTTCAGTTTTGGGAATTAATATCAGATGAACATGGTATTGATCCAAATGGAATGTATCATGGTGATTCAGATTTACAACTAGAACGTATTGATGTTTATTATAATGAAGCAAATGGTGGTAAATATGTACCACGTGCGGTTTTAATTGATTTAGAACCAGGTACAATGGATGCAGTTCGTATGTCACCTTATGGTCAATTATTTAGACCAGATAATTTTGTTTTCGGACAATCAGGAGCTGGTAAGTGCATTTTGTTGTTAATTTTTATAAATATATATATATATATATACAGATAAAATAAACATATATAATATTATATACATTTAGACTAATGAAATAAATATAAATTCATACTAACTGACTAATTGTACAGGTTGATTCAATAACTAATGTACGTAAATAAAATGTAAAATAGTTAATAAAGATAATTAAAAATTTAATAAATTCAAATTGAATTTTAAAATTGAGATTTATATGGAAAAATATTTCAAAGATTTAAAAAACAAAAACTATTTCAATAATGTTATAAAGCTATTATTTCTAGTCTATATTTGTATTATTCTGTTAAAGTCTATATCAAAATTTTTTATGCCTTCATTCAAAACTGCCATACGGAATAGTTTGTTGCGAACAATATGTACGTTCTTTAATTGTGTATAGAAGTAGATAAAAATTTAAAATAAAAAAAATTAAGTTTAAAATTATGTCGAAAATATATTCACAATTTACATATATACATATTTTTCAATTTAGTCGTTAGTTTCTTGACTATTAAACTATTTACATACATTTATATTTAATTTTTGATTTTAGCTGACTACAAAAAAAAAAAATTGAATTATTGTGTGCTGTACCAATACTTTAACAAACAATATAATTTCTGTTGCATTTTTTTCTAAATATTCTATCACAATTTTTTTTTGGTCCTGTCACTTCTCCTATCGAAATAGGCATCAAAGAATGACACTTAGTGAATATAAGAATATTATTTGAAATCTATATATTTCTCAAATAAGACATTTGTTTATTTATATTTTGAAATGTTCCATCTCAAAACAGCTCCTATCACTTCTTCTACAAATCTTGCATCAAATTATTGGTGAATCCATCAGTTTGTTTTTTTCAATCTATTTATTTCACAAATACGACAATTTTGTTTAATGACATAGTCATTCAGATGAAAATTAATTTTATCACTTAAAGTGATTTTGTTGTTTCTAGCATTTTAGTCGTAGTTGTGAATGAATAATTTGACAAAAACGTTCTTGAAACATGAAAAATTCAAGTCTACATGAATCACCAATATTATATACATACATACACGCATACAAAAAAATTTAAAATTCATATGAAATTTAAAAACAATTCTAAATACGAAATTGAATAATTGTACCTCTAATAATAACAATAGATAATATGTATACGTATATGTATATGTGGAATAATAAGCAGAGTGGTTCAAAATCACAGAACTGCAGATAGGCAATATTGAAAAAAATAGAACAATAAAAAAAAAATTTATCTAAGACGTTTCTTTCTCATACCTATTCGAATTGTGCTTAATAGAGATGTAGGGCATTGCCCTTCGTATTTCAAGAGGTAAGCGCTTAAGACTGGGTGATATAAATTTAATTCCCACTAAGTATGCACCCGTATCTATGACATATCTATAAAAGAAGGGGAGTTTTACGGCGATAAGAAGCCTAAAAAAGCAAAATGAGCAGTGACATTCGAGTCATTAATAAGACGAATAGCTCGTTTTTGGACTTTATCTAAATGCTTTAACGCATTAGAAGCGCAGGCCCATATGTGAGTATTCTAGTCCATTTTGGGTAGTATGAAAGCTTTATAGGTTTTCAAAAGGTCACAAAAATTTTTGTAATATCGAATACATGATCCAGTCCGCAGTCCCCAATTAGCTATTACGACCACATCATTGCTGAGGGAACTGGCCATGATGTCTCTTTTGGTTGATACAGCGATAAATGTAGCTTCAAATTTTTTATGAAATAGTAGTGGGCTACTAGAGTGCTGTAGGTGAAAGAACTGACCTTTGAGAAATACCATCGTTTATTTGGAATTGATTGGACCTAAATTCATCAATTATAGCACTTGAACTTGAAAATTAAAATATGATTTACACCTCATGTTCAACTTGTCTTTGAACTCTATTCTCAAAACTTTCGTAATTTTTTGATATTTTACCTCATAGCTTAAACATATCTATTTAGATTAATTTTTTTTTATTTGCTTTATTATATCATGTTTTCAATAAGCACATTCCGTAATTGCTTCTTGAACTACATTATAAATGCTGTATACTCGTTCTATGACGCACAAGTCCTATATCTATAACGAAATAGAATAATTTGTTTTTCTGATTGAATTCAAACTATCACCCTATATTAAAATATTATATCGAATGATTCAAACACCCTGTTTATCCTATGCACATTATGTATGTATATTTATATTCTATTATAGGTATAAAGAACATATAAACTAATAATAAAAGAAAAACATGGGAGATAATAAAAATTAAAAGAACAAGTTTTATTCCACAAAATTTCATTTAATACACATATGCACGTATGTTATATACGTGTACATATGTCTGAATGAGTAAATCAAATGTACTTAAATGAATACAAGTATAGTTTAAAAAATTAAAAAAAAAACTTTTCATTTTACTATTTAATAGTAAAGAAAATAAAATACTAAAAAGGTATTTTGTGAAATGTATAAATTGTATTCTCTTCATATAAATTTGTTAAATTCTATGATGGGTATTTTGACAAATGTACAAAAATATCCATAACATACACTCAAAGTCAAAAAACAATGTATATTTGTGCAAAAAGTTGATCTTAAAAGCTTTTGTAGCGTTGCATTGGAAAGACAATAGTATTAATTCTGTTCGAGTAAAGTTCAAAATTGAGTTAAAAAAAATCTCATTTGTAAGTAAAATACTAGAGAGCATTCTTACTATAGCTGTCCATAAATTTGATATAAGCAATAAGAAAAATAAACAAACACATAATTTAAAAAAGTACAAAAATAAAATACAGTAATAAAATTGTATGTGAGACTTATGTGAGAGATATTCCTGACATCGCATGTTTCTCTCATTTAAAACAAAAATGTGTACTTGAACGTATTTTATGTAAAAACTTGCATAAATTTTCACAAGTTTTTAAAAACTTAATGTACACGAAAGAACTGGACTTATTAATTGGTCTTATTAATTTTCTATTCTTTTCAAATCCCTGTGTGTATACTTTTTTATTTGCATGCTTTTATAAAATTTTTGACAAATCTAAGAGAATTTAAAGTTTAAAACGATAAGGTACGAGCTCTCTCTTAAATGTTTTCGAATGAAATTTATATTTGGAAAAAAAATTTTTTGTGTTTTTTGTTTCTTTTCAAAACGTGTTTATATAAAAAAAATATCCATAACGAATCTTTAAACCACCTTTGTAAGGAAGTATAGGGGTGAAATTTCATTTTTATTAATATAATTTATTAATGTGCTCTTGCGTTGTATCACAAAAGTGCTTAATATATAGAAAAAGTGATTTTAATCGTTTTGGCATATTATATAAACATACACAAAAGTGAATTAGTGTATGAACAATACTAAGATTCCAGCCAATTTTTTCACATTCGAATTTTGACATCTTAGTTTTCTCATTTTTCTTGATTAACACTGATTTTAGTTGGACTAAGTGTATTATACCTTTATTTGAATATTATGACGTGCACACATAGCATTTTTAAATATATAGAACATTATCAATATCAATAGATAGATATTATGCAAAAAAAAAAAATAAAACAAAAAAAGCAAAACAAAAATAATTAGTAAAAAACAAAGAATCCAAGAAAATGCATTTTATTACAAACAAGATTTTTAATTTGGGTTGAAATTTTATGTCATTTGCAATTTTACCAATTCTACCTATTCTAATAAACTCCAATACACTACATACATATTATATATTATTATGTACTTAATAAATATGTTTGTATATAATATAGCAATTCTATTAGTATAAAGTGTAAAGAATATAACAACAATAATTAAATTTCTTTTTTTGGTTCTCCAACAAGAATCCTCGCTTTCATCATTTTATTTTTTAACAATATGCTTTTTATATACGTCTACTACATATTATTATTATTATTGAAGATATCGCATGCTATAAAAATTTATATCATGTTATGTATTTCTTTTTTTTTCAATATTGTTTGTTGGTTTCGATATACAAACAGTATATCACAATTGTATTCGTATAGGCTATAATTAATTAAAATTGAAAAAACTTTGGCGAGAGCAATAGTTGTAAAACATACTGTAGACTATTTACGTAGTTTTTTTTTCTGTTAATCTATTCAATTTTTCAATATTTATCTATTCAATATTTTTTAAGTATTGCCTAACAATTTTTAGAACATAAAAATCTAAACGACAGTTTATCCTTGATAACTTTCCAAAACTTAATTTATTTTATCAATATTTAAACTATATTTAAACACAAATCAAATCGAAATTTAATTTTGATTTCGAATAATAATATTTAATTACAACAATTAAAACCTAAATCTTTTTTTGGATTTGTTGAACTTTGCGGTTTTAATTTGCAGTTATAGTGCCAGTAATGTAAAATATAATAGTTATACAAATACAAATTCGATTTGTGAAATAAATACATCTAACTACTATCGTCAATTTTTTGATTTAAAATATTACGGAATTTGGAACAACTTAACTATATAGTGATCAGTACACTTGTCAGAATTAATCTAATAGATATACTTAATGCTACAAACCTTAATATTGTTCTTGATGTTAATCTTTGTAAGCTAATTACATAGTAATACTCGAAAACAAATAACGTACTTGTATAGAAGCATTAAAATTAATTTCAATATTTAAATGTAATTGCGGATATAAATACATACAGATGCACACACATACCTACATAAATTCTTCCATTTGATTTTCATATCAACTTAGTATAATATGGCCAGTTTGTTAAAACTTGTAGTCTTATAGTGGAATTAATAAGACTGTGTTTATTCGATTTATTCGATTAATTAGTAAATAATTCCCATTTGAGTGTATACGGTTGATTATATTATTATAGTTGTGCAAATAGACTTATTGGTCTATATACGACGAATCTATCTGGCGACATGGTTAGAATACGTTTCATAATCATTTACCTTTAATCTAATTTTGAGCTGTAGGCAAAGGAGTATGAAATGTGTGTTAAGCATGTCGTCAGCACGACTCATGGAGTATAGACCATTGTACAATTATTTGTCTGCTTGTTTCATACTTAAATATTTGCCAACAGTCTGCTACTATAGGCGATCACATTTGTCATCAAAAATTATTATACGAATACAAATGGAATGTACTGTATTTCCATTTTTTATGAATTTGATTACTGTACATAAATGAGGAATTCTGTATTAATGGTATACACAAATGATATGAATGATATGATGCTGATAGGAGAATCTGTATAGTGAAGTAGTGGTAAATTCAAAATTAAAAAAATTTATAAAAACATTCGATAATTGACAAATTTGCCTTTGGTCAAAAATATGTTCCTTTAAAACAATAAAAAAATAAAAACAAAATAATAAAAAGAATAAAACAACATTTTTTAAAATAATTATAAATGTTGTATATTGAAACCCATACAACATTCTAATATTGTTTTTTATTTGTTTTTTTGTTAATTTTTTATTTTTCTGTTTTTTTTTTTTTTACTTTGCTATGGAACAATTGAAAATGAATGAAAACATTTTTTTTTTTTGGAAAATCGGACGAGAAATAGAAAATTTGCAAATTTTTGTTGTTTTTTAATTAATTGATAATAAGAGAATACCTGTGTTTATTTTTCAATCATTTTGAAAAAAAAAAAACAATTATGACAGAAAGAGAAAGAATGATGAGCGAAATATAATATGTACATGAGATTGAAAAAAAAAGAAGTTCTAAAAATTGTTTTCATTAAAAAAAATTTGAAATAATTAAAAAAAAAAAGTTTTATATTATGTCTACATAGGATTTATCGAATCTATGTATATCAATTTTTTTTATTAGATATAACCTCTTACTGTATGTTACTGTATATATCTTGTTATATAGAAATTATAGTATATTATAATTGAAGAAATGTGTTATTTCAACATAGAGGACATCCTTTATATACACTTAGCTTAACCAAAAATAGATCTAACTGTGTAAATTTACTACAACAGTTATTTATCTTTCAGAATACATAATGTAATGTGTGCAAATAGTAAAATTTGCTCTGTAAATGATCAAATATATCTGAGGAGTATGCATTTCATAGTAGGTATATTGACAATTTGTGTTTCTTCTAAAAACTCTTTGAACCAATACAACAAACCTCAGATCATAAATATACATAAAAACTAATCTGATTAGATATGTGTTATGAATCTATTAATCTTCACCGTTAACTAAATAATCCATTTTTCTTTTGAAATTTTTTGGGAAACTAATATCGAAAAAAACAGGATAGTAAGCAAATCGAATAAAAAACGAAAATATAAAAAAAATCAAGCAAAATTTACAATTACGTATTCAGTAATTATGTGTCATTTCCCTAAACATCTAAGAATCGAATTTCGCTTATTGCATTGATGTTCTAAAAAATTTTTTCATTACTAAAGAAAATCTTGAACAACAAAGTCTAATATGAAAACGAAAATATGTTCTCTCCAAAATAAATCTGCTGGATAATACACCCACCGTGAATCCTTATCCAATTTTCTAAACTTCTACATAAAATTGAATTTATATATATATACATATATATATATATATATTTATATTAACTTAACGGTGTCTATTTATTTATTTTTTTATTATCATACAAAAATAAATTTAAGAAATTTTTGTATTATCCAACATTCTCAAAAAAAAAAAAAAATAAAAATTATATCTAGAGTTTTGACCAAAGAAAGTTTACAAGATATTTCAATAAAAAAATTATAAAACAAATAAAAGCAAAAAAACATTTTATTGGTTTTAAAATTTATCTTGTAAAGGACAATTTTGAAAATTTTATTTTATTTTCCAAAATTTTTTGAATTTTGGATTTTGTTTTTAGAAATATTTTGAACATAATTTTTCCATTATCATTTTAAGACTAATAAAAAACAAACAAGAAAATAAAAAAACTTCAAAACTGCACTAAAATACATAGTCTTCAAAAATATATATTCCAAACTAATGCAAAACAATTCTTTTATATTCAATACAATAATATAGGTAATAATTGGGCTAAAGGACATTATACTGAAGGAGCTGAATTAATGGAGCACGTATTAGAAACAATACGTCATGAAGCTGAAGGATGTGATTGTCTTCAAGGATTTCAATTAGCACATTCTTTAGGTGGCGGTACTGGATCTGGTATGGGAACATTATTAATATCAAAAATTCGTGAAGAATATCCAGATAGAATTATGAATACATTCTCTGTGTTCCCTTCACCAAAGGTAAATATAACTATATATATTTTGGTTTTAAATATGTTTACAAAAACTATTTTTTTATTACTTGATTTAGAGTATTTAAAATAATAATAAAATACAAAAATGAAAAAGAAAAAGTATACCATTGTATGTATGTACATGCTCATAAAATACTGTAATTCAGTACATAATTATTATTATAAATTTTCAATTCAATTATAATTCGTTAAAATTTTTGACAATTTGAATTTATTTAAATGACATTACACAAATTATTATCCTTAAAAATTACTTATATGATATTCATAACATACATATATATATATAAGTATATATATACCATATTATGTACAAATAATATTTTATATTCTTCAAGGATTTTGTAGTTCTTTTTTTTGTTTTTGAAATGCAATAATCTTAAATCATTTTTGATTTTATAATTTAAATGTCAGAAAATAAATAATAGTTTTTATACAGTAAAGAAATAAGGAAGAAAAAAAATATTGTGTAGAACTGTGTAGAACTGGACTAACAATGGGATACGAACAGAAAATTAAAGAAAATTTCAACATGTATTTGGAAAGTTTTCAAAATTATTTTTGTTTTTGATTCTAACAAGTAATTTTAAGATAAAACTACCTATAGATTTACTTAGTTAAAATTGCCACAATTATATAAAATTTGATGATAATTATTGGGGCCAATTTGTATTTGTTATGAATAAAAAGATTGCTTTAAACAAAAAAAAAAAATAACAAAACTATTTTAGAATTATCGATATTCATACATATTATATCTCTTTTAGTTTAAGGTGGGGTAAATTTTTCGGTTACTACTGTGTTTAACATTGTCCATTTAATTTAGATCTTTCAAAATTATTTTTCCCCTGGTAAAGTCAGACTCACAAAGTTTTATCTTCATAGTTTTAAAAATACATGCAATTATCAACAAATCAGAATTTGACAGCTTCTTTTGACAGTATTTTTATAGAATATTTATACAAAATTAACCTAAGGCCGAAACATAACTACATCAAGCTGCATTAAACTGAATTAAATGTCAAAAGTAAATGAAAAACCAGTTAAAGTTCTGTCATTTATTATGTTACTCATAATGAACTTTAACTAATTTATTTAAGTGATTTTGACATCTTTAAAGTAAAAGTAGAATAAAAACTAATAAAACTAAAAATTACTTCTTTTAAAAATTTTCTATATCGGAAATATTTTTAATTAAAAACTCATTAATAATTCAAAATGTACCTACATACATAATTAAGAATCCGTTCAAATTGTAAATATTTAATTTGACTTTTTGACAAAACAAATTTTCATTTGGAATTGAACACTATAAAATGTCAAATCTCCGTACAGAAATTGCATTATGCTTAAGTCAACTAAAGTTAACAAACTGGACGAAACCATATGCATATGCCTCTTTAAGCTTACTTTAAAACTTCAAGCGACTTAAGGTTCACTATTATTTTTTTTTATTTTTTTTTTATTTATTTAAATAAATTGTACACAATTACAATATTCAATTCAGTTTAATTACCCAACATACGTTACACCTAGTAAAACTTCATTTCATTTGAACCCAATTCAAATTATAACATTTTTTTTTGTTTTTATTTAAATAAAAGAGTCTTGTTAATTTCACAAAATTATTTTATTCCGACACCTGTTTCGACCTTTCGGTCATAATAATGGATCATAAATGGTCAAATTCGGTCAAATCCATGATTATGACCGAAAAGTCGAAACACGTGTCGGAATAAAATAATTTTGTGAGATTAACAAGAGTCTTTTATTTAAATAAAAAAAAATAAAAAATTATTAAATTTCCCCTTAAGTGAAAGCATAAAAGGGAAAGCATAAAAGCTCGAATAATAACATTAACGTACGTAACCTTTTCTTTTATTTATATTGATTTTTATCCACAAATCGAATGTCATTCCATTCAAACGTCATTTTACATAGAAAAGTAAATTTTTTAACGAAACTGAAACTTAAGTTAATTTAAGTGCGTCTAGTTAGGCCTTATTATGGAAATGTAAAATAATTTGCATGTATGTTACTGTCAAGAACAATAATAAAAAAGTTGAAAAATTTTAGTTCCTAAAGTTGGTTTAGGCCAGCTAAATATCATAATGTTTGGGACTTCAGTGTAAATTTTTTCAGAAAAAAATATTTTGATTAGTTGAGAGCTGTGTATTTATTTAGGTCTCATTTAGACAACTAGATTTAATATAAAATTGTGTACGTATGTATTTACACAATTTAGTTGGAATAAATACAATTAAAGTGACATTAAAGGTCATCCAATTCATCGTTTACTTATTTTACATCCAGATAGGCATAGGGTGATTAAAAAATATTTCTTTTATTTTAAAATTTCTGTAGTAAACGAGGATTATGAAAAAACAAAAAATTAAGCATTGATTTTGATATTAGAATGCACATTCTGACATTCCGTACAAATATGTCAAAATTTATATATTTAAACTAAAATGTCAAAATTTTAGTATAAAGTGAACAAAACAAAAACAAACCAAATCAACTTGTGTAAATAAGTAGTAATGTCAAAATTCATGTTTAATACATAAATTTTCAAATTTAATGGGATGAAAATTAATGATTATACAATTTAGTTGAATAACTAATTAAATTGGATAGAAGTAGTTACTTAATTGTATTAAATTGACCCTGGTTGCGCAAATATTTCTCGAATACATTGTCTAATACATTTCGATTCTAAAACATTGTAAATATTTAGCATTTCTAATCATGAGATTCATATAGGATTATGTAAATACATTCCCGATACCAGGGCCCCTTAAAAATTCAAATTATCTTTGGCAAAAATTGATAATAAATTTTTTTTTTTTTTAAATCTATAACTAATACTTTTTCTGATATTTTCTTGCATGTACTTGTCCTGTTTCATTCTTTTAAAATAAAAATTATTCTTTAATCAAGTCGAGAAAACTTTCAATTTCAAAAATTTACAAGATTCGCAATTTTTCAATTAACTAAACATTCATAATTTTCTTGTTTATATTTACATTTTAAATTGTATGGTATTTGAATTATAATTCATTATCACATTCACTCGAATTAACATATAGCCTTAAATTGTTAAAACACCATTAAAAATAATCAAAATAACAAGCAAAAAAATATATAATCTGTAAGTTCTAAAAATGAAAAGAAATATTTTTATGAAGAATAAATCTTATGAATTTTTAAACTTTAGAAGTTAATATTTTCATATCATAAACAGAAATGATTTTATAGAAATTGTTTATTAACAGTGATTATGAAGAAGTTTAAAAACATTATTAAAATATAATATTGTTGAAGATAAAGATAGTACATGTGGCAGCGCTGCACTTATCAATAGCAACATTTAATTGTCACAATTAATTGTAATTGAATTCAAATTGTTCTTTTTTGTCTTTTTTTTTCATTTTACTTTTGATCATCAGCATATCTGAAAATAAAGGATTCTAAATTTGTATGCTAATTTTATTAAAATTGATGAAATAATTAGATAGAGAAATTTAAGAGTTCATATTATAGTATCAAAATTATTACATCTTAGTTTTATAAACATTAATTTTTAATCTTTAATTTCCTCTAAACAAAAAAGTAGTAGTGAATAATACCAAAAAGAGTACTGAAAACTTCTAATTAGTAATCAGAACCAAAACATAAATTTAATTGTTTTATTTCTTAAAACATTCATTAAATAAGAATTTACAATTTTAGTTTTATTTTCCTTCGTAGATTAAATGAATAAATAAATAAATATTATAAATTTTGGTTATCTTAATCAACTTAGTATTGATCTGGTCTGGATTCACAAAAATCACTATATACGAACACTTTTTGCAATTACTGTACTTAGAAATATATTAAAAATATTTTGCTTTGCTTTATATTTACACAGTTCACATAAGAGAGTAATTTAATAGTACATAAACAAATCTGCTGTGGGACCAATGGTTTTAAAAAATCTCATAAATCATTTTCTTCATATTTTGATTTTAATTTCGAATCTTGGTTTTTTCGTTTAAATCAAATTTTTGAAAGTAAAATTCATAAGCCTTTTGTCATTATCATATCCACTAATGTAATACATACTAATATGTAATGTACATGAATCGCATAAAATTAAGTCATTTGAAAAAAATTATTTTTTTTTTTTTTTGTAATGAGATAAGAGTTCGATGTTATTGCGAAAATAGCATAAACAAATCTTAATTATTATTGCATTAGGAAATAACATCACATTTCAATGTTTGTATTCCAATGTGTATATAGGTTCTGACCTGACACGTCATATTTACACATTAAAAAATTTTATGGAATTATGCGTAAAAAGAGAGTAAAAAGTCATTTATTATCAAATTAAAAAGGAGTTACTATTTATCAGAATAAAATTTATGATTATTCAAATAGGTGTAGATTATAAACTGTTGTACATAGATTAGAATTTTATTATTTTGAAAATGTGAATTTAAGAAATAATCGTGTATGTTTATTATGGGTCTATTGGGCATCATAAACTATTGAAATGGAATTAAATTTCAATTTCTTATATGCTATAAATGTTATATACTATAAAATACTTTCTAATATACATAATATATTACTTAAAATGTTTTCATTAATCAAATGAATAATTTTTGAAAGTGTTAGAACATTAGAACATTTCCATTTATTATTAAAGGAGTAAATTAATTAATTAATTATCGAACAATGTTGGTTATGAGGTTATTGGCCGTAAATTGGCGGCTTATTATAATATAGTTCATCTGAATACTAATCAGAAGTTATTGGATTTGAATCCTGCTGTAGTGAATGTTATAGAAAAGAGTAGCAACACATTAATTTACAAAGTCTTTGGTAAAGAAACATTTTTTTTTTGATTTTTTGATAAATAGATATTTGCGAATTGCATTCTGTATACAAACAATATACCATAAACAATTCATTTTTGTATTGTGAGTTTTTTGATAAGTGAACTTAGACGAAGTTGATTTTTGTCATCAGAGTTTTGCCAAGTGTTATGCCCCAAACTAAAACCCTGGATAGAGATATTTTACAACGGTACGTTTGGTTAGGAAGTGAAATGAAAGTTAGAAAAGGAGGAAGATAAAAATTAAATATTAACTTCTAGTTAAATTTAAATTTTTTAATCTTATTATCTGTGGTTCCCATGTTGTAATTTTTAATAAAGTTTATTTGTAAAATAGTAAAAAGGAAGATCAATTTAAGAATTCTATTTTGTGATATTTGGAGCTTAAATAATAAATTTTTGGACAGTGATCTCAAGCAGATGCTTAAAAGAGTAAAGGAGTATTGATTTAAGAACTATTTTTTCATTAATTTTAAGTTTCGATTAATAAAGGTGCAATGAAAATTCTCTGATGGTCTTACTGGTTTCATCGATGGTATTACTAACCTGATTTTTAAATGTTCTTTTTTTGTCTAAAGTTATACCGAGATATATCACAGTATCAACCCAGTTAATTCCTGTATGATTAGTTATTAAATTGATTTGCGATTTGAAGCAACTTTTGCGTTTTCGAGTAAAGTGAATATACCGGGTGGTCCAGAACATGCGAATCAGCTTTTTAAGAAGGGAAGGAGCCGTTATTTTAAAATTTAAAAAAAGGTTTGTTAATTAAATCGAGGGTGCTCTATCGATTGGTGGTATTTTGAACTTCGGAAAAGGACCGCAAATCGGTTTTTTAAGACCAAAAATCGCCAAAACTAGCCGAAATCGAGATTTTCAAATGGGAAAGGGTACTTTTTAATGCAAATTCAGATTCTACGATAAAAAATAAGAAAATTATGTTAAATGATTTTTTTTTCGTTTTCTTAGTATTTTTCTTTAAAATTAATAACAATAAAACAGGCTCAATATTTTCCTTTGATAAACTAGAATTAATGATAATAATTTTTATAAACAAATTTGTTTTTCATGTTATCATCTCAGTTTTGGGTTCCTGAAAAGTTTAAACAAAAAAAAAAAATTACTTTACAAAAGCTACTTCTTTTTTGACGTAGAATCCGAATTTGCATAAAAAAGTACCCCTTCCCATTTACAAATCTCGATTTCGACCAATTTCGGCGATTTTTGGTCTGAAAAAACAGATTTCCCTTCCTTGCTGGAATTTGAAAATATCACCAATCGATAGAGCACCCTTGATTTATTTAATATAGTTTTACAAATAAAAATAACGGCTCCTTCTCCTCTTAAAAAGCTGATGCACATGGTCTGGAACACCCGGTATATGTATATACCCCAATATATTGAATATCAGAGGTGAAGATATTGAATGTATAACCTTGAGAGATCTCCGAAGTTTTAACTATAAACTTAAATTAATTTCGTATAAAAATTTTGGGGTTTTGATTATTAACAATTTGCTACTGCAGCGCATACTTTTGATAATTCTTAGAAAAGGACAACTTAAGTACAAAAAGCAAAAAATCCATCCTATTTAAGATTTCTACTGTCTTCTAAGATCACTACAACTGAATTATGATACAATGATCAAAACAATGCATTACGTTTTTATTATGTGAACTTTAAATAAATAAAATAAAACTTTCATAAAACTTATTTCGCTTATATTAAAAATTTCAAGTTTAATTATTAAAATTTAGGAAAAACATTACAAAAAATTCTCTTTAAATATAAAATTTTTGTTGAAATTAAATTTTTGATAAAACTATTTTCATTAATCCAATTATTTTATTTAACCTATAGAGTACTTCACAATTAACCTAAATCTTTCTTATATACTTTAAAGTTAAATAATTAGGATCTAATTGCCTGACTAAAATTCAGTTACTCTATACAAATATACTATAGTATTAAGTTTAGTATATTAAAATCAAATTTAAATAAAACTTTAAAAATAATAATTTTAACTATACCCAAAAATGTTTCAATTTCAATTTAAAATTATTTTTGGTTTATTTTTTTTTTGTTTTTTTGGTCAACATTTTTTTATATTGGAATAATTTTAATTAATTTTTAATTAAAAAATTACAATTTGAGTATGAGTATCACTTTCATATAAAATACATTATTATTATAAGAATACATGGTTTTTTCAAAATAATTTCAAAAAAATATAATATTCTCTTGAGATTTTTAACTTTAAACGCACATATTCATACATACATATACATATTAAATTATGTGAGAATTGCATATGCATTCGGAAAATAGAATGCATTTTCATGCAAATATAATATTATATTTTTTTGAAATATGAATGTGTATGTAATATGTCAAAAGAAAATTATTTATAGACCATAAATATTTTATTGTGTTTTATAATTTTATTTAAAAATTAAAAAAATAAAAAATAAATATAAATTTATTCAGAAAATTTATGAATATTTTAATTTTAAAAATTTTATTTTAGTTTAGCACTTAAAATGTACATATACTTTGGAATATATATACATATATGTATATATATTTTCAAAATCAAGTTTTATTTTATGTTTAATAATATATGCTTATAAACATATATAATATTGATTAGAGTGGGTCTAAAGACCGAATTTATATTTAAAAGGTATATTTAATTGTGAACTCTGATTTCTCATTAAAAAAAAATACAATTACTTGTAATAATCTAGAAATATTAATTAGATTTCATTTATTGAAAAAAATGTAGCCAATTCTATGACAAATAAGGGATACAATTTGGAAATCTTTTCACAAAAACAGCACAAAATGTATAGCGCTTAGAATCTACCCAATCTGTTTTAATGACATTCACTTTAAAAGTTTGGGACTGTAAAAGAATTTAATTTTGTAAAAAAAAAAAAAAAACTCCAAATTAGTTTTGTTTAATTAATTTTTTATGTAATAAATTAAAATAAGTTTTCCTGGTTGCAAAGCTGTAAACTGAAATAATTGCCCTCAGGAAAAGCAGTACATATTTTAATAACTAAATTAGGACATAATGTTTTGAAACAACATGTTTTATGATTTTTTAAAATTATCAATTAAAAAAACGAGATTTTGTAAAAAAATATTTTAAAAAACTAAATTTTGGAAAAATAATATTTAAAAAAAGCACAAGAATCGTTAAAGAAACGAAATTCTATTAATCGAGCATGCGTAACCAACCCCCCTAAAATACAATTAAAAATTAATTATTTTGATTTCAAATAAGAGCCACCCTAATACAAATGTCTATATAAATGTAGATGTATTTGTTAAAATTAAAAGATTAATAAAGATAAATTTAAAAAAAAAATATATATATATATTTTTTATTTTTAAATTAATTCATAACTATAAATCACAATTTTGTTCATTTAAAAACATATTTTTTAATAAAAAAAAAATAAAAGAAAAAAAAACAAAACAACATACAAATAATAAAATTGGATTTAAATTTTTACTGACACATAAATTTGTCCTTAAAATATCCTTTTAATTATTATAATAATATTTTAACAAATTTCTGTCATTTTTTTTTTTTTTCATTTATACTGGTCTGATATATTATGTTATACGATGTAGGTCTAGGTAGGTGCATATTTTGAGATTAATAAAAAAAAAATTGAAATTTAATTCGATTTTATTTTTTAATTTTTATTTTTTTAAGTGAATTTATTTTAATAATAATAATAGAGTAATTTTTTTTTTTTGTTAAATTAATAATTATATACGAATATATAATATCCATATATTTATGTATATAAAATATGTGTTATAAATGACAGTCAATTTGATTAAAATTAAAACAAAAAAATGCACATTTTTTTATTTTTACTTTTACATTATATTGATATAAAATTTGAATTGAGTTCATAAAATAATAATTGCGAACAATAAAACAAAAATATTAATATAACAATGTAATTTAATTACAATATATAAAATATACGATAATAATTAACTTTGCCATTAGTAAATATATAATTGTTCGTTTAAAACTGTACATGCAATGTGAATAAAGTTTTGCGTATACCAAAAAATTTTAAGTTGTGGTTCTCTTGTATAATGCATTCAAAAATAAATTGTCTATGGTATATTGTTTGTATACAGAATGCAAATTTAATATAGTACGTTAATACACAATGGTAATACACGATATACAACAGTATATAAATAACAATAGTAATATCGTTTATACAAGTACAAAATACTTAAAATCATAAGACTTGTTATAAAAAAAATTCATTTAAAAGTTCAACTCACTTTAATAATGTGATATGAAAAAGAAAAATGAGAAATTTGTAAAGTAACTATACTTTATAAATGCAAATTTTAGAAATAATTTACTTACAATAATTAATAAATTTATTTCTATTGTATTTAGTTGCTACTGCATTTCAATTAAAGACTTTATTTCAAATAAAGTTTTTTCCTATTCTTTTTTTTTACAATTGCCCATACTTTGTGATGAATGTTCAGAATGCAGAATATTGACATACATCACACAATTAGTTTTCTTTTATATATTAAATAGTTTAAATGCAAAAAAAAAAGTTCGTAATTTCATTTTATTTCAGTAAAAAACATAATTGTATTCCCAATTAATTACATGACGATCAGTCGGGTCTTAGATTACAATTGTAATCTATGTATATGTACTTGATTTTTTACGTAAAAAGTTATTTATATTGAAACTAAACTAATTTAAGGCTGGCTTATTGTTAAAAACTCTCCAAAGTTGATTATAATAGAAATTTGTATACACTACACATAATCAATTCTAAAATCAATTTGCTCAGATATAGCCATTAAATACAGTAATATTGAAATTACATAAGTACAAGAGTGCAATCAAAAATATTGAAAATTATTTTTCAAGTACATTGACTATTTATATAAAAATCTAAATATATGAACATAGATGAACTTCAAAGAATTATTAGAAGCTATTCCGGGCAATTTTAAACATATGTTGTTTAACTTAAAAATATCTTCTCACGAATTGTGTCAGTGTTTTGCTAACTTCACTGGAAAAATTTACCAAACTTTCGTTTACTAATTATAAATGTCTTATATGTTTTTATATAATTTTTGATACATTTATTCAATATATATTTATTGTTATTATCTACTGTCTTATAAAATATAGAACTAGGAATAAATAAAGCTCCCTCATTACTTTACAAAATTACCAATTATAAGTTGGTAAATTATAAACAAATTTGTCTGTGTAGAAAACATTAATTCAACCGATTCTACATAGGTTCGTCTTATGATATAGCAGTATGTATATAAAGTTTACTATTTCAATTTATTAAATCTAAAACAAAATCTGACAGAATTACGGCTGATGGCACATTTTCAATCTATTTAATAAAATAATTTTTAATTCTACATTTATTATTTTAATATTTAATTAAAAATTATATATTTCTGTTTTTTCTTGTTTTTTCTCTCAATGAAAAATAAACAAATTAAAACAATTTTAACAATTCACTAACACACACTTCTAAAACATTTCTAGACTTATAATTTAAATTAGAATAGATAAATAAAATTTAGAGAAATTCCCACGTAATATTACACACGCTTCTTATACAAGATTATCCTTATTTATTACAAACAAAATAGAAACAATACAAAATATTTAATAATTGATTTTACTATACAGTATTTATTAAAAGTTATTGTATACTTAAATTATTAAAATTATATTATACTAGTATAATGCCATTGCTAATCTAGTAAATGTTGGATACAGTCAACTCTCATTCTTTCATTCATAATATGAACTGTGTTTTCATTATTATTGTTGTTATTAGAAAAAAGCTTCAGACAAAAATAAAATTAATATATTTACATTAAAATTAGTTAGTAGATAAATACTATAAAATATTATAAGTTAAAATTTGTATAGTTATAACTTTTGAAGTTAAATTAATGTATCTAAGATAAAGTAAAATCGGAATAAATTAGAAAATTGCCCCGTGATATATGCAAGTGAAGCATAAAACAATATGTTTCGAAAATGGTAAAGCGAATTGTATATTTTATGATTATGTATATTAAGAGATATGAATATATTGTATATTAGCCAATACATTAAATACGGTTGAAATCATTTTAATTTGACATTAATATATTAACATACTTTTACTTCTCGATTTAGACCTTTGGTATATTAAATAAAGAGTATGAAAATGTTTCCAAAAAAATAAAATAGACACTTTATTTACTTGCACAATATTCTTTTAAATGAAAAAACATCCATAATGGTATAATAAAACTCATATAAGGACATAATAAAATCTGTACTGACATAATTAAACGTGTTCTTCGAACAAAAATGTAATATAAAAGATTAAATAAGGTAAAATTGGAAGTCAATGTTGTAAAAAAATTAAATTACATACCGGAAAGTAATGCTGTATTATAAAATAATTAAAAACAGTACGCATTTTAATAAATAATATAACTTAATTTTATTTTAACGATTATCAAATCACCATATCAAATTTACTATAGATTATTTATTTACTTAACAAATTGTATAAATGAAACTTAACCTTTTAAATTATGTATAAGTTTAGTTTACAAAATGTTTATAGAATTATTATTATAAAATTAAATCAATTTTAACTCTAAATAATTTTAAATTATCGTCAAAATAATAAATAATAATATTAATAGCAAAGAGACAAATATAAAACATAAGTAAACTAAATTTAAATACATACACCATAATTCGATCTGTTCAATTATGGTTTTGAAAATGTCCTTTTTCAGTACATGAAATGTGCTAGATTAAAATGAGTTCAGAATATAAGTTGAAAAAGAGTTCCAGAGTTTAATTGTAATAATAACTGATCATATATTTCACTAAACTTGGTTGCAATAGATTGATATTTTTTATCGAAATATAATCTAGTTAAAACATTTTTAAATAATAAAATTCTAAATAATATATTCATATTTCACTAAATTTAATTACTACTTTATTGCAAAAGAGTATTTTATTGACCTACCTTGTTTGTATTTTAAATACGTTTACTAGTTGATTTTGAATGATTTCTAATTTTTTTTATAATTTTTTCCAATAAAATCTCATTAGATGCGATATAAAATCAAATATTTTATAGATAGTAATTTATTACCTACACTGAACATTTTTTATTGTGATGATAAGTTTAATGGTTGGCCAACTTTTTTCCAATAGATTAGTAATATCTTGATCGATTTCGGTTGTTGCATTATCATCAGAAAACTGATTACTAAAAATTGATAATCGATCGTGATATTAATTAAACCTAGTAAAATATATATGTACTTCGAATTTCTAACTTTACTATTTTAAATCTCATTACAAGTAATAACAAAATTAGTAAATTCCACTAACATTATAATATCTGTGAACGAACGCATATATCATGACTTTTATCACGCACTGTATGCACCTACATAATTTCTATATTTCAGTTCTAATAGATAGTTACTTATTAATAATATGTCTGTACATATATTGTATTAGCTAAGACTAATATATAGTATTCATATTCTTTGTTAATTTAATTAAAATTATAGGCGGAAATTATATGTTTGATAACCAGAAAGTTTTTCCTTATTGAATACTAATTTCCTGTTATAAACAAGAAAAGTGATTTTTCTTTTTTGTTTCTATCTGTTTTTTTCTCATTTTTTTAGTTTATATTTCCTATTTTAATATGTCGTTATTATAAATGAAAATATATATACATGCAAATATTATATTTAATTATTCTATTTAATGAATGTACCTTATATGTATATATATAACATTGTAATATATAGTTTAGATTTGTCGTTGATGAAATTTACAATTTTGTGTATCAGTTTATATATTAAAAATGGTAGTTTTTTATATTTTTCACATTTTTTAT
This sequence comes from Argyra leucocephala, assembly GCA_963942445.1. NCBI lineage: Eukaryota > Metazoa > Arthropoda > Insecta > Diptera > Dolichopodidae > Argyra > Argyra leucocephala. Next base: position 82,987,834 of record OZ012677.1, read on the forward strand.
TATTTTTTTTTCATTTTTATTTTTTATGTAAAGACATAATGGAAAATTTATCAATAATTGAATTTAATTATTAAATAGTTAACAAAATAAATTATGCAAATTGATTATATTTTGTGAATTATATTAAAATATGTCTAAATAGTATAATATTCGGTTATATTTGTTTGTATAGTTGTAAAATACGGGGGTTTACATAGAAGTTTGAGAAAAATTTAAATTTTTTTTTTTAATGTAAATTATTATATGAAGAATAATATTATGTAATAAGTAATCATGGTTTTCGTAAGAATATGCTATCAATAGTTATTTTTTCTTTGTTTTTTATAACTTTATTTAAGTGGTCTTTGAACACAATATAGGTTTTTTCAGGCCAGTCTTTACATTATTTTTTTTAATTTTTTAATTTTTTGTTTTTTATTTGATTATTAATTAAAATGAAATTAAATCATCTATTGGCTTAGGGAATGGAACTGATATTCCAGCTCAGATAATATTTTCTAAATTTTCAAGCTCTTCCTAATTTTGCTGTATTTAAAATAAATTATTTAGTTTGTTACTTGATAATTACGATGTATAGTTAAAGCTGTGCTTATAAATTCTTCTCACTCTTGTCGATTATAGTTTAAGGTAACATTGTCGATAAAATGACTACACAAAAAAAGAATCAATTTAAAGCAATGTTTTACAATATAACATCTGAGTATAATCAATCACTGTTTTCAATTTGGTATCAAATAAGTAGCGAAAAATGTTTGAATGTTTAATGTTTTTTCTATTATTGCTTAAGGCGATTTCGATTATCAGAATTAATTTATAGGGTATCTATCCAAGATTTCCATTTTCGATTCAATCAATACTAATTTAAACTATTATTTTTTTTTTTTAATTTGGCGATCTTTTAAGATCTATATTACTTCCCTATCTATTGTATATCATGCTCTATTGTACCTTTTAAGATCTATTGTATATCATGCTATTTGTATTCCTGGAAGTATTCATATCTTTTGCGAGCTATAACATCGCAACCAAATATAATATAGAACTTAAGCAATACTAGTATACCAAATGTTTCAACTTAGTAATTACCTTTTTCAAAAGCAGATGATATTCTATAATCAGAGTGCAGATGTTTTCTTGTTTTCAGCTCATCTGCACCCGTACTGAAAATAATCGAAACTATTTTAAAATAAAAATTTTACTCAGTAAACTTCTTCAGCTACTCTAGTAAAAAAACGCGATAACTATATAAATGTAACGAACTAATAATTTTTCTCGTCCGCATTCTAGTTCCCCTACAATAAACATCAATATACCAGTTTGTATATATGTTTGTATGTAGACTACATGTTTGATAATCTAAAATTTATAATCTTATAAGATAAAATATTTTATGTTAATTTCCGTTCAAATCATCATTAGTATCACTTTCATTATCTTCTAGGAAAACAAACTACATAATATACATAATTACATATAGTTACATAATATAAATATGTACTATTATGTAGCAATATTTATTAACATTATTGTATATACAATTTATAATCTATTATAATGTAAATGTATCTTTTATATTATTAACACAATAAACAAATTATAGCCGTATTTAAATTCTAAATTTCGAAAAATTTATTAACATCCACATCAATACATATGTATGTATATACATATACATAGATTATAATTATTATATATTATAATAATGCTTGATAATCATTTTAAATAACGATTAAATTCTTGTCAAAATTAGAAAGCACGTAGGATAATAATATAATTAAATACATACATTACATATTATATGCATAGAAAATTAACATAATAATTAACGGTATCAATATAATCAACTTGTTAAATAATACGCAAAAATAATAAAAACAAGAAGAAAAAAAACAAGGAATAAGCTAAAAATAAAATTACATGACAAAAAAATCATGTTTGACAACGACATATTGGCAGCTTGAATAAAATTCAAAAATTTTCTAAGGACAAAAAAACAAAAATTTATATTATACTATTAATATTGTTGACTTAATCTTCTAGTTCATTGATTTTCAATTTGAAATTTACAGTTAATTAATTTAATTTTATTATCTATAATGTAATAATTTTGTTTTATTTTTTTATTTTTTTTGTTTAAAACTATTAAACTTATTTTTTAATCATTTTGTTTTTTCTATTTAAATTTTATTTACAGGTTTCCGATACTGTTGTTGAACCATATAATGCAACACTGTCAATTCATCAACTTGTTGAGAATACCGATGAAACATTCTGTATTGACAATGAAGCTTTATATGACATTTGTTTCAGAACTTTAAAATTAGCATCACCAACTTATGGCGATTTAAATCATCTTGTATCGGTAAGTCGATTTTAAGTTTTATTTTTATATTCTTTGTTATAGGTAAGTTTGTGTTTGAATGTGTTATTGTTGATATTATTATGTATGAATTAAAATCAGAATCCAAATAGAAAAACCTTTTGCATAACTAAATTGATTTTTACTCCTTTTGCTATATGCAGGCATTTATAGTGTACAGATTAAAATCAATTGTTTTTGTTTTATAACAGGTACAATATTCATAAATATGTATCTAAATTTTGACATTTGTAAGATGTTTTCATTTAACTTAAATGCAAAAAAACAAATAACAGTAAACCATTTTTAGTTTAAGTTTCCGTCAAAGTACAATATCCTTCAATTTTCTACGAAAATCACATGTTAACCCTCTCAGAAATTCAACCATGATTCAACCATCACGCTCAACTATGACTTGGCCATTATTTTCGATTGGGTAAAGTTAATCTACTGTTTTTGTATCAAATTACAACTCTTTCTTACAACTATTAAGCTATTAAATATGAAGTGTCTGGTTAGTTATACCATCTGGGCTTAATTTAAACAAATTATCATTATGTGTTCAATGGGCATAATTGTTAAATAGATATCATTATGAATATAACTATAATAATTTATTGAAAAAACTGAAGAATATATATATATAATTTTTTTAATACGAAAATCACTTAAGTTTCTGAAACAAGGACGTCTTTATATAGGATAAAAATCATACTGTCAAACAATTTTCACGAAATAATAAACGACAGCAAAAACTATTTCAGAAAAATATCTAATCCTTGAACGAGATTCGAATATAAGCAATTTTTTATTAGTAGTTATGAGTCGTTTGGAAAATTAAATTCCATTGAATTGAAACGTGCATCATAAATTAGAATCGTTTTTAGTTTCTCTTCTGAACAATTTGAATGTTTTATTTTAAAAATATGATGTGGAAAGTTAAATAATTGTTTAAAAATATTCAAAATCTAACATTAAAATTTCATGTTTTTTAAAATATTACTATATTACCTTGTTCTTATTTTATCAACCAGAAGATTGTTCATTTTATTTTTTTTGTATAAAAAAAAACTTTCAAAACCGCTTAAGACCAAAAGGAGCCGCTGCAAATCTAAAATCAATAAAATTCAAATTGGTTGGTATTTAATTATCAATTCTTAATCTACATTTTTACTTTTTTTTTATAATTTTCTTAAAATAAACTTTTTAATTTTTAACTTTTTATAATTTAATTCTTTCTTTCTTATAAAATCTATTCATACACACGAATAATATGCATAATAAAAGATATGCAATTGCGTACTTATCTCAAAAACTAAAAATGTCTTTGATAAATAAATTTTTGCAATAAAAGGAATATGAGGGGGGAAAAATAGTTAAATTAGCATTTTTTTATTTTAATAGTCCAGGGTTGAATTTTGAACTTTTCAAGGAAGCATGGGGCATTTTAATTGAATTTGAATTTGAGTTTCCATTTAATTAAAGTTTTATTTATATGTATACGTAATGGCGGTGTTAATGTTTAAGCATCATACTTTATTTATACAATTTTTATATATACAATTAATCGTTTATGCTCCCCTGTCGAATGATAAAGTCAGATGTTGTCGACAGTGATTATGTCATCTGAATTGAAGGTATTTCATCCTTTCATTATTCAAGAAGGCGTATAGTTTTTAATAATAAACAAGTACTAAAAACTGTATCATAAAATCCTGTTTTGTATAAAAGACTGCATATGAAGAATGTTTTGATCAGTTTTGACATTATACAAAATGTTTTCAAGATAAAATAAAATTTAATTTAAAAAAAAATTATCCCAAAAGCAAAAAAAAATCAGATTAATTCCTTTTAATGTAAACTAATGACATTAGAAGGTCTTAATGTGTAAAACATTTGATGTCCATATGCACGTGGAGTGAGATTTATTTGCATTGAGCAAAAATAATTTTTGGCAACAACAAAATGGTAATTCTAGAAGGAAAATCAAGCTACTAAATTTTGTCGGAACCGAATTGCTGGATGAAGTCGAATTGCTGGAAGGAACCGATTTTGCTGGATGAAACATTTGATATGGTACCAAATGTAATGAATTAACTTTTTTTTATATATATACATATATCAAAATATTCACTGTAATTGTCCCTTTTATAATATTTTGTCTAATGAGTCAGTAAAAATTTGGATTCGGATATAAATTTATATTCTGAAAGAATACTATAAAACAATTGTAAATGCTAGAAAATCGCTAGAATATCTACAGGATTTACAGTCATAAAATATTATTTTCTAAAATGGTCTTTTTAACATAAGTTCTTTTGTACATAAATTCAAGACGAACATTAACACTATCGTTCGTAGTTGCCCTTCCTCCTTATATAAAAGGTACCAACTGCTGTGTTTTAGCTATATATACAAAAAAAATACAATATATAAAAATACAGTATCTTATATACACTCTTTTTTGCAATACAGTAGTTAATAAAAAACAGTATGTTGGGCATACAGTCTTTTGTAGTACAAAATTTTGTACTAATCCCGTAAAACATTACCCATTCTACTTTGACTGTTACAGTAGCATTCTTTTTAACTGCGATACGCTTAATACCCATCAGCCAAAGAATTACTTCTTTGAATAATTTGTAAATTAAAAATTCTTGAATTTTTTGAACATCTTACAAATTATAACTTAATAATTTTTTAAAAGTCTTACATATTCAGATATAACTTCTTCCCATTTCTATAATCCTATTTTTAACGAATTTCTTATCCCCAATTCCTCTTATATGTTTTAAACAAAAAAATGTATATTTTCTAATAGATTGAAAGATTTTAAGATTTTTTGCTAACCTTGCGTTCCGAGCTATATTTATTCTTTCGTTTAAAATTATTGGTTATTAAGTGTCAAAAAAAATTGAATAGTAATGTTCTCGACCGAAAATATCTGCAAGTTTTTAATTGATAAATTATTTATTCTGAAACACTTATAAGATCAGAAAGAAGTCGTGGTACAACCTATCAGAACATATTTTGCTCATAAGTGACCAAACGTCATACTCCTTTTTTGTATTCAATCCATAATTTATAAGCTTGCTTATCTCTAATAAATCAGTCCCCAATATATTAATTCTCTAATAAAGTTCATCTAGAATCGTAGTTTTAGAATACAATGTCTGAAACAATTATTGTGAATTTTATCGGTTTGATGTTTTTCAACAATCCTTCAAATCATTTTTTTTCTTCAATTTCACTAACAATATTAAGCTCACTCTGGCCTATAGAAATCTATTATATATGATACAACTATATTTTTATGCATCATATTTATTTATTTAATTGCCAATTTATATTAGGACTTCATACATTATACATACAAGTACTATTTCCTAAGGATGTATTCCTATTTCAGATGTAGACCAATATCTATATTATATTGTTTGGAGTAGTAGTTTTAAGAACAATTTGGAACAATTTCTATAATATAATTTTTTATTTTATTTAAATTTTCCTTTTAATATACTTTAAGTAGGATCTGGACCGTTGCAGATCAATCAACCAATTCTTATAATATTTTCTTCTATAGGAGTATTTTTATTTATATAAGTTGATTATCGATAAGGCCATGAGGCCATAATATTTACTAAACTCCACCACTTAAACACACTTTTTTCCTTGGAAGGAACTCATAGTGCAAATAATTTCATACAAAAGTAAATAACGAAAAACAAAATAAAAAAAATTCATTTCTTTTTTATATATTTTAAAATTCCAAAGTTGCAATTGAATATTTTGTCCTTTTTTTTAATTAAGCAGTTTTAATTAATCACGTCCGTTTCTTCCTTTCTTTCCTCTCTCTCTCTTCCTCTCTTGGTTTCTTTATTTTTCTATTATTATAATTATTTTCTATTGTTCCCTTTAAAAAGCTATTTTTTTTTTCAGTTTTCTTAATCCTCTTTTATTTTTTTTGCACCCCAAATTGAGTTCAAAAGTGTATTTGCATAAGTATGTATGTGTGTGATTGAATTTTTTTTTAACAATTTAATTTTAAAAAACAATTTTAAATAGATACAAAAAAAATGTACATATATTTTGCTTAAAAATAAGAAAAAAATTAATATAACTGTTTTTTTATTTGTTTTTATTTTTCTTTTTTCTTTTTCTTGTTTTGTCATTTACCAAAATGTTATTACATTGCCTCGTACTATTATACAACATGGTATATGTATATACACAATCATATAGTTGACAATGTCCGGTGTCACAACATGCTTACGTTTCCCAGGTCAATTGAATGCAGATTTAAGAAAATTAGCCGTTAATATGGTGCCATTTCCACGTCTTCATTTCTTTATGCCAGGATTTGCACCACTAACTCCCAGTAGATCACAACAGTATTTGGCATTAACAGTATCTGAATTAACACAACAAATGTTTGATGCTAAAAATATGATGACTGCATGCGATCCTAGACATGGACGTTATTTAACAGTTGCATGTATATTCAGAGGTAAGTAATTAAATTTAAGAAAATAATTAAAGAAAACATTTTAATTTTAATTTCTATGATATGGAAATTTTTTTGACATGAAATTACATACTAATATTATTGAAAGTCATAAAATTAATTTAATTCAACAAAACAATTGAAAATTCAGGTTTCAATTGAATAATTTTTATTTCTACTTAAACTAACTATAAAATAGAACAATAATCAAACGTTATCGCTGTCGCTTGTTCTAAAAATATATTTTATTAACTAACTTTAATACCATTCAATCATTCAATCATTGTTTTTTTGGGTCATACACATCTCAAATTACTACCTTTAATACCTTATCATAATGTTGTCTTTTATTATAATTATCCACTTTGTTATGATAGTTGCTTCTAAGTATCTTTCACAATTTTGTTTTACAATTCACATTTTCACAATTTCTTTCCGACCATTAACATTTTGGATGCATAAAGATCAAAACAGTTATATATGTTTAATATATTTCAGGCAACTTTATCTGGTAGCATTGATTTATTATCAATCTGGCTAAATTACACCAAAGAGATATTCCATTTGGATATTACGGAAACAAATTTCTCATGTGGATTCATTCTTTAAATCAATTTGAACAAAGCGTTGGAAGTTCTTTTTATGGACGCTTACAATATCGTTTAATGAGATTACGAAATGTGTGCCAAATGGATTTTCCTTTTAGAACCTAGAGCAGGGTATGTGCATAGAAATGCAGGATTGTTTAATAATCTTCCAGGCTCTTCAAAAATAATTTTATAATCTGACAAACGCTTTCAGTTTAGTTATTTAAACAAAATATATCACCTGTATTTTATTTTTACCAGTTTAAAAAAAATGTAAGAATACACAGTTTTAGTGTTCCAAATTATTTAAAATCCATAAAAATCCTGAACTGCTAAAATTTTCGAAAAAAAATAACACTTCATAATTTCAAAAAGCGATCTTGATTGTTGCTAAAATATTTTAAGAATAATAAAACTTGTGAACATCCTTTGCCTTAACAGCCGAGTATTAAAGGATTGGGGAAAAAACAAGCTTCAAATGTCATTCAATGTCTTATTCAGCGTATCACAATGATTTAAAAACAAATATTTTTACAAATTTCACGATGTCATCCTAAACTCTTCTCAAAATTGTTTATAACAACAAATAAGGACAGAGAAATCTTCACCCTAAAATTGTTAATGTAAAAAAAATATAAATAAATATATATTTTTGGGAAAACCTCAAATAAAAATATCATTATGAATATTACAGGATGAGAACTGCAAAATTAAATTTATCAATCACAATAGTCTTCAATTCATCCCAGTTCCAACAAACAACCAAAAGAAATTTTACAAATTTTTATAATTTAATTTTTTTCTTTGTTTAATTTGTCGTGAGAATTTTTTCAATAATTTTCTACACAATACAAGAACATTGTTTAGGAAAAATTACGAAGGTATATCGCTATAACTAACGAAATTAAAATTTAGACTGAAAAAAAGAACATCGTATTTTTCAAGGATCTAATTTTTCCGAATACCTACTTCGGTCCTACTTTTATTTACAAAACTGATTTCATTTTATACCAAATATAAGCCAATAAATTTCAATTTATTTTATATAATTATTCAATTGGTATACGTATTAGATCTCGTCTGGATTATGTTGAAATAAATATTTAATTAACATAGTATTTGATTTACAAAACCATAGATCTGAGCACAAAGAAGATTCAAACTAGCTCAAATAAAAATAAATAAAATTTTGAAAAATCATGTTTTGGTCTAAGGTGATCTATTCTAAGTAATCCAGTACACTTTGATTGATAGTTTAACATGATGGTATAAAATAATGGAATAGAATTATGATTGTAGATGACCAGATAGTGTACAATGAACAGAAATTTAGAACATTTTTTAAAATTACGGTAACAACCAAAACAAATTCATTATAAAAGGGTTTCCAATAAGAGTGATATGATTTCTTTTTAAAAAAAAAAACACACTAATTGTTAAGGAAATTTAAATGTGTTTTATTTAATGTGAAGTACAATCGATACAATTAAGTTCTAAATAAAACGTCATTCAAATGGCCTCAACGACATCTTCTGCAGGAACAAATTCGATGAACCCAATTTTGGAACAGTTTTTCCACTAAATCCAGTCGTATGTCATGAATAGCACGTTCAATATTGACTTGTAAAGCTTGAAGAGAGTCTTGGTCATTGCTAAAGACCAATGACTTCAAATAAGAAATAGTCTAATGGTGTTAAATCACAACTTGGAGGCCATTCAATATCACAATTTCTTGAAATAATCGAATCTCCAAACTTTTCTAGCAATAATTCAATTGTTGCACTTGCTGTGTGACACGTAGTCCCGTCTTGTTGGAACCAAATGCTGTCAAGATCACCTTCTTCCAATTTCGGCGATAAAAAGTTGGTTATTATCGATCTGCACCGCTCTCCATTGACAGTAACGGTGTTACCAGCTTCATTTCGAAAGAAATACGGACCGATGATTCCACCAGACCAAAAACCACACCAAACTGTAAATTTAGATGAATGTAATGGTTTGTCATGAATAATTTGTGGATTTTCTTCGCACCAGAATCGACAGTTTTGTTTATTTCCCGCACCACTCAGATGAAAGTGAGCCTCATCGGAGAAGATGATTTTCTTCAGGCAAAATCAGCAAATTCGTTTGTGATGAAATTGTAAACATTACAAAATTCAATGAAAAAAAAATATTACAAATGGCCGAAACGTCACTTCAAAATCATATCAACTATATACAGATAGTAACTGACATATAGAATAGTTTTAAAATATCTAAGTGAAATTTGAATCCTAAACATTTAAGTTGGTTATTTCTATCTCCATACAAGTTTGCATCGACCAAAATACCTGTGAGTGTCAAAACTGAAAAATTTTAATTTCCGTAAACAGTTTTCAGTTATTATAAACAATAAATTTTTATGTTGAACAAATTTTTAGTATGGCTGACTCTTAATATTACACAATGAAATCATTTAAAGTAAGACATTAATTATGTGTATGTATATTTAAGTATATATATTTATTATGTAAATTTGTCCTTATAAATTTATTTAAATGAATGTGAATAAGTGCAATACGACTTAATTAAAAAATTGCATTTAAACTATACATGATCGAGATTGAACTAAAAATTCTCTAAAACAAAAACTAATGACAGCAAACAATTGATTACTTGAACCATGATTTTATCTTATTCTTCGTTTTGAATTAGGCATTAAGTATCTGTTTTTTCAACTAATATTATCCACTATATTAATTCTATGATGACGATAGCCAAAATTTATCCATCTTTTGGGAGGTTTTCCTGGTAGACGCATGATGTCGATTTAACCATTTGTTATTATTTTCGCCAAATTATCTTCTGGCATTCTATTTACATGATCTGTACATCGTGTCGTCGAATCATGATGTCAAAAATATAAATTACTTCACTTCTACCTACCAACCTATTTGGATTAACATAGCGATTGTATACAAATATATGATCTACATTTCATTTCATGTTATTAGTTTTCTTGGATGTATCATGAGTTCTCTACAAGTGTATATCATAAAAACATATTTCATATTGTCAGTATTGCCATACATATAACAAAAAAAAAAGTAAATACATATTTCAAATTTGTTAGCGCCCATCTACATAAAGTAATTTTAATACCACCATCGTATATAATAAATATAGTAATTTTACCTTACCTTTAATAAAATTAATACCTTTAATATTATACCACACATTTTTATCATTAATTTATTTGATTAATTAGTTTTAAATTTCCTGTTTTGTAAAAAAAAAAATACAATAATAAAAAAAATAATAAAAAAAATTACAACAAAGTAAAACAAATAAAAATTACGTGCCTTTCAATTTTATTTTCTTAAAGTCATCTATAGATTTTGTCTAAACATTAATAAAATAAAATATAAAAAAAAAACAAATAAATAATAAAAATCTAAATCGTTATTATCCTTTTGTTTTTATTCCTTTCTTTTGTTTTACTTTGTTATTTATGAAATTTTCCAAAGACAATAAAATCTCTAAAAATCGAAAATTTTGTTCATAATAATTTGATATTAATAATTTTTTTTTATTTTATTCTTTTACAAAAAAAAAAATACCGTTAAGTAACGTTTATTCTTCCTGATGGTTGAATAAATCCCTTTATCTAAAAATTACCTCTTCCGAAATTTGAAAATTTTATTTTTTTAATAATTCAAAACACGTAAAATTTATCTTAGTTATGATTGTATGAATTTTAAATAAATACACAAAAAATACCCATCCTCTTCATGCAAAAAGCGATTTCTATTCCATCTTTTTATTCCACTAATGATTCAAAATCATTGAAAATCATTAAAAATTATTTGAATATTCTAAAATAATAGTACCTACCTACCTAAAAACAATGTTTTGAAGGTATTTATGAATTATGATGATTAATATTTAAAATTTAACTAAATAACAGAATATCTATAGCAAAAAATAGTGCCTAACTCTGTTTTGTTGTATATAGAAAGAGTGTATATTCATAAATAAAATAACTATGTGTATATGTACTTGTATATAGTTTTGGAAAATTTTACAGAATCGCAGTTGGATATTATTTTATTTACGCGTTTTCTAAATTTCTTTTCAAATATTCTATTCAAATTACAGAATTTTTAATGTTCACTTTTTTATCATTATTATTATTATAATTTTTTGTTTTTGTAACTTCGTATTTCAGATCATTAATCAATGTTACAATGGAAAATTATTAAAGCCATGAAACTAAAATCGAAAATATTTAATATAAATTAAAATGGTGGTGTACAATACCTAAATGCTTGTATATATATAGATAAATTTTTATATAGAATCTAATTTGTAATGTACTATAATTAAAATAGTCAAAACAATAGAAAATGAGAGGTACATACACTAATCAGCATTTTTAATAGAGAAATTAAAATAATTGTACACAGACACACTAATAATCGTTATAAAGGGTTTTTTAATTGTTGTTGTTTAATGTAACTCAATACTTCGCTACCCTTGGAATCTAAATTATTGCAAAATATGTAGTTTCATTAACGAATTTGATTCGATTCAAGATTATAATACAAAAATTATGTTTAGCAAGAGCAAATACTGACAGCATTGGAATTCTATAGTTCTATAATGTTTTAAATGAAAACTTTAAGTATTGGGTTAAAAATTAATGCGACTAAAACAAAACAAACAAAGCCAGAAGCAATCAAAACATAACAATAAATGGCTGACTTGGATCCCTTTCAGTATTTATAATTCCAATTTTCAAAGAACTTATCTCTATGTTGTATAAAAATTGACCATAAAAGAAATATATAGGGTAAATTCGGAAATGTATCAGCATCATAAAATTTCATAATACAAAAAAATAATTTCTCAAATTACTAGTTTTTCAATTCTCAATTCTAAAGTTATAATTATCAAATGCATCATGATGATGTTACATATTTCATTTCCTATATTTATGATTTAGGATTGATATATTCTTACTTTTTTCATAATTTGCCTTTACAAGCAAAGGAAAATTTATTGTAATAATTTACAATTTAACAGTATTAAAGCAACAATCTTCGTATTGCAGAAAGTGAATAGAAAAAGAATAAAATAGATTTAAAAAGAAAAAACATGTATACAAAAAAGAGAAAAGAAAGTAAAAACATGAAATCTTCTCAATCATATTATAAGTTTACATTAAAACTAGCATAAAAATATTTTTTCATAAAGAAAAATTTGCTCTAGTCCAGGACATTCAACAGAGTTAACAAAAAAAATAATTAAACCGATTTTATACTATAGCGCTGAAGCCAGAACGATGACAGTATTAGTGACTAATAATATTTGATTCCAAAATAAATGAAGATGGTTACTACCAAATTAAATTAAACGAAGAGCACTAAAAACACTAGTTTTTATCAACTTTAACTCTGTGTTATTCACTTATTAACGCAGATTGCTCTGAGTATGCTCTGATCAGATTAAGAAATGAGATAGGCGAAATTTGGCCACATTTTGTCAGCTAAAATAAACTCTCCTTTTATTTTAGATTTTATATAATATCTATGTACCGGTCTATACTATTCGTGATAGGATATTTCTATATTTAGATTCTCATAGGACAAACTATGGATTTTCGGAACACATCGTTAATTCACTCTTCTATAATATATTTTTTTATAGCAGATCAAATTTTAAAAGGAAAATCCCAATTTTGTCATCATAAAATGTCACAATTTCAATTATAATTTGCTATTTTTTTAATAATTATTAGTTTAAACTGTAGATTGTAAGCAGGTAAGGTTATTCCTGTAGATTGAAATGAAATAATTAAATACTCGGTTTATTTTATGGAAACGCCCTTATTGTACACAGACAGTGGATTTTTTGAGCAATATCATATTCATTCACAATTCAGCTAAAATATTTCACGACCGCCTGCTGTTATCTAATGATGATATTAGTGTATTAATGTAGGTGGAACAAATTTATAAAATAAAGCAAAATTTGATTATTTAATTAAATCATTTTATCATATGAAAAATTTAATCTTTCAACTTCTACTAAATTTATTATTAAAATAATTTATTTCTAAAGTTCAAAGCGATATCACTGTCAGAAGAACATTTCAAAATACATCATTTCGCATAACTACAGAAAACATTTTCCATTTCAATGTCAACTGTGTATCTACTATAATTTCAATATGTCTATAGTTTTTTTTTTCTATTCAATTTATTTTTGTGACACCTCACATTCCGTTATTAATTACAATATTTTCTTTTCTATTATAGACAACATAACATTCAGAAACTCAGACTTTAATTTAAAATTTTAAAGTAAATCCTTTAAAAATTTTAATCCTTTCAAAAAAGAAAACAAAAATTATACTTTCAATAAAGTTATAATCCCATAATATGTCACTTCCAATTAATGTAAAAATTCAGTATTACAAGTTTTTCTTGTGTTTCTGACACATTAAAAAGAAAAAAAAAAACATTATACGCTACTGGTTGGTGGTACCTTAAGTCTATATATATACACATCAGTAGTAACAGTAGCAATACAAAATTTTCTAAAATAAATTGCCATATTTTTATTCAATTCCAAAAATTCAATCAAATTAGTTTTTTTTTTTTTGTTTTTTTTTTTTTAAAATTGAACTTTGGGTGTAGGTAATTCGCTGAAAATTGACAGGATATTATTTTAAAGAAACGAATAAAAATTGCAACGCATTGTAAAATATATTTAAAAAAAAAAAATTTAATTGACGATTTTTACATATAGCTATATGTATGTAGGTGATATTCAATTTCTTTTAAAGTTCTGTGGATGGATAAAGAAAGACAAATGAATCAAGAATTATGAAAGACGTACTCAGTACGAATTTTGTAATAAAGATTACTGTTGGTAGTGTACTTAGTTACATTAAAAGAATAGAAATTGAGAAAATTAAGAATTAAATTTTATATGAGATATACACACGTACTGATTCGATGGATTGGCATGGGATATTTAAAATTGAAAATTTATAAGTAGTGATAGCATTTAAAGGATTAAAGTGGATATACAATATCGTATGGAATATACATACACATTCACATTCATTCAATTTTATTTTTTACTAAGCCGATATAGGAATATAGCAGCTAATGCTGATATTAATTTATATATATTTTTAGATTTTATTTACGAAATACTTGTATTAATATTATTTGTTTTGCTTTATGTAATAAATTCCATTGCCGTTTTAATTTACGAAAAGATAAGACCAAGTTAATGGAAAAAGTAATAATAAACAAAAAAATAATTCAAATTTAAAAAAATATTTTAATATGTTAAGGTAAGTAATGCTTGAATTATAAATAAAGAAAAATTTCTAACTTTTACTCCATCATCATCGTTATTGTGCTGTAACCCCATTCGTGGGGCTTAGAACGAACTTTTGCCTACATAGACGTAAATATAATTATACAATTTAATTCCACATTTCAAATCATAAAAAATATTTCTATAAAACCATGGACAAAAAAATACATCTAAGTTGTACATAGAGGTGAAAATTTTCCATTAATCTACGACCGTTCATTGGAATTTTTAAGAGCATATCTTTAAGATTAACTTCTTGGAGTAATTTAAATTCTTGAACAGTAAAATACTAAATTAATAATTACTGTGAAAACTACAGGTCTCTCAGAATGTTGTATACTTACAAAATATGTGCGGCGCTCTTGATCTTGTTTGTGTTACTCACTAAATACACCACATCTCTTTCCAAAGGTGAAATTCATATTAGAAATCGCTTTCGAATTACTGTAAGTTGAACCGTTTTTCCTTTTTTTATTTTGGTTCTGAAATCAGATTCGAAAAAAGTGTGATGTACTGTATTATCTACGTTGCAGTTACTGTATTTTGGTTTTCTGCTTTGTCCATATTATAAACGTAGGATCAAAAGTACTCACGTTCTGATAGGAACTATATATGTGATGTAAAATTTGACTTATCCGTAGTTTCGATTAATTCAATAATTCAGTATTTGGATTATTCTGTTCATATTTTTTATTTTTCAAGAAAACTTTTATGGCTTTGTATTTCATAAGAAGCCTGTACTATAATTTATTTATCCCTATGGTTACTTTAAAGCACAGAATTAAAGTACAGAAATTTTCTACGCGAGCAATTCTTATGAATTAAATAATAATGTGATCTTATTACTGCCTTCTCTTGGACAACATCGTAAAGCATTAATTATTAGGTGGCCAACAGTCCATGTAGATAACATTAACTATATATTATTGAAAATACATATTTGATAGATGTTGAAACCAGTTCGAATGAATTTTAATGTCAGTAACTTAATTATATTTATTAAATTTTCACTTAAAAAATCACATACCATACTGCACCTTATTAAAGTGGAACTTATATTGTCTACCAAGAATTTATTTATCAACTGAACTTTGAATTTATCGATTTATCAATATAATACATTAAATTAATTAAATGTGAAAAAGTACTGCCCAACGCATAGCTCCAGCTTGCATATCTGCGAAGCTTTAGTTGATAATCCAATCCAATCCAATCTAATTTTCTTTAATCCTCTGTAGCCCAATTCAAATTTTAAAATATGTATCTTGTATAATTTTTTCGTTGAAACACTCTAATCAACCCAAAACCCAGATTAACCCTTAAAAGACTTTACACTTATAACGCACCAACCTGCATATATTACAATAAATTACGAAGTTCGAATAAACATTTTTTTTTCCAATACAAGTCAAGTCAATTTTCTATATCTTAATCCAATTCAAATCTTTAAAAAACCTCTTTCAAGCGCATATTTTCAGTTTTTTAGATTTTTTAAACATTTTCTAGAGCAAATTTCAATTACAAATGAGCTTTTAAATTAAAAATAATGACAGATATTAAAATAACAATTTTTTTCAATTTCATCAATATTTAATGGGGACAAATAACTACTAACTACATTCTTTTATTTTCTCTGTTGATTAATCAAACACAAATAAACACCACATCAGGAATCAAACCAAATAAAAGAAAAACAAATTTCTTCTTAAGGTACAGATTTTAGTACATAAAATTACTTTCCAATTTTAAATAACCAAATTAAACAAAAAAAAGAAGTAAAAACAAAAGCTAACATTGTTACCATACAATCTATTTTACTATTCAAATATTTAACCCTCATCATCCCTATCATTCGATCTGTTCTGGTATAGTAACAAAACTAAAAAAAATTATATTCTTTTTTCATTTGACTTATCAAATATTTTATTTCAATCAGTTTCTTTTCTTTCTTATTTTACTATATCTTGAGAATCTCTTACTTTACTCAACTTCACTCTTCTCATCTTTTCTTTGTTATGTTTTCTAAAATTTGTTTTTTGTTTCTTTGTTTTTTTTTTTTTTGTTTTAAGATTCTATTTTATATAATCAAACCACATTTATTATTTATAAATCAATTGCAATTATATTTTTTATAAAAGACAACTATAGGATAATTTATGTTAGTAAGTCATGTAAGTTTCATATTTCGTACAAAATATGATAAGATCATGCATTGGAATCACAGCAACATGATGCCTTGCAAAGTAAACTGGATTATTGAGTTATTCATGATCAAACCCATATTCATAATACATCCAAAACAGACATCTTAGAGATTTCTTCTACATTACATAGATAACACAGACATAATATACTCCTCTAATTATCTAAATTTTTGTGTTAGTTTAGAAATATTGAATTATATGTTGTGTAATTTATTATCATCATTATCATATACGTCCTAAGATAGGCTTAATTTCCTTCATGATTTGCCTGCAATCATCTTTATTGTTTACGTTTGTTTTTTTTGTTGCGACTCTCCATTCGTTTTAAATCCCGATGTTCTACTCTATCTCTTTATCTGCATCTATGGCAGCCTCTGTTTCAAACATGGATTTCTTCAGCCTTTTCTTCTGACATTCCAATAACGTGTCAATTCATTTTTTAGCCTAGCCTTACAATATATTCTCTATTTATATTTAGTTGTTCATTTGTTATCGCAACTCTTATCCGCTATCTTCTAGTAGCTTTGGGCCATATATTCTGTATCAAATTTTCCTTTCAAAGTTTCGTAGCTGATTTAAATGGTAGGTTGTCATGGTCCATGTTTTATCACTGTATACTACAACTTTACGTACTAAAGTTTTGTACATTTTCATTTTACACTCATTAAATAGTTTGGATTTGAACAATTTTTTGAGAATAAAAAATAGATATGAAATAAACCTGCAGTTCTCGTGAAACTTTGAAAATCAAAGAGAATTTACTTAGATTTTTTTATTATTTTTTGGTATATATCAATAATTTATGAGATCTGACAACCATCTGTATGTACTGACAAGTTTCATATGCCTTGCATAATTATTGACAGCAAACAGTATTCACCTACCAGTGAATCTCATTACTAATTTATAAGCTTTTTCCTAATTTGAATAAAAGCAGTTTTACCTATAGCTTTTCTCCTATCGATTTCAAACCATGCCATTATAGAAGTCTTAATCCATCTTATATTATGCCAAGCAGAGTTTAAATGCCCTCTGGTTATTCTATCAATATCACTGTAAACGTTTTTAATAGGTGGTGCTAATAGGGATTAAAATCATATATAATTATAATTAGTTATATATATTATAAATATTATAAAAAATGTATGTTTGTTCAAGTTATTTGTTATTTCGTTATCATTGTAAAATTTGAATTTGATGTGAGCCGAATAAAATCCCCTCAAAAATCAAATACATTGTTGTTTTTCCAGAGTTGGGAAAAATTATTAGTTTTGCATAGTCGTTTTTGGACACAAAAATAGTAAAAATTCGGGGTGTATTGGGAATTTTATTTTAGGGATTTTGTCTTGAGGTACCCAACTTGAATTTGATATATGAAATAAATTTTACATCGAAATATCGAATATAGTTTCGAATGTGATAACAACTTCTCGTATCTAGGTGGACATAAATAATGTTCGTTACTCAACGTTTGAAATAATTCGTTACACTACTGAAAAATTGCTTCTCTTCCAAAAAATTAATTACATCTGAAAGAGTTAATTACAGCTCCTGAAACAACAATTAGTTTCGTCTTCTTGAAGGTTATTATTTTTGACACACCAAAAATCTCAATAAATTTAAGAAATCCATAATGATTAATGATTGTTCGAGTAAAAGAGAGAAACTCAGCAGACGAATTTTTTTAACAAAAAAAATATTCAAATTTCAGAAACAAAAAAAAATTTGAATTTATTTTACAACCCTAAAATTCTGTTATCGTTTCCTTAAGGATTTTCAAATCAAAAAATTTAGTGAAAGAATATTGCGCTAAAGCACCAGTCTTATTTCCACTTTTTTTTTGTTTGTTTTTTTGAAGTTTTCAATTGAGTTTCAATTTATAAAATTTAATTTTTTTTTTGTTTTTTTTTTTTTTTTCCAAAAATTATTGTTATTCAGTTGAATTGTTTTTTTTTTTTGCTATTTTTTTTTACTTCATTGTGTGGAAATCTGCGGAAAAATTTATTGCTTTAAACTTTCTGTTAAGATAACACAGAGATTACATATGTTTGTATGTGTATGTGCTTCTATATTACAAATAATATTAACTTGAACTTGTGGAATACAAAAATTGTCTTCAATACTTTATTTATTTGCTATTTTTGCTTCTTTTTTTTCTTTTTTGTGTCTTTTAACTTTTAAAAAGTTCAATTTCCACTTAACTGAATCAAATCGGTGTTAAATTTTTAGAAAAGAAATTGTGAAAAAGTCATGAATTTAAGTGAATTTCCTATTAAATGTTCAAAAATATTACTTCACATTATTGAAAGAGAATATAGAAGAAGCGACATCTTTGAAATTATTTTTTTTTTTTTTATTATTTATTTAATATTGAAACTGTTAGTGTCTATGTTGTGTGTAGAGAATATAGTAAGTGAAAATAAAAGAAGTTTAAGGATTAGAATGTAGTCAGTTGTATTTTTTTTGAATAGATTTGTTTTAATTTTGCAATAAAATTTAAATGACATTTTTCTCGGCCTTCTTTCATAGCAGATTATTACCAAAATAATATATTTCAATTTTCAGGAGCTTATTGTGATATAATTTATAATTTATTTAATGGATATTATAAATAATTATATTAAAATAGAAATAAAAAACTACTTTTCAATGTATATTTGGTTATAGTGTAGTTTCAGGTTTAGGATGCAATTTTATTGAAATTTCTATAATATTAAATAAATGGGTGAATATTTCAAAAAGTTGATATTCTGTGTCCGAATAAGTAGTATAGAAAAATTTGAAAAATATTTAATTTATTTATAGTAAGTGCTGCTCTAAAAGCTACAAAATTTCGGACAATTAATATTTTATGATATATCAATCAAGTTATATCCGAAAACCTTACTTAAACAACGAAGGTGTCATTACCATGCTTGTCCTCACTTTTACTTAGCTCTAAATAATATAGGAGAAAAGATATATTAAAAGAAAAATCGGAATATGATATAGAAAGCGCAACTTTAGTGTTACGTCTTATAATAAAAAAAAATATATATATAAAAAAAATATTTTTTCAAGTAAAAGTTCATGTTTTTCTGTAATTTCCGTGGCTATAATGTAAAGAGCAAAAAAATATTTTAAACGTTAATAATTTGACTACTCATTCAATGGTTATAAAGTAAATTTCTCAAAGTTAAATAGAAACTATTTTGAGAAGCAGGATTTAGTTTCCCAAAATATTTCATAGCGGAAGATAGTTCAAAATTTTATTCTATAATTTTGTAATTTCCGTGGTGCGTATTATTTATTAATATAATTGAATATTTTTAGAAAAATATATATTATTTTATGTATTATGTTTGCAAGTTTATTTATTGACTAGTTTTAAAATTAAATATCCATTTATTTAAATTCTATTGCTCAAATACTGCTTATTTATCATTTCCGTGGCTATTATTTGCGTGTTTTCCGTGCGTTCATGAGAATTACAATAAGCGCACGAAAACACGGGAGCAACATGTGCAAACTAATATGTGGATCAATATAAGAAACCACAGAAAGAATTAAGATTTGTTTAAAGAAAAGGAAGTACTGTTCTTAGAAAAAAATATATCACCATCATCTCCTTTAAATGAGCCATTAGTTGTTTCTGGGGCTGTATATATATAGAAATTCAAAAAATTAACTAAAAATATATCACATATTTCAGAATAAATTCTATGATATAATAAATATCTAAGCAATGTGGCTGAGGAGGTGAAATCTAAATCCAAATTTTTTCTAGAGGTTTATTAATTTAAAACGTAAATCAGACCAGTACCCTAATTATATGACTTATGAGAACTCAACAAGTAATAACTCTGAGGCTATTGCAGCAAAGTTTAAAAAATTATTTTCAAGTTCATACCAGGATAACATCTTTAAAGTGGACTGACTTAAACTTCCTAATTTAGCACAACTTCTTGCAATGATCATACCTTTGATCCAGTTTGACGTATCCCAAATAAAAGTCTATTTTAGTAAGTTAAAAACACGAAACATCTCCAGGTTCCGATAATATTCCGGAGGTAATTTAAAAAAAATGTTCTGAATCATTCCATTTATACATTATCAATTTTATTTAATAAGTCTCTTGAACACAGAATATTTCCACAACTTTGGAAATATGACTATATCAAACTATTTCATAAGAATGGTGCAAATAATGATATCGCAAACTATCGTCCAATAGCTAAACTGTCAAGTATACCAAAAATATTTAAACTAATGATGTATGATGTTACATGTTGTGGTGAACGTTCTACTCTACTTGGTCCTACTAGCATGATTTCATGAAGGGAAGATTAACTATAACAAAATCTAGTTGAATCATGTTCTACGTTTCTGAAATCGATGAAAGTTGGCTTCCAGACTAAATGTTTCATTTATATTAAACAAACAAGAAGGTAATTGCCAGCTGATATATATTGTAATTTTAGTCCATTAATTATGTATTTGTCATTTCCGTGCCAAGTTATCATTCCCGTGAAAACAAAAAGCCATGTCTGATGTCCTTGGTGTCTGAAATATCAACCTTTTGAAATATTCACCCAAATCTGTATTTCAAAAAAATTGTTTCTCATAAATAATATTCCCAATAATATTCACAATCTGTTGTTTAGCTTTGATAATGTTGACACTTTAGTATAAAAATATTAACATGTTCTACTCTTAAACTTTCTGGAAAGCTGTTAAAAATTCAAGGAGCTAATTTGTAGTATCAAATTCAATGTATCAATACTAAATTCCTGTTATTGATTCTAAAATTATAGTTTAATACTACACGCTGGATATTTAAGTAGCCCGACCTGATAAGGACCAATTTCAATGACTTAATTTTGCTGAAACAAATAATTTATAAAAATAAGAAATAATATAGGGTTAAGAACTGAACCTTGAGGAACACCTATTCTAATATTATTAGAGAAACTACAAATTTCCATTTTTTCTAATTAATTGACTCTCCTGTTATTGAGAAAAGATTCAAACAAATTTAAAACGACACCTCTGAAATCTGCATTATAAAGCTTTTTTAACAATAAGACATAATGCCAATAAATAGAACAGCACTTGACTTATTGTTATTAAAACCACTATAAATTTAGAACAAAGTTTTAGTAGGGCATTTTCAGTAGATATTTTTTTTTCCTAAAATCAAATTGATTATTACTAAGTTAGTAAGATTAAGAAAATTTGCTATTCGCACCTTCAAAGCTGTCTCCAAAATTTTTGAAATTGGAGAATGAAGAGAAATGTGACTGTAATTGTTCGGATAAAGAGGAATATCTTTTTTAAAAAGTGGAATAACAACTGCAGCTTTTAATTGTCAGAGAAAATACCTTTGAATACACTTAAATAAATTAAAAAAGACAGTGAATATAAATCAACAGTGAATATAAATATTTCTTTGAGATTGTTATTAATAATTGCAACACTTTGCCATAAACAAGAAAGAAGTAGAAGAAACAGACGGATGAAAAAATATAGACCACATTATTTTAATAAATTAAAGTTCCAAATAATATAAAAAGTACATATAAGTGAATTTCAGATAAACTTACTAGTAATATAGAATAATGATTATATTATTATAGTCTATACTCAAATAATTGATCGATGAAAAGTGAGATAAAACCGTCGAGATTGTGAACTTATACTGTCTCTTGCTATTGTTGATTATGGAAAAAAAGTTGAATTTTATTTCTTTTCTTTTTTGTTGTTTTTTATTTTTAATTTTGGCAATTGAAGCATAATTTTCTCGAAGAAAATTAAACAAGTATACTGTCATCTTCAACATTATGAATTCGATTGAAAATTTCGTTCAAATAAATCTTTAATGAAAAATCAAAATAAGAAAATGAGTGAGAAAATAGATTCTTTTGAAACAATAGCATTTATGTGAACCAAGACACCAATCAAACGATCCGACAGAAAACCTTAAATATACCTTTAAAAATACAACTTACTCTAGGCCTATAATAGATTAACAATTTATCTGATATATATATGTATATCAAATATTATTATAAATACATACTTAGATTTTCTGCAAATTAATATTTAAATAAAGACCGATACAAGCCTCGCTTTTTAATTTACATTTAAATCAAAATATTACTTAAAAATAATAATGATAATACATTAGTAACAAAATATTACATTACTTAATCTTATCAAAAAAAAAAAAAATTATGAGATTAGATAATGATGACTTAAATAAAATAAAACATAAAATACAACTTTAGATATGTTTTTATTAATATAAAAAAAATTTAATAAACTCTTAAAGATAATAAACTTCAATATAATTCACAACATAAATCCTTCCATGCCTTAAGACTTCGTTTCGTTTTAGTAAAAAAAACAACAACAAAAAAAGAACTATAATAAAAAACAATCAAATTTCCCATGTTTCTTTGTTTTTTAACTAAACAAATACTTACGTCCTACATAATATGTACACCTGCATTTACGTATATCTATTTTATGTAAACTCGTTTTTTTTTTTTTATATAAACAAAAAAAAAATTAAAAAATAACATTTTAGATACAAGCTTTCATCAATATTTATTACTCTGATGAGTCCTTGTTCTATCTATACCTTACCATGCCTTATACATTACAAACTTTTTCTATTTTTCAACAATTTTTTCATTTTGTTTTTTTTTTTTTTGCCAATATTGAACATAAAATCTCAATCAACATTTTTAACAAATCCTTATTATAATAACAGTATTTAAAAGGATGAAAATAAAGAAAATATAATAATAAAAAAAAAACCAAAACTTTACCGTTACATTAATGGCATCATATATGTATCTAAGTTTGTGTATAAAAAAAAAAAAAAAAAAAATCTTTAGGCAAGGAAGGATTCCATAGTGAATTATTTTTTGAATTTTCTAAGAGAATCCTAACTAAACATCGTTTATAAAAAAAATGTTATTAGATTTTTTTTTTCTTATGATACCATTAGAAATTTACATAGAGTACAAGCTCTGTTAAAGAATAGTTTGCTTATTTAAAATATTTAATTTTTTTTTTAATATAATACAAAATTTATGAATGTATACTATGTTGCAAAAATTATATGCATCTAACTGTATGTGTGGGTTCCTAAATGCAATGTAAACAATTTTATAGTTTTACTGTTGTTTCTACTACCGTTTAAAGCTTTTATAATCACTTTATTGTATTGTATCACTTCCTCAAAGCAGGGTCTTAGGACCTATCTTATACTTGCTATATACTGCCGATATTCCCACCAAATATTGACATGGAAGTAAACCCAAACGGGTCTTGCTTTTTAAGTACTCTGTTTAAATGTATAGTAATAATTTATTGTAATTCCA
This sequence comes from Argyra leucocephala, assembly GCA_963942445.1. Lineage (NCBI taxonomy): Eukaryota > Metazoa > Arthropoda > Insecta > Diptera > Dolichopodidae > Argyra > Argyra leucocephala. The sequence goes on from OZ012677.1 coordinate 83,012,232, forward strand.
TTTTGAAAATATAAATACACACATACATTTTGACGTTTAAATTATAATTTTGTGTGTTTGTAATATAAATCGGTAATAACCTGACTTTTTATTTATCTTTCGATAAATTTACTTTTGGTTTATCTTTCGTTACATATTGTCGGCGGATTAATATATTTTATATACTATTTTGCTAAAATTTCCTAATAAACTTATTCTATTCCGCCGAAAATATATACTAACCTGCAATTAAATTAATTCTGGTAACTTCACCTATGACATGTAACAAATTAATCTAATCTAATCTAATCTAAACATTTTGAAATAGTGTGCAAAGTCAGCAGTTTTTGATATACATTTTGAAAGATGCTACATTGTAAATTTTATGGTTTCACTGCATTTCGGAAGTCATTGTATCTCTTTTCTATGGCTAATCTATAAGAGTACAGAAAAGAAAATGTAATCAAATGATGTAGCATAGATTAAAATTCAGTGCCAGACGTAAAATTTACTGTAAATTTTAAAACCTACTTCTTCTGTAAAATTACCTTCTATTACACAAATGGAAGTAGCGAAGTTGAATGGAAGTTACTTTGTAATGTATGAAATTGTTACATGTAGAAAATAAAAAATAAGACTTAAAAAAGCAATAAGAAAATAATGGCAGTATAATAAAAAAATAAAACATCAAAAATTCTACAATTTCAAAAGAACAAAGAATTTGCGTGGAGAAAAGAGATTACGTTGGAGACCACGGATATCTTTGGTTTAACGTACTGACTTAAACAGCCACTTGTATACCTCTAAATGGACCAAATTTTGAAAATTTTATGAAATATTATCTATGAGATGTTTTTCACTCTGTCAAGAAACTTGTAACTCATAAATGTAACATTTGTGTTCAATTTTAAATCAACTTTTTATATATTTAGTATATATTTGCTGCATGTCTTAAAGTTTGTTTTAAAACGACTGGGTCAGAAAATCTGAAATATATTAATTTATAATAATGACAGGGATATATAAATTATAAAAACATCATCACCTCAAAAAACCATAATTCTAATTTAATCGCACTCGGAGAAGATTTTTAGATCTATCAGTTCATTGAACGTTTTAATTTTAAAAATTCACCATTAGCGAATTCAACATACACGAATGACGTTTATATACTCATATAATACTATCGTTATATAAAAAAAAATTACAGTTTTAAAAGTATTGAGATCAACTCAATATTAGCTCTGCTTTGTCAACCAACTTTTCTGCCAGTCAACAATTTTCATCATCTCATGTCTTAGCATGCAGACTCTACGGATTCAAATTCGACATTGTTCTACTAGCTTAACAGAGATAATGATCAACAAATAACTAAGTAGAATCCGATTTATTATAATACAAAACATTTTGTAAGCAGTAAAATTTAAAATACAATTTAACACTTCCTAGTAATACAGTTCCTCCTTTGGATTAAAAATAGCTGCTTGTTTTAATTTATTTAAGGTGAATTGATGCATCTTGTACAGCAGCACATGAATCAAAGCCAACTGTCAAATTCACCTTTAATTTCTTAACAGTTTACATATTTTGCAAACTATTTTGTAATAGAGTTGTACATTGTAATATACCAAAATTATGTTCGTTATGAAGAAAAGATTAATCTAGTTAAACATGAGAAGGAAATCGCGAATTTATTTTATTACTATGTATATATACATTTTTCCTATCTATCTCTTTCTCTCTCATACACACTATAAAACTATTTATTTTTTCCGCTATATCAACTAACATTGAAACTATTATTCTACTACAGATAAATTTTGTGTTCGTGATACCTGTTATAATAATACACAAACTTATTGGAGAAAATTGTGATATCCTTAAACAAAAAAAAAAAATAAAAATAAAATAAAGAAAATGATAAACTCATAATATAGTTTATGTTTTCCTCATGTTGCTCCTTTATAACATGAAGGCAATTACGACAATTTTTTTTAATAATAAAAAAAAATTCTTCCTTGGGAAATTTCAAAAAACAAATTTTAAAATTTTTAAGATAATGCAAGTATTTTTTATTTATTTATTTTTGATATTATTTTTTTGTAACATGGGTTTTTATAATCCTTATTAAGAAAAACAGCACTTTTTTTTCAAATACGATTAGAATTAGATAAGGTTTTAGGGCTTTGTTTTTTTTTTTGTTGAATAAATTAAATGTCGGTATTTTGAATATAGTAGATTTTTTATTATTATAATTTATCGAAAACTAAAATATTAGAAATCTTTTGTCTCAAATAATATTAAAAGGATTTTATCTCTACCAGATCAGTAGGTCGAACTGATATGATTGATTTGAAAATTTATGAAAAAATAATTATTTTATAAATAATAATAATCAGTTTGTTAAAATTGTGTTATCGTTTTTGTTTTTTTATCTGCTTTTACTTTCTAAAGAAAGTATAGGGCTCCATCGTTCTCTATTTGTTGCAAGCTGGTTTATCATCTCCCGTTTTTCATTTATTTCTTTCTTACCAATTGTATTCAACTCATTTATTCTCATTCAACAGCTCAATTATTCTGAGGATTTCATGAAAATACACAGCGGGCAATAACAAGAATAAATAACTGGTCTTGAACAAGAATAAATATAACTGGACAGACTTTTGTAAGCAAACAAAGTTCTTCGTTTGTTATTCATTCGTGTGAGATGATTGAACTCTGATATTGCTATGAAACACTTTTTTTTATCGGTGGGGAGTTTTATGTCGACGCGAACTTTTCAGATATATTGTACTTCCCCGTTTTATTGTTTAATATTGCAGGTCTTTGGTGAACGCTAATGTCAATTTCACAATTTGTCTTTTGCGAGCTATGACGTCGCATGTAAACAAAATATGAGAGGACTACTCTTAATTACTCTTCTTCTAAAAAGAATTTGCATCGGTCTATGTTGAATTTTCCAATCTTTAACAGGTGTTTGATGAATTGTTCATGACCTGTGATAAAGCATATCAGTCTTCTGACATTGGATGTACACTTTTTGATTACCTGATTTAATATGTTAATATTAAATTTTGAAAAAGGCTTTAGAGTGCTATTCCCATTCACAAAAGTATTTAGTTGAGTTGTTTCTCAACCCAATAGACAACACAATCGAATTTTGCTATTCTGAATGACAACTTTTACCAGTTGTAAAAGTTGTAAAGAGATTGTATGTCATAACAGTGTTGCCATTAAAAATAATAAAATATTACTACATACCTTTTCCATATTGTTATTTCAAATTTTTTTTCGATTATTGTTTTTCTTTACGAATTCTGAAATCAACTGCCTACAGAATATTGTTAACAAAAATAAAAATTTTAAATAATAAAATTTTACTACATACCTCTCTTTCTTTTTTTTATTCTTTTTTTATTTAATTCTAACAATATATAAACCCAACACCAACACAACTGGTCTTAACCAGTTGTAACGTTTTAGTTGTCTCAGACAATTCAAACATAAACTGTTGTCGATCAGAATAGCTATATTCGCAGAAATTACTTAAAAATTATGTTGTGTTGTGAATCAGAATAGAGAAAGACAACAAAGTTGTCAATTACACCTATTTTTAGGTTGTTTTGTGAATGAAAATAACACCCTTAGAATGCTTTGAAAAATTTTTGGCAACCATGCCATATGTTTTTGAGTTTTTGTAATTCTGAAACACTTTGTTTATAGGTAATCAATTGTACTGTAATTGGTTAGTTACTGACTACTTTGCAATTGCAACAAAAATATATATATATATAGACTTCACACATCAGATTTAAAATATTCTTGTTTTGTTATATCTTTGTCTAAAATCGGAAATCTCCATGTTAACCGTAATCAACAGAATACTGCCCTGTATAATTTTATTATATTTTTCAGATTTGCTTCCTCTGCCCCTATATTCGCAGTAATTAGACCGAAGTAGTTGCAACTTGTTACTGTTTCTAAATTGACATTCTATCTATTGATAATTTTTTTTTTAATTCATATTCAACATATTAGGTGAAATCTTCACCATTTCTCTCGTTTGATTAGGAAGGGATAGGGAAGTTAGGAAAAAATTAAGATGATACGGTTTGAGGACAATTACGAACGAAAGTGTTAATTTCCATTTTGAATTTATACATCTCATAAGTAAAAAATTATTTATGTTTGTGAACCAGGTAGAATTAAGTTCCACATTCGCGATATTCTGGTAATAAAGGAGTGTATATAACTACAGAATACCCCGGCTAACTGTTTTTCCAAAAATGCACGAGTTTTAGGTTACTTAACCGAAAAAGGCAATTAAGCGAGTTGGGTTAGTTGATTCAATGGGTACATATGAAAATTCGGGTAAGTTCCCCATTAGGCAGCTAAACAAAAACGTTTAATATAGACAAAATAATATAAAATTTCACCCAAATTCTATATTTATTAGGAACAGATAATTTTAATTAATTTTATTAAATATTCATATGTAAAATCAATCCATATAAAACAATAAATAAATTTAATTAAAATGCATTATTTCATTGCTATTACATATCATAAAAAAACTTAAAATTTTAATAAATTACATAAATAAAAATACTGTAGCCACAGAACTATCTTCTAATGATAAAAATGAATTTCATCTTGCAGAATTTTTTTTTTCATACATATTTGAAATTTATTCAAAAAAATTCGTTCTTGTAAAATATATTTTCCTGTCAAGGAAACCGAAAACAACTTAACCGAAAAAAATTTATAAAAATATACTAAAAGTGTTCAATAATAGAGGGCAGTAAACCGAAATGGGTAGTTATGAGAAGAGTAATAATCCGAATAATTTAATATAAAAATTAAAGAAAATTGTCAAATATTTGTATTTTAATGTACTTAAGCGAGTTGTGCACATAGCCGAGAAGCACCTAACCGGGGTTGACTGTAATTCAAGCTGTGCATTCATGTATAAAGGTATAGTTTGAAACCTAATGTTTGGCTAAACTAAACTAAAAAAAAACAAATTTGTCTTTTTCAATCTAGTAAATGAGCAAATTCTAACTTTTAATCTAATTTCCACTTATCATGTATATCTGTAAAATAGAGAGAGATGCCTATATGCATAGATATCTTAAAAAATCTTACGTAAAATAGAGAGAGCTCAAACAATACGACGATATTCAAGAAGAACAAGATTATCAGAATTATTGCGACCCTTTAATAAGACGATTACTTCATTCTTACACTTTATTCAATTGTTAAAATGCGTAAAAGCTATCAGAAACAAAAGCCAATATTACATGGGAATTGTAGTGCATGATGTTAGATCGTATGAAATCTAGTTAAAATAGATTTTCAGAATGTGATTAAAATTGTTCTATATTTATTGTTGTTGTTAATTTTATACTTCATCTTCGCTATTGTTTTCGATAGACCTCTGTATACCTCTTTGTTTCCACAAATTAAAATATTGTAAATTAACTTTTAGGTTGTGCTTTGAAGAATCGTCAACTAACAAAATAAATTGTGAAATTTTTGTTTTTTTTATTTTTTGAAATTGACTCTTTTACCTAATTTTTGAAACCTTGAAACTCAAAGCGTTTTTGAAACATTTATTTAAATTGTAAATATATTTCTGATTGTTTGATTGTATTAGTGCTGTAGTTCGCAATCATTCGTTCATTTTTTCATTGATTACATTTATTATTTTTTGCCATTCCAAAATAGGTATAAAATACTGATTTTATTTTTTATCGACTACCCCTATATATTCAATACCGATTCGCACTGTGGCATTTTTGAAAAAAAATTTACTCTAAATTTAAAAAAAAAAAATAATTTAAAAATTGTATTCTGTATTTAAATTATAAATAATTACACACAATAATATCCATAAATAATTCTAAATTTTAGCAAACTTCCAAGGCTTTAATTTTAAAATATGCTCAATAAAATTTTTGATATAGAAAATAAGATATTCATAAAAAATATTTTAAGCCTGCCTGAGTATTATAAAACATTCAATTCAATACTCTTGTATTAATTTTAAATTAACAAGAAAGGTAAAAACAAAAATAAAATTAAAGATAATTCACCAATAACTTAATGAGAATTTTACAAAAAAATAAAAAACCCATTTTAAATTCGGTTCAATTCTTTTAACCCATATGTGTATTATGTTTTTGTTGTTTTTTTTTGTTATTCCAAATTAAGGACGAATTTCCTTTTACAATTTTTTTTCCTTTTAATAATAATTACAAAACGCACCAATATTCGAACATTATGAAAACACCAAAATCCATTTAAATGTCTGCATCAGTGCTATGCAACCTTTAGTCTAAACAGCTTATTAAGAAAATGTTGTTAAAGTAAAAAAAAAATTATATAAAAAAAATTGTTTAACTTTTACAAGAGAAAACTAAAATGAAAATGTCGTATTTCAAATGTTTGCACAATTTTAGAGTACTGTTATAGCAGATCTTAGATTATGTTACCTATTATTATTATTATTATTATTATTATTATTATTATTATTATTAATTGACTATAATTTATATTACAGTCAATTATAAGCACAAGCATAAGAAATACAACTATTAAAAATTATCTATAAACTATTAAAAAAGAAAATTCTAAAAATGAGCCAAAATTTCATTAAGCCATAATTTGTGATTGTTGACACTTTTTTAATAGCAAATTTCAGCTCTTCGAGATTGGCATTCAGTTTTACTGACATAAGTGATGATTTTTTAATTAAAAAACAAACCATTCTATCAAGCCATGTATTTCGAATATCTAACAAACCCCAATAACTGAGTTTCAACAGTATTTAATTTGAAAAAAATATTAAAGAATAGAATTTAAAAAGAGGGTTAAATGACATGAACAAAAGAATGGGAGTTTTTAAAATAAATATTCAAATTTGTCATTTTATTAAAACCAAAAGAAAAATCATAAATTTTTTGAGTCGTATAGGATTGCAATGCTGGGAATATACGAAAGTTACATTTGAAATTACGAAAAACTATAACAACATGCTGTCTTAGTATTATGTTTATAATCATATGACCTAACAATTGGCTTCATTTAACAAATTTTAAACTCTGATAATAATAAGTCCGACAGACACAAACTACCTTAAGATCGTAATCATTCATAATTCTTCAAAAATTAAACGTAATCAACAATATTTTATTTTATTTATTCTTATTTATGAGCAGCTGCATTGAATGAATACATTTTGATCTTATCCAATGCTCTATAATTAATTGCACAGAAATTACAGGGTTATTTTTATTTTTTATTTATCTTGTCATCATGAATCAAATTTTATTTCGATTAAAAAAATTTATCATAAAAATTTCATGGGAACGTAACAAAAACTCGCCTCTTAAAATCTAGTTTTTTCAAAATATCATTTTAATTCCAGAATATCTAAATACCTTTATTATTTTTATGTGTAGCCGCTGTTGGGAAAAAAAAACGGGGTATCTCCTTATTCAAGAATTATTTTTATTAATCAATCTTAGTCATTGTTATGCCGGTCTATAATAGTTATTGCCTGCCAAAACAAGATTTTAATCAAACGACATTTTGAAAAGCGAGATTGAATTCAACCCATATTTCATTAACTGAATAAATTGAACTTTAGATATTTAAAAATGATAAAACATTTTTGTCTCCACTAACCAAAGATGTAAAATAACAGAAATTGAAAAATCCACTAGAAAAAAAGAAGTAAAATCCAGTTGAAAGAAAGCTAACCGCTAACGAATCTCATGTTCTAGATCACTGACTTACATTATAATATAATATACATATACACCTTCAATCATGTATAGATGATACATATCATATATAACTGTAAAAGACCTTATTTTTTATTAAATCTCAAACTCTATGAATATTTTATAGACTTTTGGTAAGGATTTAAAAGTCCTTAAAACATTTTTTTTCTTCTTTTTTTGTGTTTTTTTGTTTTCTAAAACACCATTATGTGTTTTACGTTCATTTACATTAAAAAAAAAAAAAAAAAATTTAAATCTCTGGACTCTTCTTTCCTAACTAAACTCATTCCTTGAAATTATAATATGAAAACACCAACAAAACAAAAAAAAAAACTAAATTCCTATTAGCATTTTTATTTTGTTGAGGAACACACATCGGAAACAACACCAAACCTTTTGTTAATTTGAGACAATTTTTTCCTTTGTCTGTTTTAACTGCTTTGTAAAAAGAATTTAAATTTTTTTATTTATATAAGGAAAGTTGTTTTTTTTTTTTTGTTATTATAAGGATCGAATAGGATAGAGGTTTCATATCAAAAAATGTTCATTTTATGAGACCGTTTGTAATCTATTTATTTAAAAAAAGATATTACAGCTATGGTCATTTAAATAGGAGCAAAATATAGTAAAATCAAAATATAAGAATCTAGTGTGAAAATTACCCTGAACTATTATATGCCAAGATCATGGATAAATATTACCAGTATAATGATATGTACTGTTCTTGTCGTACGCATTGAGTTCTCTTATAAAATAAATTATTTCATGTTATCCCCCCTCCTTAGAACCAACAAAATATTTTCATACTTAAAATGTTTAGCAGGAAACCCACTACCACCCCCTTCCAACTCCTGTTAAGCCGGTAGTAATTGTATCTCAAACGAAGATTTGGTATGCCTCGACGTTTTGTACCTTCGGGTCTGGATTCGAAGATTTTCTTTGCATTTGCGTTCATCCGTGCTAAGGGTCCGAGCAACTGTAGTATTTTGACTTTAATTTCCGAGATTACGTCTACCTCATTATACAGCTCATAGAGTTCAGTATTATATATTCTCTTCCTCCTTAAAGCTATCTAAATTTCTCATTTTTAAAATTGTAAATTTATAACAATATTTTAGTGAATATCACTTGATTTAAGCTTAAAATAAAATTTAAATAATCCTATAATGCAGTTATTGAGCGTAGACAAGTCTTCTACAAAAATATTATATAATATGGGTGATAGCGTTAATTTTTGACGGACTACTGAAGTAAGTGTCACAGTATTAGATACATTAGACCCAATTTTGTTTTTATTCAAATCGAAAATAATTTAATTTTGTATGTCCTGAAGTAATTTTATTGTAAATTGAAAAAAAAAACCCTTTATATTTGTTTTTGCTTTGTTGTTCTATTTTAATGATTATAACTGTATGTTAATGCATACAGGCATCAAAATTTCGCACTCTTTTGTCTCTTCATCTTTAAAAAAAAAGCATTCCAGGAACTACATATTATAATCGAAGAACTATTATATTGAATGTTCATAATTGTTTAGGTGTTATATATATATATATATATATATATATACAAAAAAAATTACTAACACTCTTTTAAAAAAAAAATGTTTCTTAATCCTATTTTTTTTTGTTTTGTATTTTATCTATATGTTGTTTATTTATTTTTGTTTTTTTTTTTTGTTTTTCACAAAAAGGTAAAATGTCAATGAAGGAAGTTGATACACAAATGTTAAATATTCAAAATAAGAATAGCAGTTATTTTGTTGAATGGATACCAAATAATGTTAAAGTAGCTGTTTGTGACATACCACCCAGAGGTTTAAAAATGTCTTCAACATTTATTGGTAATTCAACAGCAATACAGGAAATATTCAAAAGAATTTCAGAACAATTTACAGCAATGTTTAGGCGTAAAGCATTTTTACATTGGTATACTGGTGAAGGTATGGATGAAATGGAATTTACAGAAGCTGAAAGTAATATGAATGATTTGATATCAGAATATCAACAGTATCAGGTAAAAAAAAAAGATATTTTATTGTACCTATATATTGATGATATTTATTTACAACTTAAAATATAAAAATATATGTACAATGTACATATATGTATATATACGATAGTAATAAATAAATATATGTATATTTTTTTGTAATTGAAGTTTAAAAGCAATTTTTAAACAAAAAATGAGAATTTTTCAAGATATTTTCGGGTTTTTCTGAAATGAATTGCATTTTTTTTTTTTGATTTTTTATGTTCCTTCTATAAATCAAAAGAAGAATGAATTTATTTAGGGATAAGAATTTTTCAACAAAAAATTAATGTTTTCATGAGATAAGATAAAACGATAAAACTAAGGTTTAATTTAAATTAACTGCTTTATTAGAAATTATATTTAAAATTAAGATTGGTAAATTATTTACAGTACAGCATTCTAGTTATCCTAATTTCTTCATTCATGTCTGAATGTCGTCTTCAAGATCAGACATTCAGACAACTTTTTTAACTAATCAATTTTTTTTTATTTTACCAACCCATAACCAAAATAAATATCCAGAACATTTTTCTTCACCCAATTTCTTAGGTGTGACTGCGTATGTGAGTCTAATGAAATGACTATTTCTAATTGTGACAGATATTCATAGATAAATTTTATTAAAACTGCAATTAGAATTGACTAATTTGAAACTTCCTTGGTTTGTGTCTTGGAATTAGCCAACTTGAAATGCTTCTAGTTGATGACAGTTTACTTCAAATTAGCAACATATATAAATCAAATATAAAATTAATTTATATATTTATTTTTTAATTAGTTTATACATTTTTAATTGATAATTTAAAATTTTTAATTATTTATTGCCAATTTAAATTTTTAAATAATTCTTCATTTGTTGTCTAGGGTATTATAAACAAAATTTATTTATTGCCTATGAATTATTAGTGTTTTATTAGTCACACACACACCTTCAATTAATTTTTTTTTTAACTTTTGGTTGAAGACTGAAAAAAAACAAATGGGTTGATATATATGTAGGTATGAATATGATCTATTATCAAGTATTTTATTGTTATCTTGTATAATCATATTTATATGTTTTGAATTTCAAAATTTTATCTTCAGAACTGAGCCCTTCGCGCATTTAAAGAAAATCATAATATGTATTTATTTTCAATGTAGTTTTGTTTCAATTATAATAATTGTAAAATAAAATTTTCTATACATTTGGATATGAAGAGAAAATCTACCTTAAAGTTACCTACAGAAGACGTATATATTACTTTGTATTACCAGAGAGTGCTCAATATTAAAATTTTCTTGAGGTGCATTTTTTTTTTGTTACACTCTTGACAGTAACTTAGGTTGAATCACCTTTTCGTGCTTAATTAAGTACGGTACTGCAATTGTACACTATAATATCTAGAATATTTCGAGTATTTATTTAACAAATTACTGGCTTATCTACTCATTAAATGTGGAAAACTACTGCTATTGTCAGAAGCTAAGCCTTCTTAAATAACGTATGCAGTTCTATTTTATTTAAGTCATTAATCGAACTTGGGACTTTTCGGTTGAAAGGCAGGCGTTCTACCTACTGCGACACCCAACGTGTTAAGTGTCATTCAAAGTGTCTTTATTGTATGTAGCGAACCGACAAAATTTCAGACACCTTTTATCAAATTAATCAAAAAATTCGAATTGTCTTCCTCTGTAGCTAGAATACACAATTGAAAACCTGGTGTCCAAAGAATCAACAACTTTTGATACTTGGTGGCACATCTCAGTCTGTAGGTAACTTAAGTCAACTAATTAATCTGTTCGAAACCTACAGTAATTACTTTTAATTAAATTTTTGTATATTTTGGTCTGTGAACCAATACCAATGCAACAGTGATATTCAATAGAATTGCCCTAATAAAACGATGCGCATTTTCGCTTTTGATTTTGTACTGAAAAATATGCTGAAAATCTCGTATGAGTTCATTTGAATTTATACATAGCCTCGGGAAAATTTTTTAGCACAATTCTCTTCCATTATAATACAAATGCTATACTATATTTCTGTGTCAGTCGTACGAAGAAGTAGTGGATTTCTTCTTTTTGAAAATGTCGGTTCACAAATAATATTTGGTTTTGAATCGTCTTTTCGAAACAAACTTTTCAAAACAACTGATGAATGATGATATTCCACAGAAAAAAGGCTCATATTACTGGGAAATACGCTATCAATTTTCAGCACCAACTAAAGCACTGCAAAAGACTAGTAAATTGTTAAATAAATACTGGAAATATTGTAGATTTGTAATGTAAAATTGCAGTACCGTACTTAATTAAGCACGAAAAGGTGATTCTACCCAAGTTACTGTTAAGAGTGTTAAAACAAAAAAATGTTTAAAGTGCAAGAGAACAAATTTAGCTTTGAGCTGCAAGCTAGAACGTGTGCATTATGTCACACTCATTTAACAATTCTAGGATATATTTCGTCACCCTAGGTACTTGAGTCACTTGAGTGTCGTATACGCATATTTGTCATTTTTGGCAAATTAAGTTTAAAGTTAAAATCCGTAATGTAGCGTTAATAATATCAATATTTTAACGGGGCTTTTTTTAAACGGTGTGTGTCTACCAACACTTTTCGTTACATTATGATGTGGCTTCCTAGTTTGCATAGGATGATAAATTTTTGAAGTTAAATATTTTTAAATTTGTCGTATATGCAAAAATAATTAACGATCGTTAATATATGATGCATATACGACAAAAATGATCATATACGACAGACAAGCATTAAAAATTTGTATGAGTACATTACTTATCATACGTCAAAAAAACAAAAAGAATTGAAATAAAAATCGAATATTATTTTTTTGTGAAGACCAATTTTAGTTTTTAGGCATTAATAATTTTATTATAAAAGCAACTTTGATTTTTCTTAATCACATAAACAAAAACAAAACATAATTATAGCATAACAAACATTTCATCCATAGAATAAAAAAAAAGTAAAAAAAACTTAATCTTATAAATTATTCATTTCAATTTCAGTATTATAAATAGGTAAAAAATTAAATTTCAAAAACCCTTAAATTATTCTTATAATATTAATAAAAAAAATATTGCATTTATGTGCATTTTAGGCAGTAGACAGTTTTAAGCTTAAAATTTTTAATACTGTAGTTGATTTTAGATTTCTACATTTTTAATTCATGTTTTAGATATTTTTAATTTTTTGTTTCTTTTAGGTGTAATAATCATAATTTTTCTGGAGTTCAAAATAGCCTTATAATAGGTGATATCTTTTTCATCCATATATTTATACATTGATTCAATGTCTTTAATTTTTTCTTTTGAAATTTGTAATCCACTCATTTTTACGTTAGTAATTTTGGATAAAGTTTCCAGTCCAATCTTCTTTAAAACTCTACTGTTTTTAATATCAAAAGTCTGGAAAAGTGTATCATCAAAAGAAGTTTTATATTTTAACTTCAATAAATTTTCTCTCTCATACAATATACTTTTTACTTTATTGAATGGCAACCAGTTATAGTTTGTCGAGGCAATATTATAATTAAAGAAATTTGTGCTTTGCATTTGCATTATTACTAGACTGACTTTCTTATAATTCATTTTTAGCATTTGCTTTATTAAGGAAACAGGGCTATATATTGATATTCCTTTTAAATGATGTTCAATGGCGCTATGCACACTATCGACTTCTTGAATAAGTGAATGTCCTTTTTCGGAATACTTGTGTTCAATAGAGTTTATGTTCAAATTTTCTTCTAAAAATTTTAATATCATCATGGAATTCATTCTATTTTTATTTTGTGGCACACATGAATCGGACCAGAGAACAAATTTCTTGATAGTAGGATTATTTTCAAGTACTTTTCTAAAATCTTTTTTAAGGCACTGGCTATATCGTTCCCTGATCTTCCACTTTGTGCCTCAGTCCATATACTGCAGTATGTTTTCTTATCAAGGTTGCAATGACCAGTAAGGTTGTAAACTGAAAATTTACGTTTGTAGAAGAAATTAGAGACCTGTGCTATTGGTAAAGAAAACACGTTTTCTAGATCATAACAAATAATTGCGGTTGTTTCGTCATCACTTTTCCTATCAGCATCTCTTAGCTTTTTGCCTATTTCTTTATTAATTTTATGTTTTGCAATAATAACTTTTTCTTCATTTGTTAATTCAGTTTTTTTTTCGTATTCACAACACAAGTCGCACTGATCTTTTTTGGGAATTAAAAATGACAAATTAAACTCCTCATTGAATATTTTCCTGTATACATTTTCTTTCACAGGCGACTTAATGCATATTTCCTTGTACAACTCGTACATCTTACGTATATTTAATGTAGGGTCTAAATAATGTTTCCTAGTACTTTGACGGCAATAATGAGATTCTACTTTTGGAAAACTTTCAATATGCCTTCTGATTTCATTTAAACTAACATCTGAAGTAACTTTTTTCACATGCTTACCTTTCATTGGAGATTTTGCTGTACCGGTTTTATCCACTTTATGCTTGAAAAAATAATAGACTCTGCTCTCACTAATATCTAAAGTTTTCAAAAAAAAATCCTTGCAAACTCGGATCAAGTTATCATTTTCACTTAATTGGAAAAAATACTGAAATGAAAATCTTCGACATTGTTTTTGCTCTTGCTTCACTCTTTTGGCACATAATTTTTTAATGAATTTAGCATAATAATGATTTTTGGATTTATCATCTAATTTCCAAAAACTGTTATGAATTTCTTGACGGGCATTTACATCAAAGTTTTCACAACATTTAAAAGTACAACCTGGCCTGCAAGACACTCCCTGCTTAACAAATTTAGGATTGATAACCTTTCCATTATAGGAGACATATTCTTTTCCAGTCTCTCGTAATGTTTTTGCTACATTTCGTTTCCAAGTGTGCTTCTTCACTAGTCTCTTTCTTGAAAGCGGTGTAGAACTATTAGAAAGTTGTTGAGTAGGTGTACTTGGAGTTAAACAGAAATTAGACAGATACGAAGATAAAGTAATCTGACTGGCATTTAACTTATTTGTTTTTTTTTGTACCGGAGTCATTTCATCATCTGATGAAGAAACATGATCAATTGGTACAAAATTAGGATCATTGATGGAATTGTCTGGAGAGAAGTCATCTAGATCTTCAGTATTGCTATTGAAAGAAAAAATAATAATTCTTTATATACAAACGCTTAAACCAACTATAAAATTTAACATTACAATCCATGAAAATAAAAATATTACCCTTTCTCTAAATTTTCTTTTGCGTCAGTATTATCAATTAAGTAGCTCAGAGCAGCTAACTCTTGACTTATATGCGGAGCGGGTGATGATTTTCTAAACATGAAATGGTACTTTAGAAAACTTCATATTATAATGTTTATACATATTTACCGTTCTTCATTTATATCCATATTTAATTATTTTTTATGATCACGCACGCTTCTATAATTTGTAATTATGCGTAACACTATACGTGTACAATCACAACAACTGACTAATTTATTGTAATAGCTATTTACTAGTAAATGATTCTCTTCTTACTATGTGAAATATTCTCTTTATATATATGGTATACGATAAACAAGAACTCAAAAGAGATTTTGTGTATACAACTACATATTATCTTCATGTATGGTATACGATAAACAAGAACTCAAAAAAGATTTTGCGTATACGACTACAAATTATCTTTATGTATGGTATACGATAAACAAGAAATAAAATATAATTGGATATTGACTAACATGCGAATTTGTCGTTCATGGAGCAAAAACAAAAGTTGTGGCATATACGACAAATAAGGTTTCAACAAGTAGTTTCAATTTTGAATATACGACAAACTAGCAACTGATATCTTTGGAATGAAGATAGGTAGCGAAATTCTGACTAGACCATTCGAAAGATCGTATTTTGTTTAGTATGAATCAAGTCTTAAGTCAGAAAGTGCCAAAAAGCGTATACGACACTCAAGTACTAGGGCGACGATTTGTTTACTTTAAGCAAAGGAATATTTCGGTTCACCAACATTAGTGGAATTCATCAGTAAATTAGATATAGTAGAGTAGTTATAGACCACATAAACAACTCGTAGTTTAATTCTGATTAGTTTCACAACTCATAATAGATGCATATTATTTTTAATTCACTCAACAAATAAAAATTAATTTAAATTATATGAATTTGTTGATCTTTAAGTCAAATTCGAATTCATTGGTAATTCTTGATACGTATAGTATAATCAACCTTACAAAACACAATTTCTTAAAAAAAAATTTAAAAACTTAACGGTTATGAATTTTTATTAAGTCACTTTTTTTTATGAAGTCACTTTACATTTATGTATATTTTCTTAGAAAATGTTTATAATTTTTTATATTTCGTAGTTTCGTCATATCTCGTCTCGTCCCACAATTATTCATCTTAAAAGTTATTAAAAAATAAGAAAAAATAAAAATAATACATAATTATAATAATTTTCGGGTGGTATGAAATATAATCAAATGAAATAAGGATGATAAAAACAATAATAAAATACTCTTTTTCCAAAATAAAGCTTAACATTAAAATATTTTGTCATTACTACAATTCGTTTAAGTTAAACCTGTTGGAAATCAAGATATATTCCTTTTCCCATAATATTTACCGTAAAATATTTCGAAAGTATTGCACTTTTAATTTTTTTTGCATCTAAACTCGTTGTGAAAATATGGAATAAAACTGAAATATGTTTAGACTGATGTCCGGGGAGTCAAAAATTTCGAATTGTCTTCGTCTATAGCGGAAATATACAATTTCAGATAAAATTTTAAAATAATTTGATACTTGGTAGAGACAGCTTTGTAGGTAATTTAAATAAACTAAACAATCCAATACAACACCGATATTCAAGACAATTCTATGTAGAAGTACATTATCAGTTTAAACATAAGATATAAATATGCATATTTGTTTGCTTAATTAAATCGCCTAATATTATTTTATTACCTTGTCGTCACCTTAAAATTTGTAATAATTTGTAATAATACAAGCTAATGTAGTTGCTGAAAATTAAATAAATTATTTGTGCCTTCCACTTATTGTAGGGATATTGTTGAGGATACTATTCAAGTGTTTAAATAATTATAATTATATATAATTAAATATAATATACATAGATATTAAAAATTTAATTCATGTTTTTTTTAATTTTTAGTTATTTTGATTTTAGTTTTGCAAAAAAATTCGGGCTTATTTCATTTTTAATTTAAAAAAGATGTGGCGTTATTTAATTTTTTTTTTACGGAATTATTTCATTGCGTGTGAGAAGTTATTTCCATTTTTATTTTGTGGATTTATTTTATTTTTGGTTGTGGAGTTATTTCAATTCTGCTGAGTTATTTTGTAGCGCCTTAAACTCTATTTTGTTTTTCGAAGTTATTTCATATTTGATTTCATACATATTATGGTTTTATTTCATACAGCCGATTTGTGTGAATTACAATCACAATAGTATTGCGTAATCGTTAATAAAAAATTATGCGTAATGAAAATAGATATGTATACTATAAAATATATATGTATGTAGATTGTAGATCATAAATTTAAGTATACATGTCATGAATAAATTATATAGAATACAATTTCAATTGCTTTTATTTAATATATACACAAGTACTTACATTCAAATGTTAATAATTTTTTGTAAAAGCTAATGAATGATGAACGAAAATAATTATTTGGGTATCTGTTGTTTGAATCAATTAAGAAACAGTCTAAGTTTTTTTTTAGTGTTTTTCATCGCTTTTCGTTTGTATTGAAATAACTTTATTATAATCTGTAGTACGCCACCCACATGCACAGACTCTAGAAGATTTTCTGATATGTTATTAATTAATAATTATATTCTAATTTGTTAAAAAACACATTATGTGTTTTAATAGAATATACTTTAGATACTCTCTAAATGAAGCATTTTTAAATACATAACAAAATTAAAACTCTAGATATATCACATTTAAATTTAATTAATATTTTGAGTGATTTTTGTTGTTACACCATCATCAGAAGACTGTATTCACTGTTTTAAATCTCCTGATGATGGTGTAGCAACTGAAGTTGATCAAAGAAATTAATTAAATTTAAGTGAAAATACCTAAGCTTGTTAATTTAATTTAATTAGTCATTGAGTAAGTTCTAAATATAAATTGAAGATTGTTGAGTATGTATTTGGTTTTGCTTTTTCTTTATATAATTCTTGCCAGATGTTAAGAAAACTAGGAACTTAATATTTAGCTTATGAACAACAAAAAACTTGTAAATAGATTTAATTAGAAAAGTTATTTGATTTTGTTAAGTTTGGATAGTATGCCAATCGAAACGAATTTTCTTGTCCTTTAATATGCATTGCAAAATTAATAACTAAATATCTAATATCAAAATTATCTTAAATTTACTACATTAAAATAAAAATTAAAAATAATAATACTAATACAAAAATTTTGTTAATTTTTAGGAGGCATCTGCCGATGATGATGTTGAATTTGATGAAGAAGATGAATTACAACATCAACAAGAACAACAAGACCAAAATCATGTCGAAGGTGATCTAATGTAATTGTTTTAGAACATTTACTTAATTAGTAGTTTGATGAACTAAAAAATAAAAGAAATGACTTCATACATTTTCATTTATTATTTTTACCATGTATTAAGGTTATAAAAGATGACACATAACTTGTTTTGTATTCACAATATATTGACGTTAAATTAAAAAAAAAAATGTTTTTTTTTGTTTTTGTAATTATAACGAAAAATCTTCAAATAAAAACGTTGTAATTTAAAATTTAAATTTTGTTTGATTTTTATTAAACGAGATCATTTTTTGATTTCGATCTGTTTTTTGTTTTTTTTTTGTATTAACAATAATGGAAATAATACAGAAGCAAATAAAGTAAAAAAAAAAAATTTTAAATAAATAAATATTAGGGAATTATATTTTTAAATTTGACCTGTACTACAGCGATTGAAGAAAATTGGATTTGATTACTCAATAAATATCCCCTACAGCTCCGAAGATATTTGAGCTGGAGCAATGGGTTCTCAGAATTCTTTTTATAATTGATGTACCTAATTAAGGATTTTTGGGTGGGTATCAGATTTGTCATTTTAAAGTAACACTGCTTGAATTTAAAAATTTTGATATATAAATTGAAATTTTTGTGAAAAACGTTAATTATCTTGGAAAAGTTCGTTAACACTTTTCTTTTTTTATTAGTTTAATGAATTAAACCATATTGTAAAATTCCGCTATACGCAACTTTAATGTCCAGACTTTTCGTTTTCTCTCCTAAAATACTACACTGAATGAAATTGATAGTATAGTCTGTATACAAAATGAAATTTTTTTCAACCATGTACATACTTTCCAATTTACAATTTTTTACGAGATAAAAAATGGCTATCTTGTCTCGTCAAGGGTCTAACAGAAATTATTCACGCGACGATTTTGACTTTGATTTTTGATTTTGTTGTCGCATCATGTTGCTATCGCGTCGGTGGTGTCTAACAGAATCCAAAACTATCTCGTCAGAGATACTTTGACGCGATCTTGCGAGATGGGTCTAACAGAATATAGGTGATAATAAATAACTTAATAATTATAGTTCAATAATTAGGACCTGTGCTACCTTGTCTGACCATATAGTTTAACTAAATTTTATAAATCAGTTTCGGATAAGTAAATTTCTTCGATTGTGTGTCTATTTTCAATTGCACAAATTTTTTTAATATCAACATCAACCATTTGGGCTCCATCATGACGATATTATTTAAATATACAGATAATTAATAATTTTCTATCATTTATAGATTTTTCCAAATTTAAATAATTTTTCAAGTTTTCTCATAAATTTTAATATTTTTAAAGAACTTTGTCCTGGACTTCAGTTGTAGAGACGCCTAAAAGACGATTAAAAAAAAATACTTCATCAATGTTTTATTAATGCATATAAGTTATTAAATAAGTAAAATGTTAATGTAATAATACCACAGATAAAAGCCTTTTCTTGCAACAGGATACTAGAATACTAGATTGGTATGTGCATTTATATGGGCAATATATAAACCATATTAAAATTATTTATTCCTTTTTCATTTTTTCTAAAAAAAAAAAACATTAAAAAAAACAGCAATTACAAGAAAAAGAAATTTTTTTTTAGAACTTTTCCACAATGAAAATGCAATGAATGAATTATGCAAAACATAAAGTATAAAAACAACTGAATGAGATAAATTTACATTTAAATTGATATTAATGAATTAAAGGCCATCCCATAGTAAAGTAATTTTATTTTTTTGTAGTAGATCTCTGTGTATAGTTATTGCATTATAAAAGCGGTTAAATAAAATTTGAATTCTATTTTTAAAAAAATAGTTTTCTATGAATTTGCAATAAGATTTGTAATTTAAAAAAAAAACTATGTATATTTTTATATATATTTTTTTTATTTAAAGAAACTAAAGAATTAATTTACAAATTTAAATGGAGTCAGACATAATTTTTTTTTTATTTGGGAAAAGTAATTTTTAATCCATAAGTAATTTTTTATTATGTACGTAAAATAAATTGTTTTTTTTTTTTTTTTTGTATTTCAATTTGTTTAAAATTATTTTAATTTTTAAATTCTTTTTGTCTGTGCCCCATTTACAGTTATGTATTAAGTTTTCAATGTTATGCACAATTTTTCACAATTCTACATATATATGTATATTTAATATTTCTTTTCTTTGATTTAGAAATTTAAACTAGAAATTTAATTAGTTTTACAGGGCTCAAAACAAAATATTTGTAGGCTCTCAAAAATTATCTCATAGGCCCAAATGAAATTAAGACACATGTTAAAAAAATCTAGTCAGCAATAAGTATGTTATATTATAGCAATTGCTTACATCAACCTGTAATTTTAGAAACTCCCAAATGGCGAATAATAGTGTACTATATAGGTACATAAAAAATTATATTTAATAATGTAAGTACAACAGCTTTGATTGATTTCATTTTATTGCGTTCAATAGATACAAAACCATATAACCAAAAATTTTAATCATCTAAAAAATAATTTAAAAAACCGAATAATTTTTTCTTTTTTGTAAACAAAATACTATTTTAATGTAAATCTTACAATCTACTTGATTATAAAAATATTGTACTGAGGTTCTAAGATTAAATGACTTCTCAAAATAAAAAGAAAAACATAAATTCTTATATTAGGAAAACAATATTATCAGCTACCATGATTTGATTATCATCTGTCATTCTATTAAGAGCAGCTTCTATTTCACCTTTACTAAATGTTTCATCCACATTTTCATTAATATGCTGGGTAATTTTTTCTAATGGTAAGCTTTCACCTCTTGATTCTCTGAATAGTTTTTGTACCATACTTTTAAAAACTTTTAAACGTTCATCAGTTATTACAGCTGGTTCACTAGATGATTCAATAGTTTCTTCCGTACTTGCTGCTGATATTGTTGTTCCAATTGATCTTCTTGTGTCTCGTTTTGTTAAATCACCTTCATCCGGAGGTGGTTGAATCATTTCTTCGTCATCAGATTCCAATTCTACTCGGGTTTTTTTATGTTTACGTTTACCTGGAGTCACCACTGTGTTATTAGTTTCACTATTTTCTTCTTGTGTACCATTTTGTTCGGGAACAACTTCTTCTTCATCTGAACCACCATCATCACGACGACGTTTTTTACGTTCTTTCTCTAAAACTTTCTTAAAATATGCAAACTGTACCAATTCAATTGCAGCTTGGGCATCATCAGCTGTAACGGTTTTACCCAGACGAGCTCTAGCATGTGCAGTAGCCAAACGGATCAATGTTTCTAAACAACGTGCAGTTACTGGTTGTGTTCTAGCTACATCAGAATCCATTTGATCTTGAGATCTTAAACGAGAATATTCATTCGAAATAGCTTCAGATGCCTGTTCAGAAAGCTTTGGTTTTAAACATTTTGCAATGTGAATATATTTTCGCATAAAATCTACCGAAAGAATTCTATCATGTTTAGAACGAGATTTTCCATGAAGAAGTGGATCATATTTTTCGTAAATTAAAGTTTCTTTGTTAGTTTCACTGCTTCCAAAAGCTAAATTGTCAGCATAACTACTACCCATGGCAAGAATTGCACCATCTGCTTCATTTGGATTTCTAATTAAATAATATAATTTAAGTAAATAAATTTATTATAAATAAAATTAATTTCTCACCTGTAACGATGCATTCTGACTACGTGATCCGAAATCATTTGATCAATATCAGGATCAATAACATCGAGCATCACAAACAATAAATCAAAACGTGACAGCAAAGAATCTTGAAGACCAATATTTTCCATAGGTGTTTTGTATTGATCATACTGAAAGTTATAAAATTTGTGTAAGTGCAATTTTATTTATAAATAGCTAATTTTAATTACTCTTCCATATACTGGATTTGCAGCAGCTAAAACAGAACATCTTGCATTTAATGAAGCGTGAATACCAGCTTTTGATATTGTAACTCTTCCTTGTTCCATCACTTCATGAATAGCAGTTCTGTCAATGTCACTCATTTTATCAAATTCATCAATACATACAACACCACGATCAGCTAACACCATAGCACCAGCCTCCAAACGACGTTCCCCTGTTTCTTGATCAGTGGTAACAGCAGCTGTTAAACCAACACCACTAGATCCACGACCAGTAGTTGCAATTGCTCTTGGAGCTGTATTTAAAACATATCGAAGTA
This sequence comes from Argyra leucocephala, assembly GCA_963942445.1. Lineage (NCBI taxonomy): Eukaryota > Metazoa > Arthropoda > Insecta > Diptera > Dolichopodidae > Argyra > Argyra leucocephala. Next base: position 83,034,801 of record OZ012677.1, read on the forward strand.
ATTGTGATTTGGCGACACTAGGATCACCAATTAAAAGAACGTTAATATCTCCCCTTAAACGTGTTCCATTAATTAAATTTTTTTCAACACCGCCCAAAAGTAAACAAAGAATAGCTTTCTTGACATAATCATGACCATAAATAGATGGTGCCAAACTTTTTGAAAGTAATTCAAAAATATCATTATTTCTTGCAAGTTTTTTGCAAAAATTAACATCTTCCCGAGATATATTTAGATTACTGTCTTTGTTTAGTTGAGATATATTATTAGCAATTAAAACTGTTCTAAAAGTTCCCGATGTATAACCAGCATGTTTTCCGGGTAAACATCTATAATTTCCAACAACTTGTATACGATCTCCTGGTTTGCATTTATCAACTAAATCATCATCACAAACTATATCAACTGACCGGGGTAATTGACCTGCAGGAGCTTTTTCTGGCATTTCTTGAATTGTAATTGTTTGATGATCCTTATATGTTGACAAGCCAAATTCTGTTTCTAACAAATTTCCTTCATCATCTTTGGTTGGATAAACTGAACTACTTGGTACAGCTTCAAATGATGTCAAATCAGTATATTTTCTTTCCATTGTTTTTTTTGTAATTGGACAATAATGAACGCTTCGAACAACTTTCGGACGAATTAAGGATACTTTTGTAACAATTCCTTCTACACATACAAGATTACCTAAATATCTATAAATGAATAATTAAAAATTTGTTTTTTAAAATAATTGAAAAAATATTAAAGTAAATTACATCGATGTGAGTGATCTAGGTGTAACATGGCGATTACCAAAACAACCTTCAAAACCAATGAAAAAATCATCATATTGTTTTGTATACGATGGTTGTATAGATGAGACATATTCCCTCAAGGCTCTGCTAAAAGCTAATTGTTCTTCAAATGCAGTTCTTAATAACGCAGCTGCTCTTGTAGGATTTTTTCGTTTTATATCATTAACATTTACAATTAAGCGTTTACTATTTTGCGCTATCATTTCCTTAACATGATTACTATAAATAGCTTGATCTTCCTGAATTTTGTAAATATAGTTTAATTAAATTTTTATTTCTAAATTTTAATTGTATGTATGAATCTTACTTCATCGTCCAAAAAATCTAAATATTCACGTTGAACCTCTCTTAAATGTTGTTCATCTTCAGCCATTCTTTCAAAAAATAAGCTTCACTTTTTATTTAATAAATAACACTTTAAAAACAAAAAAGCTAAAAGCAATTTTGTAAATTACAAAAAGTAAAAAATATTTAACAGATATTTATTTATCAATTAAATTATTTTATCCAATTTGCCGATGCTTTACACACAACATCAGTCGAATAAAATTAAAAATAAGTTTTGGCGGGAATCAAAATAAAATTGTTGACATTTGTTGAAATTGTTGTTGGGTGCGTTTAGAAACCGCTTTCGAATAAGAAACGTTCTAAATATGAATAATTAAAAATTAATTATAAAATATTGGAAATGTAAATTATTTATTAAAAATATATTTGCATTAATGAATTTAACTTTTAGTAAGGATAACAATTGCGGCCAGCGGGGCTCGAAATGGACCCAAAATTGTACGTCTAGAATGTGGTTCGTCAAGAATTATCACAGTGGCAATGTTAATGCCATGGATTGATCTTTCGAATACTTTAATTAAAATTTAATTTTTCGTGTTATTTTTTAAAATTTCAATTCTATCGAGATATTTATACACAGTTGATGCTTCACTAAATTAAATAAAACACATTTTTTTTTTTATTAATATATATTTTAGGTTGATCATTTTTAAATTTTTTTATTTTTAAATCTAAAATAACTTATCGATTAAAATTGTTCTTAATAATTTTGGTTGACAATACAACAAAAATGATTTTTAAATATTATATCGAAATGTGTGGAAAGAAATTACAGTATTAATTAATCACGAATTTTACAAAAAATGATATTTTGAAGTAACTAATATACTTCATATCAAAATTAATACAGTATAATGATGAAAAATTATTCCATTTCCGCACACTCTAATTTAAATGAGTGTGACCAGATTTTCCCTAGGATTTTTTCCAAGAGTAATACATTTCCATTGGTTTGTTTACCTATATATATAAAAAAAAAACAAAAACCATAAATCAAAATAGAAGTAGAGATTAATGAAATTTATTAAAAATTTAGTGCCAACCTTCCAAAACTTTTCATTCACTTGCTGCAATGTTTGATTTCCACTTAATATAACCAATTGATTTGGTTGAGGTGCGACATATATGCAAAAGTTAAGAAGCCTATAAGCTTCTGGTAATTCACTATCTAAATCCAACGATAATCTCATTGCTAAGTATTTACTCAAATGATCCACTAAAAATTAAATATTAATATATACAAAATACATTTTGAATTTTAAAATTTGTTTCTTCATTTTACCTGTTGCGTTTGCTGTAGTTTTTATATAACGTACAGAATTCTCTTTAAGTGCTTCCATTAGTTGGTTTTCACCAGCCATTTCTGTTGGATGTGGTTTAAACACCAATTCTATATCATCGTTTATTCCTAATTCGGAATTTGCTTCATTTTCTGTATCAATTGAGTCACCTTCTGTACGACTACAATCCATTTGACTGTCACTTTCTGATTCTTCAGATCGTTCAGATGTAAAAACTGACATACCACGTTTTGGTTTACTGCTACTACTATTTGATGGTACAGGTGATGGTGTACTTCTTACTGAAGGCGGATTTGATGGATGACGACAATCAGACGCTCCGCCATCTCCATTGTTTTGTGCTGATGTTGAACTTGCATTGCTATGATGAGAATTATGACTGTCCGTATCATTGCCACCACCACCCCCTCCTTTTCGGCTATATCTTTGTGGACGATTTTGAGATTGTAATTTTATACCTTCATTTATTGAATTGACAAGAGCTTGTTGAGATTGTGTTTGATTGAATTTAGCCAATACCCTTTCCTAAAAAAATTTAAAGTTTCTTTAAATGAATTGCACTTAATGGATAAAAAAATTAGTTCAATTATTTACCTGAATTGCTTCATATTCTTCTCGACTTGGATATATTTTAGATATCAAAAGATCAAAATTTGGATCTGGTCTCAGTGAACGTTTCGATACAAGTTTTTTTCTACAAGTTGGACATTCTTTATTGCCAGATCTTAATGCTGTTATAATACAATCTGAACAGAATCTGTGTAAGCATTCTTTTGTTGTCATTGTTTTCTTTAACATATCCAAACATATTGGACACATTAACTCACTGTGTAAACTACGAGGTGAAACAGCTATTTCAGTACTATCTGTTATGATCTCCTGCGGCTTCCGCTGAATTTCATACAATGACAGTTCCCACGTTTTATTCTGCTGAGTATCAATTGAAGTCATTTTTTTCGAAAGACTAAAATTAATGTTTTTTTTTTAATATTTAATGCTTATTCTGCGAAAATATATTAGCGTTTCTATGATTAGCATTGAAAGAAACTGATTTAAAAAATTTGTTTGTTAATTTTTTGTTGTACATACAAATTGACTTAATTAAAACATAAATATTTATTAACGAAAACAGGTTCATGTAAAAGTTAAAATAAATTTTTAGAATAGTGTAAATTAAAAAAAAAAATGTAAAAAAAAGAGCTTGCAGGCAACTTAATAAAAATGGCGATTAAGTGAAAAGCGTGTGGTCGTTTGAACTTTGTCGTGTCTGGCTAAATTAACTATTTTCATTTCTATTGTTTATAAAAAAAAACATTTAAACTTTTTTGATAATAAAGTTAACTTACTAAATTACTCACAATTTTTATATTTATAGATATTTTTAATGTAATAATTAAAATTCTAAATTTGTTAGATTTGCACTTGTTATGGCTGTTTTGTTTTCTTTCGGCTTTATGTCAAGTCAATACAAGTCAATTCAAAATCATTGCTGTCAATATTCTTTCTCTAATCTATGGTGAAAAACTATATTTACTTTTTCACCATTTACCATGACATCAACAGTATTGCCAGAAAGATATAAATTTTTATTGTTCAATAAACAAAAAGTGAAATTAGTGTGATTTTAAAATATAAAATATGTATATTTTTGTCTGTGGTTTCATCGAACAAAATCGCGAAATGTACATTTTTGATAATTAAATTTCTTGAGGTTGAAAAAATACGATGAAATATAGCGTAAGCACGAGCACGGTTTCGTTTTCTATATCTATATTTAACGTTTCACTCACATTTACGCTCCTAATAGGCCTCTTTTTCTTTGGAAACTCAACCATATATATGAGTTTGTAAAATCTATATTCAAATTTTTATTTTAAATGAAGTCTATAATTTTAAACATATTTGTATTCTTGTGAATGTCAGGTAAAACAAAGAATTTACAGTACAAATACAATCTATATTTGTAATAGACAAGCATTTGAGGGCTTGCGCAGTATACACCTTTTCATTTATCTCGCTTCTCCTTAATGAACTTTTGATATATAAATAAGTTGTATATAAAACAATAATGAGTACACAGTTGAAAATATCATATGGTTTTATTATTCACCAAATTCATTATGCGTATGTGAGTTGTTATTAAAATAAAAAACAAAAACAAACAAATCAGTTATTATTATTACTTGCAGTGAACATAATGTACATTGCAAATGTGACAAATAAAAACAAAAAAAAAAATTCGTCTGAAATAAAAAATGTAAAAACAACCAAAACCAAAAAAAATCAGTTGAATTCTTCACGTGACCGGCAATTTTATCTTTACATAGTAGAAGTATCTATAATATTAACATATTTAGTAATTTAATCCACTAAAAGCCCTTACTATAGAGAATATATTGGAAACGAAACAGTGTATGAGATATATATGTCCTAAATAAAACGTTCTAACCTCAAAACTTTTTATTAAACATGAGTGTTTGTTGCATTATCGTGAGAAGTCTGTGTCAGTACGTAAATTACTGTTATTTTCAAAACTTTTAATTTAACTTCAACTTGAATTATGATTACTCTACAGCTCCTAGTTAATATTATATTTCTGTGGTATAAAATAATTGAGTAGAGTCATACCTTGTTGTAATATAATTCTTTAATAGTAGAACAAATTTAAATTTCATAACGTATAGCTTCGTTGAGATTCGTTTATTTTTTAATTAAGAAAAAAAACTTTTAACTTTTTAAAGTATGCAATATTTTAACCTTCAAAACTTATAACTTTATCCATAATAAATTTTTCAAAGTCGGCAAGTCAGTTTATAAGAATTGTCAAATTGTGTGTTGACAATTTTTTGTTGTCAAAAATTGTTTACTTCCTATCCTAAATTAATAAGAATTTAAAAAATATCACGGAAGCAACAGAGAAATCATGAATCCAATTCAGGTATAAATAATAACATTATTAGGTTAAGGTAAGTGTATAATAACTATTTTTCAAAATTTAAAATAAATTGATTCAATTATTTTTTCATTTTTTAAAAGTGTTCCTCAAGTGTTCCTCCCATTATTCTAAAAAACATTAATTAAGCAACTTTAAGGATGGCGGAGTGTTCAGTAAGTTCAATTATGTATATTGTATAAAAAATACTTTAAATTAAATGTAAGGAATGAAAATATGATAATTAGATTTGAAGATGCTTCACAATTTTCGAAATAACAAAATGAAAGATTGTGAACAATGAGTCAACATTTAAAAATACAAAATTTATGTACCTACGTGATGAGTTATTAATGATAGGTGAAGAAAAATTGGAAAAGAAATTGATAAACATTATTTAATAAGTCCATATAGCGTATATCTATTGTGCAAATATTTACGACAAACAAAACTATTTTTAAAATGGATTTTGAATCCAAAGTAAAGCAATACTGTTCTAAGCTAAGCACATGTAAATTTAATTTAATTAGAGATTATTCATAAAGAAAAACAAATAGTTTTCTATTTCTAATTATCTCTGAAACCTATATTCAAAATTACAAAATTCAATTTCAAGTCTAATTGAAATTGTTACAAATTTGCAAATGTAAAATAATGTAACTATTGCATCCCAAGTCTAATAAAAGTATCAACTACAAAAATTAGAATTGGATAAGTTTGGATTTATATATTATTAATTATTACATATTTTGTCAATATATAACAATTTTATTTAAATTTACATTTTTTTTTAGAGTGGCGCGAAAAAACTATTGAAGTGCTTTTGCAATTGTTCAGAACTTACCTTGGAAGAAGTCAAAAAGATATATAGATTAAGTGCACAAGAAACTTTAATCAATCGTAGATATTTTTAAAAATATTATTTATTTTACTCTAATAGATATTTTATTTATAGGTCAAGCAAGTACACTTTTTCGCAAATTTCTTGACAAAGAACAATCGGGAGACGAATCAGAAGCTAAACAATTACTTGATATTTACGAAAAATGTGAAGAATATGTAAATAGCATTCATGAAAAAATTTTAACCGAAGACGAAGTTGAAATATTGTCAGATCTAGGTTGGTTTATAACGATCAAATTAAAATACAGATTAATGATGTTAATAAATTAAAAATTAAATATTGTATATTATTTAGGTTTGGAATATAATCAGGAAAAATATTTAAAGCGAGAAGTTCGAACTGGTGATGCATACAATATTGAAATGTGTCTTCGTCGGATTCAAGGCACAAGTAGAAATAAAATAGAAGATAGTGATGAATATACACTTTTCAAAGAAGCTATACTTAAAAAAATTAATAGTGCAAAAGCATAATAAATAATTCCTTGTACCTTGTTATTATTTAGAATGTAAGTTTTTAAATTATCATCACACTTAGGATATAAGATGCGTTGCATACAAATGTTCCATACTCTATGCTTTCACTTTTTTTGTTTTTTTTTTTTTATATATATAAATATTGAAATGAACTCAAACATTTTTTATTTCCTATTTTTAAATTTGAAGAACATTTTTAATTTATTTTATGTGAAAAAAAATATGTATAAATGTAATTTAAAGAGTGCCTCATTGTACTTATTACATTGTTGAATAAAAAGATCATGAAAAATTTATGTGTTTTTTCATTCGTTTTTTTATTTAAATAAATTTGAAAATAATTTTATAAATAATTATATTTTCATGCCGTTCAATTTTTGTGCCTTTTGTTTTTAGATTTTTCAAAATGTTTTAAAACTTATTTTTAGTACAAGCGAACGATTCTAGTAGTTAGTTCACTCAGGACGGATAATGAAAATAATCCACAATTTACCCTATATTTTGTTTAGAATTTTACTGCTGTCAAATAAATGTTAATTTATTTTGAATTGACAATTGACATTTTGTATTTTGTTTGTTTTGCAATTGTGTTGTATTGTAATTTGAATTGCAAGTGAATTTAAAATGTGCTAATATACCTCCCTAATATAGTTTTTGAAAATAAATTCTATTTTTAAATAAATAAAAAAAATCTGTATTAACAGATTTAATTTTAAACAATTTGCAATAATAAAGTTATTATGGCTAGACCTAAGCGTCAAACTGCCGGTAACAGAATCGCAAAGCTGTTGGATGATGAAGAAGAAGATGATTTTTATAAGACATCATATGGAGGTTTTCAAGAAGCAGAAGATGATAAAGATTACATGTACATAATATCAAATATTAATTTTGTAATTTTCATTAATTATTCAAAATATTTTAGACAAAAAGACGAAGAAGAAGATATAGTGGATTCAGATTTTAGTATAGATGAGAATGATGAACTGATTTCTGATAATGAGGAGGAAGGTACAAAAAGTAGAAAAAGAAAAGGTATTTTAACGAAAGCCTATAAAGAACCACTCCCTAAAAAGAAACCAACATCAAAAGCTAATGTTTCTAAAGTAGCAGTTGGAAAAGTTACAAAAAAAAGAATAAAGTTACGACCAAAATTTACAATATTAGATTCAGGACGGAAATCAATTAGAGCATCAACTGCTCTTAAATCAGAAGAAACTCGTCATCGTATCAAAGAACAAATTGAAGCGAAAAAGAAGAAAAAGAAAACAAGAATGGAGGGGTATGTAATGCCTACTCAAGAAGAATTACTAGAAGAGGCTTTAATTACAGAAGAAGAAAATTTAAAGTCTTTAGGTTTGTTGAAATCAAATTTAAATAATCTAAAAATGTTATGATATATTTCTTTTATTTTAGAAAAATTCTTAAAACTAGAATCTGAAAAAAAGAAAACTCGTCCAACTAAACGTATATTTACTGGTCCTATCATTAGATATTATTCAACAACTATGCCAATAATTCAAAAAAATGAAAAAAAACTAACAAATTCTTTAATAACCGAAGTAAAAACTGAACAAAACGAAGAAATAGAATTGAAAGCTCCACCAAAAGTAAATAAACCATCAATTAGTTCTCTAAATCCAAAAGATAAATGTGAAAGAACTTTTATTACTTTTGAAAATGATATCGATGAGAAATATTTTAATTCAGTTTTTAAGCCGAAGGTTAAAAAAGATAAAGGAAATTATCTTTGTGCCATTACAAAGTTAGTATATTGTTTTTTTTCTTAATTAAATTAATTTTAATATAATATATATTTTCAGATTACCAGCAAAATATTTTGATCCAATTACACAATTACCATATCATAGTGTTCAAGCATTCAAAATACTACGTGAAGCATATTATTTGAAATTAGAAGAACATGGTAATAATGAAAATCCAGAAGTAGCAAAATGGCTTGAATGGCGTAAATTAATAAAAGAAAATCGTATTAAATTTAATAAAATAAATAATGTAAACGATTCAACTAATAATATCAATAACTCAATTACTCAAGTATAATAAATATAATAGAAATCTAATTGTAAGTTCTTTTGTTTAAGGAAAATTATTATTATAATCTAAAATAAAAAACCAGTTTTAATTTTATGAAATGATTTTTAATATAATTTTTTCTTTTCATTTTTTAAACATTTAATATATAATTCATGCTATTCGTTAATATTTTCATACATCATAAATTTATCACATTATCCTTTAGGAATGCTTGATAAATGTATCATCATAATTAAACAAAAGTAAAAATATAATATAAAAATCTTTTAATTTATTTTGTGATTTTATTTTAATAATTGTTGAACATTAAATGTTCATTCTCTGAATTTCGTTTTCAACAACAATAGTAATTAATAATTATAACATTTAAATTATTTTTAAACTTTTCTCATAAAATTTAACAATACTAAATTTTCATATACATATGTATGTATTTGATTATAGAAAGATTATTCTAAATTAAGTACAACAATAAACCATTATTAATTATTTCAATGTTTTTAAATCGTTTCTTGTGCATTTATTTCATAAGAATGGATGGATGAATAATGAAGTCTTTAACGGTTGTTAATTTTTATAAATTTTAATTTTTAATTTCTTTAATATTTCATAAATTAGGAAAAATTTTACGGTCTTAATTAAAGTTCATTAGTAGAAAACGTAATAATGAGCAATTTTTTTCTAATAATGTGATTTAAATTTGACACAATTGGTTTTTTTATATTCTTAAATTTTGGCATTTTAAAAATTTTAAATACATATTTAAATTAGAGTGTCTTCATCTTGTGCCTCAAACAACATTAACAATGAATGCTGTGAAGGTGATCGGCCTAAAGTTAGACCACCTAATGAACCATCTGGTGATAAAAGTCCTGTTTGTAAACTATTATTATCACGATATCCTGATGTAGAAGATGTTTGTGAAACAGAATCCCATGATATTTCAGCTAAAGGATTTGGTCTTTCAATATGTGGAGGAGGATGATCAACTGAATGAGTTGTTACCTAAATGAAGAAAATAATTAAAGTGAAAGCTAAAACTCAAATAATTTTTCAAATTTACATCTATTTGTGCATGTCGACCTCTCTTCATTCTAAACGTTTTACGACTTGATGCTTTATTTGATCTTTGTAATCGGGGTCTTGAATGCTCCCCAGAACTATCTTCTGCTGGACTTTCTGGTGATAATGGTGTTGTGGAAGTTTCACCTGATGAATGTTTAAATTCAACTGAAGAAACAAATCTTAATTTTGGTGGCTGAATTTTATATCCATGACCTTGTTGCAAAGACTGTGAATGAGACAAGTGTGGCATAGAACCAGTTGCAACTGTATGACGACCAGTCATATGATGTGCATGAAAACTATCACTATTTGCACCGCCAACACTGCCAGTTCCTTGACTTCCACCTAAAGTCTGAGTACTATCCATGTGATATTGAGTGGTAGCTTCTACACTGTGAGTCTCACTAGACATATGCTCCTTTGCGTTACCCGAACCACTTGAGGATGATTCACGAGGTGGGTGCAATGTTTGTTGTGATAACGTATCACTTGGTGTATAAATGCCACCAGAACCGCTACGTGAATCTATCGGAGCCTGTGATATATGAGAATGCGGTTGTTGACCAGTAAATATTGATATAAGGGATGGGCGTTGCTGTTGGTGTTTTTGTGTGTCTGCTGGTGGTGGTAAAGTTGTTGTATCACGACGATTTGGTTCTGAGAAAATTTAAAAAAAAGCTAATTTATTGAAAATAACATTAATTTAAATTGCAAAATACCGTATCGTTTCTCTTCCAGTTCTTCACGAAGATCACGTAACTCACGAGCTAGTTCCAACAAAAGAGCACCCTTAGATTTTACTCCACCTGGTGGTGATGTTCCACTCAATCTTTCTCGTATAATAAATTGCATGCTTCTCTCATGATCCCCGATTGGTGGTTGTGCAATCTACATAAATTTATTTTTTGTAAAATTTTTATGTAACAGCAAAGACTAGTTAAAATTCTTACTTTATGTAATATGAAAGGCATTAACACTATGTAAAGTGGTGTTCTGTGTGTTACAACAAATTCTAAGAAACTCCATAAATCAGGAGCAGCTTCATTTCTTCTACCTAAATCTCTCATAACTCGAACAATTCTAGGCCATTCATGACTTAATCTTGTCTCAAAACATATACATACAATTTTTAAAGCTAAAATTTCAATTGATTTTAATATTTATTTTATAGAGTATGAAGAAACAAATTTACCAAGGAAAGCTGCTTGATATAAAGATCCAGCTATTCTAGCTGGTCTTTTAGCATCTCTACTTCCCGTAAAAGTTAATGATCCAGCTCTTAAATCGCCGGTTGCTCGATTTATTTGAATAACTTGTCCAGTTCTACCAGCAGGTGGACTCATTGCATTTAATACTGCTGTTACCAAATACGAAATATCATGTTGTTTTAATTCTCCAATGTCTAAAACACCTCGACCTGAGCAAACTTTTAAACAAAGTGGCATTAAAAGATGCATTAAAAACCCTTCAGCTTTTTCTTGTGTGGCAAATTCAGAACTTCCACCACATATTTGTTCTAAAGTAAAACAATCTACTGGGCTTACAACTTGTAGTGCTACCAATCGAACTACAGTTGAACAGAAGAAAGCTGGTGGACTTTGTGACATTAATGCAGCTCCTGCACTTGAAACACCTGGCTCTGTAGATCCAGGTTCATTAACTATTAAATTTTGTATTGTGTTCAAAAGACTTTTGACTTGGGCCCAATGCAATACGTATGGATGACGAACAATAGATTCATGAACACCTTTTAATAAACCTGCTGCCGCTTCCCAATCAGTATTGCGGCGAATTGATGGTTTTTTTGAAATTTTTAAGAAAACTTTATCTAACCGTCGCAAAATTGTTACCATGGCGTTACGCAAACCATCATTTGACCATTCTGCTCTTGGTAAAATACATTGCATGTAGCGTTGTAAACCTCTGCACGCCATTGATTCTGGATCATATGGTGAGACCTTTAATAATGAATGTGCGATATCAGCCAGTCTAATATGACATTTCAAATCCAACAATTCTATTGGTTTTCCATCACTTTGCTTCTTTGACATCTCTTGCAGACGAGTTGATGCTTTACTTAAAAAATCACCAACAACAGATAGTAAAACATCGCGGGGTCGTCTGTACTCAGTACGAACAATTTCTGAATCTTCAGCCGAATCCATCATATTTTTATTTCTTGTATCACTGACATACTTTGAATGGGATTCTTCTTCAAATTCTAATCCAGGTGAACATGGTGGACCACGGCTACAATTTCTTTGACTTGAACCTTTATGCTCTGGACTATTTCTAAATGGTCCATTATAGCTTTTTGCTAAACCTTCACAATTGTGAGTCATTGTACGTATTGCTACAGCTAATTGAAGTATAATTTCTCGTTCTGATTTTCCATGTAAATGTATATAATGAGGTGATTGAATTTGCTGTAAATAGCAAGGCAGAATAGCTTCTAGGATTATCTAAAAATATAAAGAATTAAATCTTAATCCAAAAAAAAAAAACAATATTCAAGCTATGAAAAATACCAGCATTTGATAACCTCGTGTGCTTTCAGCAGAATAAGAAACTACCATAACACACAATGTAATACAGTCCAAAACAGTGACATCACCGTCTTCATCGTGATAACAAAAATCGATAGCTTTCAATGGTTTAGGTTCTTTTACTAATTCAGCAATATTTAAAGGATCTGGTGATGGATCTTCTAAGCTCAATAATAAATTAAATAAACAGCTTGATTGAACCTAAAATTAAATGTTTTCATTGATTTTAAAATATTTAAAAAAAAATCTACCTTATGAGCTTCTCCATATGTACCTTCTTCATCTGTATCTAAAATAGCTGAAACTGACCCAAACATTTGCAATATAAATGGTTTACGATTTAATAAATAAAATTGTTTAACAGCATACTCAATTGTAGTAGTTATCAATTTATTGGTTTGATGAAGAGAGTAGACTTGTAAAAGTGTAGGCATTATCATAAAATATCTATAAAAATAGGTATAATTATATTAATTCATAACTTCTGATTAAAATTATTTACCCATTCGTTGAGAAAATATTCTTAAAATTAAAAGCAGCATTAATAAATGTTGCCATTACATATCTCATTATACAAGAGTCTTCAGAATGTAAAATTGCTGCACCCGATAAAACATTCAAAAATAATTGAATGTCAGCTGAATATGCAAAATTTCCAGCCATTGCTTCAAACATTCTTGCAATTAGTCGCACCCACATAAATTTATGTAACACATCTAAGCCAAGTAATTCTTTACCAAACTCACCACCCTTAAACAAATCTAAATCAGCTTCTAACGCTTTTCTAGGAAATGCTGGTAATTTCATTAATTCTTCATGCAAAAATACAACTCGTTGTACTACCATATCAACATTTTTTAAAATGGCCCATGTTAAATGAACTTTACCAATTTCAACAAATTTCCGAATCAATTCTTGTTTTTGTAAGGCTAAAAATGTCTCTTCCGATTTCATTTGTATCAGACGCACTTGCGGATATTGAGATCGTTTAAAGAAGTATAAATCTCTTATATGATAATTTGGATTTAAAACACGTTCTAAAAATAAAAAAAAAAATAATTAAATTATGGGTAGGGTTAAATTAAAATAAATGTTTCATTAGTATCAGTATATATTATAATAACATACGACTCTTATAATCGACCAGACAATAGTTGAGATAATTTTTTTCTTCAATGGGATAAAAATCTAAGGCTTCTTTTAATAATTGTCCAAATAAAGTATCTTCTTGTACAGGAAATTGTGATGGTATATGACCATCGTCCTCAAATGGCCCATGTACTATAATTTTTTTAGCAGCAGGAACATTTGCTGTTAATAGAATCGATGCATCACACTGTTCTTTACGCAAAATTTGTTTTAAATCTTTAAACATAATTCCATGAACACTATGAACAACCATCCAGAGAATCGATAAAGCTGATCCGACAAGTTCTTGAGCATGCTCATGCGAAGATCTTACATAAAACATTACATATCCTATAATATAATTATAAAGAGCAAATGCAGCCTGCTGTGGTAATCTCGGAACAAATCTTATTAAATGTCTTAATAGCTTAAACATTTGATCTTGTCGATCTCGTGTCAAACGTTCTAATACATAGCGTAGGAATAATGCTGAATCTTCAACCAAACAAATCCATATAACCTATTATACATAATGTTTATTAAATATTTTTCAAACCTTTAAAATTAAAATAATTTCAAAACTATTTACTTGATAGGCAATTTCACATACAGCATTACCATCAGAACCAACTGCAGCATCATCTAAGCAACCAACAATTTGCATAACAGAAGAACATAAAACTGATGGAAATAAAGAATGTGCTGCATGCAAATGAGGTGCTATACGTGCTCCTTCAGTATCTTCTTCACCTTCTGCATGATCTTCACCTGGCTGATGATCTAAACCTGGTTCATGTGATGCTTGTTGATTAACTGGTATCGTTGTTAATAGAAAACTTTGTCTTTCAGATTTTTGTTTATCTTCTTTTTGTTGAATTGCATGACGTATAGCTTCTGTTTGTTGTTTCTTTCGTGTTTTTGTTGCAGTTACCAAAGCCCTCTTTAATAATAATTTAATTAAAAGTTGTAAATGAAATGAAATTTTTTTACATCCAAGTTTTAAATTACGTACATGTCTTTCCTGATTCAATGTAACTTCCATATCTTTAACTTGTGTATGTGGACTCCACGGTGGATCAACTACTGGTAAACTTTCAATACCAATTTTTGGTGATGGTAATGTAAATTCTATACCAGGTGGTGGAACTTTAAATGAAATATGAGCTCCTTCTTCCATGCGAGGCCATACTTGGAACCGTGATTTCCATAAAACTTGATATCTTTAAATGAAAATACATTTTGTTTTATTATCTAAGACATATATTTTTTTTTGTAAATATTACCGAAGTATAGCTCCTATTCGAATGTTGGGATCTTTATTTTTTAAAGATCTTTGCATTATATCTGAAGCAAAATTTGGTGCTTTTACAGAACCAATTATAAAAAATGAAGCGGCTAATGCTGATGTCTCCTAAAGAAAAATTTAAATATTGCAAAATTTTTTTTTAAATTTTATTAAATTTTAGTGCATATACTTGACTAGATTCTAAAAGTAGTTCCCAAGCTGCTGGTAATGCTTCAATTACAATTTCTTCATTTAGAACAACAGCCCCTTTAACCAAAACAGATAATGGATAATGGAAGAGATCTCTAACACGATTTTTAACAAATTTTAACATTGGTGAAACTTCGGTTTTCTTTTGTTCAATTTCATTTTTTAGAGCTTGGGTTAATTTTCCAGCTATTTCTTGATCTTCAGCAATTCTATATATAAGCAGTTAAATTCGATTTTATTTTTAAATTTAACTGAAAAATATTTCTAACCTATCTTTTTTAGGAATACTATCCTTTCGTTTTGGTGATGTTTGTGCTGAACTTTGCTCTGAAACTTTCCGATTAAATTTTGGTCTTGATGTTGCTTTAGGTATACCTGAAGCCCCTATGTGATGATCATCAGCATGAATTGAGAATCCAAATTCTTCTCCATAAACCTAAAAACAAAAATTAAATTGTGTGTAACCTTCCGAAAGATCCAGTTAAATTTAAAAAGAAAGCAAAAATTTACTTTTCGAACAGCTTTAATAAGTCGACAGGAAGCTCTCATATGCCTTTTATAACAATATGGATGACAAAAACCTCTATGAGTACAATAAAAATTATATGAATTAATTAAATCAACAATTGCTTTCATCCAAGGCATATTTTTCGAAGTTTCATCAGCTTCATTAGAATCTGTTGGTGATTCTGGTGGTTGATCATCACTAATTTTTTGAAAAAAAAAAATAATTCTTTTAATTTAAAATAATTTATAGTTATATTAATAAATAAACCTTAATATTCCAGGCGATTCTTCACCACCACTAACAATACCTGCTTCTGAAGTATCGCTACGATCTGATAAAGAAGAAACTTTTCTTCTTGATTGTATAGAATCAGCTCGTTTAACTAATTAAAGAAAAAAAATTAATATATTTGTTTTAATTTATTTGATGTTATTTTTAATAATCATTTACAATCAGCTTCTAAATCTTTGCCATCTTTAGTACCACGGCGTAGTTTAAGTGATCTTCTTTTAAATGAACCACCAGTTGTTTGTCCAACAGCAGTACCACGTCTTAATAAGAATGGTCTTACTGGAACAATTGGTCTCCTTGGTATTGCTAAAAAAAAAATTGTAAATTTGAATAATCTGTTGTTCATGTAGCATTTGTAAATTTTTTTTTTTACCATCTTCTCCTTGCATTGTTACCGTTGTGTTACTGCTATTTTCCGATTCGTTGTCAGGTTCATGTAAAACAAATGAAATTTTTCGTTCTGTTTGTGCACCGGTTACAGGAATAAAACCTAAAAATAATAATAAAAAAATTACAAAACTTTGAAAATATGAATTAAATTACAAAAAACCATTTACTTCCATCACCTCCTCCAGCAATCGATTGTAAACTTTGTGCTGATGTTTGAGAATGTCCCATTGAACTTAATGCCATAGACCATCTTCGATTTGCTTCTCTATACACTTTTTCCCATGGTGCAACTGGTTTCTCCTTATGAAATTGTTTAGAAGCTTTCGGTAAAGTCTGGTAAGTTTCTCTTAAAAATGTTGTAATTTCAAATAAAAGTACACATGCAATTAATTTTAAGGCGTGCGGACAGTCGTTTCCTCTTGGGTTAACTGAAGCTAAAAATTTAAATATTCAAATTAAAATTTAAACAATTCTTTTTTTGTTTACCTTCATCTAAGAAATCCTCTTCTTCATCCTGCTGCAAAAGTTCTCTTTGTTTTTCAGGATCTGTTAAGGTACTGTTAATATTTTCAAAATGCAATCTTTCTTCAAAAAGTAATTCTTCTAATCGTGAACCAAGTAATTCAGCCCACTGTAATCATAAATATATAATAAAAAAAATATATTTTAGTAAGTATGTAGGTATGTAAGTAATTAATACATTTGAAAATTGAAAAGGAGGAAAGCCGTTAAAAATAAAAATTGTTTATTAGGCAATTTAATACTAGTATTCTTCTTTTTTTGTAAACTACTGTAACTTCATTTTTGATATATTTTGATTATTAAATTAACACACATACGATTATTTTTATACAAATTCATTCTAGTTAGACTAGAAAAATATATGTATGCTCAATCAGTGCTCATATAAGAAAAAATATGTCATTCTATTTTTCCCAAGAGAAGACAGGGAAAGATCAAACCTTGCGTTAATTAATTCAGTTTCAGTTTTAGTCTTAAAGTTCTAATATAATAGCAACCGTTGTCCGTTAGACCTATTAACCTATTGCAACATTCCACCATAGTCCTTCTAGTTTAAATTGTTCCTGATTCTGAAAATACTATTCAGTGAATTCGATACACTAGTGAACAAAACAAAATACAAGTTCTTCTTTAAGAAATTGAAATTGAAATTGGAATGTTGAAACAAATTGGATAAGAGTTTTTCTAATTGAAATTTTTCTAATGGTTCTTCGGGTTAAAAACTCATTGGAAACTGTAAATCGTTGAGTGCAAGCACTTTTAATACCATCATCAAATGAACATTTGTTCTTTTGAATTCAGGTACATAAAGGTACCTTAAATCCCAAAATATTAGCCATTATTAAGCACCTAAAGAATTTGAATTATTTAATATCAATATAAAATATTTTGACTACAGTAGCCGTGAATTGTTGTTTGTACATAACACAATTTTTTATATAATTAAATTAAAGTAAATTCGATTATGACTATAATGTACATATTATTATTTCAAAGCCGTTAATATATATTAACGGTCTTTGGTATTACATTTGTAGTATGTATGTACATAAATACATATTTAAAAGTATGAAATTCGAATGTAAATTTGTTTGAAATTTATTTTAATAACGATAATTCAATAAAAATAAAAATTTTCCATTTACTCTAATCATAAGTTTATAATAAATTCATCATTCAGTCCACAGATCATTCATTTATCTAACATTCATCTAAACTTAACTATTTAGTAGGAATATTTAACTCAATGACTTAAAACATAGTCATTCACACACGCACGTCATCATTTTTCATCAATCATCACTTTCCAGTTTTCAATAAGAATACTTATCATGTATTCTTTAACTCAATTCAATCAAATTTACATCCATACATACATATTTATACAGAATGTTTTAGATCGTAAAAATATAAAATTTACGATATACGAAATATTGAAATCAAACAACACATATTGAAAAAATGAAACGTAATCAAAAATCAAGCAATAAAAAAATTGGATTTTACACATTCAAAGATGAATTTTTTGATAATTGACTGTACTTAATAGATAAAGAAAATATATTAAATAATAATATTAATATAAAATTTGAAATAAAATTGATATTAATTATGTATTTTAATACATTTTCAGGGTATAAAATTGATGATTGTAAAATTTGTAGTTTTCAATATTATATAGGTACATGTAAAAATGAATAATGAAGTTTATTTGTTGCAATAAAGACATATGACGAGGTGGCCGAGTGGTTAAGGCGTTGGACTGCTAATCCAATGTGCTCTGCACGCGTGGGTTCGAATCCCATCCTCGTCGAAAGGTTTTTTTTTACAAAATAAATTTCATTTTTAGTTTTAATTTTTTTTTTTGTTATTTATAAAATTATTCATTAAAATATAAGAATAGCTAATAAAATTATTTATTATAAGTATAAAGTAAGTATTATTTTTAGTACATAATTATAAGTATACAATATGTATACATGTACAAATATAGGCACAAATACAATTTTAATTGTATTTATTAAATTAATTGTATTAATTATTAAATGGTTTAATTGTATTAATTAAACTATATTATGTAGTTAATTATATATATTTATTATTATTATAATTAAATTATTTAGATATTGAAATTAAATAATCAAATAATGGTCCGGTACGTACATTATATATTGCTCCGACATATAATTTCGGCTTCTATGTATAGAAGAAAATTGTGAATCGTGTCATTTTTATAATAGTCTCAATAAATTGATTTTTTTTTATAAATAAATATGTAGGTACATTTATTTTTCAGCCAAATTCATTATTCCATTAAATACAATTACATAAATGTATTCATATAAACAATCGAAATTATATAGTGCTATATAGTGATATTACTTTATTTATTGTACTATAGTAATTCCTTTTTATTATTTGAAATTAATCTCAACCTCAACCAATTTGAAATTTTCACAATATAAAAAAAAATATAAAAAATTTCAATTCATCGCAATTGTAACCAAAAATGTATACTAAATTCTAATTATTCTAAAAATCTATAATTGATATCATTTTGTGACCAAATGTCCCGATTTCTGTGGAACAGAAATATCTTGTACTATCAATTCTAGGCACATTGTTTTCATACATAAAGTAATATATATATGCTTCATTATTTATACATATACATTAATGAATATTTAATTCATACTAACAAAACAATGTGCATTTTAGTTCAGTATGAGAATGGAGATACTATGTACTTGCTGTCATCAGCAAGTATTCAATATGTATTTAAGCCATAAAGCCTACAAACCGTATTTTTATTTCTTATATAAATAGTATTTTATTTTCATATCATATTTGTAATTTTTATAAAAAATTAGAGTGAGCAGAAAGTATTAATTTAATATGTACATACCGGGTGTTCCAGAGGATGTGTATCAGCTGTTTAAGAGGGGAAGAAGCCGTTATTTTAAAATTTAAAAAAAAGTTTGTTAACTAAATCGAGGGTGCTCTATCGATTGGTGGTATTTTCATTTTCCGGAAATAACCGCAAATTGGCTTTTTAAGACCAAAAACCGCCGAAACTGGCCGAAATAGGCAAAAATAAGAAAATTATGTTAAATGATTTTTTTTTGGTTTCTTATTATTTTTTTAAATTAATAACAATAAAACAAAAATGCTCAATATTTTTCTTTGGTAAACTAAAGTTAATGATAATCATTTTTATAAACAAATTTGTTTTTCATGTTATCATATTTTTATCTCAGTTTTGGGTTCCTACAAAGTTTTAACAAAAAAAAAAAACAAAAAAAAAATGTACTTTACAAAAGTTTCTTATTTTTTGACGTAGAATCCGAATTTGCATAAAAGAGTACCCCTTCCCATTTGAAAATCTCGATTTCGGCCAATTTTGGCGATTTTTGATCTAAAAAACCGATTTGCGGTCATTTCCGGAAATTGAAAATACCACCAATCGATAGAGTTCCCTCAATTTAGTTAACAATCTTTTTTTTAAATTTTAAAATAACGGCTCCTCCTCTTCTTAAAAAGCTGATCCGCATGCTCTCGAACACCCGGTATAAGAAAAAATTTAATTAATATTTAAACATGCACCGATTTTGTTGAAATATTTAAATAATTCCATAAAAACACTTTAAATAACAAATAATTCCAACAACAACATTTTTTAATATTGAAGTTACTTAAACCAACCATTTTAATTTTAGTTTAGTTTAGTGAACTCTTGAAGTTAAGTTTTTTATTTCATTTAATCTTCATATTCTAATATTTACGCTTATGATTCGTTATTAGCCAAAAAATCTTTTTTCAAATAATTATTTTACTGAATTATTTTTTTGTCTTACATTGGAATATCAATAACCTGGTCACTTTATAAAAAATATATTTTAGAACAATTTAGTATAATTACTAAAAATAAAAAAATAAAATTACATATATCATACGATTTCTGCTTACTTATATAAAAAAAAACATTTTTATTTTGTTTTATTTAATCCTGTCTATGTCAAGGACACGAAATGAAATATAAATAGGTGAAATTGTTGAATTTTAAATTACAGTAGAATCGTCACTAATCTAAATCAAATAAAAATATAAATGGGTTGGTTAATTTCAATTATTGTTTTTAGATTATAGAAATACGTGCTTAGATTTAGTATAGATAAACGTTAATACAAAACAATACCATTGATTAAATAATATAATACATATAATATATGTATGTACATATATATTTATATTGAATCAATGACTACACAAGTATTTTGTTAAAGAAAATTTAAAAAATATTTATTCATGACATTTTCATTTTTTTACGAAAAACTACAGAGATATGAGATATGAATTGTTTAGGAAAATGGTCATCACTTTTATTTCAATAAATAAAATATGAGATTTATTAAAATATTTAGTTTTCTCAAAATTTATTTATTTCGGGATTGAATTTTACTGTTAAAATGAAAATTTCAACAAGCAAAAATCTCAAATGTTAAATGACAGCTGCTGATGGTTATGAAAATATGAGTGACTCAAAAAAATAAACAATTTTTAGGAAAACTGCAACTTATTTCTATATTAATTTTATTCAGAAGTAGTAAGCAGTAAAAAATTTAATAAAATTTTTAAAAACTCTTTGAAATTCTCTACGAGTTTACAGATTTTTTGCAAATTGAGCATTTGAAATACTAAATTTATTTATAAACATTTCACAGACATTTTTGTTGAATATTTTGAAACGTTCAAAATTTGTTGTTAGTTTTTTCTAATGTAGTTTGTAAACAATTAAAAATTTGTTATATGTAAAAACTAGCAAAAATTTTACAAAATGTTAGTAATCAACGTTTTATTAAAGGCGAACTTTAGCTGCTTCACATTTTAAGTGGGAAAATATTTTGTTGGTTCTAAAATGACAGATAACATGAAACAACTATATTTAATATGAGAATTCAATGCGTACGACGTCGACAAGAACAGAAAATGCCTTTTACTTGAAATATTTATTCCTGAAATGGGATATTTTCAAACCATATGGGACATTTTTAAGACTAGTTTGAGATATTTTCAAACTAGATTGGGATATTTTAATTTTACTATACATATTTTTAAAATATCAAAGTTTCTTTGTACTGGCAACTGGCTTTTTTAACAATATTTTTTCAGGGGAGGCATTGTGTAATTTGAAACGTCGTTTTGTTTCGACTATTTTCAAAAAGTGGCATTTCATAATTTTGTTTCGACCATTTTTATTTTGTTTAAATCTTTTCAAAATTGGTACGACATATTTTGGTATTGTGTAAGGTTGAAACGCTACTTTTTTTTACATTTGATACGACCAAATTTTGGCGATTGAAAAATAGTTGACGCTTTTGAGTTAATTAAAAAAAAAAAATAAATTAATACATGATTTTTATTGGAACATTTATTTTAGAAACGCACAGAAATAAAAATTCCAATAAAATGAAAAATTAAGTAAATTTATAATGATTTTCTTTCAAGAAGAAACATCTTCAGAATAAAAAAAAAAATGTTGGTATTATTATTAGCTTCTTTTACTTGTATCTAGTTGCAATTTCTTTTAGTTCCATTTTTTTTTTTTTAATATTATTTTCTAGCTATTGTTGAAATTTTAACGAGACAAATCAAAAATAGAATTATGTAAAGTGTTTCACTGTTTTTTCGAGCGTTTCAAAATAAATTAACGTTTCAAGTTACGTAATGTCATCCAAATTTTGTTTCGACAACATTTTGTTTCGACCGAATGCCACCATTTCGTTACATAATGCCACCCCAGTAAATGTCTATATAAAAATAAAATAATTTTCTTTGACAGAGAATTTTCATGATTTAAGATCCGTACGAAATAAATAAATGTCCCAAATAGAAATTTACGAAATTTTTTTCAGCGATCTATTTTTTGGCTTATATAAAAGTTTGATAAGCTATCTTATTAGAGTTAACAAAATATTTTCAGACTTCAAATGTTTAGCAGATTAAATCAAAAAGCAAATTTATTGTATATTTGAAATATCTTTTAATTATAGTTATGTATGTTTAAAAGTTTTCTTTAAATAAACCCGGGGTATTGGTGTATGTAGTGTGTGTCATAGAGAAGTTAATATGGTTTATGTTTGCATTATAGAGAAAACACTGTACTGATATAAATTGATTTTAATATAAATTTTGTTTATAATTATTGTTTACTTTCACTAATTGGCATGTATAGATGTATGTGTAAATTTAATACTAAACCGACACAACTATAAAATATTTTTTGAGTTAACGATTTGTTTTAATTTATATTGCCGTATTTTGTTGATAATAAATATTTTATTATCAAATTGTTTTTATAATTACTTACCACCACAATAAACATTTTAAGTAATTATTGTAAACGAATACATAAATTAATATTTTATATATTAACGATTAAATTAATTATTTTATTTATTAAGTATGAATTTTTTAATTTACTTAAATAAAAATTTTTTTTATAGAAGTTATATTAATTATTGTTGAAAGTATATCGATTCAATTCTTTATCAAGAATACAAATTTGCATTTTAATGTGCCAATGCCAAACCATGTTATATTATTTTTTTTAATAACGCAAATTGATTGTTGAACATCTTCAAATCATATTTTTCATAATTAAATAAAAATAAGTTTAAATTGGTTTGGTTTATTGGTAAATTATATTCAAATTTGTTGAAATTTAAACAATATAATGTAAATTATAAAAAAAAATAAATGAAAAGAAAATAATATCGACGAGGATGGGATTCGAACCCACGCGTGCAGAGCACATTGGATTAGCAGTCCAACGCCTTAACCACTCGGCCACCTCGTCACATTTTAAGTGTGCATCAAAAACAATACTTAATATAAATTCTACTTTAAATATATATTTTTTATTCAAATTGTTATCAACCAGTTTTCTTCTCTTTATTAATGTTGTTAAGTTAATTGTTGACAGTAAAATGTTGCTGTTGAATATAATGTTTTATGTTTTTTATGTTTCTAAGCAAATTGTTGACAACAAAATGTTAATTTAGATTTCTTATTTTTATGTTGCTAAGCAAATTATTGACAACAAAATGTTATTTATTATTGTTATAAAATGTTAATTTGGAATTGTGTTTTCTTTTTTGTATGTTTTTCAGCAACTTGCTGACAACAAAATGTTTTTTTGGAATTATATTTTCTTTTATTTAAGGTGCTAAGCAAATTGTTGGCAACAAAATGCTATAGATAGAGTATGTATTATGTAATGTATATAGTATATGTTTGATTTGAGTTTGAAGGTTTGAACCAAACAAAATGCGACAGCCGATAATAGTGTATCAATCAACCATGACAAACGATCCAGTTAGAAAATTGTCAGTTAGAAAATTGAAATTGAATTAGGCGGTAAATTTAATTTTAATAGCTTTTAGTTATTTCAAATATTTAATTAAATTTCAATTAATGTTTTTGTATTAAAAATACACATATAAAGATTTTAGAATTTTAGATTAATAAAATATAAATATAATCGGATAGTAAGTGCAATTTATTAAATAGACCCAAAACTTTCGTGTCTTTGAATTTTGTAAATTGTTTATTAAATACGAATTCTTTATTTAATAGGAATTATTTAAGAAAAATATTTTTTATTAATTATAAATAATATTTTAAAAACATTATAATTTAAATTTAATAAAATAAAAAAAAAATATTCAATAAATTAAAAGAAATAAATTTATAATATATTTGTCTTTATTTAGGTACTCCAAAAGTATATAATATTCATATAAATCTCTTTCATATAAATATTCAGAAAACCTCAAACTACATGTAGCTTACATAAAGTTACAAACTTCCCTGCTATATAACAAAAAATTGTGGTCTTTGCTGAACAAATATTTGATTTTCAATAATATGATGAAAGAAAGGCTAATTATCAATAATTTCAATGCCATCAAATTTTAATTTCTTCAATGAAAAAAAATAACATACCTGATGAAACATTTTCCCTGCTGCTCTTTGCAATACATGAGTTCTTCTTGTTATTGGTGCTCTTGGTGCATTTATATTAGTACCAGATGGTCGATATGTTGTCACATTATGTTTCATCCATATAGGCCAAATACCACGATTACACAAATGGACAAAATGTGCACATTCTAAAAGTAATGCTGCTCTAGCAACAATTGGAGCTTGTGGCTGAATAAATAATAGAATATGATGTGATGATTTAAAAAATAAAAATTAATAAAAATAAATATATATATATATATATATGTATAAACAAATATTTACCAAATCTAAAGAAGCAGCAACTAATTGAGGATCCGGAAATGAACCTGGTGAAACTGTTTCTAATAAAAATGAAAATCTTAACATTCCTTCTCGAATTGGTTCACATGGTACCAAACGTCTTTCTTTTAGAACAACAACTTCTGATTCTTTAATACCTTCACCAGTATCAGAAGAACTTCTACGACTTAAATCTAAACAAAATTTTTTTTTACCAAAAATGTGTTGTTAGTCAATCGTGGTAAAACTTACAACTTCCTGCATTTTCTTCTATACCACCAACTTTTTTCTTTCCTTTAACAATACCCAAACGATTCAATCTTCTTTCAACACGTCTTCGAGCTATTTGAAATGATTTTCCTAAACCATCACCAGATCTACGACTTTTTTGTGAAGCATGACGAATAAAAGTTGATGTCATAAGCTCAGAATTAATTGCACCAGACTCAATATCATAACATGGATCTTTTGTTGTACCACGAAACCAACAACGTACAATACCGCTTAAACGCCCAAGTGAATTACGATCTGAACTTGATGAATCAGATAGTAAAGCTCTTTCACTGTGTCTTGGTGTTAGCGTTGGTTTAATATTAGTATTTTTACGTCTTTTATTACCAATGGGACTTTGACTGATTTTTAAATCTTCAAAAACATCAGCTTCTAATAAATTTGGTGTCTAAAAAAATAAAATAGGTTAAAATAGAATTTAATTTTGAGTGATTTTTTGAGAGACTATTACAACTGCGCAGGTCGAAGAGGTACTTCTCTTTTTTAAAAACATTTTTCTTTGACTTTTTGTATCCTCTGATTGTGGTGGAGGTGGTGGCGGTGGTGCTTGTTGTTGTTGTTCCATTTGTGGAATATGTCTATTATATATTTTAATTTATAATATAAAAAAAATAAATATTTAATTTATTTAAAAACTTGATCATCTAACCTAATTACTCTTGTAGTTTGCATTATTGGACCTTTTTTATGTGGTCTAGGTGTTACAGCTAAAATTCCAGATAATGCTACCCTACGAAATGGTCCACCATGTGCACCTTTAACATATGTTATCATTTGACGTATCTCACAATAAAGTGCAATATTCTCTTGAGTTCGTAACTCTTTAGCTGATTCAACGAATCTTGTTACAAGTAATTTGAATACTGCTGTTAAAATTGGTGTTTCACAATGTGCACTAAGTCCACCACTACTGAAATTTGTTGAATAGCCGCCTTGACAGCCTTCGGAAGTTAGATTTTTAAATCCGGTCGAACGCTTATGATCTATATCCAATACACATGGAAAATTTGAAAAAAAAAAAATGGCATGCAAGCATCTACTTTTAAGCCAATGAAATTGTATTACATATTATATGTTTGAAGAAATGTGTATAGGTATATGAGTGGTGTTAAGTTTTTGTATTTCCAAATTAGTTTAATTTATATATTTAAGCTCTAAATAATGTTAGGTGTTATTATGAGAGTATGTTGTATGTTTGTATGTGTTTAGATGTATATGTATGGATATGAATTAAAGTGAAAAATAAAAGTGTTATATGGATTGAAATTAGATTCCTATTTGTGATTCATTTTTTTACTATGAACGAAGTACACTGATGTATTATATAAATTTAAATTTTATAACATAGAAAGAAAAATTAAAAACAATCTTCAAAATTTTTAAATACGAAATCTAATTTATATAATTAAATAATTATATATATACATGTTTTGTTTATATATTTAAGTGCAAGTAGATAAGAAAATAGTTTAGAATTATTCTAAATTAATATAAATATATAGATTAATAGAAGAATCTTAAATCACAAACAGGATGCTGATGAATGATTTTATCATATTTTAAGAAATTAATGCACCAGTGTGTTGGTAGAAAAGATATTCTCATTCCGTTAATTATTATTATTATTATTATATAAAAGTGACTTAATGAGCAAAGTGAGTGCCTAAAAAGCCCAATTTACTTATTTTTCATGCAAAATATTTATATTTTTGTTTATTATGTAAATTTATGTACATATATATTTATGGAAAATATTTGACAAAAAAAAAATGAAATTTGAAAAAATGCAAATTTATGCAATAAATGTTGTACTCACTTAATGGTGAAAGTAATGATGATGGATCAACACAATATCCTAAGAACGCATGAAAAAATTCCATTAATTCTGATAATTGAGAAGTTTTTACCATATTTCTTAAAAAGGTTTTTGTTGCTGAACTAGTTTGTCGTAACATTCTTTGAAGAATTTTTTGGCATTGTCCACGTAAAAATTCAGCTGGTGGGCCACGAATTGCTAATTATTTACAAAAAAATAAAAAAAAATTAAAATAAAGCTAAGTAATTTTTAATCAGTCTTTTATGTTTATGTTTCGAAAATAATTCTTACCATCATTACATCCATGAGGACATCCCAAATGTAAAAGTGCTCTTTTAACAATACCCATACAAATTTCATGAGCATGTTCACCCAATTTCATTACACCCAAATCTAATAACAATTCACATATATTTATACCAGTTTCAAGTACTCTCAATGAACATGTATTTGAATCTCTTTTAAATACAGTAAATACACCTAATAGAACAATTTCATAATCGATACCACCATCTCTTGTTATATAAAATGATGAACCAGGTGCTTCAGATTCATCAGCACCACTATAATCAATATGCGAATCAGTATGTGATCTTAACATATTACTACGAAAACCACCATTTAAACTACCATTACTAATAATATCCAATTGTGAATCAATAGAACCCTTTAAAATTTCAATTAAACAAAATCAGTTAAATAAATATAATAAATTTAATTATTCAAATTTATTTTTACTTGTCTTTTCAAATAATCTGGTGATGGTGTTGGAGTATGTTCTGTAACCGTTATAATTGGATTTCGTGTAAAAAATGTTGTTCTAGGACCAGTTGATTGTGATGCTCTAATTGTTTTCGGTGGTTCAACATACCTGTAAAATCTTTAATAATTTTACAAAAAGAATATTTAAAATTAGATTCCAATGAGTGCGCTTGATGATGAGTTTTTTTTGTTAGAGGACGATTTTGCGGTATTGAACGAAATAAACATTTAATTTAAGAAATATATTATGATGTAATTATTTTTTATGTTAAAAGATGTTTTTATTTTGTAAATATTAAAAGACCCAATAATAGACCTATTTTATAAAATGTAAATTGAAAAAAAAAAAAATCAAAAATAAAAGCAAATATTTGCTTTTTTTATTTGAGTAAAAAAATCCGTTCCATTATAATGAATTAATATTTCTGTCAATTTTGCTTAAGATCGTTTAACATCGTTTTCTGTCACTTAAACTTAAATTATTTTTTTGGTTTTAAACGTGAAATTTAAGATGAATTTTTATCTATTTTTCTTCATATTAAAACGTGAAGTTGTCAATATTCAATCAATCAGAACTTAATAGTTTCTAATTTGTATCCACAGAACAGATCTTAGTTTATGTATGTTTTTTGTTAATTTTATCTGCAACAAAAAATATCTTATTGATTTGTCCAAATCTGATGTATGTAATCTGATGAAAACCTCTGTAAAAACGTTTCCATAATTGACAGTGTAAATCTGATAATTAAAGTTTTATATAAAAAATATTCATTTCGGATTCACTTAAGTATTTGTATATTCTCGTTTAAGCGGCTCTAAAAGATAGTATGAAGATAGAACCAATTGTTAGTATTTAACGAAACATGATAACGAACGATCGATCTGTCCATAAAAAGGGATCGCGATCGGATTCCAATGGAAATTACTCAAAATTTGCAAGCTCTGTAGTAACACACTTGGTGGTGTGGTACAGAGCGGAAAATACCGAGCTGATAGAATCTGAAAATCGGCCATATATCCAACTAAAAATGTTACAGTACAATGAACAGGATGTCCATTAAGGCTATTATGTTATTATGAATCTAAATACTGCTCTTATGTAGATTAAAAATTAAAAATCTAATTAAAATTCATTTTTAATTCTAAAATCTTTATATTTTTAAAAATAAAATAAGTCAATTTTCGTTGTTTTACAACAATAAAAAAATCTTTTAACACATTAAATTGAAACTGGATTTAGGGTTTTCAAAATTATGATTTAATATACGATTAAACATTTTAATGTTATTACCTGTATTATTTAATAGATATTAAAAATAAAGTTTTTTTTGTTAAAAAATATTAAAAAGACAAACATTAAATAACATTGATATATTTTAAATGAATTGTTAAATTTTAGTTTAAGGGGTCTTTCTAACTCATTAACAATCAAAATTTTTTCTTTTTATGATAACAAAACTTGGTTCGATTATGCTCAATCCTATTCAAATATATTTTGTTTTTGTAGTAACAATAACAATTAAAATTTAAATTGGCTTACAATAAAGAGCGCTGTCTAGTAGTGATCAGCTTTCTATTGAAATATTGTTTCTAAAATCAAGAAAAGAATTCAATTCTTTTGAATAATATGCCATTAAGCTCAATTTAGTTTAACGACGAGTAAACGTTTATACTTAAACCGTTACAACAAATTCAAATTTCCATTCAACTCAACACTTAACACAAATTTTGATTCTACTAATATTTTTAGCGAAAGTACTACGAACCCATTAATCGAGTAGTTCAAAGTATGAGCTTACTAAATATTTTAGTTGAGCGATGACTTCAATTTGCAAATTAATCTTTTCATCATTTTTTGAATTGACTCTAACTGATTTATAATAATCAATAACAGAAAATTCGATCATAAGAATTTAAAACAAATTAAAATTATAGTTTGGGAAATTTACATAACCGTATAGACGTAGTATATAATTAAACGTTGGAAATATAGCAAAATATATTTATATTGGAAACTACGTATTTTCGATGACACTACATTCACGTCTACGTATTATGATTAAATCCTCAATAAACCTAAAATGTTTCTCACAATTTTCAATAACTTGCTTATATAACATAAATAGTGTTATTGTCATCATAAAACTTTGAATGATTGTTAATAAGTTTATTTTAATGGGTTTAGGATATACCAGTTGAAAAATGATTAATTTGGAAGTGGTAAAAATTTAATCTATTTAAAAACATTTTGTTTTTGTATTTACTCCTGTATATAAACAATATATAAAAGTATTATGTACAAGGATAATAAAAGTATATTAGAAGTACAACACAAATTACAAAAAAACTAATCAAAAACAAACAAAAATATTTTTTTATAAAATCATAAAAAACAATTTCAGAGGTTATTCGTAAATAATATTGTAATACAAAAATCGGATTTAGTTACAGTTCAATTAATGCTACTACATGGTATCTGTATGTAGCCGAATCGGTAGAATGAGAGAAAAATGCAATCTGGCAAACACGGGTTCAAATCTCCTGGGACGATAGATGTTGTAAATTATATTTAGTTCTTTTTTTAATGATCTGTAAAGATCCGAATCGTGAATCAAAAAACAAAATTTGTCTAGGGAAATTTTTTTTTTTTTTTAATTTAATTTTTTTTTGATTTAATTGAACTGTATCAAATACCAAATTACTGTCAAAATAGAGAATTTTTTTAAATCTCTCATGATCTATATACTAGATAAAAAATTGGATTTGCGAGATGTATGATAATTCAAAAAAGCTCTCTGAAACAGCTTACACAACACAGCTTAGGATTAGTAGCAGTAGAATAATCAAATGATTTGTGCAAATTTAACGATTCAGAGAAAACACTATGCTCCACAGAGGAGTACGAAAAAAATAGTATTGTAAAATAATTAACATCAATAAAGTACTGAAAAACTCAAGCTGTCATCAATAGGTGTCTAAAAATAATATGTCAAATATTTTGACTATATAATAAGAATCTGATATTAAATCTGACATTATGGCAAATATCCGAAACTACGGCACACATTGCGAAAGATATAAAGTGCAACATCAAGGTGGAAAACACTGAAATACAGGACGTACCTAACTCTAAAATAAATCGAGTCGATGGGTAAAATTTAACCAAAAATCAAAAGACTTATATATGTACATGAAACAGAGAAAAAAAAATTATATTTTAATTAGTAAATATTTTTCCTTTTTTATTTTCCGTCTGTGTGGACGTTTTCTTCTTTAAATTTAATTAAAATTAAAATTGTCATCTTCAGGAAACAGTCAGACTGTTCCAACAGGGAATAACACAAGAAGAAAAATTTCGAAAATAAAGTAAACTTGTGTTACTATAAAATAAATTTTATAAATTTAATTAGAAATTATAATGACATATAATATTCGATTGTTATAACTCACAGATGTATTATTAACATCTATGTATAACTTAAAAAAATCAACCAAAACAAAATCAGGAGTCGTATAGGTAGTCTAACACTACAAACACCTACTGTACTGATGAGTTAAAGTAGTGTTGTGATGAACGAAACATCTCCTAAAATTTATTGTTATGAAACTTGTGTGTACAATGTGTTTTTATATATTAAACACATAAAATTACAAATTGAATTTTGTAGTTTCGGTACTTTTTTTTAATACACAAAAATCACATTAAAATTAACTAAGTAGTAAGTAATCATTTGGACACATTCCTCATGATGGCAACAGGCTATATTTCATACTTTGATTCAATTATTGATTACGATATTACAATTATTACAAATATGTTAACTTAAATCACAAATACAAATTAATTATATATATATATAAGTAGATGTATATTATTAATTTGTGCTTTTAGTACAAATACGAGTATACAAAAATACTCTATAGCTTAAACACATTAATTTTTAAAGATGCTCTAAAAGTCTAAAATATAAGTGTCAAAAGAGTTTAAATCTTGAAACAAGAAGATTGAAATAAGAAAATTCAAACAAAACATTTTTTTAAATTTATGAGGGTATTAGTAGTAATACTATATACTCGGCAAAAGTTCCGATTAACTCTAGTGTCCGACTTTCTTGTTATTAACTTTTTGTAAGGATAGAAAAACCGCTAATTAAATTCTTCTACCATTTTAAAAAGCTTTACAATTTTTTATTTTAATTTAAATTTCAAAAATGTAAACATATATTTAAAAAACAAAAACATAATAATTACAAATAGATATTATGTATATTATATAAATGTATGTACATATAAAAAAAATAATGTAATATACACAGGTTAAATTTTATAAATAAAAATAAATAAGCCGAATTTATGTTAATTTTCATTTTGTTTGTAATCTCTCGTAATTTTTCATATTCCATAACTTCCTTTAAGCTACGTAGTTTAACATTTTTTAAATTTCAAGAATTACTTACATATTCACATTTAGCTGATGCTGGTTCTAAACCAACTTTCTCTCATGCTCGATTAGATTTAGAAAACATTTTTGTTTGAATCAAGTTCACAAATCGACAATTCTAACTTTTTTTTTTGTCAGATCCTTTTTGGGTATGAATTAGAACACTGAAGCAGACAATAAATTATTGCCGAAATATCGGTATTTGTAAAACAAATAAAAAATAAATAATTTACTCAAATAAAGGAAAATCTGAATTTTTTTTTCGTTAATTTAAAAATTTTACTAGAAAATAAAAAAAAATAAATAATTACACTTACATATGAATTATTTGTTTTGACATTTTAATTCCCACAATTTTTTATTAATATTTTTGGCAAATATATCTATTGTTTGTTTTAATATTCATGCCAATTATATTACGAAGAGATTACGAACATTTGAAAAATAACACAATTCTAGTATTTAAAAAGAATATTTTTAAACAAAAAATTATTTATTTAATATTAGCATTATATAAGAATGAAAAAAAAATTAGAATTAAAACAGTTAAAGCAAGAGGAATTGATTATTGAATATTTTGTATTTTTAAATATTTAATATTTTTTGAATCTTTTATTTTAATGAAATGGTGTGCATAATTTATTTTAATATAAATTTAAGAAAAGAATAGAATTTTTATAGTTATAGTTATAAAGAAACTTACCCGCTATCTACAAGACAGCTGGTAGTAAAGAAATATACATGAGTGTATATAATAGGTATATATTAAAAGAGAAACACATAATATTATATTGTATTACCATTTTTGAATTGAATAAAAACCTTTCTTTTTGGATTTAAATAAACGTTTGTCTGGATTATATATGTTTGTACTTTTATAAGATTAGTTCGTTTGAAATTTAGATTTATCATTATCAGGATAACTAAAACAAGCTCGGGTTTTGCTTAAATTAAATTTACAGTTTATTTTATATTCGTTGGAATATTAATTTTAATTAAGAATATTTAATCATTAGGCAAATAACTACCTCAACCTCAATGTAGAAGCCAAAAAATTTCGTTAAATTATTCCAGTAATTTTAAGCAAATAAAGAATTCTCAAAATTTTCAAATTTAAATTGTTTTCTGTATATATAACCGCTAAAAATCTAATTGAGAACATTTAATCTAGACAAAACATAATTTAATCCATGTACAAAGTTGAGTTTAATTCCAAAATAATCAAAATAAATTAATTTTAAATTTAAGAACTTAAATTGAATATAAAATAATTTGACTGTAGAGTGTGCAATTTAGAAACAATAAGATAATTTTTGTATGTGCTTCAATAGGAAAAGTTTGATAGGTTAACAGAAAAATAAAAAAAAAATAATAAAAAGGATATTCTTGAGATTTTATATATATATATATATATATGTATGTACTGAATGTAACTAATGTAAGGTGTTAGTAGGTTTTGTTTTTGTTTTACTTCCAATTTTTTTAAATTTTTTGTTATAGTATAATGTTTACATACACAAAAAAAAAACAATAATATATTGTTAATTATATAATTAAATTAAAAACTAAAATTATACAATCAAAACCTAATTAAATAAATGTTGATTACCTTAAACTTGGCATACTTTTGCCTTTTGTTAAATTACTCGGTGGTTCTCTCGATATTAATGAAGCTGATCTTGATAATTGTTTATCGCCTGTATCTAAGCTTCTATGACATTCCTAAAATAAATATATTATTTTTCAAATTTAATTTACAATTAATATTTATTATTTATAATTAAAAATTAAGTAAATATGTATGAATGTATATATTATTACCACTTGTTCTAAATGTTTTCCATTTGTTGCTGGTTCTAAACCAACTTTTTCTAATGCTCGATCTGATTTAGAAAACATTTTTGTTTCAATCAAAGTTCTTAAATCAGCCATTTTAACTTTTTTCTTTTTTTCAGATCCTTTTCGTTCAGTTGCTGCTGTTGGTGTTGTTGCACTACATATACCAACAAGACTACCACCAAGACTTCCACCACCACCATTTCCTCCACTACCAAGACTACCATTTGTACCGTTTGCACCACGATCTGCACTAGTACCAACGCCAACGCTAACAAAATTACTTCCAGTTGAACCACCACCAACACTGGTTGTTTCATCTGATTTATCGATATACGAAGAGTTAAATTAAATTATATAAATAGAAAAGTTAGGCCATAGGTCTAAATACATTAGTATAAGCTCTTAATAATATAAATTAGAAATAATAATAATTGCATAGTGAAATTAAGGCATATTAAATAAATGATAAAAATAATAATAAATAAATATTCTTTTGTCAAAATTTGCCAATTTTGATAAATATCTTTTAAAATATAGATATAGATAAGATATAGATAAAATGAGATGAAGCATTTTAATAATAATGTGATGATGTAAGCTAATTATTGTGATTTTTACATAACTCTCTAATAAAATTATAATCTTCTTTTTATTAACATCAGTTACCATTTACTACAACAGCAGTTGATTCCGGTATTTCAATATAATCTTTAGCAATTGAACTAGGACTTTCAGCACGATTATTACTGGACGGACCTTGATACAATGAAATTTCAATTTGAGGTATTGGTAAAGAATTTGAACGTTTTCTTGGTTGTAATGGTGGTATTATAACTTCTTCAGAAATTTCTCGCAATCTAAAATCAATTATTTAGTTTAAAGTTACATTTTTTATTAATTAAAAAAGAAAAATAATAATAATATTAGCAATGGAGGACCTATTATATAAATAATGAAGACTCCAATAAACGCCTTCTTCTTGCCAATGTGAAATAAATAAACATCGTAATACAGCAACATCCATAAATGTTGCAGCTCCAACATCATATTTTCCTGGATCTTCAATTTGCATTGATTTATCTTGTGTCAATTCACCTGCTGAATCTTTTTCAGTTTTATCAGTTGATGAACTACCTTTTTGACTTGACTGTCTTTGATGTTGTCTATGTTCTTGTATCCTATCTTGATCGAAATCAAATCGTGTTGATTGCTTGTCACGTGATTGATTCGATTGTTTACTACTTCTTCGACTCGGTGACTGTTGTAAAACGCTTACATCAGCCTAAAATATAAATATTAATTAATTTTATAACATTTTGTTTATACCATTTTAAAATTACCATATAAAATGAAGGATCAGTTAAATGTGTTCCTGATGGAATTCTAAATATAACAACACGTTCTTCTTCTATACTTGAAGCTTCTTCAGGTATTGTTTCAGGAAATACACAGTCTTTTGGTGATGATACCCATGAACCCTATTAATAAAATACATTCGAAGTAATTAAAATTTAAATGTAAAGAAAATATTTTACATCTTCATCATGTCTCATATTATCAGAAAATGAAGCACTTTGTGGTGATTCAACACCTGGCGACATAACATTATCAGGAGTTGGTTTACCTGTAATTCAAAAAATAAAAAAATTCAAATTTAATTTTGTGCATGTATTATACTATACATATACCATTATAAGAATCTCCACCTCCATCTTTTCCTCCTGGAGAACTTAATAAAATTCTTGCTTTCGGTTTCACTGGAGCCATAAAACATGCAGCACCTGGACATCGATATTCCCACATTCCTTGCCATAGTTTTATTCCATTTTCAAGACGAAAATTTTGGAAATCCGATTCCTTTAAATGATGTATTATTGGTGCAAATAAATAAACAAAAAGCTGCAGAAGAAATACAAGATTAGATTGGAGATAACATAATTCTTCTTTTTTTATTTCCTATCCATAATTGGATGTTAGCGGTTATATGATATTGACAACGATGTCAAAAACAACATAATTAGGGGTATTAAAAGTATTGTTAGTTAATTTAAAACTATTAGCCATACTATTTAGGAACTAGAGTAGTATTTGAAGTAATATTGAGGCTAATATAAAATTTTCTTTAGGAAAATCACAATCGAAAAAATCTGATTGTTGAGATCAAGAATATTGTCGAGATAGACAGTAATTGATTAAGAGGAATGATCAAATATAATATGAATAGGGATCAATAATTTCAGAAGGTCAAATGAAATATAAATAATGTTATTGAAAATAATAATTTAAAAAAAAAAATTCAAATTAATAAATTCACTTTGTTGGACAGGATTTTTTACATAACAAAAATCATCAATTTTTTATCTGACAACAATTTAGAAAATTTTTTTTTACCGAACATCAAAGTTCCAGTTTAATTGAAAAGTAGTAAATAAACAGTCTAAGTTTGTAATAGATAACAATAATTTTGTAAATAATAAAAGAATTATATTTAGGTGTGTTATATTCATTTAAGCTCATTTAAGCCATAGGTCAGCTATCGATGACTATATTCACAGACTATTAAATTTTTCAATGACACAGCAAGCATGAAGCAGTGAACGATTTCGATGTTGGTATAAAGGTAAATGGCACATATATAAATAATATCAGATATGCAGATTACTTTATAACAGATAACCTAAGGGATATACAACATATAGTCGATAAAGTCAACCATGATAGTGAATTTTTCAACTTAAAAAAAAATATCTCAAAAACTAAATTAATGACCGTAAGCTAAAAAAAGACACCTACACTGCAGCAACAAATAAAATAAATAACCATTTAATTGAGAGAGTCTCCGCATACAAATGTCTCGGATGCTGGTTACACGAGGATTGGAGCTGCGAAAAGGAAATTAGATGTCGAATTGAAACAGTAAGAAATGCATTTCTTAAATACAAAAAATTTTTTAATGTCGTGAAATTAACTTAGGCTTTCGATTACAATTCGTTAAATGCTATGTTTGGTCTATACTCCTATATGGTGTAGAAACATGGACCTTAAAAGTAAGAGAACTCAACAAACTTGAAGTCTTCGAAATGTGGATCTACTGAGCAAAAAATATCGGGGACAGATCACATTACAAACGAAGAAGTTCTACGTACAGCAAACACAAAAAGAGAACTATACTTCTAAGGCTAAAGAAGCAAAAAACCTCCTACTTTGGTTCGAAATAAATACGACCTACTTCAGTTAATAGTTCAAGGAAAAATTGAAATAAAAAGAGGTATATATAGAAAGGAAACAATTAACATGATTATGCAGCATCATTAAAAACTGAACAGACATTAGAAACATTGACGATTTAATCAATTCAGCAACAAAGAAGAAGAAAAATAAATATAATATGAATTAATTTACATTACGTAAAAATAACTGAAATTAATTAAATTGGTCAAATAGAAATAACTTTTTCAAGTCAGGTTTAAGTATAACGGTATAACATTCAAAGCCTGGAAAAAAATTATGGAATTTATCGAAACATCTTGTGAAAAATAATGCATAGCTAATTTGCATTATATTATTATAATTGTTATTATTTATTTGTTCACATTATTATAATATAATAATTATAGTCCCAATTTTTTATAATTTAAAATATTTATTTTTATAGCTTAAAATAAGTCATTTTACTCACAGCTATATTATGGCCCATGTTTTGATAGTCATTTCAGTGTAATTTTTTATGAAAAAAAAATTTTACGATTTCAATAGTCGTAAAAAATGACAAAAATCATAAAAAATGAAAACAAGCTAATTTAGATAGTCGCGTTTTATGAATATACTCGGATAAAATGACAAATTTTGTCATTTTGAAATTGTTAAATGACGGCTTATGTTTGTTTGAAAACTTTTGTTGTTTAAAATTTAAAAAATGGATTTACAAAAAAAAGCGTAAGTACTTTATTTTAAATTTATAAGTTTGTTTTAATTGACATGAAAAAAGTAAAGACATCTTCGAAGTGGTGACTGGTGGAAAGGTCTTTTGTTCAAGGTCTTGGGTCCCGACTTCTGAACCGCGGAACAATCTGAAATTTTATTTAAAAATTATTTATAATAATTATTAATAACCTTTTCCCAGAAAAATACTATTTAAACCGGTGATATAGAGTTTCGGCCCCAATTCCTAGGACCTCAGGACTATTGTCGTCATCACATTTAAGGGTTATTGTACTGATGACAAATAAAAAAAAAAAAAATTAGGTCTTCGGTCCCAAGAAGACAAGTTAAAAAAAAAATTCGTGGGCTTTGTGAGGTGGGACCAGGACCTATTTTTGCTGGAGGCTGCTCAGTTTCTTGAACTTGGCACTTTCCACCAGTCACCACCTAGAAAATATAGTTCATATGACACGGTCCCGTTGAATACACACACATTGGTTCTACTCTATTCAATATTAATTTGCATATTGAACAAACTTTTTGGAAATATTTTGCTTCTTCTTTTACTTTACTTTGTTCTTCGCAATAAGATTTCTTTCTTTATTAATTATAACCAAAACACGTCAAAACAAAAAAGTGTTGCCCGTTTCAAAACAAAAATCATCTCATTTAAATTTCAAATTTCATTTCATTTTTCCCGACTATCGAAATCTCAAAAAATCATTTAAATGATATGACATTTTAATTTTTATGGGATGACTATCGGAATATGGGCCTATATAATTATTATTTTTTTATTAATCATCTCAAGAGAACACAGTCGCTCGTACAGACATTTTTTAGACTAACTGTTTGTTTATGATTTACATAATATATTCACACAATAGTTAAATTGAAATTTACTATGTCAACGAAAAACGCAGAAGAGAAAGAGGAAAAAAATATATCAGGAGGAAATTTTATATTAGCCAAAAATCAATTATTATATTTCAAAATTAAAATTTTATGAAATTATAATAAATTAAAATAAAATAAAATGTATGTATATACATACTGTTATTGTTGGCACAGAAAATAAATACTGTTCTGGTTCTTTATGTTCACTTGAAAATGGATTTTCTTTAGCTTCATCAGCACATTCTTCTGATGCAAATAATATAATCCATTGCATTGTATATAATAATTTGGTTTCGGCAGGTCCAATTTGTTGCATATCTTTTACTCTAAAATAAATTTAAAAAAATTTTTATAACAATTTAAATAAATTTTAACAATTAATTTAATTAAGAATTTCACCTGTTGTGTAGTAATGCAGCTGCACAATGCATTACATGTGGTAAGGCAGCTTGTACTAAACGCCATCTTGGAATTGCTTTTAATCCATTAGTTAAAGATGGTGATAATCCAAATTGTATATTTTGTACGAGAACTTTTTCAAATGACTGAAGTTTGAATAAAATAAATAAATAAATTAATTTCTCTAAAACTACTAAATAATTTTATTTGTTTCAAGAATACACAGATTTGTCAAAATACCGTAATCATCTAATATCATATATTATTATTTTCAATTTTTATGTATATTTGACAACTCTATGTCTACATATTTCGTATATAAATTGCCAAACTCTCTAATAAATTTACCTTGCAAGCTTCTTTCAACTCCTATTTAATTTGGATTTGCATTAAAATAATTTAAAAATAAAATATTAATAAAATTAATTATATTAATTATAATATTGTTTTAATTAAATTTATTAAAATAATTTTTAATTTGGTTATATATAATATTAATTATTTGGTTAAAAATTAAAATGTGCATATTCTAAAAATATTTTAGAACTTGTTAGAGGATTAAATTTAATAAAATATTTGTATAATAAAAAAATACTAATTATTAAAACTTAAAATTTAATATTATTAAATTTAATTTAAATTGGGATTTCAAATTAAATTAAATGTTTATAGTGGGATGCTGTTTTAAGTTATAAAAGATATAAATTGAATTTTTATTAAATTAATGTTTTAAAATTTTTTTAATTTAAATACAAAATATGAAAGTAATCTGAATAGTGTGACAGAAGGAGACTTCTTTCAACTTTTAAGATAGAAGAAATAAGCTACTTCGTAAATATAATCGATTATATAATGCTTCTTTATGACAGTACAATTTTTCTGAGACGCAATGATAAAAATGTGAATTCCTGTAAAGTTAGTTAATTTGGCCGCAATGATGACAATGAACAGTAGAAACCACCAAGTCAGGTGTCCGGTAAGGAGAATATCTTGCTTCACTTTCTTGTTTAATTTTATTGTTAAAAAATTATAAGATAAACAGAGATGTAAGATATGACAACACAATTTGAAATAAATCGAGTCAAGCTCCCATATATATACTAATGATCAAGACTTAATAGGAAAAAGCATTTAAGGATTGATTGATTGATTTCTCTATTTTCCTGTATTTACAACAAGAACAAAATTTTGGTTCTATTCCATTTCGAATGTGAATGGGAGTTATAGAGTAATTCATCAAAATAAAGTGGATTACAAAAAGAAGTGATCTCTCCATAAATGTGAGTAAAACCAAATTTTTTTGCTCGCAAGTACAAACAAGTAAATACCACAAAATATCACTGCCACAAGTTATAATTTTGAGCCCATATCGCAGTTTAAGTATTAAGATCAACTATTGAACCCATGAAAATAATAATTGTATAATGATGAAATAATTAAGTATTCAATCCAATTCAATTCATCCAATCATCCAATTTCCAATCAAAAATAATAATTTACAAAATGACAGTTAAACCAGTCACAATCTATGGTTATGAATCGTGGACGTTAAAAAAATGTGATGGAATAAAACATTCGAACCGAAGATATTTACAAAATTATTTGGCTTCATAACCCGATAGTAATTACAAAATTCGTATACCACTGAAAGATGGAGAAAACGTTGTACTGCGATATGACGATAACGATGTATTTCAGATAAAATTTAAACGTGTTAAATGGTTGGAACATGTTGTTAGAACGGACAGAAAAGTACCTGTATTTAAAAACTTTAATAATAAGCTGCAGGAGGATAAGCGTTAAGTTGGGAGACGAGTAAGGGTAAGGTGGTTCGATAATGTCAGAAATGTCGAAAATTTATACTTAACTAAAAAGAAATTATTCATTCTACAAACACGAGTATGTGATATATTTCGAAAAAAAATACTGTTTTGTATGAACTTGTAATTTTTTTCTTTTTGAAACTGCCCCCACATTTTGGCTATAAATTGTAAGCTAGACCAGCTATATAAACAATTAAGGCCATATTGTCAAAAGATTTATGAAAATATTAATCAAACTATATTTTTATTTATTTATTTTTACTAAGTTTTATTGAATATTTTTAATAAATTTGAATTAACCCAAAACAAAAAAAAATGTGTTTCACTTTCATGCACACAGCTCCCACTTTTTTTTTAAGAAAAATTTTGAAGCAAATATTAATTTCAATTACTTAACTATAGTTTAGAAAGTATTTACATTTAATTGAACAAAATCGAAGGAGTATTTCAACTTCCTAAGCGATTACAAATCCAC
Organism: Argyra leucocephala; assembly: GCA_963942445.1. Taxonomy (NCBI): domain Eukaryota; kingdom Metazoa; phylum Arthropoda; class Insecta; order Diptera; family Dolichopodidae; genus Argyra; species Argyra leucocephala. The sequence continues at coordinate 83,076,533 of OZ012677.1, forward strand.
TTACAGGTACCCTTACTGAAAATTCATTACATATTATACGATTTCTTTGTCTTAAATTTAAAGAAAATCAAGTGTGGTAGATGTTCAGAATTAGTACAGGAAATCTATATTAATGAAGTTATAAATAATTAATCTCTCTTATTTATAATAAAAACTTTAAACGCAAATAATCTTTTGTACCGCTTAAGTGCAACAGAACTGTGCATCATTTTATTGTTTACATTTTGGGTGTTGCGAGCTATACGGCAACAACAAAATACGATATTTTATGCTCAAAATATTTATTTATTATTTATTAATTTTAACAGTTGATCCATCCTACAGATAAATCTTACAAACTTTATAGGTGCTTTTTCCTTTCGAAATGTGGGCCTTTTTATTAAATTATTATTTGGTATATATTTTTGTATATCATAAATTTATATTATTTTTTTTATTAGTTATATTATATCTTTATTAATTATTAAATTATATTTGAACCGATGTGGTTGTATTGAAAATGACATTACTACAGTGCTTTACCACACGGCTACCGAAGCCACTCAAAATATTTTCTTTCGGAAAAATTCATTTTTGTTGGTAGTACATTGGTAACATTTTCTTCAGTTAATGAATACTTATCATATTTCGCACTTTCTCCGTATAAATTACTCAAATAAGAATTTATAAATTCTAGAATTAATTTTGAGAGTCTTAAATTATTTCCGATTTAAAAAGTTCAAACTTGAAAACTGTGGCACGTACTGTGGCACATACTGCCAATTCTATTTATTTTTATTTATATGATATTTGATTTAAGTAATTGTAGAGTGCTTCAAGAAAATATTAGACAACATTTATTTTATTTTATTACTAAATTCATAATGTTGTTGTTGTAATATACAGAAACCACAACATTGATTAAAATAATTAGATATTTTTAATCAATGGTATTATAAAGATGATTTATTATGGCAATTTTTTATTTTACAACTTAATCACTTAATTATAACTTAGTAACTAACAGTCACAAAACAAAAAAGAAAATAAAAATAAAACAAAAATATTTCCATCACCACCAAAACGATAACAACAAACAATAATAAAAATAATAAAAACAATTTCAAAATTTAATCAAAAATTTAGATGAATTTTATTACAGTTAAACCAAAAAAAAAAAAACAAACAAAAAAGTATGGTCAAACAAAGAAACAAACAGAACATATAGGTATAATAATTATATAGTAGAGAATAGAATTTGTTTATGTGAAAATTTTTTTGTACTTACATGATGTCCTGGAGCGTGTTGACAAAACTGTTTTTTTTTTTTTTTTTTTTTTTTTTTTGAGTTTTTAAGTTTTAATTTTTTTTTTGTAAATTTTTTAAGACGAATTTCGCATTTTGTTTTGTTTTTTTTTTTTTTTACAAATTAAGTGTTGTTTTGTGTAAGCAATAAGACAAATACAAACATATCACATTTAATATATATATATATATATTGTATTTATGTATATGAATTAATATTATATAGTTATATGACATTTAATACAATTTTGATTTGTTATTGTATTTAAATTTTTATTTTGTAAAAAAGGTAAAAAAAAAAAATAACAAAAAAATAATATAATAAAAAAATTAGTTGTGTATTTCCAATTTATTTAATTTTAGTTTTATACAAAAACAAAAACAAAAATTAATATATATATTTTTAATATATTATTTCCAATTTAGGATGCTAAAAATAAAAACATTAATTTTTTTAAAAGCAATTTTTTTTAATTAAACATTTAATTATTCGGTTTTCTTTTTCAATTCTTTTAAATTATAGCTATTTTTTTACCAATCTAAAATATTACAAAACTTTCAAAATCAGTCTAATTTACTAGTTTGTTTGTATTTTTTTATAGGATTTAATATATTTGTTAGTTTTGATACAATATTTAATAATAGCATGTCTATATTTTTGTAATTGGTTGTTATCAAATTAAATATGTAAATAAGAAAATGAATAAATTGATATAAAAATTAAGAATGACGAACTGGACAACTACTAGAATCGCTATGAATTATAAATTTGTAAATTTTTAGTTGTTATAGAAATTTGTTCTTGAAGGTTGGAATCTAAATTTTTAATTATTGAAAATAGTCGAATATTTTCTTTTTAATTTTTTTTTTTCAGATACTAGTAGTTCGTTTACTACTTGCAGGCTTCTTCAGTGTTTTATACTCGACTTGTAACTTTTTGTTTGAATGCTAAATTAAACAAATTTGATAAACTTCAAATTGGAAGATATTAATAATATTTGATCTAACTAAAATTAAAAGTTTTGGAATTAAATTGAAAAGTTATTGAATATAGAATATTGAAAACCTGCATATAATGGAGAATGCGGTAAATTGGTGATTCCCATTAATAAATATCAAAAACATTGATAAAAGATAAATTTATCGATATTAATCAAATTTACTGGGGATTATTATGCATAATTTTAATGCATGGTGATGAATTTAACAAATTGACATCATTTGGTTGGATACGAAATGCCCATTCCAAAATTTAAGACAAAATCCCCAAAGACAAAATCTCTAAAAACAAAATCCTCAATGGAGATATTTACTTTTTTTGTATCAAACAGAGACTGCGAAAATCAAACTTTTCAACAAGATTTTTGTTTTAAGGATTTGGTTTTTTCGCTTTTTCTGTATTCAAAAATTAGTTTTAAAAAAAATCTATCTGACAAAAACAGGTATGCATTTTGTTCTGAACCAGCTGACAGAAGCTATACATAAAAATGAATTATGTGCAAAAGTCTGAAATAAGTTGAGTACATCGACTACCAAAAATTATTTAGGCATTGGAACATTTTAATTAGTTTTTTATTTCTAACATTGTTAGTGATTATTATACATATTAGTGATTCTAACTATATTTATCGAATTTCTCTTATATATAGATATTTAAAATTGATTGTATAAAATTCTGTATACAAATCAAATTAGATTTAGAAAACTTCATACATATACATTGTTATAACAGCATTTCATTCATTTCCTAAAACAATCACGTCTTAAGTTTATTTAATTTTAAAATAATTTTTTATCCTTCTTAATGATTACATTATCATTTAGTGATTCTTATTGAAAAAACTCTACACTTTTATAAACTATAATGAAAAACGAATTTAACAAAATATTAAAATTAATAGTAAAATTCAAAAGTAGGTCTGCGTTACTATTTCGACTGAAGTTTTATTGATTTCATATGTAACAGAAAGTGAAATTTAACGGAAGTGTACAAATTATCGATTTAAACTTATCCAACAATATGTAATTTTGACATTTATAAAATATATCTTTTTTTGGTTGGTTTAAAATTGATATTTATTTGACATTTCAAATTAAAAGAAATGTCATTTATGTGATCAAAATGAAAGTACCGCAGCCACCAAGTTGCAAAATTACCAAAACGCATTATAAAATTTTATTGAATAGAATGAAAACGAGTTTAATTCTGAAATTTTGATATGTGATAGAAAATATGTCAAATTTTATTTTATTCAAATTTTGACATATTTGGGTAAAATGTTGTTTTTTTAATATCCTATATGCGTTAACTATCTAATGAAATGATTTGCGTTAAATGATCATTATCAAGTCATTTAAAAAAGAATTGACAAAAATATTTAAAATATTTTAAAAATTTCATATAAAACTAAAATAATTTACATACAGTTATATATCTTTTTTAATCTATTTTATTAAAACCGTCATCCAAATTGGACAATTTATCGATAAAAATCGTTTATTTAGATTGGCTATGTGGGTTTCATTGTCGACAAGGTACTTGTTGATTTTCATATAAAAAATGTTCACATCAGATGTTTTTTAGGACATCAAAAAACAAAATTAATTTATACAAATTTTATATATCGTTTAAAAATTATTTCGTTTTGTTCCCTGACTTAATTGATTTTGATTGTTTTTTTTTTAAATCATTTTACTTCATCCCATGAATTCTGTAAAATTTGTCTACACTATTAATGTTCCGTTGATAAAATTTTTTACTTGATTTTAAAAAATTAATTAAAAAAAAAACACATACATAAATTTAAAATTTGTTATAATTATGTTTTTCAAAACTCTTACAATGTTAAATTATTAATATAATTATTATTATATTATATATTTATATATATTTTATAAAAGCTTAAATATAACAGCAAAATTCAAAAATTGTTTTTTATTAAAAAATTTCAAATTTATTTTATTTATTTCATTTATTTAATATTTTTTTAATAATTTTTTTTAATTTTTATTTTTTTTAAATATATTTAAACACCGAAAAGGCTATATACAGCAAATCTCTTTTTTTAATTATTTTTTATTTAAATCTCTAAATATTATTTCTTTAGACTTATCTATTTACATGATTTCTTTAATTATATTCTTTTTATTTAAATTATTTTCAAATATCAAAAGTGTTGTTGTAAAATTAAAAATCAGACAAAACAAATCAAAACTAAAAAAAAAAATTATTTTATAAATAAAAAAAGTGTTTTCTTACCATACAACTTGCTTCATGTAATTTTCCTAATTTCGGTCTTATAAACGGTGCTATTTGCCGCCATAAAAATGTTTGAACCGAAACAGGTAATCCCAAATCTTGTAGGCCATCATCTAAGGGGTTTTTATCAAATATGTCGTTAGTTGTTATTGTCATTCTGTCATAATTTTCCTAATTTTGTAATGTAAATACAAGTCTATATAAAATACAAGTCTGTCCTAAAAATAATTTGTTAAAGAAAAAAAAAAAACAAAAAAAAAAATTAAAAATCAGAAAACCTCAATTGGTTAATTTATTAAATTAAATTTAGATTTTTATTAATAATTTAATATTTGTATTACTTGAAATTAGTTATTTTGGAATTGAACTAAACTTTAAAGAATTAACATAACATTTTTATTTTAGTTACTTTTATTTTTTTTTTATTTTAGAAAAAATAAATATATGTAATCAGAATAAATGGTAAATACTCAAAAGTTGGTAGAGTTTTATTAGCCATCAAAAAGTATTTCTATTATTTTGTATTTCTAATATCTATTTTTAATTTCGAGTTTAAAATTTTTTGTTTATAAAATAGAGTTTCAATTAAAACACATTTATGTTATTATTTTAGTACAATCAAATATATAAAAAAATTATAATGTATCAAACTCCCATATTGCCTAATGCTATTTGGCATAATGTATCATTTCACGATACCAATTAGCAAAATAGATTTCAATTTAGCAAAATTACGATTTCACAAGATTTCTCTTCTTAACTACTTTTCACAACATTCTACTTTACAATTAATTATTTCATAACACTAATTTTGGAAATTAAGTAATCTCTTCTTCCAAAATTTCGAAATGTTACTCTATTTTAATTAGAGTATTTTGAAATTTTTTTCTAAATATCATATTTCAAAAATGTGTATCAATCTTTTTGTCTTAAAATTACCAATTATGTTAAATAGAAAATTGCAGAATTTTAATTTTATCAAAGAGCATTAGACGAAATAGATTTTGGAATTCAACTAACTGTACTATACCCTATAGAAAAATTTACGACAAAATTTAAAAACGCTTTTGATGCTGTGATTTTGACTAGAATGAGCTTGAATATACATTTATTGACTGTCTTAATATAAATTTAATAAAATAAATTTTTTTATACGAAACTTCCAGGAAAGACAATTTGATTTTCAGCTCAAATTTAAATAGTTTGATAATGAATTGGAATAACTTATTTCCATCAATTTCTCAGTCTTTCATTCTTCTTCTGAATTTGACTATGCTTAATATAATAATTTTGACTTTAAGTAGGCTAATTTAGATGAGCTTACCGATTTTGTTTTTTTTTTTATCGTTATTTTAAAATTAAAGAATTGAGTAAAAAACTTTATAAAGTACTTTTTAATGCAATAAAAATTCACATTCCGATTTTACACATTTTCACATTGTGGTTTAAAAAAACTATAAACTTGAGGTACTTGTTGAAATACTCGAGGTAATTGTTGAAATTTAATCAACTACCTATATTGTATTCGATTAGTGCTAAATCGGTTAATATATCCGTTTTAATGCAATGCGATTGAAGAATAAGATGATTATAATATATAAACAAAATACATATATATATATATATATATTTATAAAAAAACTATTGTTTCAGTAACTTAGGTAAAATTACCTTTTCGAGCGGGACTGATTTAGTTCGGTATTATTAAGTACGGTACGGTCATTTTTACTACATTATGTTTTTTAACAATACGCCTAATGCTTCTTCGAGTAATTATTTATGAAATTTCTGGCTTATCATTACATGTGGAAAACTATTACTACTATCAGGAACTATAGCTTGCCAGTTTCATTTTATTTAAGTTGTTAGTAAATTATACTCTAAATATATTTTATCATTTATTTTATCTCAATGACAAAGGGTGCTCTAAATCAACATTTTATAAATCTTCTTTTACTTAAACCAATAATCGAAGCTGATGGTACCTTTCGATTGACAAATATGTGTTCTATCTACAGCGCCATCCAGCATGTAGATTTTAATAAAAATAATTTTAATCTTAATTTGTTCAGTATTTGAAATTTAAAATTTCGCCCGTATGATTTCGCTCTCAATGGTAAGGGCAATAAAAAATAAATAAAATAAAACTCTTAAGAAACAAAATCGAAATCGTTTTTTTTTATTTATTTTGTTCAGAGAGCTTTATTATTTTAGTTTGAATTAAATTCAGAGAAAGAAGAGCGATAAAAAATATAAAAAAAGTACACAGGTTTTATAGTCGTGTAAAACTAAAATTTAGAGCTCACGTGTATTAAAAAAAAATTTTTATAAAAAAATATTTTTTTTACGCTCTTCCATTTATTTATGTTTAAATCAAACAAGTTAAAGCTCATGTAATTTTATCAATCAATCAGTTTCAGAACTACATCTTCCAGGTGGTAACTGGTAGAAAGAGCCTCCAGCAAAAATAGTTCCGGGTCCTGTCTCACAAAATCCTCGCAAAAAATTTTTTTTTTGGTTTTGTAAGTGAAACTTACAATTTTTTAACTTGTCTTTAATACAATGACTCCTAAGCAGGTCCGGCGTCCCAAGTGTCGGGACTGAAGACCTTGAAATTTTTTTTTTGCCATCAGTACAACAGCCCTTAAATGTGATAAAGACAATAGATCGGGGGTCCAAGGAATTGGGGCCGAAGCTCTATATCACGTATTTAAATTGTATTTTTCTGAAAAAAGGTTATTAATTATTAATATAAGTAATTTTTAAAAAATTTTGGGATTGGTCCGGCAGTCCATAAATAGTATTTTTATCTTAATTTAATAACTCGAAAATCATTTCATTTAATAAAAAACTTATATAACTATATCAACTTACATAATATGTAAATAATTTCCTATAAACAATCAGAGATCCCTAACTAACCTTACATAAATTTTCCTATTCTAATTTCTATCCTACCCTAAACCACAATTTCTTGTATTAAGGTTGATAGAGCAATTCATATACGAGTAGTAACCCTTAAAATTTATAATTTTATTCAATTTTTATATAATTTAATGTCAGCACAATTTCCAACAAAACACAAATTGTTACTTATATTTGAATTTATTTATAAATAATCTATGAACTGCACTTAATTTATAGTACTTTTATTTGAAAAAATAAAGAAAAAATTTAATTGTATAATAACATATTTTGGTAATAAATTTTCTATTTACTTTGTTCTGCTTTTTTGTCTATTATTGACAGTAAAAATTAAAATTTTAACTTCAAATATTTTTCTATTCTATTGTTTAATCAAGTTATTATATTAATAATAAAAAAAGATTTTTTAAATTATTAAAATAAATATTAAAAATATTAAATAAGCATTTGAAAATTAAATCTTATCTTTTGTGTAAAAATATTTTTCATTTTAACGCAGACTCCAATCGTATGTACATAATAATTGAAGGACAAGCATCTTAACAATTGGGTTACACTAGTTTTTATTTTGGACCTACGTTTTTTTTATAATATATTTTATTCATTAGACGCTTATTTACTAAAATTCTATATTTAAAATTGACAAAATTTAATAAAAGATTTGATTTGCACAATTTTCAATAAAACATAAGTTGTTTCTTTTAAAACAAAATCCTTACATCCTCAATCACTTTTTTTTAAAAAAAAAAATAATTTTTTTTTTTGTAAAGGTTTTAAGTCTCTTTTCTAGTTAGAAACTTTTTTTTATCCCTAATCTTAATATTAATTCTGTAAAAATTATTCTGTTAAAAAATCAATGAACTCAAATTATCCTTAAATATACATAAAGCTTGTGTAAGTCTAGAGTAATTAATTTTCTAATTTTCGCCATTTTGAAATTATATAAGAGAGATAACAAAAAAAAAAAATATTATTTAGATATCAATTTTATAATAATTGATAAATTCACTTATTAAATACACTTTAATTTTATTAACAATGATCTTATCTAATCAATGAATATAAAATTAATGAGAATAAATCAAAGGATAATCACTAAAAGTAAAGATTATAGAAAGTGGAAGGCACACCCATTATTTTGTTTTTGAAAATTTGAATTTTCACTTAATTTTAATTTTTCATTTTCACATTTCACAATTTTATAATAAATTATTTTTGATTATATTTTTTCTTTTTTTTTTTTTGTAACACTTTACCTAATTGGTGTGGATTTTACTTTTTTATTTTATGCTTTTTAACTAAATTTCAAATTAAGTTATTTTTGTTATGAACAATTTATTAACACGCAACCAAAATTATATCCTCTTAACTAAGTCATGACTGTCAATTAAATGGGAACAATAGTGAGATAGTTTTGAATCGCCCGCAACAATTTTTTATGTATCTACTTTGCCTACATTGATATTGATCCAAATGAAATTTTTATTTTATTTTGCTTTTTTTATTGAATTTTATCAAATCTAGGACAAACGGGGTTTAAAAGAATAAAGGGTATGGTATCAGCTGATTAATATTTTGAAATTATTTGTACTAAAGAAATATAAAACTAAGTGTGCTCCGCATATAACATTTTGAAAAAATCTCAATATTAGCATCTAGATGTGAATTATGGCCAGTAAATTTGGTATAAGTACTGGCCATGTAATCACAATATTTCAATTGCTTTTCCAAATGTGTTAGACATCTGATAATAAATGTTCTTCAATATTTCAAAGAAAATGTTATAGAACAAAGTATTTGTTTTTATTTTTATACTCCAAAATAAAGGAGTAATAACCTAACGCAAAATTTTAATAAAAAAGTATATTATTTAAAATAGTTAACAAAATTTGTTTTCAATTGTTTACCTAAATAAGTTCACGAGCCGTGTTTTCTATTTATGATAATTTTGTTATCAGTCAGAACTACTGCAATGTATCACCAATTCCAATATAGTTAAAGTGGAAGAAATATTTTAAACTTATTTGATAGAAAAATTAAATTGAATCCATTATTTAGAATTTTATGTTGTCCAAAACAGAGCTCAATTACAAAATAAATTGGTTATAGAGATGGATCAGGAATAGTCAGAATATGTATTTAAGATAAAGTATGTGAAAAAAAATAATTAAATTAATTAGAACAATTTTAACGTGTAGAAGTAAATATAGAATTGTTATTATATGAAAACAAAATTCTAACCGGAGCTTTGTAAGTGTTTTGTTGACGGAGAAAATATAGAAATGAATACATACATATTTTGTAGTTTTAATTGAAATAAATAAAAATACAAAAAAGATCAAGTTTTTTTTTCTATATTATACAATATTTTTTTTTTTTATTAGGTTAAAATAATGGGATAAGCATCCTAACTGCCTTTGCAGAACTTAAGCCATATTAAGATGAAGAAAACGAAGGATAAGTAAAGAGTAATAAAACAAAATAAAAAATAAGAAAAGAATTAAAATAAAATAGAATAGTTAGTACAAAATTTACGGACAAGTTAAATATGGTGTTACTAGTCTACTAAATTCTGTAATAAAAAGTAAATAAAAATTTTATTTCTAAAATAGAACCAAATTTTTTCCGATTTGATACTCATAACACTTTTTATATTCATGTCATTCAAAAAATAGGCATCTACAACTATGACACAAAGTATGGCACTAAGGCCTTGAATTTAAATTACATCGTGATTCACTACAGTAATTTTATGTGTGTAATACCAAAATTATACATGACCAGCATATAATTTCGTGTAGATGCCAAAGAATATTCAAAAATAAGAATAATATCTGCTGGAATTTCATAGGGAAATGTATTTGGTCCAATACTTTTGCTGCAATACACAAGAGATAACCCCAAATTGACTTCATTTTCATGGCGTATAAAACTTAATGAAAATAAATCAAACTCATATAAATTTTACATATAAGAAAATTGAAACAATTCATATCTCATTCAACAACAAAAGAGTATCATATTACAATACCAGCAAAGTATTTGGGAATGTTTATTGTATTGTATTGTACATCCTATGACTCACGGATGAAGGTTACAGTGCAATGATGATGATGCTAAAGAAATACAGTTAGGCATATTGCATGCATAAAGCAACATTTCATTCTACAAAATGCCATGACATCAAAAGCCAAGATTAATTTTTTTTTGTTGTAACATTAATCCTTCTCATGAAGATCTGAGTAGGTTCTTTCAACAAAAGGATTCTATGATTTCAAAAATATATTTTGAAATTTTAAAATTAAGTATGTAAAGTGTAAAGTGTGTTTTTAATGTAGAATTTACATAACAATTATTATAAAGTGCAAGAGTTAATACCAATTATTATAAAGTGCAAGAGTTGTTTAAGTGTAAAAGTTATTGATAAAATAAGATATCTGATATAAGTATCATAACTTTATTAACTTGAAAATTTATCAAAATGACAGTGTTTGTCAAATTAGAACTAATTCCAAAAAATAGCACTATATAACAAAACTCAAAATAGTGTTTCTCTAATATATAAAACTGTTGTAATCCAAACTGCTTACTTAAATTTGATTAAAATTTAATCGTAATATTGATTATTTTTTGTGCACAAAAAATATAAAAATTTTCTTTTATCGCGTCATGTTGTTACAGCGCACATATTACAATTTTCATGATAAGGATATCAAAATAGAAGGAAAAATATTATACATAACTGAAAGTGAATTAAATTATCATATAATAATATGTATATGTAGTCTAAAAAATACAATAACTTTCATATTTATAAACAAAATAAATCCACGTGACTGTTATTTTTGTTTTCTTTGCGCAGTTTCAATTTTTTGGGTCATTAAAGGTTTTATTAATGCCGGTTAGCCGGCAATCGGCATAGAATGTTTACAAACAAAAATTTTTATTTGTGTTTTTGTTTTTTTAACATATGATAATGACAAATTATTGACCGACGCATTGCAAACGTTTTGTTTGGAAAGATTTTTGTACATATTTGTTTTTAATTTTTTATTTTGATTCATTTTCTTTTAAAATTTCTGCTTTGATCTCAATTGTTATGTGTTTCTTAATAAGGATAACGTTTCTATATAAAAGCGAAATTGAAATGGAAAGTTATGTGTTTAGAATAATGTAATGAAGGAAATTAAATTTTATAATATCGTCCTCACTCTAGCAGACTATCGTATCTATTATATGTTAAATAAAATATATTAAAAAACTCAAAATTGAAAAAAACTATAAATATTTATGGTATAGAGACTGTAAAATATTTATAAAAAAAATTGAAAATAGTCAAGTTATCGTTTTAAGGTCGTTTGATGATCTAAATAAAATTTAATTTAGGTGGTTATGATGAAGTTCGCCGGAATGTGAAATTCCGATTACATTCCGCATTTGGTATGCTGAAGTCCGAAAGTATTCCGCAGTCTGCAAATGTCATTATTTATCCGAAATTTTTAAATTTATGTATGCTGAAGTTTGTCGGAACGGAAAATAATTTGAAAATTGTACGCCGGAATTTCTTATTCGGAAGTATTAGAATGGTTCGGAAATGAATTATAAAGCATAAAATTTTTGTATTTAGAATATTAGGAGAAGTAGAAAATGTAATAATAGTTTTTTTTTTTTCAATTTTTTTTTCATTTATGAAAAATATTTTTTTTTATTTAGGAATAAAAAAGCGCTTCAAAAGAATAATATATTTTATTGTTTTTTATATTATAACATAATATGTATATATATTAAAAACGATACATATATATTTTACATTCTTTAGAGAATTTTAAGTTTTCTCTGATGTAACAAAAAATTACTATTATTTTAATTTGTATATATATACATACTACATATGTAATTAAGAAACTTTTTTGTTGTAACTTTTACTTTTCATTTATGTATGCATATTGTATTAATACATTATATGACATACATTATCTATTAAAATTTTTTTACAAAATAAATAAAAAAAAATTGAAAATAAAAATGTTTGAAATGAATATGAAAACAAAAAAAAAATCTTCCGAAACATATGATTTTGATTTCTGCACAGACTTTGCAGTCGAAGGGACTTCAGCATACCAATTCTTTCGTATTCGGATCGGAATTTTTTTTCGGAGAAATTCCGCTTCGGACTTCATCATAACCACCTTAATTCTTTTTATTTCACAAGAAATATTTTTAAATGAACCTTAACTACAACCTTTCAAACGATAATTCTATTTTCAATTTAGATATGAATATTAATAGTAAGAATTGTGATAATATTTTCAAATATGATTCTAATTCTTTTTTTGTTGCACATCAGAATATTAGAAGCTTAAGACAGAATTTCAATTTACTTGTTTCAAACCTTGAAGCCTTTGTCAATTTTCCAGATTTTATTTTTGTTTCTGAAATCTGGATTTATGATTATGAGAACAATGATTTTAAAATACCCGGTTATAATTTTTATGCTACTAAAAATGATTCTTTTTCGGCTGGTGGAGTTGGAGTATTTGTTAAAAGTAATTATTACTGTGAAACTTTTAGCTTTAATCTTAAAACTGCTGATATTATAAAAATTACTTGCGATATTAACAGCTACAAATTTACGTAGTTTTATATAGGTTACATAGTTTTAATGTTAAAATGTTTCTCGACGATTTTTCAAATTTTTTAGCTAAAGAAAAATCTGGTAATCTTATTATACTAGGTGATTTTAACTTAGATATTTTAAGTGTGAATGTAGATGTTGATTCTTATCTTACTATGTTGTATAAATATGGCTTATTTTCTTTTATTAACGCACCAACCAGGCCTCCAACTTCCGGAACATGTTTACATCACGTTTTCGCTCGTTTTACTCATATTTCAGTTAATTCTTGTGAAAGTGCCAATTTCGACTTACAAATTTCAGATCATTGCATGACTGGCATTCTTGTAAAGGATTTGGTAAAAAATGTTGCAAATAAATCCTTTGCCTTACCAACTATTGTTAAAATAGATTACATTAAGTTAAATGAAAGTCTAAGATTTGAATTTTGGGAAGAGGTACATCAAGAAAATAATGCTTCCATTGCGTATGACAAATTTATAAAAATATTAGAACAACATATGAGACCATGCACTAGGAAGGTTAGAACAAAATTTAATGAAAAAAGATTGAAACCTTGGATGACGTCTGAGTCTAATCCGCAAAATAAGAAGGAAAAATAAGCTCCGAATGATATGCTATAAACATCCACTCAATGCAAGAATTAAAAAATCCTATATTAAAATGTGTAATAATTTGAAAAAAGAAATTCCTCAATGTCGTGATAATTATTTTCAAAATAAATTTAGAAAATGCAATGGAAATTTCAAAAATGAATGGAAGCTTGTAAACAGTATCATAAATAGGTCTCCTGATAATAATAAATCTTTCACATTGTCAAACTATGGTTCCTTAATAAATGACGAAGCAGTAATTGGTAACTTATTCAATAACTACTTTACTTCAATAGCTGAGAACACTATTCCAGGTCAACCATCTATATTATGTTCTTGTTGTCACAGTCTTAATCTTGTTAATGATGTTTATTGTACGAACAGTTTATATTTTAGTTCGATTTCGCCCTATGAATTAATGATTGCTATTAATGCCCTGAATAGTTCTAACTCTTGTGGTGAAGACGGTATTTCGAATGTATTTTTAAAAAATGTTGCCTTTAATATCATAGATATTTTATCACATATTTTTAATTTGAGTTTATATTCTGGAGTTTTTCCTGAGTCATTAAAACTTCCGACTGTTATACCACTCTTCAAGAAAGGTAACCCTAAGGATGTTAGTAATTATAGACCTATTTCTCTACTTTCCTCAATTTCCAAAATATTTGAAAAACTAGTTAAGAATAGAGTTTTGGATTATTTAGAAAAAATCAAGTTTTTTAACTCAGAACAGTTTGGTTTCAGAAAAGGGCTATCTACTGAGGATGCTCTACTTAATTTTTGCATAAATATTAATAAAGGATTAGATAGTAAAAAATTTTGCGCTGGACTATTTGTCGACATAAAGAAAGCTTTTGATATGGTCAGTCACGAAATTCTCTTAAAAAAGTTATATATTATTGGATTTAGAGGTGCAATTTTTGACTGGTTTAAATCCTATCTCAACTTTAGAATGCAAAGGGTTAATATTGGTGATAAAAAAACTAGGCCTCAGTTTATTAAACATGGTGTACCACAAGGGTCAGTTTTAGGACCGATTCTTTTTTTAATTTATATTAACTCTCTTTTCAATCAAAATTTTAAAGGTAAGCTAACTGCTTTTTTGATGATATCGGCTGTTGTTATACCTCGCTAAGTCCCCTTAATATGGTTGCAGAAATTAATCACGATCTAAATGTGTTAAGAAGTTGGTTTTCAGAACATAGGCTTGTTGTGAGTAATAAAACCAAATTGATGTTTTTTAGTTTATCTCAACAAGATTATCCGGACTTAGATTTAATTTTCCATGCGTCTGAATGTAGTAAATTTAAATTAATTAATGAAAATTGTTCTTCCATTGCTATTCAGCGTTCCTTTTGTGATGATTCTTTTTGTAGTGTTAATTGTTTCAAAATTGAAGTAATGAAAAGCTTTAAATACTTGGGTGTTACTTTTGACAATAATATGAGTTGGGCTGAACATTCATTGTTTTTAAAAAAGTATTTACGATCTACTTTACGTAGCTTTTATCGCCTTAGACAACTATGTTCTTCTAAAACTTTAAAAATGATTTATTATGGAATATTTCATTCTAAATTACAATATGGTATTGCTTGTTGGGGAGGATCATACTATAATAAAATATCCCCTCTACTTATACTTCAGAAATGTGTTATCAGAAATATTTGTAACAAGAATCGCTTCTATCCAACATTTCAATTATTTTCGAGTCTTAAAATCTTACCTGTTAGACATTTGTATTATTTTAAAACTTTAAAAATTTTTTGTTCGGAGCGGATATTTAAACTCTAGAATCTCTAGTAATCACAATTTAAGAATTAATAATAGCCTGTTAGTTAACATTCCTAATTTCCGCACAACAAATTTCGGAAATTCATACTCCATAGTTTCAGGTAGATTATTTAACAAACTTCCACATGCAATCAGAATTTTACATAATAGAAATGTTTTTTTAAACTTGACTAAATCTTGGCTTCTGGGTTTTAATCATGATGAAATCGAAATTCTTCTAGAGTTTTTAGTATAATAATATTGTGAATTATAATTTGTTCTTGAATTATTAACTTTTCCTTTTCCTTCTTTTGATTTGTAATTTAATTGTCTTTTATTAGCTTTTACTTAAAATATTTTATTACATTCATTTCGTTTTAATACTTGTTTTTATTATTTAAATTGAATTTATGATTTATTTTTCAATATTTGAATATATGAGTTTCTAATTATTGAACTTATATTTTGTTTGTGAATAATTTGATTTTTGTTTCACATGCTTATACTCATACTATTTTATCTTAGTTTACTTATTTTGTTTTTTTTATTTTTATTCTTATTCTTTTGTTTTCTTTTATTACCTAATTAATGTATTATTTTTAATTTTTTGTTTTTTTTATTTATTTGGGTATATTGAATTTTTAATACTTTATTGTTACCCCACAATAAAAAATTTTGTAAATTTCAAATTGTAAATTTTTATTGAAGTGACGCTTAACTATTTTCTTAATAAAAAGTGTCACTAACTATTCTCTTATTTGTAAAGAAAATTTATATAAAAATCGATCTTTATTTGTAAGCACTTTAATTGTAAATTTGAGAATAAAGAATTTTAAAACTAACTAAACTAACTAATGTATTTTGTGTTCAAGATATACGGGTTTTTTGTGTATTCATCAAATTCAAAAATTAAATACACAGGTTAACAAAACAGTTATTGGGTACAATAACAATTTATAGAAATTATAGATATGAGACATTATACCAATAGTTATTTTAAAAATTGAAAAGTTTAATAATGTCAGTCGGATGCTATGTAAAATAAATTTTCAATATCGAAATAATAACACTACTGATCATCAAATAAAGGGTATAACTGAAAAGATTAAGAACAAAAAATTTGATTGAATATCTAAATGTCGCATCGTACTATTTTTTTACTAAGTTCTAGGTGAAAAACTATTTCAGATTTAAGTTTTAAGTTCATCAATGTTGACTGACTTTTAGCAAATTTGTATTTTTATCCTGCTGAGCTTATTTTATTATTAAATACCCAATATCTTTAATACCTCTTGAAATGCAAAAATAATAATTTTCAATTCAATAGTTTAAGCTTTTAAATAAGAAAAAATATTTTTATTTATCGTGTTTATATTATAAATGAAAAGCTTTTTGAAATTTTGAAATATTTTTGTTTTTTCGGTTTTGTTTTTGTATTAACATTTTTTTTTTTTTTTTTTTTTTTTTTGCGTGGATTGGTGGGAATCTTCATAGACACAATGAGCCCCGTAGCTTCCATTGTGTGCCAGATTTTTACTGACTAAACCACACCCCTCCCATGAATACTAGTCCAACGGACTAACCATTAATTTATTGCTATTTTGATTTTCTTAAAGAAAAAGTTTACGAAATTCTATCGTATTAAATCTAGTGGCTTAGTTCTTTTAAGCCTTCTGACATCATTTTGATTATCTAGCAATTGAGTGGCCTCAACGTTAACATGTCCCTCCAGACGAGCTATATGCTTTCTTGCATATCTTTTGATTTCATTTTCTATGCAAGGAATTTTTAGATCTCTGTGCAAATCACTGTTGCGAACATACCAGGGGGCATTTACCATGTTGCGCAAGACTTTATTTTGGAATTTTTGTATACAAAGTACATGTGTTTGTTTGGCACATCCCCATATTTGTATGCCGTACAACCATATCGGTTTGAGTATCTGATTATATAACAAAATCTTGTTATGTATAGGTAATTTAGAATTACGACCTAAGAGCCAGTACATTTCTCTATACTTATTTTCAAGCTCAAATTTTTTCTTTTTAACGTGCTCTTTCCATCTAAGTTTGACATCTAATGTCATTCCTAGGCATTTAGCATTGTTTTCTTGGGGTATATTGACCCCATTCAGATTTACCAATGGTGGTTGATTTTCTAATTTTTTATTTGTAAAATTTACATGTACTGATTTTAACTCATTGAGTTTAATTTTCCATTTCTTTGTCCAGAGGTATAGCTTATCGCTTGCTTTTTGCAATTTAATTGTAGCTTCGTCAATATTTGATCCTACTGCCATCAACGCAGTATCGTCAACGAATGTAGCTACAGTTATATTTTCCATTTCTGGTAAATCATTGGTGTAGAGCAAATACAGTATGGGACCCAGAATACTACCTTGAGGCACACCCGTTTTAATATCTCTAATAGTAGAATACTCTTCGTCTTGTTTTATTCTGAATAGTCTGTTTTCTAGATATGATGA
This sequence comes from Argyra leucocephala, assembly GCA_963942445.1. Lineage (NCBI taxonomy): Eukaryota > Metazoa > Arthropoda > Insecta > Diptera > Dolichopodidae > Argyra > Argyra leucocephala. The sequence goes on from OZ012677.1 coordinate 83,094,487, forward strand.
GAGTATATCTACGTATTGTTTAGGTAACATATTGTTTAGTTTATTTATTAAGCCTCGATGCCATACTTTATCAAAAGCTTGGGCTACATCTAGAAATATGGTAGAGCATACTTTCTTTTCCTCTAAAGCTTTTTCTATTATGTCTGTTATTCTATGAATTTGATCGATTGTCGAGTGCTTAGATCTAAAGCCAAATTGATAATTTGGAATCAGATTACTATTTTCTATGATCGGTCTCATTCGAATCAATAATAGTTTTTCAAATAATTTTGATACTTTTGGTAGTAATGATATTGGTCTGTAGGATTTGACCTCATTTATGGGCTTACCTGGCTTTGGTATCATAATTATCTCTGCTATTTTCCACATATTCGGCACATACCTTATTCTTATAGCAGCGTTTATAATGCGTGTTAGCATTGTTATAGCTTTTTTCGGAAGTTCTTTCAGGACTTCCGATGTAATTAGATCAAAACCTGGAGCTTTTTTATCTCTGAGTTTTTTAATTTGTTCCACTATTTCACTCTCTGAAAATGGTGATATAACATTTTCTTGCCAATTATTATTTTCTTCAGTGAGATCATCCGAATCTGCCTCGTCTGGACAAAAAATTTCTTCAAGATGATCTGCGAATGCTTCAGCTTTATTTTTATTATCTCTCGCCCATTCACCGCTTTTCATTCTGATTGGCGGGATTTGAGAGATCGAGGTTTTTGTACTCTTTGTTGCTTTCCACAACGAGTAGTTATTTTCTCTTTTAGCTGATAAATTTTTTATATATTTTTCAAAATTTTCATTTTTAAGATCTTTAATTTTTCTTTTAAGATTCTGAGTTAACCTATTTTATAAAGCTAGCTCAGTCAGTTGTCTTGTTCGTTAGCAGAGGTTTCGACTGTTTCTTAATAACCTTTTCATATAGACTTAGTATGACTGCAGAGTGATCTGAGTCCAAATCATGGTTATCTTCTAGCTTAATATAATTGGGTGAAATTTTTTTTGTTATATAAAAATCAAGCAGATCAGGAGTTTTATTTCTATCAGTTGGCCAATAGGTAGGCTTACCGGTAGATTGGTAAATGCAGCCTTTTTCTTTTGTAGCTTTTCTTAGCTCTCTTCCTCTCGTAGAGGTTACTCTAGACCCCCAATCTATGTGCTTGGCGTTGTAGTCACCTCCCAGGATAAATCTTTCGCCAAGTAGTTTAAGAATTTCTTCAAACATGTTATTCTTTATGTTGTATTTGGGTGGACAGTATAATGCACCGACACAAAGGCTTTGTTTAACAGACATAATTCGTAGCACGATTAGTTGGAATTCATCTATTTCTAGACTAACTTCCTCGTGGTGCTTAATATCTTTCTTTATTAAAATTGAGCTACCACCTCTGGGTGTATTACTCGGATGGTTTGCGCTGTAGCATGTATAGTCATTTATTTTAAGCGATGACTTATCTGTCATATGTGTTTCTGTCAAGAGACATACATCAATATTTTGTGTTCTCAATAGAATTTCCAAATTATTTTTCTTGTTCAGAATACCATTGGCATTCCACGTGACTATACGAAGTGCGTTCTTAACCATGCCTTGCGGATTTATTTTTTGGTGTACACTTATATATTTCATTATGTTTGTTTTCTAATGTGCATAGTCTTGTTGAGATTTCATTCATTGTTTTTATCATATTTTGCATCATCTGCATAATGGTATTTTCAGTCAACTTTTGTGTAGAAACTTTATTTTGTTCTTTCGGGTTTCTTTTTTGACTTAGGTTATTTTGTGTTACCTGTGAATATGATAAGCCTTCTACGACTTTTTTCGACGTAAAAGTTTTAGGTATCTCTGAAGTTTCAATTCAATTCTGTTTCTGTGCACTAGGTTGCCTAGGTTTTGTCTTTTGTTTTTCTTGTCTATGTTGCATTTGTTTTGGGGCATTTTTTTGTAGTTTCTTCCTTTTTTGCAACTCTCTAGCCACCTGGCAACCACGATAACTCGCTGGGTGTGCCTCAAGGCAATTAGCACATTTAGGCTTAATATTTTTTTTTCTTTACAAGAAATTGTTAAGTGGGGACCAGCACATGTATATGGCACATGTGTATGGCCAAATCTTTGGCATCTCTTACATTGAGGAATGGTAGTCGTTTTACGAATAGCCTCCATTTTAACCCTCATGTGCTGGATAAATTCAATTTTGAATATTTTGTTTATATCTTCGGAGTTTTCGAATGTTAGCATAAAGAGAGGAAGACGTACCGTAGATTCTTTGTTATTTTCCTTTTTCTTTATTATTTTATTTGTGACTTCTAGAATTTTGAAGCCTCTATCTTTCAATTCATTTTTTATATCTTCAGGTTGGCATGACGGATGTAAATACCTAACCATTACTTTAATAGGCCTGGTGCTCTTATTTTCTGTATTTCCTGGTTCTCTTATTTTCTTATAAGTGTGCCATTCAATATTGGCTTCATTTATTGCCTTAGTCAACTCTCTATATTCTTTTTCTTCTTCAACATTAATTTTTAGTGGTTTATTATTAAGCATATTAACTTTATATTTAATATTGCTTTCTTTTAATTTTTTGTTTATTTGAGGGTATTCCACTACATTACTAAGTATAACTGGAGGAGGTTTACCTTTTCTTTTACTTTTCGCAACTTCATTTATTTGCACATTTGTATTAACATGTACAATATATATTACAATATAGATTACATTAATTATAAAACTGTTGAATCTATGAACTATGAAGCTATATAATCATATATGGATATACAAATTCGAACTGGCTATAATCAAACTTAATATAAAAAGAAGGTCAACTTCAAATATAATTTTAAATTACATAAGCTCGAGACAATAATGATGCAAAAAGAATCAATTCAATTATTGCAAGTCTTCAGCTTTAACAATTTTGATCGAAATCAATTCGATCTTATCTCCGATCTTGTATGAAATGATATCGTATGAAATTATCGTCACCTGATGGGCTTACGAGATCATATTACAGTTAAGTAATCAATTGTGCATTAGCAGTTGTTTTCATTTCGGACTAGGATCTATTTTAATGAGTGCATTAATGAAAAATATACTTTTTCCTTTCGTATGCAATGTTCTGTATAATAATTATAAAATTTATTTCTTAGTAAGGCTAATATCTAATCAAATACTTCTTATGCTTCTTATACAATTTGTTAAACTATTTTCTATAAGAAAATGGTTATATTATTGACTATTTTTGGAGTTGTGTATAATCAATGCCTTTTTCATCATATTGCTCCCCTTGATGTATTCTCCAAATATAATATATCTATTGTATGTTATCCTGGCGAGTGATGTGCATTCTAATTAAATTTCTATATAAATTGATAACCATAAAACTTCCGAGTATGTACTAAGCGCTTATTTATACAAAATTTCAACAGACTTGTTTATATTTTTTTATATATAACTAGCTATTTCAGGCGTTATATTCGTCGGTTGGCATTAAAGAAATATTTTTTACTTTTCATTAAAATATTTCAGTTAAAACACAGTTTTCTATTTCGCTTTTTTTTAGACGACAGTAATGCCCAGACAGACTACGACAATTAATGATCATGAATAATATCTTAGATCGTAAAAAAATTAATTTATATTATATTAATTTAAATTATGTTTAACTCCGTCATGAGGAGAGTTTTAAACAACTTGAAATCTAGTTTTATTTCTAGTTATATGATTATGGATATCTACACTTCTATTTAATAGTTGTTAGAAGCTCACATTTAATATTGTTTGACATCATCACATCGGCAATATTTTTGATTTTGTGAGCATTTTTTATTTATAATTAAATTTACATTTTTTATTCTTACTTTTTTTTAACAAAACAAAGTCTTGGGTTTTATTATAATAAGACGCCAGTTTGCATGATATATGCTTTATTTTACTACTCCACTTACAAGAAAATATTTTATTAGTTAAAGAAGTAAAAAAAGTAGGGGTACAAATAATCGTTTCTTATAATTTTTTTTTATCAAAATCTTTGTTATTGTAATTTATTTTCTTAAAATATCGCTTTTCAAAATTTTATCTACAGCAAAATTCGTTTAATAGAGTTTGGCGGTAAAACAGAGGTGATATTCATTTTTTCTAAACATTTGTGAAACTAAAGTTTGTTTATAGAAGTTTTAAAGCGCCTAGCCAGGGTTTGATCACAAAAGAGGTTTATTTAGTTCGCAGCCGTCTTTAATAAAGTCGGTTTAACAAAAATTGTTGCAGCAATTAATTTTGTACAAAAAAAATTAAATTTACTATACTTTCTAAAAGAAACGAAATTTAACACAAATTTGATTTACTTTTATAATTTTTGAAAAAATAGATTTAACGAGATTTTTGAAAAAACTAGGTTTTAAGAAATGAAATTTGGGAAAAAAAATTATGTTTTAAAAAAACGACATTTTAAGAAAAGATATTTTTAAAATTAGATTTTGATAAAAATAGATTATAAGAAACGAACATTCGTATGTGATCCAGTAAGAGAAAAACTATATTGTTTTATTTATAAAATATTTTCATATATGAAATTATGTTGATTTGAGAAAAAAGTATTATCTACAATATACATAGTTTATAAAAATAAATAGGTTTATTTTTAAAATATAATATTTTAAAGTTGATTTCAAACGATTTGTTTACATTTTTTTTTATATAATATAAATGTTTAATTAAGACTTTTCTCTTAATTTTTCGAAGATGATTACTAAAACAACAATTCGCTTAAATTTATATTTATTTATATTAAAATATACTTTGATTATAAAACTCAAAATGTAAACATCCAAACTCATATATTTGTATTGTATTTTAACAAAAAATTTAATATATTCGCTTTACTATTATTGGTCCTGTTGCTAGATTGTTTATTTTCTCTAGTGTTTGCCATTTAACACGATCTCTCGCAAAAACTTTCAAATTATGTTCTTCAAGGTCATCAAATACGTGCTCAATAAATCTCTATAATCTAAAAAGATTTTGCGTACAATGTCAAACGGTTTCAGTTTACCAACGTTTTCTTCTACCTTATTCAATCTAATGATGTTGTTGTGATGTTGTTGCTGAAGTTCTATGAAGTAAATATGATGATAAACATGTAAATTATTTTACAATTTAATCATTTATTTTAATTTGATTTCTTTATTTTGAGTGGAAATGGATTAGAAATCATGTTGGGTTGGAATTTAATATAATTTAATTTTATTTTATTATTTCATCTGCATATTTATTTATTCATCTGCACAGCCAAAAATAGGGTCAGAGGATAAGTAATATTCTCCACAAAAATTTGTATTCTTATTTTTAGGCCTTTCCGTAATTGATGTTAGGTACCATGATTGTGATTTTTATTTTACCAGCTACAGCTTGAAAAAATAATTTTTGTGTTCCTATTGGTTATCCTGTAATTAACCAAATCTTTCTTCATGTTTTCTGAGTTCCTCTAAAACTTTCCTGTCGAGAATATTTCGTTTTAAGCAGCATTTTATGCGCAAATTTGTGTATGGGAAGAAATATTTTCTATTACTGGCTATTCTATTACTATTTCGCACTCTTATTGATGAATTAAGTAATTACTTATATTGATCTGTTAGGAGCTTTATCAGCTTATTTGAGTTTTAGAAAAAAGAAAAAACAAAAATAAATAAAAATAAAGACTTTGAAGAGACTGCTTACATTAGAAGAAAAACGTGTACCTATTTGTATACGTCAAAATACCACTACAATATGAAAATATAACCAAAAATGTAACTTGTAGTCTTTCTTAATATAATAGACATTCTTAGTTGTTTAATATCAAATATTGTGTAGCTTTAGCACCTTTAACTATATTGGCTGTATTTACAAGTATGTTTTGGTTTTGTTTTATGACGTACTCTATAAATTACTTTACAATTTTTCATATAATTTTGTAGTATTCCCGAATTTATTTTATATTCGCTCACAAAACAAAATATATAAATAAATTTTAAAATATCCATAAACTATTATTTTTGTTTAAATAAATAATAAGAGGAAGAAAAATAATTTCATTTATATTCGTTAATATTACTTGACATCTATCACACTTAAACACAAACATTCAAAATTTAATTATAATTATTGGCCCCAAAAGTAAATATTTCTAGGACAGTGTTTTTATTATTTATTTATTTATTTTTTCTTTTTAATATATTTTTTTTTTCTCTCTTTTTAGACTATTCAAATTTTTATTTTCTATATTTTTTTTTCTTCAAATTTTACATACTTTGGTACTTGTAAATAAAAATATGTATTTTGAAAGTTTCTTTGTGCAGAATTCTCTTTGATACAAAATATATATTTTTTTCTCTTTATATTTAACTGAAATTTCACCCAAATCTTAATATGAGAATAAATTGCCCTTTAAATATTTTCGGTGTTCTATTTCAAAAAAAAAAATGTATATATATATAAATATATATATATGTACATAATATATTCATTGAATATAATTTAATGTAAAATGAAATATATGAATTATTTTTGAAACATATAAATTGTTATATTTTCTTTATATTCTTATCTCTAGGAGTTAATTTCAAATTACACCAATGATTATTAGAATCAAAATTATCTAAAAAAAAAAATCTATAAGATAAAATTCATATTGTTCGACAACATTCTTTCAATTATTTGTTTAAATAATTATTGAATTCTTAAATAATTTACATTTGAAATTTAGGTTGTATGCATTTTGCAAGCAATAATTAAACAAAGCGTTAACAATACGGTGATGTGCATACATAGTCACTACCAGCTGATTTTTTCAAAGTCAATCAAAGTTATTTCGTAGGTATGCAATATAAATATAATGAAAGAACCACCATGATAATATCTGAATAAATGATTATACAAATTCTTCAATGAATATGATTTTCCATATTGCAACAATTTCTTTTAAGTTAAAATAAACTTTGCAAATAATAAACTGTCAAATTAAATAAGCTATTCTATTCTAATTCTAATTTTGTTTATTATTCTATACTATCCTTCTTTCCTTCATCTTTAAATGTCTTCAATTCTGAAAGGCAGTTAGGCGATTATCCTATTATTTTCTGTTAGCAAGAATATATATATAAAAAAAAACTATTGGGTGTAACGAATTTTAATGTAACTTGAATGTAATTAATTTTTGCTTATGTACTGGACTTTGTAGAAAACAGAAACATTAACTTAAACAAATTATGAAATACCAGACAATCTATTTCATTAATGTTTTCCAATCTTATTTGCTATAGTAAAACTATATTCACCTATATTTGAAGCGGGATAAGGTATAATGTAATACTTTTGTTTTTGAAAATAAAATTACTTTCTTGTGATGATAATCTGTTCTGACACATGCCCTATAGAAGAGATTGCAACACAATTATTATAACACTGATGATGAAGATTATAATCCAATAAATATTCAATAAGATATAGTTATAAAAGTAAAAGAGCACTTGGATATATTCTACAAATTGCATTATATTTTTATTCAATAACACTTTTTACCGTATTGTGTACTAGAGATTTGGTTAGAAATTTTATTATGTTTATTAAAGATCAATATGGGTTCATCTAAAATTAAATTTACGTGCTTAATAATTGTGGTTTAAATATTTTACATTTTCAGGTAAATTAAAAAATATTTTAAGTTAATGTTTAAGTGTATTCATATTGATATATAAGTATTTACTAGTTAGAGACGGAAAATATGAAAATGTAATTAAAAATTCCCAAAATTTTGACAGGCTGGTTTCGAAGAATTTAATGTAGTGAAAGTAATTCTTATATATATAGATAAATTTATCATAGATTAGTAAAAACAGAATTTTTGAAGACTTAAATGATAAAATTAAAATAGCCATGATATAGTCACCAAAAACAATGAAGCTGTTAACTACTCAACGGAATTTTTAAATTTAGATTTGACAAGATTTTTGATATTTCTTCCTCATCAGCCAGAACTAAAAGTAGGAGCTTAAATTATGATTCTACGAATTTTCACTCACGAAAACTATATACATAATATCAGACTAATAATAAATGTATTGCATTCTGATGTTATTGAACCACAAATTCAAACCAACTACTGATTTTCAATTAGACCCAACATATTGTGTGTAAATATCTGTTGTATCAAGTCTAGAATATTTTTCATAAATAAAATTTTATTGAAGTAAATTTTATACATTTTGTATTTAACCCGGACATTGTCAGTTGATTTTGCTAGTATATACATATATGTCGGCCGTACATTTTTAATTAATATACAAAAAATATATTTCGAAAAAATAGTAAGTTTATATGCGATTAATATCTTCAATGTTTTCAATTAAACCCATTTATAATGTTTCACAACTTACTTGCTATTACGTTTTCTACTATAGGTCTTAAGAAATGCAAGTATGTATGTTATTTATTTTTCGGAATTATTTAATTCATTTATTTTTTTTTTAACTTTATTTTTATGATACTTACAACAGCATATCACTAATTTCATAGCTTTTGTTTTACATCGATGATTTTATATATTTTTTTAAATTTAATTATTTCAACATTTTATTTCTTATGTACTTAAATTTTTTTTTAATTAATCGAATTTTGATTTTAGTGGTATTTTAATTAAATACTTAATCCATCATCATTCAACTTTTAAAATTTAGTTACAAGTATTGATGAAGGAAGTATGCTTTTTCCAGAATATCGATATTTGCAAGTTAATATAAAAGTTATTATAATTGTTTATTTATGGATATAGGAGAACTAAAAACTAGGGGAATTAAATTATTTATTTTCAAAATAAACTTTTTTATGCTTTTGTTAAGTTGTGAAAGATAGAATAAAAAATTATAGTCATTAAAAAAATGTATAGATTCCAGTCAGCTTTCTGATTAATAGTCAGGTGTGATAACCTACGCCCTGAATAGCTTAATAGAGTAAATGGAAGCGAAAATAGTAGTCATAACAATTCGGTTAATAAAAATAGTATCTTGGGTAGTGTTTGTTATATATTGAATAACGGATGTGTCCAGCACTAACTTAAATTTTGATGACTTGAAAGGTGTTAAATAGGTACAAGTTATGTTCAGATTTATGTTCAAAATGTTCAAAAATATTAATGCCTTCCGAAAATCTTTCTTTTGCTCTATTCTTTACTCTATTAACTATCTCTTAACTATTTTCTTTACCATTTTGTTTAGTTAGCTCAGATTATTACCTTCGAGTATTTTTTTTTTGTTTTAAAGTTAGTTACAACTACAACTGAAAACTTGTAATAAAAATATGGAGAAGTTATTTTCTTCAATCAATCTCTTTGGCGAGCTATGACAAATTTCATAAACTATAATTGTATAATCACAACTTCTTAAGAAATTTGATTACAAATTCAATTTAATTTTAATTACGAAAAAAATTATCTAAAAATATTTTAATTTATGACAAAATTAAATTATATTTAATTTCTTTTTAAATTTCAAATAGTTTTTATATTTTTATTATATGTTTTTAATTTATCTATTTAATTGAATATTTAGTGAAATTCTGTAATACCTATAAAATCTATGTACATATTAAAAATACCTGTAGGATGTGTCATTAGTTTTTTTTTCTTTATATATTATATATATATATATAAATATATTTTTTTTTTTAATGTTAAGAAATTTTTTTTACTAAAATAATTTTAGCAACTTAATTTGATAATTATATCTAATTCTATATATATATATATATAATATACAGTGCTGTGCAAAATATTTTGACACTTAAAAATATTTGATGTATTTTATAAGTTTAAAATTTGGGCTTTATTGACTTTGTTGACTGTATTTAATGACTTTTGTACAGTTTGGACTAAAGAATACAAAGAGATAAATAAAGCACTTGGAAGATTAGAAACAGTTGCAATACTCGGATAAAACTTGTTTTATTCATTCAGTACCTATTACCTTGCTTACTGACCACTCTGAGATATGAGTATAATAAATATAAAAAATAATAAAATACATGTACAGGGTATATTGAAAATAGTATAAATGAAACTGAATAGAATGATTATGAAATAAAGACTGTTTAGTTACCTAAATTAAGATTTATTCACTAATACAAATAGTGTCTGCCTTACTGCACCTAACCTTGATTCCTACTCAATATATGCAATATATTATATAGTTTTTAACGAATTATTTTTTTTTTTTAAAGAAATGTTGTAAATTTATAAGATTGAAAAAACAAAATTAGAAATTTGTTTTTTGTATTTATAGGCTTACTAAAGACTGCTATTAATTAAATTGTATATTTTCTGTAATAAAATTATTTTTCTTCTGTTAATTTTGTATCTCTAAATTTATTTTGCAAAGTCACCACCCTGCCCACCAAGTCCTAACAAAAAAACCTTTGCATGAAAAATAATTAAACTGACAAATATATGAACTTGTTTTTCAAGGATTTAGGTATTTGTTTTTTTTTTTTCCTTTTTGACGGTTTACGGGGCTAGTCCTTATAAAAATACAGCAATATAAAGATTTATTTCACTTTTTGTGAGTTATTTCACATATTTAAGCTGATGTTGAATTTAATAAAAAACTTCTGATATATTTATTTTATTTTTTGTTCTTTATCTTTGTCAAAATAGGAATACAATATTGTTATTATATCTTTTTATATTTTCCTATCTGTCCATCACTTCATCTGTCCATCACTTTTACTATTAGGAGAGAAATTTGTTCACCAGTAAAAAACAATACCAGTTACCACAGGTGGATTCGGTCAAATACTTGAAGATTCACTTGGATCAAAAATTAACATGGAGGAAGCATATTATACCCAAAAGTAAACAAGTAAGACTAAAATTTTCCAATTAATTCTAGCTCATTGGTAATAAATCGCAACTGACTCTTGAAAGTAAGGCCCTTATCTACAAAAGTATATTAGGACCAATATGATCTTATGGTGGGGAGCTGTGGGATGCATCAAGCAACAAAAACCATATTGGGCTCTGTAACGAAATCTTATCCAAATCCATTGGTGGAAAAGTTGTTGAGACAACACTGTAGTCAACCTAGAAAGTTTAAACGCTTTTAAACAGCGAACATTACGTCAAGATAATCATGTCAAATTGACTGTAAATTCAAGGAGTATATTTGCTAAAATGTATCCTCTCTCACAATTAATTTTGAATTATATAATTGTTATAATAATTTACCGAATATCTGATAGTGATTTTTCTTTTTGTTAAAATTTCTAAAATACTACTATGATAGATTGTAAATAAACGTAGAAGTAATAAAAACAACAGAAAAATATATTTTTCCATCAAAAAATTATTTTCGATTGCGTTTGTATCGCAAATATTTTCATCCTAAAGTTTTATTTACCTTAAAATATTTTGGTCAAGACTATGAACATTTCCTACACATTTTTACATATGAAATTAATAATAAATTTATAAATTAACAAAAAAAAAATTTAATTTATTAATAGAATTTTATATTTCCTAAATAACAAAATTTAAAAAAAAAAAAAATAAAAAGAAAAATTAAAAATTAAAAAAAAGAATAAAATAATAAATTTTTATTTATGAAAATAATTACGTTTTAAATTGTAATTGCATTTGTAATTTAAAATATTGTAATTGTAATAATTTCAAATAAAAATAATCATAAAAAAACATCAAAAATTTAAAGTTTTCAAATTAACAAATTTAATTTATTTATTGTTCCATTTTTAATTTCTAAATAATTAATAATACTATAAAAAAATATTAAATTTTAATTTTATTAATTTTAAGCATTCATTTCAATTCGAATTCACTACACCATATAAGCAATGTGTGTGTGATGATGAAATGTTATGTGTAAAATGAGACAATTTAACCAGAAATTTTTAATACTTCATTTGTGTTTTTCCTTAATTTTAATTTTATTCAATATTCTTCTCTTTCGGAGCCTAATAATAATTATTTTCATATTTTTGTTATTACTTTTACTTTATTTTATATTTACTGTAATATATTAATTTTTCTTAATTTTTGTAGTGTCTGTCATTGATGATTAGTTCTCTAAGATTCTCTCTTTCAATTTCTCTTTCTTAAATATAAAAAAAAAAATGTGTAATCGAAAATTTATTGACGGACTTCACAAAAACACAAACAAAAAGCAAAATAAATAAAAAAAAAAGTAAAATATTGCAGAAAATTTTCATAAAGAATAAATCGAAAGGAAAATGCTAAAATTAAATTGTAAAAAGGTAAAAATAAATAATAATAAAATAAAAAAAAAAAAAAAAACTAAATATTTGTAAAACAAAATGAAAATTCACAAAAGAATTTGGATCTGTGTCATCTGAGTTAAAAATAGTTGATGAAATGTGCTTACTCTAGCTAAAAGATCATTTCAGCATCTTAACAATTTACTTTGAATCATCATAATGATCATGATATTATACTCTCAATTTAGTCGAATTTTCTCTGTAGATATTTTACTGTAGCAGGACTATAAATTATTATATAGGTAAATTTAAAATTTAAAATTCTCAACACACACTTGTATACTATATTTTCTATTAGAATCTATACACATATATAATTACATATGAACGTATTTATATATATATGTACAAACATTGAGTTATTTGCCAACCAGACATGGCAGACCACAAAATACTTTAGTTTTTTATTTTTTTATTTTTAAAAGAAAAAAAAATTGTTTTAATTGAGGTATCGAATTGTGGGAGAATTCTCATATAATACAAAAAAAAAAAATATGTATTTAATTTTTCATAGTTGGTCATGTACATATATGAGGGAGAAATTATTATTGCAGGGACGTAACATATATTAGATAAAAATAAAAAAAATAATAAAACAAAAAATGAATTTCTTTTGTTATTTTTTCATTGTTTTTGTTTTCCTTTTGGCTAAATCCCAGATATATTAAAAACATGTGTATACCGTTATATTAAAATTTTATTATGCATAAAAGCAAGGAAGAATAAAATATAAACGACGAATAAGAATATGTTACGCAGGCAAATTTTCTTTCAGATTGAGCGGATATTTTATAAGAGCCTTGTACAATAAAAACAAAGTATTAGAAATTCAAAAAAAAAACAAAAAACAGAAAAAAATTGGTCAGTTTTAAAATTTGGCATCGTGATAAAACAATGAATTTACGTATGAACATTTTGATCTACATAATATATATATATATATATACAAATGTATAATTTATTTTATTTTCTAATCTATTATGTATATTTATATATATATATATATTACGCATATTACAATTATATATCAAACTATATATAAATGTATATAAAACTATTAAAACAATCACTTCATAAGGGTGAAATAATTATTTGAATGTCATAAAGTTTAATTATAAATTTGATTTAGATTCCGAAGAGATTAATGACATTTATTGCAGATTTTTGTAAATTTAAATCGATTTCGTTTTGTAATAAAATTTAAATTAGGTTTTTATTTTTTTTGTTTTAAACTATTATTGAGCTAAGGCTTATATGTCTATAATGGGTCATATTTTTATATGTGGCGAAAAACAAATATGTTAAAGATTAGGTAAAAAAAATATATTAATTCAAATAATTTCATTCATTTGATATTTTTTTTTATTATTTACTTTGATTAATTTGGCTTACTTGGCGCTTTCTTAAATAAGTTTTCTTAAATAGTTTTTTTTTATATATATATAAGATATGTAGATCAAAATTTACTAAATATATATAAAATATATAAAAAATAAAACAAATAAATCGATTTGAATCAAAAAATCTGCAATAAATGTCATTAAAAAAATTAAATTGTTTCAAATAAATTATTTGGGTGCTATTTCCATACATATTAATGAACAATTTAATTGTTCTGATTATATAATAATAACATTAAAAACTAAAATCTATCTATCATTAAATTGATGTAATTTAAACATATATCTGATTAGAGTTTTTCATTTTTTAGTATATAAATGCATCATAAAACATGATAATTTTGAGACTTAAACCTTTGGGTTTTTCACAATTTATATATTGGAACTGAATTAAATAAAAAAAAATACACTGATTATACACTCTTGAAATAAATATTTTTGAATAAGATAATTAATTGCTACGATTGATAATTGCTTCCGCCCGGTTAATATCATCTAGTAAAATATGCTGCATTCACAACCAAATAAAAAAAAATTATTAGAAAAGAAAATCCGTCTTTAATATAAACTAGGACCATAAGACATCAAAGGGAATAAATTTAATTTTGTATTTTGATTAATTTCGAAGTTATTTATGCACAGTAATGCTTATGAATTGAATCAATGTTTTCACATTTACATTAGTTAATGCACTAAAAATATATAAGAAAATTTGTTGTTGTTCTGCAACGCGAATTGAAGGATCTACAAGCAAGCTAGAGTTATCTTATCATATAAATTTGAAAAATTATAAAAAAAATATAAAATTTAATCTATCCAATTGAAATAACATCAAAATGTAAAATCAATTGTGAAATAAATCTTATAGTGACTTCTATATTTTTTAAAAATATTTCACTGAGTTGCTTTTATTCAAATTCAATAAAAAAATATTAAAAATGAAAAACTCTAGGTATGTTTCACTAAGTTTAATTAATATCTTAATCGATTTCGGTTATTACACCATCATCAGAAGACTGAATGGTCTAATAACCGAAATCTATAAAAACATTAATGAAAAATGATTGAAAAATACCTAGAGTTTTCAATTTTTTTTTATTATTAACAGTTTTAATTATTTTCTGAATGGAAGAGTTATTGCTGATATATTTTATACATAGTGACAGTTTTTAATGTTAATTCTGACTATTAATATTAAAAAAAAATTATTTGCATCCATTTAATTAACGTTAATATTATATTGATAAAAAAATTGAAAAACAAAAATATCAGTTTCGGTCATGTGCTTATTCGGTTATGTAATACTAGTTTAATTAATCAAACAAAAGAAATCTTGTTGAAATGTTTGAAAACTCTGACTTTACATTATAAACTAAATAATATGTTGCAGTGGCTTAGAACATTTATTTTATTTTTATTTTTCAGAAATTCATGTGTAAAAACAAAAAAATTCCATAAATTCATAATATAAACAATATTAGCCACTGGTTGAATATTTTTTTTTTTTTTGAAATTAACAAACAATTTTAATGAAATAAAAAAGTGTTTAAAATACAAAAATAAAACTTTATTAGAATTTTCTTTTTTTATGTAGTCTCTCATTAATAATTTGGTATGATAAAATGAAAACTTAAATAAAATTAAAGAAAATCAATGAGTAAAAGAAAATGTTTTTACAAGTATATTTTAAAATATTCTCAATTTGATTATATGTATTTTATGCGAGCATAAAAAATTCAAAAATAGAACTATAAAAAATAAAAACCAAAATAAAAACTGAAAAAATCTTTTACTTCGTTATTTTTTCGACGAAAATTGACGAAAAAAATTCTAAAATAAATACTATATTCCGAACTTGTCTATTAGGTATCTATACTTATTCACCTTTTTGAAAAAATAAAAACAAAAACAAAAAAACATTATTTTATTCTTATTTTTTATTTTATTTTTGTTTTGTTAATTTTGAATGAATATAGATTATTTTTTTTATATCTTTCGATTTTGTATCTATCAGGTTGGTGATCAGTCGAGTCCGAACTTATCCGCGAGTTAGTTAAGTTTAGCCACCGATTAAATAATTCACACAAAATGGTGAGTAGGGAGGATAAATTATTATTATTTTTTTTTTCTGATTTTTTATTATAAAAAATTATTTGAAGGAAATGGAAATTCTATTGAATTTAATGAAATAATTAAAATTGAATTGTTTTTTCAAATAAAATAGAAAAAAAAGAAAAAACAAAACAAAAGAAAACTTAAATTAATTTTATTTTTAAATTTTAAAATTTCAGGCCGCAGATATACCAAGACGTGAACTTGAAAGTAAGTCTTTATAAATTATAAATCCAAATTTAAAAAATTAAATACTGCAAAGCAAAAGAAAATAAATAAAATAAAATAAAAAACTAAACCAAATATTAAATCTGCAAAAAAGCAGCTCACAATAAAATGGATTACAATTGTGACATTGTGCCCAATTATTTACAATTATAAAATTTAAAAAATTTTACAGAAATATAATAATTTGCATATAAAAATGAAGAATTGTGAAAAATATTAATTAAAATAAAAAACAAAAAAAAATAAAAAAAAACTATAAGTCTAGAAAGTTAACCTGTGAAAATTTAAAAATTTAAATGAAATTGAAATTCTAAGGAAATAAAGTAAAACGTGGAACGAAAGAACAGTTATATAACAATATATAAGTTCAGAGACTGTGTGTTTAAATTTAAAATTTTTATTTCAAATTCAGAAAAAATAAAACGAAATATAAAAGAAAAAAAATCAAAACTAAAATTAATTTAAAATAGTTAATTAAAAATCCTTAAATTAATTTAAATCAAACGAAAAAAAAAAAAACAAAAAATCAACAATTAAAATGAAAACAAATTATTTTTAGAATTCTAATATTTCGTTATTTTCTGTTAAACCATAATATGTAAGAAAGAAATAGAATATATTATCATAGCGAGGTACAAATTTCTTATTTTGGTGTGGATACTGCCAAAAAAAAAAAAAAAAAAAAAAAACTCATATAATATACATATATATGTTCTAATTTCAGATGAAAATTTTCATTTTTTTATGTTTTTCTTACGACTTTAAATTGAAAATTCAAATCTATTCGCATAGATGTGATTCAAAAATGTGAAAATTCAAAACTATTCCATACATATTCCAATATATGTATACAATTATACGTTGAAAAAAATTATTAGATATTATTATCTATCTCTTTCATTCAAATTTAAAATTAACATATCGAATTTCGTAATTTTGTTAGTTTAAATATTACGCAAAAAAAAAAAAAATCTTTTCTAAATTGAAAAATAATGTAATACATAAATGTATACCGTTATGTATTGGAAGTTTAATATATACATTAATATGTATGTATACGTTAAAAGAAAAATAAATTTTTCTTTTTTGGAAAATTAAAAAAAAAAAAAATAAGAAGTTCTATATGAATGAAAAATTTGTGAGTAATATATAATAGGTTAACTTTCACATAAAATAATATAAGAAAAATCATAAAATTTTTAGATTTATAAATTAGAAAAGAAAATTATTACAGAATATTAAAAGTAAAAACTTTTATGTATGCATCACATACATATATGATTTTTGGTGTGTTCAAAAAAGAAAAAAAAGGAAATAATACTAGATATATTGAAATTACAATTTTGAACACCGTATAGATCCAAATTTTATTTAAAAAGTGATTTGCACACTAACAATTAATAATGATAAAACAACCTTATTAAGAGAAAAATCACTTTTCAAATCTTATAAATAAACTTAATATTTTTCACAATTTTTATATATATAAAAAAAAATTTTTTAGAAAAGGCTTTAATAAAATTAATAATTTTATTAAGTAAATTAGTATTAACAGCATATTAAAAACTATATTAATTAAATTTAAAATAAAAGCTAAATTTAAGCTAAAATGCAATAAAATGCAATTTTTACTAAATAATCTGAGTGAAACTTTGACCTTAACATTATTAAGGACGATTTCTACTAAAAACTATACAATTTTGTAGAAAAAGGATATTATTTTTTTTTTTTTAAATATCACTAACTTTAAACGAAACCATAAAATTAAATTTAAGTTAATTTCACTTTCCTTATAAATAAACAAGAAGGCAAAGGTTTTTTGAATATTTTTTTATGGGATGTGGACTAACTGAATAATTACTTTGAAACGATCGTTTAGAAAAAAAATGTACATACATATAAGCTTTAGTTTAAATTTCAAAAGCCCCAATGACACGATCAACAACACATGACTATTTTACTTAATACCATTGATTATTAAAGAATTAAACATTGAAATAATTCATCAAGTTTACATACACATATTCATGTCTGTGTCAGTCCACCTAAACAGTGTATCTTAAACTTTTTATTCATAATCGGATTCAAATTTATTAGTTTATTTATAAGAAACAACCTTTCACATGTGGTTGTGGAGAAGTTGTTTAGACCCTTTTTCCTTTTCGAAATTTGTGTCAGAATTTTAAATTTAAATAAAAATATTATCTCTATCAGATACAATTTAAATTTATAATACAATTATTTTATAATATGACCTTTGATATGTTTTATTTTAATGTTTAATTTAAATTTTCTACATTTTTCTACATTTTATTTTAGTATTGGGGACATTACCTTTTTTTTCTTCTTTTTTTATTATTATTTTATTCTGTCATAAAATATTTAAAATAGGTTCTTTAATTATGCAATTTAAGTTTTGATAAGTTCTTAATTTATTTCTTCTAAAACTATTTTTAAAATTGTTAAAATATTTTAAAAAATTGTACTTTTTATTTTTAGATAGAAACACAAAAAAAAAGAAAAAAATAAGTAAAATACAATAAAAAGAAGTAAAACTAAATTTTCGACAATATTTTTAAATTCTTGCTAGTTGCGTTGTTATACATTGATTAATATTTTTGACATTGATATGCAATATTGTATTCTGTTGCCAAGTGATATTTTTTTTTTTGATTATAATCATAATATTGTTTATATATTATATGATTATAAAATTTTTTTTTTATATAATGTATGTGTAGTATATAGACATGAATAGAAGGCAACCTTGAAATTTTTTAAATACATAATATAACCCAAACTAAAAATAGTCCACTCAGGAGAGGATCAGTTGCTATAATTTTTTATTGAGGGTTATTTTTTGTTGATGTCAATCATTTTAACAATATATGTACAATATTTTACGACATTCATCATTATTCTGATTTTTTTTTTAATTCGAAATTATTTTAATATTAATTCTTTCAATTAATTTCAACATTTTTAATTATCTGAAATTTTTTTTTAAAATGGCCCGAAAAACCTAATAAGGTTCACTGCCCCAGAAATAATTTATCTTTTAGTTCAACTCAAGATTCAAATTAACCTATTTGAGCATTACTTTTTAAAATTTTCATTAATTTATTATTTTTTAAAAATTATTAAGTTAATTTCTTAGTATAACTTTGTAAGAACTGCATTTAACCTTTCTATTTGTTCTATAGGAGGGAAAAAGTAAAAAAAAAATAATAATCATTATAACTCAATATTATATATTATTTATAATATTTCGTATTTAATCAAATTTATATTACTTTCTATTATTATTATTTCTATATTATACTTTAAAATATTTTAGCAAAGTCAATAAACGATAAAAACATTTAGGTTAGAAAAACTTTTAGTTCAATTTTGAAAATAATTACGAATCTCATCCTATCGTTAAAATATTTATTGTATAATTTATATGACGGCTTCTCGTTAAAACTATTTTAATTATAATAAAATTTAGTTTTCCAAACTGTCACGTGACTTTTATTGAACTTTCTTTATTGAACTCTAAAAACAGAAAAACAAACAAAAAAACAAAAATAAAAATTGAAGTTAATGACTTAAATACAATTTAAAAATTTTCATTTTATTTTAATATTTTCCTTCCCATTTGGCAAGAATTTTGCAAAACTTTTATCTAAAAAAAAAAGTAATAAAAATAATTTAAAATAAAATAAGGAATTAAATGCATGGGTAGGGATAAGGTTTATTTAAAATGCGTACACTCAGTTTTTTCGTATAGGAAATAAAAGATCAGTATACGAAAACAATACGATGAAATAAGACGACCAGAACTTAAAAAAAAAAAAACACCTTTAAGGTGAAATTTCGAAAATTCGAAAATTATTTTCGAATATTTTTTTTTCTAAAATGTTTGTGTGAATCCTGTTTTTACTTTTATATTCTCTATTTTCTTACTTAAAATGTTATTTTTACACCATCAACTAATACAAATTCAATTTAAAAAAATAAAATAAAAAAATAGAGTTTGTAAGTGTGTTGAGTGCATTTTTAAAGTGTTAAAAAATTAAAGTGAACAAATTTATAAATAAAAAAACTCAAATCGGAATTGCAAAATTCCACGGATAGTGATTTTCATTATAAATTGTTGTAAGAATTTCGTTATAATTATTTTTATTTAATTTAAATAATTAATTTTTGTTTTTAAAACGCAAATAGAATGCTTTTGCTTTTTTATTTTTAATTAATAAAAAAAAAAAAAGTAAAAATGCAGCAATAAACAAATAAAAACGCTTTTAATGACAAGTGCTTTTCATTATAAATACGCAATTAACAACTAAAAAAATAATTACAAAAGTAAGTTTTTAAGTGCAAAGCTTTTTAAGTTTAATTTTTTTTATAAAAAGTGTTTTTCTTCAATTGAAATGTAATTTTAATAATTACTTTAATACGAAATTAAGGTATCGATGAAGTTTTTGATATTTATGTAAATATTGGCGAGAAGGGTATTGATGCCAATGATCTTGGTGATGCTTTGCGTGCCCTTAACTTGAATCCAACTTTAGCTGTCATCGAAAAGTTGGGCGGTACAAAAAAGAGGAATGAAAAGAAAATCACAAAAGAAGAATTCTTACCAATTTATTCCACAGTCCGTAAAGATAAAGAAAGTGGTTGTTATGAAGATTTCCTTGAATGTTTAAAATTATACGACAAAGAAGAAAATGGTACCATGCTTCTCGCTGAATTGAACCACATTCTTTTGTCATTAGGTTAGTATTTCAAATTATGTATATTTAAAATATATTTAATAGCTATTAATAATAATTATAATTTAATAATAAATTAAATTAATTTTTGAAATATAGGTGAAACATTAGATCAAGAACAAGTTGATGAACTCTTTAAAGATTGCATGGACCCTGAAGATGAAGAAGGTTTCATCCCATATGCCCGTAAGTTTTACTATAATTTATTAGTTTTTTCTTAAATTTCAATGTCTTTTAATTATTATGTTTTGTTTACAAAAAAAAAAAAGTCTTCACGAAAAACTATTATTTTCAAAATTTCTATCAAATTTAAATTATATCTATCATATAATTGAGAAATACAAATTTTATTAAAATAAAGAAGACTTAATTTTTTTTCAAAGCTAGAATATAATCTAGTTTTTTTTTTTAAATTTCAATTAATTTATTTACAAAAAAAAAAAATATAATATATATATTTCCAAAAATAATTTAAGATTAAAATCTTGAAATTATAATGGCAAGTTTGTATCAAATTCGACATTGAACATGTAATATTTAATTATACATTATGTCGCATTTGTAAAACATGAACTTGTTTTACATAAACATCGCAAGATTCGATGCTAAATTCAAACTTAAATTGTTTCCTTATAAAAAAAAGGTTTAAATTAAGGAAAATAAATAATTTTAAATTAATATCAATTTTTCAAAAAAATTTAAATAATATTTTAAATTGATATTAATTTTAATATGAAAATTTACATGATTTAAATTAATTTATTATAATACAAAAAAAAAATTAAATAAATAGGACTATTAATGTAACATGGTCTATATAGTTTAAATTTTTTTTTTTAAATTTACAACTTCAAAAGATTTTTGAAATAAATAAATAAAAATCACATAAAAAATTATATATGTAAATTAATTTAAATTATGGAATTTTTTTTTTTATTTTTTTTTTTTTGATTTACATTTCAATAAAAAAGACATCAAAAATATTTTTTAAAATAAATTATTAAATGTTTTGTTTTTAATCAAATATTTTATTATTTACATGTTTTTTTTTAATTTTTCATATTTAAATTTATGGTATGTTTTCTGACTATATACCATATCATCCATATATATTGTTATAAATTATAAACAACATAAAAAAATAAACATAAATGAAAAATATATGAAAATATTTTTACATATAAACATTAATATGATATTGCATACAAAAAATAATACAAAATGTATGACAATTTTACAACACAAAATAATAATATACATCGGAATTGAAAATATATATATATATACATATATATATATACAATTAAACAATTTGAAATTTAATTCGTACGAATTCAAATAATTAGAATTCCTTCAACGAATGATGACATCACCAATCAAATGGTAACTTAGTTAATATGTAAGTATATCAAGTTAAAATGAAGGAAAAACTATTTTTCAACGGTGTACTTCTCTGTATTCTATACATATTTAATAAAAAGCTTCTGTTCTAGAATTGGCTTACTATCCTATAACTTTTCAATATAAAAAAATAGAAAAAAATAATCAATTATTATAAATTGTAGATATTTTAATTTATTTTCAAAAGCTTATTTATTTTTGATTTACAGTTTTTAATTTTTTTTTATCTTATTTAGAATATTGTAAAATTTATTTTCATTTCTAAATGATATGTACATACATATTATATATAATATATATATAATATATATATTTATATATATATATATATATATATATATATATATAACTCAGCGAATTGATTTATCTTCTTCTATTTTAACACTAGTTGGTTACTTGCTTATAAGTTCTCTTAATATATCAATTTATATATTTTATTTATTATAAAAATTTACTTAATAGCATGAAAAGAACGGAAATATTTATTTACTGATAATAAAGTATTTTGCCCTTAAAGGCATAATTTAAATTTTTTTTTAATTAATTTCTGTTATGAAAATCTAACTATAATATTTTGATTTACATACTCTTCAATGAGTATTTAATCCTGTATAATTATTTTATTCTAGATTATTCTTTAATGAATATTTTTTATTTCTTTTTGTATTATATTTTAAAATCTTTTCCTTTTCATTATTAAATTTAAATTAAATTGTGATAAAATTCTTTTTAAACATATAAACAGATATTATAGAAATTATAAATAGAATTTCAGGATTATTTTTACACATATAAACACAACATTTTTCTATATGAACAAACAACAAATACAAAATATCAAATAAACTGTTAGTTATCTACATTGTCATTTTAACTATCATTTCAAATATTTATTAAGTTATTAGTTTTTTAACTTATATAGTTTTGTTTTTCCTTTTTAACCCCAACCTTCAATATTTATAACGCATTTTTTGAAAAAAATAAAACAAATTTTAAAAAACGTATCTCCTAAATATTTTTTAATGTCAAAATATTATTGACCATATTTCCAATTTTATTATTTCTTTATTTACAATTATTCAAATTAAATACATAGTTTACGGTAGATTATGTAATATAAAATTTTAGTTGTAATTAAAAATAACGAAATTCGAAAAATAACAATTACTAAAGGTTACATTAAACATTTCAAAAATTGCGTTAAAAAATATGAATTATCTTCTATTTTACTAATACATACATACATTACTTTGTTTTGTTTTTACTTTATTGTTAATAATTTTGAATTACTTTTTTGTGTTGGGTTTTATTTGCTTTAACTTAAAATTTAAGAATTCATTAATGAAATTGAGTAAATTATTTTTAATTTATAAATTATTTTTTATTGTTTTTTTTCAAAATTTAAATAATTGAATTAGTTTTATAAACGCGATTTAATATCATTATAGTAATTAGAAATATAATTAGCAATTAATTCAAAAAATTGTTAATAATAAATTACATGTATTAGGATACGTTTATGTTGTAGTCCCAACAAACGATAAGAATGGTAAGAAGAGCAATAAAAACGAAGGGTGATTTTTTGTTTTTATATTATGTTATTTTTTTTATTGGTTTTGATAACAATGATTAGGGATAAATTTACCCCCAACAAATTCAGTCATACATACATTTGTGGAAAACACACTTTTGTGGAAACAAATATAAATTTATCATTAATCAACTCGTTAACTTCAAAATGAACACTTCAATAGTAAATATAATTTTAACTTTCCACGCCGCTTCGCTAGTTGATATCATTTTATCATTTATCGAAGCTCTAACATAACATAAACATATCCTATTTTAACATTGATAACGGTTTAATAAACGGTACATAATGATTTTAACATTAATAATGGTATAATAAAAGTCTCCTTTTAAAAATTTACTATTAAAATAAAATTTGAATCCATAAATTTTATTCTGTTATAAAAATTTGTTTTGAAATAAATCTAAATTTAGTTAGTTAACAATAATCAAATTTTCTTTATGAATAATTTACTCGAAAAAATTTATAAAAAAAAATTACAAATAATTTCAATAAATTAATATTATTATATATATATATTCTTTTAGCTTTCTTAAAAAAGATGAGCGGAAAGGCCGGTGAAGATGCGCCAGCTGAATAAATAAATATAACATCAACATTTATTTTTTTATATATATAAAAATTATTTTTCATCCCTCAAATTATATAATTAATAAATAATATAAATAATATAATATAATATATTTAAAATATATATAAACATCTATATATATATATAACAAAAAAAAAAATTGCAATCCAGATACAATTCTTTTTTTTTTTTAAACATTTTAAATATAAATAAATTTTTAATTTATTTCGTGCTCTTATTTCAAATTTAACTTATGAAAAGGGAGGTAGCAAAATGTCAACACATGAAATATAAAAATTAATAAAAAAAATTAAAAAAAAAAACAAAAACAACATAATGTAAGATTTTATACTATATTTGATTAATTCATATAATGCACATCAAATTTATTGTTAACAAAAATGTCAGATTATTTAAAATTTCATTTAAATTATTTCACATTTATTTAAAAAAAATTTGATTTTGTTCAACTTGATTTAATCAAAATTTTATGAAATCTTTTAAAGCTGCATCATTGATAAATATTTAGGAAATCACAAGATCTTAAATGTTAAAAACATCAAAAAATAACAAAATGAAATAACTTCAATTTGCATCTAAAGAAAAATAAAAAGAAAAACAGAAAAAAATGATAACACCACAAGTTTTAAACTAGGCCATTTTGGGTGGACATTTAATTAAAATTAAAATTAAAATTTTCATTTTTTCTATTTTTTTTTTATTTTTAATACGAACTTTTCATGCAAATTATGTCATGAAACATTAAAAAGCACATTTATAACTTGTGGATGATATTCGGTTCGACAAATTATTATTGATATCAGGATTATTTTTCCAATTTCCAAAAAAATTTTTTTTTACAAACATCGAAATCAAAATAACAACAACAACAAAACCGAGACATTTCATAGAACAAATTTACAATTAATATTTTAATATATAAATTAAAAAGTCAGGGATATTAGCAATGAAATATAACAATTCGAAGATCTACTATCATATAAAAAACCAAAAAAAAAAAAACAGAAAAATAAAATCAAAAAAAAATTTTTTTTTAAAGATCAACTAAAAGTTTTTTTTATTCTAAAATGTGCAAGTTAAAAAAATATAAAAAACAAAAAAAAAAAAAAAAAAAATAAAAAATAATAAAATTTAACTTTTTTCGAAAAATCTACATTATATATTTTAGTTATTCAAAAAAATTTGAACAAAAAATCAAATTATATTTAGTGTGTTTTTTTGTAAATTAACATTATTTATTTTTATTTTTTATTAAATTCATGCATATATATATATTTTTAAATATATATATACCGTGTATAAATATATATTTATTTTTAATCAATACGTTTTTAACATTAATTTTATATAATTAATAATATTAATTTTATCAGACAACGAAATGAAAATTATTTTAAAAAATAATTAATGGAATTTATATATATACTATTATAGTTTAAAAAATAATTAATTACTTAGTAATTTTAAATATTTATAACGATTTTATAGAAATAAAAATTAAATTTAGTATCAAATATCTCAGCATAACCCAGGTATTTGCATTAATTTAAAAAAAAACAACAAACAAAAAGAAAATCAATTATTTAGGTATTCATATACATATATATATAGTAATTTCTTTTGTACATATACATATATATATACATATATATTCAATCATTTATATATATATATATACATATATATGTGACTAACTTATACTCTTATATTTATTTAATATTTGTTTTACTTCATTTGATTTTTTTTTACTTTTACTGCCTATTTTTTTTTTATTTTTTTTTATTTAATATAGCTTACTTATTTAGCCAAAAAAAGGACAAAAATCTTATTTATAGATTTAATTTAGTTCTCAAATATTTCTATAATAATTAATTGATTTTTTTAAATTTATTAATTATTAGTTTTATTTTAAATTTTTTCAAAACTCAAAGCTTTTTAGTCAATTTCTTTTTTTTAAAATGTTTCGTATTAACAGTTTCCATTTAATAACAAATGAGGGCGAAGAGTTTTTTACCATAATATATATTTTGTAAGATATATATGAAAAATTTTAACAAAATTTTGAAACTTATAATTAATAACTTTCAATTGTTAAATAGAATTTATTCTACTAAAAATCGAAAAATTAAATTAAATTGGAAGGGTCCCACTTTTGAGGATATTCTATGAAAAACTTTGAAATATTTTAAAACATGTTTTCATACTTTTCAAAAATTATAAGCTATTATATAATTATAAGAATTACAAAAATACATTTTAATGAAAATTTCAAAATTTGTTGAGTGATTATCTAAATCAGTATACAATGTTTTTGAAACAAACAAAAAATGTTTATTAATTTCTATTTTGTACTTTGTACTACCTATCATATTGCAAGATTAAAAATGGTGTTATATTTTTGTTATGTTTACAACAATCACCAAAAAAGTGTCGACCTAATCATTTTAAAATTAATTTTTCCTATATTCAACTATCATATTACTTATATTTCCTAAAAACAACCACTATTGTATTCAAGTAAATAGTAAATTATATATCAATTCTTCAATTTCCTTTGATTTCATTTTAAAAATGTTTTAAAATTTTATTAAACGCTTACCAAAATTGAACTGAAAGTAATCTATTTCTATTTTAATGATATTAATTTAAAAACAAAAAAACTAGATCAAAAATTAAAAAAAAACTTTATTTTGAATTATAAATACAAATTAATGTGTGTTTACAAATTAGTAGTCAACTATTGTAGCAAAAAAAAATCATAATTTGCTTAGTTAAAAGAATTTAAAAAA
Source organism: Argyra leucocephala (assembly GCA_963942445.1). NCBI lineage: Eukaryota > Metazoa > Arthropoda > Insecta > Diptera > Dolichopodidae > Argyra > Argyra leucocephala. The sequence continues at coordinate 83,121,661 of OZ012677.1, forward strand.
AAAATACAAAAAAAAAAAAACAACAACAACAAGAAAAAACAAAACAAAAAATACTAAATAATCGTATTTGATTTTAATTTGTTCAATTAATGAAAATTTTAATCAGCATGTGCATTTTATTATTATTTTTAGTACAAATTTCTAAAAATTTAGTACATTTTCCAATTTTATTAAAAAATATTAGTAAAAAAAACATTTTTTTTTATTTTTATTTTATTACTAATTCTTTTTTTCAATATAAGCATCAACCATGTAAATACATAAAATATATATATATACATATATATATATCTATATTATATTTCACTTAATTATTTTGATTAAAATTAACTACTACACTTAACATTTTTAAATAATAAACAATTTTTAATATTTGAAATATTGATAGAGAGCGAGAGAGAAAAAACTATATCGGGATATCAAAATTGAAAACAATATATTTCCAAGTTATTGCAGACAAATCTAAAACGTCTAAAGATTTTCTAATATCAGTATAAATTAAATAAGAAATTTATATATGTATATACATATATTAAAAATATTCAAATTTTAAAATTTATTGATATGTATATCTTAAAATAATTTCATTTTTAATTGAACACATTTTTAGAATGCCTACTTAAATAAAAAAACTAATAAATTGAATATTTACACAAATTATACTGTACTAAAAAACACTGTACCAAAAAATGGTATCAGTTAAGTTAAAAGTTAATAAAAGTACATAAATATGTAGAAATTTTTCGCTATTATTTGCTTTAATTGTATAGCCTTTCTAAATTGATGGACCAAAATACCATATTTGTTTCTATATAGCTTTTTAGGATATTATTTTGCCATTTAAAGTAGACAGAGTTACTCTAGAGTTTACTTGTAATTTTGTAGTAATTTTCTTTTTATGTTTTTAATATTAAAAAAAATTTTTTTTTTAATATTGTAATTTTCTTTTAAAAAATACTTAATTACTAAATTATAATTAGTAACAAATAAACAAAAAATTAATTCGTCTATAAAAACAAAAATCAAAACAACATGTAAATACCTGGGCGTAAAAGCCCATTAATATATAAGTTGATTTATATATTAATTGAATTATTTAAAAAAAAATATATATATAAATATAAAATGAATTAATTAATTATTTAATATAATAATGTATAAATTACCAATAATTTTATATAGATTTGTTTGCAACAATTTAATTTTTATTTTCTGTAAAATTGTTAATTTTCAATTATTTTGAAATTTAATTTTTTGCGCTTAAAATGGTCGCCAGGTTCTAAAATTTACAAAAAAACAACAAAAATATTATAACAAAAATTATAAACAAAAACTTTTAATTCAACATTTTATATTATTGACTTTTCTGGCTTTTTCTAAAAACAAAAATTACAAAAAAAAAAAACAAAGATAAAGAACAAAACACAAAAACTAACAATTTTTAAAGAAAATTTAATTTTGTAGTTTTATAACTCACTTTTACATTCTTACAATTTAAAAACAAACAAAAATTAATATTCTTGAAAATCTTCTATTTTTATTTTTAAAAAAAATTAACGAAATTTTTTTCTTAAACACATACTAACACACTCAACAAAACACCACAGTAAACTGACATGTAAAGATTTTTTTTTTTAATTTTGTTCAAATTTAAAATTGATTGCATTAATATTAAAGAGAAAACGTACTAAATTTTAGCATGAGGAAATTTATTGAAAATATCGTTCGGAATAACGGAAAATGGGGAAATTTCAAAAAGTAAGATTTTCATTTCAAAGATAAATGACAAAATAATTAAATATATTTTACACAATATTTAAAAATAATTCAAATTATTGAAAATAAGTTTTTCTAAAAACTAGAAATAATTCGCTTTTTTTGTTTTAATGTTTTTACTACGGTATTTGAAGATTACTTCCAGTTCAATAGGTTTTCAATTATAAAAAAATAGATTATTATTTTTTTTATTATTCATTTTTGTATATTAAGGTAATTTTGTCCCTATGTTATTTATATTCCAAAATTTAAGTAGTATTTTTTCGATTTATACTCATATCTACTTTGTTTGAGTATCTATTAAAAGAAAAGATTCGGGGGAGTGATATATCTTTCATTATGTATATAAGGAAAGAAAGTTAAGGGCAAAACTCGTATAGCAGGAATATTTTAAGTTCAAAAATTAGATTGAACAAAATTTGTATGCTGTAATATGATTGTTATGAAACAGATGAAATGTGATCATCAATGTTACAAAAACTTGATTTAATGAAAAAAATCACAATGTGTCACAATGCTTCTTACAACTATATTCAGTTTTAACCTCTCTCCTACTCCTAACACACGAGTTTTTATTTGTTAATTATGGGTATATAAAATTTTTTCAACTTCGTGGAATAAATATTGCTGTAAATAAACAGAAGAATGAATATTGGGATAAAATGATATTATTTCAATTTGAGTACCTAATTCTGCAATGAATCATAATGAAAATTAAAAATGTCTGTGTACAAAGTATTAGAGCATTTAATTACAGGTGTTAAAAACAGCAGATCCTGAATAAATCAAAATTATCAAACCAGAAACATATTAATTAAAAAATTAATTAAATTTATGATTTTATGAATATCTTATAAATTAAATCCTAACAAATGGTAAGATGCTGGGCAAAAATAATTTCGACAAAAACAGAAAAATATAAAAATAAATTTTTAAATAAAATCAAACTTTGTATTATTTATTTTGTTTTCAGATTCTGACTGTCCTTGATCTTATATTCCTCTTCATTATTCAATTTCTAATTTAGTTATTACATATTAATTAAAAAATTAATATAATCTATAATTGAAGTTATCTTGACAATTTGTTCGCAATAACCGTTTTTATTGTCTAACTATTTAATAAGTATATATAAAATAAATCAATATTATCCAAACGAAATATATATTTATTATTTATTTATAAATCGATTAATTTTGGCATTTCGATCTTTAAAGTCTCATATAAGGTTGAGTTTATATTTCTGCGTTTGCAGTTCTGACTTGAAACTAAAATTGCAGCGCGCTTTTGCAATGACACTGCACATGATCTGCCGTCGTATTTACAGCATAAAAATTTCTTAATAACCAGAATAAGACAATAATAGAATTTTACCAACGACGTGAAAAAATATTATAGAAAATTAAATTTAAAGTTATAATAAATATAATGTTATTTTTATTTCTTTAATTAATTTTAACTAATTAAAAATTTATGGAAATTATAATTTTCAAAACAAATAATTGGTTTTTTTTTTATAAAAACTTGTTTTACAGCGTTAGAGTAAAATTTTGGTATAACAGTGAAAATAGTCGAATATTTTCCTTTTAATTTTACTGATATGCTTATCATACAGATACGCGTATTTCGTCTACTACTTGCAGACTTCTTCAGTGTTTTGTACTCGACTTGTCAGTATATATCAGTAAAATTAAAAGGAAAATATTCGACTATTTTCACTGTTAAATAATTGGTGTTAATTATATTAAATTTCAAAGAGTTTTTGTATAAAAAAATTTTACTTAATACTGTAAAATTTTCTATAATACTGTAATGTAAACAACCAAATAAATACATAAAATTTATATATATATATTATATTTCACTTAATTATTTTGATTAAAATTAACTTATTAACTACTACACTTTACATTTTTAAATAATTAAACAATTTTTAAAATTTGAAATATTGATAGAGAGCAAGGGAGTTAAATGTAAGGAGGGAGTAAAAAAAAACTATTAATTATAAAAAAAACTATCAAACAAGGAAGTGCAATAGATCTGAAAAGATTGCGCTTACATGGAATACCTCTTCATAAAAAAAAAACAAAATTAATTTTGCGGCAAGAAATACGTGCACGATCAGAAACATCAAAAATTAACTCAACTAAATACTGCCTTCCTTAACAAATGCCCTTCTCATATAATAAATCAGAATTAAAGAATAAATCAAGTGATCGAAGAAGATTGATTGTTTAATTTTTTAACATCTTGAAATGCCATAAATTGAACAATATAAGATACAGAAATAGGTATATGTATGTATAGTGTTTGGATATGAATATCAATACCAAGGTTGCAAATTAAAAAAATTTAAAAAAAAATTGTTCAATTTTCTTTATTATTTTGTTTTTCCTCCAACTCAAAATTCACTTTACGACATAACGTAAACTTTACGTTATAAAGCTGTCTTCGGTCAAATGCTCTTAAAGCAAATAAATAAATTATATAAGTATACAAAATTATATTATTTTTTTAATAAATAAATGGTAATTCAAATTTTATTAATAAATAAATTTTAATTAAATAAATAAAATAAAATAAAAAACAAAACAAAAACAATTAAAAAATAAAATTTGAAAAAAGAATAAGAGGGTTTATTAAATTTTTTAGCTATATTTAAAGGGTCTACCTCACGTAGGTCTAATCTTGTTTTTCAAAATCTCGTTTTTTTAAAACTTTTTTTTTGAATTATTTGGAAATTTGTTAAGAATACTATTTAAAGTGAAATATAATTTTTATTTTGCTTAATAATTAAAAATTAAAAAAAATTAAAAAAGCAAGATGCTGGAATGTAAATAATATTCAGTTATTTTCGGAAAACTCAAATTAGAATTTAAGAAAAATGAATAAATAAATAAAAAAAATAAATATAATAAAGTTAAATATTCTGTAAAAAAGATATATCCCGCTTTTTGCATTCAAAAGCGGCTACGCATAAAAATAATTAAGGTAAACATTTTTTTTGTAAATTTTTTGTCTCAGGATTTTGGTTTTGGCGCTTTTAAAAATCTGGGGATTTTTATTTTGGGAAGTCCTTCCATTTTAGTCCTATTTTGGTTCTATTTTGGTTTTAGTTCTATTTTGGGAAGGGACTTCCATTTTAAGACCAGACCCCTCCTATATTATTAGCCCTGATATTAGTGACAACAGCAACATTTTATCACTTCTTAAAATTTTTGCAAAAGAATTTAAAAAAAAACAAGATTTTTTGAAAAAGCGAGATTTTTAGGAAAAACAAGATTTTGAAAGGCAAGATAACGTACCGCTCCCATATTTAAATTTTTTTTGTTATCAAAGTGTAGCTGTCTAATTTAATAATTTAAAATATACTGTCAAACTATGACATTGAAATAAACCGTTATTATATATGTACATCATATAAACAATAAATTTATGATCAAGTAACGATAAGTTAAATTATAATTATCTATTGTGAATATTGATAATCAACTGTCAAATATTAAAATTAATATTTAATTTCAATAATCTACAGTTATCGCAATACACAAAAAAATACTATTTTCTATTTCTCTACTTTAAAATTTAAATTTTTTTTATTTTATTTTATTATTCAGATATTAATTTCATGTATGAAATTATGGCTGATCCAAAAGAAGGTTTAGATGCTGTTGATCTAGCTGATGGGTTACGCGTTTTAAATTTAAATCCAACATTGGAAATGATTAAGAAACATGGTGGTACTGAAAGAAGAAATGAAAAAAAAATTCCAAAAGATGACTTTTTACCAATTTATGCTGCAATTAAACAAGAAAAAGAGCAAGGTTGTTATGAAGATTTTCTTGAATGTTTAAAATTATACGATAAGAATGAAAATGGTTTAATGTTATTATCTGAATTGAATTATGCCATTAGAAATTTGGGTAAATTTTTAATTAAATAAATAATTTTTTTTTAATTAAATAAATAATGTTAATTTATCCGTTTAATTATATAGGTGAACCTTTAGATGAATACCAAGGTGATGAGCTTTTCGAAGATTGTGTAGCAGCAGATGAGGAAGATGATGATGGTTACATCCCATATCACAGTAAATTTTTAAACTATATTTTATATATTATACATTAGGTTGAGTCAGAAATAGTTTTATACAAATACGTAAAATACGCCGTATCTCTTATATTGTATAGTAAATTTACATATTATAAAAAACCAGAATATTATGAATTAGAATTGCGCTCAACATATTTCTAAAATCTGTATGTTGCCCATATCTTTGAAAAAAATATATAAAGCGGGACTTATTTTAAAATATTAGATTATATTTTAGATGTATTGAAGCACAAAACTAAACCAAAAATAAAACCAAAATTATGTAAATTAAAGTTAAAGATTATGTAAACAAAAAAATAGAATTAGCCAGAATCAATATACTTTTTCAACAGGCTGTTGAGTTATTTTTCTGTATGAGCTTGTAAATCATTAGTTCGTTATTCCTTTAAAATTTATTTTTGTCTACTTTTTATAGTTGTCGACTGATATTAATAACTGAGAACCGATATTACAATGTTGTGATGGTTTTGGTAAACTTATCCACTTTCGATCATTGCTTAGATTAGTTGTGTACACTGGTAGACACAACAAAAACATTGTGCTTTTTGAGTTTGGTAAATAAACTCTTGAAACGTTATTATAGTTGGAGGGGCGGAAGAATGTTGATGTGTGTATCTTATCACTATTACTACTCAGGAAGTTGGTGCAGACGATGTACTTTCCAATTTTTCAAGTTCACAATATATATATTCAACTTTAATTCAACGTTATTATAGCATTAGCATATAGCTCTGCAAACAAAATACTGAATCGTTCTTTAGTCGATAGGACAATAAAGAATAAATTTTTGCAATTCGTAACGGCAAATTAAAAATTTTCTTTAATGTGGGAGGTTCTTTATTTACGACGAACAAATTTACAATTAATTAAAACAACCGATGTTTATTTCAAAAAATTATTATTTTATTATATATTATAATGATATGTCAAAATTTTATGTTTTTCTTTTTATTTTACAGAATTCCTTGCTAGAATGTGTGACAGACAAGACATTCTTAATGCATAAATTATAGTATTTTATAAATTCATTTTAACATTTTATTAGACATTTTCTTTAATAATTTATTATAAATATATAATTACATGATTATTTTAATAAAATAAAATACATATATATATTTAACTGCTGAATCTACTCAACACGTTTAGACATTCACATGACATTCTTGAAAAATAAAAAAAAAACCAAAATTACAACAAATTATATACCTAATGAAAACAAATAATAAAATTGGTGTTTCTGCAAGATTTAACACTTTATAGCCATTTTGAGTTGAATTTAACAACAACAACAGCAACAACAACAACAGCAACAACAAAAACAATTGAACATCGAAAAAAAAATAAGAAAATTATATTTGTTACTAAATGATAAGCAGTTTTTCATAAATATCGGCCAGAAAATATTCAAAACCATAAAATAAACAATAATTTTTTCGTTCATCTTAGATATTTGCAAAGTGAAGCTAAGGCATATTATATATACATATAATTATATTGAAATATACTTTAATTTTTTGAAAATTTATTATTATTATAACTTTTAATATTTGTGTTAAAAAATATCAATAAAAACTTTATTACAACTACAGAATTGTTTTAGAGCTAAATTTATTAATTTGAAATTAAACTCATCATTTGCTGGTACATATATTAAAATTCCAGATGAAACTTGACCTCGTTCACATTTTTTTCTCCCCTCTAATTTATTTTCAGCAACTACTGTCTTCCATTCATTAATTTCATTCGAATTTTTCAACAGTAACCTTAAATTAATGTAAATATCTGTAAAAGAGTCAGTTAAATTTTAATTATAAATAAATGAACAAAACAAAAAATAAATATAACAGAAAAATAGTTAATCTGGATTTAATTACATAAATAATTAATTTAAAAAAAATTTTTTGACTCCATAAACTTGAGCTCCTAAATGAAAATGAAACTGGGGAAGATGTTTTTAAGTACCAGAGTTTATATCCAATAAATAAATACATGCCACACCGCATAATAGTCTATGACTTGTAGCTGTATATTTTGTTTATGCGATTCACCAATAATATTAAGATTGAACTTGTTATCTGTGAAATAAAATTTCTTTAAGTGTACCTACATATAAAATTTTCCGTTACGGTTCATTTTGCAATAAATTTTATCAAACTTTTGTCTAACCATGAATTCAAATCTAAATTTTTATTTTAACAGAACAAAATAATATGTGCAGTATCAGCTCCAAAATTGGAGTTCTTGGTGGGAACTAGGATTGCTCGGAAATCGGGATGATTAATTTTTTACATACGCAAGTCGAGAATTATGTAATTTGTTTCTAGTTTAAATGCTTTCACTCTGAATAATTGAACCAAGAAATATCCTTATAATATTGAATAAAAAGAAATAGTTTAATTTAAACAGGTTTAACTACCTTAGAAGGATAGATCGTAAAAAATAGTATTAAAATCACGTAATTAAGATATGTTTGAAATAATATCGTATTTAAGAATTAAATTTTGAGAGACATCTATTGGAAAATAGAAAAATAAATTGTAAAAATATCGTAATTTAATAGTTTTGACGATATGAATTTAATCTTGGACAAAATAAAAATATTTTTGTTTTTCAAATTATCGATGTCAAAACTAGTAAATTACGACATTTTTATCTTGCTATTATCCAATAGATGTCGCTAATCAAACCTTTTGTTTTAAGAATTTTTATATATTTTATAATTTTTTAAATTACATACAAGATGTCGTACAAATCATTTGATATACAAAAGGAACAAAATAATATCAATAATATGAGCTGTGCAGTATCAGCTCCAAAATTGGAATTCTTGGTGGGAACTAGGATTGCTCGGAAATCAGGATGATGCATTTTTTACGTACGCAACGCAAAATTATTTCATTTGTTTCTAATTTAAATGATGTTGCCATTTACTTTGAATAACTGAACCAACAAATATCCTTATAATTTTAATGCTTGTACACGCTTTGTCACAAACCGTCGTAAATTTGACAGTATTAGAGATGTTTCCAAAGTCATACTTAATTGTACCTTTGAAAACTATCTGAAATATAAACATACATGCTTTATCATAAAAATTATATCTAAAAATACGCCAGAATATCTCTATGAGAAAATAACCCATGGTAGATCACTAAGAAGTCCAAACTAAATTATTCCAAGGCACACAGGAAGATTAAGAAATCAATCCCTCCTTGTAAGGGCAGTGGCGTTATGGAATTCTTTGTTACCAGGTGTGAGTTATGTAATTCTAAATTTTACGAGCTTTGGTGGGTGTACTTTAAAGAAAAGTTTTAGCCATTATTAACCTTAATTTTAATTTGAATAGTGAGAATTATTATTTGAAATTTTGCATTCAAAAATTTGTAATATACATTTTAAATTTTTTGTTTTCTTATCATTATTATTTTTTATTCTTTTTCTATTTGTTTTTTGCTTTACTGTTAACTTCCATAGATTAAGTTAGTTTAAGTACAACGAATTTACATTCGTTTTTATCATAGATATTATGTATCTATATTACATTCTTGTAGAGACTTACCGTCTCTTGTATATGCACATAATAAAATAAATAAATAAATTGAATAAAAAGAAATATTTTAAACAGGTTTAACTACCCTAGAAGGAAAAATCGTAAAAAATAGTATTACAATCACGTAATTAAGATAAGTTTGAAATAATATCGTATTTAAGAATTAAATTTTGAGAGACATCTATTGGGAAATAGAAAAATAAATAGAAAAAATATCGTTATTTAATAGTTTTGACGATATGAATATAATCTTGGACAAAATAAAAAATTTATATTTTTCAAATTATCGATATCAAAACTAGTAAATTACGATATTTTTATTTTACTATCATCCAATAGATGTCACTAATAAAATTTTCTCTTATATACTTTTATATATTTTATAGTTTATTAAATTATATATAAGATGTCGTTCAAATCAGTTAATTTTCAAACGAATAATATCAATAAATATATAATTCTTCGACGGTGTCAGCATGTACAGTTATAATTTTTAGTTTTAAAGAGAAATAGAACTTTAAAGAGTTTCTGTTTTATGCATACATTTTAACATAAATGAAGAAGAGAATTTGCAATCAAATTGGAAGAGATTTTTTTCTTTCCTCTTACACCTCATCAAGAATGCCTTTAATATAGGAGAAAAAAAATCAAACTTTACTCAAATTGATTTAAATGAAATGGAATATCTGACATACTGTATACATTTTATGTTATTTTCTTTTGTTGTTTTTCTTCTTAATACATCATAGTAGCAAAGAATTATTTAATTTAACTTTACTAACTGTTATTTCCAGTGGTGCTACTTTAGTACTATCGTAGTAGATCTACTACCATGTGGCACTTCATACTACCCTACTACTCATCAAACCAATCTACTACTTTTCCTCCCAATCCTAAAACCAATTTAGTTTTGCCACATAAAATATTTTTTAATAAAATCATAAATAAAAAAATGTTAAAAAAATAATAAAAAAAAATATAAAAACAGATAAGAGGAATAAATTAACAATTAAAAACGTATCTTCAATTTTGTTATGCAGGGAATCAGGTAATTATGACAATAATGTTTACCCAAAGCTCTTTTGAATCACTGCCTTTCATATCATTTCGTTGATGAGAAATATACAAAATAATTATGTAATAGATGTCTAGAGTGATTTAATAGTTTTGACGATATGAATATAATCTTGGACAAAATAAAAATATTTATGTTTTTCAAATTATCGATGTCAAAACTAGTAAATTACGACAATTTTATCTTGCTATTATCCAATAGATGCAGCTATTCAAATTTTTTTTTTTATGAATTTTTATATATTTTATAGTTTTTAAATTATGTACAAGATGTCGTACAAATCATTTGATATACAAACGAAACAAAATATAATTTATTTTATTATTTAGATAGAAAAAATTTAGTACTTTATTTTTGGTTGCTTGCAAAGCTTTTCTAACGACATTTTCAAAGCTTATATATTATATCACGGTTCACTCACGGTACGGTATCTTATCTTCTCATTTTGTTCGCTACTGTTATTAAACATTTCAGCCAGTCGTCCGTGGTATATTCAACTGATTAATTGCTGTTAAGGTTATTTCGGATTACTAAAAATTATAATTTGTATTTATTTATTATTAGATAAATATTAAATATAAATAATATAATAAAATTAAAAATTGAATAAAATATTTAAAAACAACAATTTGGATTTTATTAAAAAAGAGTTTGGTGAAAATTAAAAAAGTATTATAAATAAATATCTCTATCCAGAATCTTAAAAGAAAAATTTTTTTCTTGGAGAGGAGTGTGTGTAATCATCTTAAATTTGTATTGAATTTTTTTTTTCTTTTTGTGTTTTCTTACTCTTTTTTTTTTTAACAAAGTGTATATATACGAATACATATTATTATATTTACCGTTTATTCTTATTTTTACCGTCTAAATAAATATTGAAAACAAAATTAAATTGTGTTTATTGTGATGAAAAGTGAAATTTAAATTATTTCTTTTTTTGTAATTAGAATTATTTATCATATAAGAAATTTGATATAAAAATTTTTTATTTTTAATTTATTTACTAAAAACAAAGAGTTTTCTTAACTAAATAAAATATATCATCTATATTGAGAGCGAATAGATAAGAGATAGTGGTAGCTTTTTCTAACTCTTGAAACAAGGATAATAATTACGTTTTACATTTTTTTCATACATTTATAATATTCTTAAAATATAAAATGGCGGAGGTACTCGTAAATCCTACTTCAGATGTAACTACTGCTGCTCCAGTAGCGATTGCTAATGTTGAAAATTCGCAAGTTAATAATAGAGATCAACAACAAAAAGGTAAAAAATAAATTTAATAAAATTGAATTTTAAAAATTCTTTGAAACACAATATATTATATTGTACAAAATGCAAGGTTTTAAAAACATAAATGTATCTACTATCTACCTACATTCCATTTCAATGCAATATGGTTTAAAAAGGAGAGGCATACAATTTTAAATTTCCCAAAATATTAAAATATGTGAATTATTTTATATTTCCTTATTATTTTGCTCAATCAATTATTTCCAAAACTTTTTTTTATTTAAATTGTAAGGGAAAATATTGATGTTATAATTAAGTTTAATTATTTTTAATGAATTGAAACCGAAAAAAGAAAAACTTATTTATTAAATTACCGGCTGATATTTGGTATAAATTTTGTTTTATTTGGAATACATACTTTAAATAAATACATATATTTACACGCATACATACTTATAGAATATATTTATATATTTAAAAAATATTCAAATATGTCAATACTTTAGGAACGCAATTTTTTCTACCTAGTATATATATATATTTACATACTTGATACTTACATACTTAACCAAAATGATTTTTTAAATTTAAAAAACCACTTTAGTATAGAATAATAATCTAAACTATTTTAAATTTATTTTAACAATTTAAAACAAAACTTAGTAAAATTGTTGGCATCAAAATGACGTGTGTGGATTCTTTATGAAGAAAACAAAAAGGAAATCTTAATCCTTGTACCAAACAGAAAATACAAACATATATCTATTAATATATATAATCTTTTAAAATGTCCTAGTGAAGGTGACTGTTAAAATACATATTTTCATCATCTATACCTAAACATTTCACATAAAATAAAATTGTCGCTTTCAAGTATTCATGTCATAATAAAAGAAAATATTTTTTTTTTGTTTTTTGTTTTTTTTTTTTTTCGTTTTCATTTTTGTCTTTTATACCTTTTAAATAGTGGATGAAAAATAGTTGAGTTTTCTTTGTAAGTAAAAACAAAAAAATAAAGAAAAAAAAAATTAAGAAAATTCAAACATCATGAAAGGATTTAAAAAACAATGAAATTTTGTTATATAATAAGAGTACTACAAAATGTATGTACAAATGTATGTATGTATAAAGGTAGAATTAAAATAATGACAATTAAATGAAAAAAAAAAATATAAAAAATAAAAATAATAAAACCGGTTGAACTCTGAATAATTTTAAGTACACCATATATAAGGTATAAATAAACGTTCCAGTATTTTTGTTCTGATGTGCATTGATCCCTTCTAATTTCAGTAACATTTAAAATATACTTAATCTTATGAATCAGGAAATCTCTTCAAAATGATAATTAAAAAGATTTTTTTTTGTTTATATATATATATACATAATTGTTTAAATTTAAAGAAATATGAGGTCACGGTTTGTCAAGAGCTTTTAAACAGCATAAATAAAGATGAAATTAGCTTTCATTGTGTATAATAAATATCTACCTCTATAATATAAACATGTATGTAGGTATCTCAAATTTTAAAAAATTCGAAAAATCTTGTTTTATAAAAATCATCATACAACATGTTTATTTTCTTCTTCAATTGATATCCAACTTCCGGTATACACAGCCTATTCACCCATTCTTAAGTGAAAGTGTCTCCATCTTACTCTAATCATCTCACCGATGATAATTTCCACTTCCGTATCCGCTTTCATCACCAGTTGAATCTTTTCGTATATTGTATTTCTCAAAATAATGCCGAAAGTATACACAATTTGTCTCATTTTTATTCTATAGTTAGTAAAGTTTAAGATCTTTCGAAATCTTTAAGATCGATTCGAAAACTTCATGATTTGAAACTCTAACTCTATAAATTTTGACATATTTCGAATTTAGAATTACATTTCGAATGCTTCAATTCTATTCATCTGTATTTACTAATTTCAATATATATATATATATACAAAATACATATATACAAAATAAAATTAAAATGAAACTGGGCTTCAAAATGTAGTAGTTTTGATCGCTACGTCAAATACACAGTACAACTACTACTTTACTACTCCATTTCATTGAATGATTGCTATTTTGCTAATTAATATATTTGGATTTTTCAGTAAACTGTCCTAGAAAGATCTTGAATAAAAAAAAACACTTTTTTGTATTCAGTAGTTTCCGTTAATTGAACTTTTTTGTTCAAAAGTCTACCGATCGTCGTTCAGTAGATTGTCCAAAACAATTCTAAATAAATTCAACTTTTTTTGTTTGGGTTTTTTTCTTTAAATTTTGACAGTTAAACAAAGAAATTTGAGAGCAAACATTGGAGTAAAAAATTAGAGTAAAAAAGTTAAAACAAATCCTAAAAAAAGTGTTTAGTATATTTTTCTGTTCTAAGTAATCCTAAAATGTTTGACATTTAATTGTCATTATCCAAAACACTTCTTAACTTTTAAGTCTTCTGAACAAACCTATTAGCTTAAAACTCTTAAAAGTCTGATAGAAGAATGAAGGTGGTAAACAATTATTCTTTACTGGCTATAGCTTTATTATATATTCTAGCTTTCTTATTTTTTTTGTTATCACTATTCTGATTTTAGTTTAAAATCACACATTTTTGCATAAACATTTCCAACTATTATTACTTGACTACATCATATTAAAAAAAGCATAATAAATAATCTTGGCAAAATGTCTTAGAGAAATAGAAAGCAATAAGAAAGAGAATTTCCAATTATTTTTCAATCAAAAATTCTTCATCTATGACCAATTGAAATGACAATATGACTTTATTATAATTATTTATTCAAATAAAACGCAACACATTTTTTTCTTAACAATTTAAATGAAATTGGGTGGTACAAAATATATTTCAATGCATCATTTTTAAATCTATAAAAAAAATTACATATATTTTCAATGTAAGAAATTTTCACCCGGAAAATTTTTACTAGTTAGTTTTCAAATTTTCATCTTTGGCAGAAATTATCATATAATATTTCAAATGTCATTTTCATTCCCTCCTGAAAATACATATTTTTAATGTTTCATAACTTACAAGTCTACTCTTTATTTACAAACAAACATTACTGCAATATCAAAAATAAAAGCAAAAAAAACAAAAAAACAGAAAGACTATTAAAAAGAAGTCAAAAAATGAAAGAAAATAATAAAAATAACAAAAAAATAAAAAAACAAGAGACTTAGTAGTAGAAGATGTTCCCATTGAGTCTAGACTAAATGATGTAGACATTCCCTTACATGATTTGATATATAAACATGTACTTATTATAATGTGTGTGGTTAAAAATAGCATCGTAAAATTAATAGCCGTATAAATATTAATTCAATTTCTTATAGAATTTCTGTAATAAAATTATACCAGTACATGCCAATATTATTTTTACCTATGAAGTATAGAACCTAACTCGTTATTCTACGTAAATACACGTGCTATATCGGAAGCCACATACTATGTCTTTATCAGTGCTAGTTACTAACTAATTATCATTAGGTCTATGATTTTTTTCATTATCTCCAGAATTAGCAAGAATTAGGGGTACTACTAATTTTAGGCCGGAAATTGCTTAACGTATAATTGAAGATAATATCATAAAATTGATAAAACCAATTTATTATAAATAAAGGAGCTAAAAAAACATATTAGACACCATAAAAGTTTAACAATTTCGAGAGAGATAACAGATTGAACAACGATTTAGGAAATGGATATTAACTGGTATTTAAATTAATAAAAACTAATTATAATTTAATTTAAATAAATTAAAAAAATACATGAAGGAAATTACAAATCTGATTAATTTTCTCAACCATTCAAATTGGTTCTTGAGACATCAAAAAATCACAACCTGGAGCTGGTTCAGATCATTCCAGAAGCAGCTAACTAATTTCAATTTTTTTTTTCAAAAGTAGTCACTTAAGTTCAAATGGGTGTTTGGTGCAGTAGGTAGAGCACCTGCCTTTTTAATCGGATCGATTCTCAACCAAGCAAAAAAAAAAAATGACATTATGAGTTTTCGGCCTGATCCAGTACCCTTTGTGATTTGTCATTGGGGTAAAATAAATGACAAAAAATAACCGAGAGTATAATTTTGTAACAACTTAAATAAAATGCAACTATTCTCTGTTTAAGAGGGCTTAGTTCCTGACAATAGATTTTCACATTTAATTAGTTGATATGCCAGAAATTTGATAAATAAAATGCTCGAAAAATATTGTAGTGAAATATTTAGTGAGATTGCAGTACCATACTGTCCGTGCTTAAATTAAAAGCACAAAAAGGAAATTCTCCCTAAGTTACTGTCAAGAACATATAGAAAAAAAAGTGGTTCTGAATTTTGATTTAAAACATTGTATTAGGTGTCCAATCTTGTTTACTTCAACATTTTCGAAACAAATCATCTGTTTTCAATGTCTATTTAAACTGGTTTAAAATGCACCTTCTGACATGTATATATATAAACATAAAGATTAAAGTTGTCGACTCATTGTCTGGTAGATGATACTTATTTTGATCCTACTCCCACATGCAGTTTTCGAAATTCAAAATTATCATAATTCAGAATCTTCTTTATCAGAAAAAGCATAAACTATTCCTAAAATAAATATTTTTAGCTATCTTAAGACAATTTTTTTTTTTTTTCAAACATCTGAAGAACTGTAAAATATTTGAAGATGTTATCTATAGCGACACCAATTTACTTAAAAATATAAATATGCATAAGCAAATCAATATTACTTGTAATAATATTTTGCAGTCATTCGTCTTATACAACCTTTTAGTTTTACTTTGGTTTTTTTAATATATATAAATATATATATTTTTTTTAGACCAACAAAAAACATAATTTCAACTCTGTAACTACAATCTACATATTTAATTTCATCTGCATAAACAAAAGAAAATTCAAAATAAATATGTTTTCCCTCGCTAGAATAGAGGAAGACATCAGTACAATATACATAAATATAGTGTAAAGTAAACTATGAGTACAGTTGAAATGCGAAAGAAAATAAAAGCAATTGTAGGGAAGAGATTTTGTGAATGAAATGAAATAACAGAATTTTGTGCATGAGAGTCTTTCAACATCAGTTATTATTATTAGTGAATAGTGATTCATATATATCCACATTAATATATCTACTATACAATATTACGCAATGCATTTTAGTAAAGAAAACTTGAAAATGACAGCATGATGCGATTTAGAAATTACATAGGTATATTATATAGATGATAATTATTATTGTTATGAAATAGTGATTTGAAAGAACTGTGAAAGAAAAAAGCAGTAAATTTTAGGAAGTCTCCTTTCCTAACTCAGGATAATTTTGTGAAATTGAAATAGATATACTTATGTATATATACAATTCGAAATAATTAAAATAGAACTGAAAATGAAAGATGAAAAAGTAAAATTAAAAAATCTATCTCTCCAAATTAGACAAGCCAATTAAATAGTCGACAATTATCGTATAACCGGTTAAGTCCAAAATTAAAACTTTTCAGTATGACGATTTTGAATTTCCAATTATCCATTAATTGTCAGTCTGGTTGTAGTTCTAGTAGTAATTCAGTGTGGTAGTTTTTTTTGGGGAGATCGATTTGTTAAACATCACTTGACAAAAGATTTTGTTAAAAAATCGTCTCCTATCGAAAAATGAAAATACTGATGATAAATCGATTTATTAAAATAATTTATTATTTTTTCAATTATTGTTCGAATAGATTTGAGGACAATTAAAGTGTGTAAACATATTAGATACTACAAAAGTTTAACAATTTCGAGAGAACAGGTAGATAACAGATAGAACAACGATTTTGGAAATGGATACTAACCGCTATCTAAATTAATATAAAATAAATTATAATGTAATTTAAATAAATTAAAAAAATACATGAAGGAAATTACAAATTTGATTGATTTCATCAACCATTCAAATTGGTTCTTGAGACATCAAAAAATCACAACTTGGAGCTGATTCAGATCATTCCAGAAGCAGCTAACTACTTTGAAATTTTTTTTTTTCAAAAGTAGTCACTTAAGTTTATATGGGTGGGTGGTACAGTAGGTACAGCACCTGCCTTTTTAATCGGTTCGATTCTCAACCAAGCAAAAAAAAAATGACATTATGGGTTTTATATTAAGAATGGGAAAGAAACTAAAGAAAGATGAAAAAATAAAATTAAAATTTCTATCTCTCCAAATTAGACAAGCCAATTATATAGTCGACAATTATCTTATAACCGGTTAAGTCGAAATTTAAAACTTTTCAGTATGACGATTTTGAATTTCCAATTATCCTTTAATTGTCAGTCTGGTTGTAGTTCTAGTAGTAATTCAATCTAGTAGTTTTTCTTTTTGGGATATTGATTTTGGCATGTAGAATGCGATGCTGACAATATTTTATTTTTCTTAGGCCTTTATATAATAGCCATCGTTGTGAGAGTATCTAAATTTAAAAAAAAAACTATACTAAAACTTTAACACCCCTATTACACGTCAATGTTTTCATCAATACTTCTCAATATATTGTCAATATATTCATGAGAAATGGATGGGAAATTAGATGATGGATTTCTATTTTCAGCAATATTTCATCAATGTTCTCATTTTAGAGTCAAAATCAGATGAGTTAAAAAAAATTAACAACATTTAAATAGTTGGAAAATTAATTCAAGTAAAAAACATTTGTCCAGAAATTATCACGCCATTCATATATATATGTTTCGAAATTATTAATACATATATTCAGAACACTTCCACAACATGTCATTGCAAAATACAAAATTGATTCGTTCAACATTCATATATGGACAATTAAATTGATAAGAACATTGATGTGTAATAGGGGTGTTAATCTAATTTTGTCACAGAAAAATCTCATTTTAGAAAATATCTAAATTAACTAATGAATAACATAATCCACTACGTTGTGGACATTTTGTAGAATGCGCTGACTGACAAAATTCTAATTTTTCCTTTAAAAAATTGTGAAGCCTTTACAAAAGAGAGAAATTTATGCATTTAGATTTCTGAAGACAAACGAATTTAGAATGCAAATGATTTTGTTAAAAAATCGCTTCCTTCAAGCAATTTATCAAAATAATTTATTATTTTTTCAATTATTGTTCGAATAGATTTGAGGACAATTAAAGACTTGTGTTTAGTATAAAAAATTAATCAAATAAACCTACTTTGAAAAACAGTCAGAGTAAATCTATTTAAATGCATTGATTATGCATCTGCACTGATTATGTATTTCATTCATCACATATTCTCAGGAATATCAGAATGATCTTACATTTATCTAAATTTACCATTACTGTTTTCCAAATTTTTTAATTTAATTTATGATAATGTACTAAAGTATGTAATATGTAACATGGTATAATAAATAAATGAATTTTAAAAACTAAATAACTGATTTTTATATAGTTATGTTATATTAAAGAGATTTCAATACGTGATAACGTATAAAACGGAAGCAAAATGTAATTAATGACCAGATGTAACTATAATTTCAATGCATAAACTGAGAACATAAACTTGTCCCACTACATAAATTAAAGTCTTTTGTAATTTGGTTCATTAGTTATTGTTTTCTATGTGGTTTAGAACGCAAAAAAAAGTACTATTTTTTTTTTTTCACCGGTTCAAGATCAAGGTTTGAAAAAGAAAAACGATCGGGTCTTATCGGTGTTATATCGATCATATGTTATATAATGTTTGATAAAATTTTAATTTTCAAAACGCAAATGGCGTTGGTGTCATATTAGATTTGTTTTTATCATTTTATTTTTTTGTTTTATTTTATTTATATCAATTTGCAAATTTAATTGTGTTAAACAAAGTTAAATTAAGGTAAATAGAATTTTATACAAAATGAATATAACTACATAAAGACGTTAAAAAACAAAAACGTATAATTTTGACAATGTACAAGTTTAAAGGAATTTTTTTTGGTACTCTAATATAAGTCTAAATAAAGTAAGCATTGGCTCGGAGCCGTATAATTAAATGGGATTAATTTGTGGTTGTATTTATTTGTTATTTTTTTAAGCCCAATACTGACACCGATGTACAAAATAATGCGCTAACTATAATGACATAGAACTACATATATTTTAAATGTCAAATTGCCAAACTTAGCTGACATAGGTATTTGTCAAAGCATATGTCGACCCATATTGACATAAGTAACATAAGCAAATATTTCATAGAAAAACAACAACAAAAATAAATGGATGGAATTTAACATAAGAATTCTATGTTTAACGAAAATTTAACGAATTCTCAGATTTAATTTAATTGCCGAACATGTCGATTATGAGTGTTTACATGTAAGTTCCATATACGGAATATGACATTGTAGTTCATCATAGTTAGCGCATTACACTTTTATATCAAGTCTTCCTGAGCAAGTTAACTTCAAAAGTGTATGACAATATTTCATGACTTTTCAAACACCATGACAGATGAATTAAATTTCGGTTTGCAGTTTAACTATAAGATTAAGAGAAAATAGTTTTATTTGAACTAAAAAACATTAGTAAAAATAATATTCAATAAAAATAATTTTACGCAGGGCTTAATATTGATTTAATAAGGGCTTTTTTCAGGGAATATTGATTTTTTAAACATTTATAGTATATTTTTAATAATATACAGATTTCCAAGCTTTCAGAATTTCATCCAAATAGAAGGTACCAGTAAACTTACACTGATCTATTTGAAAACCAATAAAAATTCAATAAATGTCAATAAATACATAAATTATCCGAAACTATATACTTAGGTACAATTGCACTCCCATCCCACATTTCAATTTTTCACTAATTTTTATTATTTTAAAGTGGAATAAATAAATTAAAGTGGTTCACATATGGCTTTAGTTTCAATTGAATAAATTAAGCTTAAATAAACTAGAAACTTTTCTATACTGGATAATTTTCTATTTTAAATAAAATTGATGATGTCGTGAAACATATGATTATTAACTATATTAACAATTTGAAATTTATGTCCAAAAAAAAAAAGAAAGAAAAAATGGAGAATACAAATCTATTTAAGTATTCATTTGTATTTTTAAACAATTTTTCTATTGTGTATAGGCAGTAATGTTTGTTTCTAATTAAGTGGTTTTGTTGAGAAAATTTGATGCCAAGGGTTGATGCCAAATATTTAAAAAAAAAACATTTTTTTTGATTTTATGAGATACATATTTATTTTTTGTTTTTTTTTTGCAATTTAGATTAATTTTATTATTGTATTGGTAATTGCTTCAATGAGATTTCATTCATGTTACTTATTCTAAGACATGTTTTTGTCATTTATTTCATGAATAAAAAAGAAAATGTTTGGTTAAGAAAGAATATTGTAAATTATGAGGTCATGGCCGTATTTCTGAATTTAGATTATAAGTAGTTATGCAGTGAAATTAGATATTAGATAAATATGAATAGAAAAGTATATAGATTTTTAACTAATAAACAATGTAAAGAAAATAATATTATGAATCACAAGATTTCAAAATACAAAATATGAATTCTAACTCAATTTACAGTAGTTTTCAAACTATTTGCGGTTTTGTTATTTTTTTTATGGCAAGCTTTAATTTCACCAAAGATAAACTTTAGGATAATCGAAAAAAAATAATACTAACTAGTTGATAGGATAAAAAGTGTTTTATCGACGGGTTTGTTTAGATTTACTTGAGAGTCAATTCAGAGCCACGTATATTAATGAATTCAAATACATTCTATTTAATCAAATATAAAATTAAAGGAAAAGGAAATTTAACTGAACTAACTAATATTATGTTAACAAGATTTCGACCAGCTAGCCACTAACCAATTGAGCTTACAAACCCGAAATTCAGTTTTCGAATTTATAAGGTAGAAAAGCAATACCTAAATATAGATGGTTATTTAATTATTTGTATAAGGACTTAAGCACACTAATATTCTATTTCTTAAAAACTTTTTTCCATTAGGATGTGAGCGATTTTGAATATTTTTGCTTGAAATAAAATACTAAATAGAAAAGTTAGATTAGAATTAATTTTTAAATCAATGAAAATTATAAAAAAAAATTTTAAACATTTTCCCGAATGATTTTAAAAATGTCTCTTATTTGAAACTAATTCAATTTCAATTCACACAAACAAGAGAATGTAATATGAAAAACCATTTTTTATTTTATTTTCGTTGTCATTTTTACATAAATTAATTTCCATTCCAATTTGTAGGAAGCGTTTGGACCCAATTTTCTTGATTTTCTTCATGAATAAACATGAGAATAATATTGCTAACTGTATCAGTTGTTTTTATTGTTTTAAATTGATTATTAATTTTTCTTATATTTGATTTAATTTCAATATACTAAACCTATAATTTCATACGTAAATAAAAAGCTATTCTGGGACCCCAGTACTGACAATGTTAAACTATTTCTTCATTAAAGTTTTAACAAGTAGTTTCTTAGTGAAAATTAAATGATCAGCTTGAGGAGCTCTGGCATTTATTGAAATGTCTGCTAAATTAACGAATTTGAAAGGTTGTCAAATATGTTTCATTTTTAAAAATGACTTTCAATACAAAATGATAATTAAAATATTAAAAAAGTAAATTTAATTAAATAATTTATTTCTTTAGTAATTCTGGTTCTTGTTAACTAATTTTTTTTTCATACTTAAGTAAGTATATATATATAACTTTAAAAATTGTATACTTACCATGAATATTATTTTAATGCAAAAATTAAAATTCAACTTTGACTGATAAATAATTATCCAAATATCCAAATTTTAGTTACATCACTTTAAATAGTTAAAAATTGGTATACAAAAAAAATTGTAATTATCGTTTTTAATTTGAGATCGCTTATACTTATTCAAAACAATATCACTTATCTTATGAGTTTCAAATACAGTAGAGTCGTAATAAATCGTAAACAATCAGTTTTTTGAAATTGAAGTTATAAAAAATTTCTACCAACAAAATCATAGTTGATTAGTAAATAATATGTGAGCTATTTTGAAGCCTTTAATGAAGTAATAGATAAATTTTACTTATGAACTTTTCAAATAAAATAAATCAGGATTTGTAACAGTTTTTTTTTAATTTGTCGACTAAAATGTATAAATTGGCATATTCAAATATTTCTGTAATGTTTATTGAAATTAATAGGATACATTAAATTTTTATCTCATTGTAATTCTGCATATGGATGTCTAAATCCAAAAATTTAAATTTATAGTTCTAGTTTATAAATTAAAATAAGATGCAAAATCTAATCGAAAATTTAATTCAATCAACAATTAAATCAATTTTTTGTGAAATTTCTATTCAGTTTTAAAATTTTGTTGCAGTAAATAAATAAACGCGATCTAAAAGGAAAAAAATCGATTATTTTATTAAATATTTAAATTTTAATATTATTCACTCAATTAATTTATAAGGGTGTTTCGCTAACCCAAAAATAATTATTATCTGATAATACCTTCTATAAAAAAAATTATTTTTTTATTATCGAGATACTTCTGTAGTTATTTGTATAAAATTTCAGATCAAGATGTTGCATTAAAATTTGCATAATCATTAGAAATAATTTTATTTAAAAATTATTTTTATTATTATTGTTATTACTATTACATATTACATAATATTGATTTTATGTTTACAAAATTTTTCGTATTTTTTAACATTAATTACCAAATTTCAATTACTTTTGTATTATTCAAAAAAAAAATTAATTAAAATTTTTTACAATTTTTTTTACGTACATATTTGAAAGATCTGACATTTTTTGCAATTATAAAGTTTAGTGAATCAGTAGTATTTTAATGGTAATAATATTCAATTGTGTTTGCCTTTTGTTGTTTGACAATAACTTTTTGTGTGTGTGTTTTGTCAAATTGTCAATACTTGTTAAATGTACTTTATTGTAGCTATTGTTTTGCATATGATGATGTGAAGTTTAGTTTATGAAGCTTTATATGGTTTCGTTTTTAATAGAAAAAAACCCTTAAAGTTTAATATATCATGTATAATGTAAATATAATCCCATATAACTAACAAAATTCGAAAATTCAATATTTTTTAAAACACCAACAGTTGACTTAAAAATAACAGAAATAACAAAAGCACAAAAATAAGCAAATATTTATTACCCAAATAAACTATACATTGTTTTCACCCAAAGTAACTGAACCAATAATAATAAATATTTTCTGTGATTTAACTTTACATTCTGATTTCAAAATATTGAGTTAAATGTTAACTATATGTAATTTATTATTATTATTTCTAATTTCTTAATATTTGAATGTTCTGACTTAAATTATAATTTTAAACTTAATAATTGTAATTTTTTTTTTATAATTAAATTTTTAATTTTTTTCGAGTACAAAACACTGAAGAAGTCTGCAAGTAGTAGACGAAATACGCGTATCTGTATGATAAGCATATCAGTAAAATTAAAAAGAAAATATTCGACTATTTTCACTGTTATAATTTTTTTAGTTTTAATGTGTTTATGTAAAAAATTAAAACAAATTAAATTCAAATTGTGAAAATAAGTTCCTGGGGATGAGATCAAAATATTTCGAAACGTTGGACAACATAAATATTTTACAAAAATATACACTCATTTATTTCACAAAACATTAACAAAGAAAAAAATAAATAAAATGATTTAATTGAATATCTTATCAGGACATCGGTCTCGAATTTTTTTTAAAAGCATCCAAACAAATTTATTAACTTTTTGTTTTCGTTTTTTTGTTTTAATGTCAAAATTTATCTTATCTTACAAAAAACAATATTATTTATCGCATTTGATAACTTTCGCACTTATTTTTAAATATTTTACGAAAATAAAATTATATTAGTACATACTTATATTTCGAAAGAAAAAAACTGTGAGTATATGTATATTATATGAAATATATAATAGTATTCAAGTGTTGACCGTCAGTAGCTGATTAAAATGTTTGATTATAAAATTAAAGTATAGAACTTTTTTATTTATTTTTTTTGTCAACTAATTGTATTCTATTAGAAATTTTTTTTAACATTTCTTTGACATTTAATATTATTTCTGTTCATGCGTACATCAGTGTATCAACTATTCACTATTCATTATTATTAATATTAAATTTGGTTATGATTTAATTAATGACAGATTTGAGTACAAATCCAAATACTATAGTTGACAAATTTATTGTACATATCATTTTTATCATAAGTAAATATATTTTGTTTTGTAATTTGTATAATACAACAAAATCAAATCAAATATTTATTTCATATTAGATCGTGTCTGAAAAAAAACGTATGTGTAATTGCACGAGGGATCTACTAGTTCTCTTTGAAAAAAGTATTTTTTAATTTGCTTATACCGAAATAATCGATAATTCAAAACAAATTTGAAAATTATCTTTTCATGATAAATTACGGTAGTCCCAATTCATATTAATGAGGATAGTATTCATTTTTTTTTTAATTCCGGTCCATTTATTTGAAACCATAAACAACTTCTTTCATTATCGTGTATCATTCAAGTGTTTTAAATGTACTTATTCAAAAATAATGTTAACTTGAATCACGTTATTGGAATTTTAGTTACGGCTCGACTCGTCACTAATTTCTTCATTCAAAATTTATTTCATTTAATATAAAATTACCAGTACACAAAAAATTAATGTACACAAAAAGAAAGACAAAACAAAAAGTTTATCTTAAGAATAACAATAACTCAAATATTTATTTGGCTTCTTTAATATACAACAAAATGGTTCATATTGCTCTTTTATTTAAAGCGCATTCGCTGCGACATAAAAGCATTGGGGAAATAAAAATCGTTCAACTTGAGTTCACATACATCTTAGGAGTTTTTTTTTTTATATATATATTTTGTTTTTCCAAAACCAACACTATGAACATGAATGGGTTAATGAAATTCATAATTAAAAATTCATTCAAAATAAATGAAAACATAAGAAACATAGTACAGGAAAACGATTATAAAAAAAAATAGAACGTGAGCATTTGAAACATATGAATTACGTGTGAATAAATATTACACGTTTGAAGTTATATATATATATATATGTAAAAATCAAAACAAACAAACAAACAAGAAATAGAATCTTTAGAAATTAGCATAACTATGATTTTTAAGGGAATTGAACAGGAAATTATAACTCGAATTTAATGAATAGAATTAAAAAAAAAAAAAAATTGTTTTAGCACAATTTCTAGAAATTAACTTTTTCTTAAGAGAGTTAAACATTAATTGTAAAATTAGGTAATTATAAACATTTTATTTCTGGTTGAAAAAATATTATTAAGATTTTATTTACTAAAATAAAAAAAAAAATTTGAATTTTATAAAATTAACAGATTTTAATCACATATTAATGGTTCACCTATCTTACTAAAAGATTTCAAGATTACCTTTTATAAATTAAAGAATAACTTTACTAAGTAATAAACTAGTACAATTTATAAAACTGTACTGTACCTGAAAAATTTAAATAATCATCCAAAATTAACACAATGAAAATTTTATAAATTTCAATCTGGATATTTTACTATTGAAAGATTTATTTTTTCTCTCTCGAAAAAAAGTCGAAATGTTAATTCGTTCTAATTGTAGATTGTAGACCTACATATTTCGATAACGTCAAAGGAATCGAACCGTACTCTTTCTACTGAGACTGTAAGTCTGGCATACTGAAAAAAAACTAAATAACAAATAAAGCGGAGTAATAACATGTATAACTAACCATCAATTAGTTCTATAAATCTCTATAGTAGTATCTAACCAAAAATATATTTTAAAAAATTAATGCGATTCGCGTGTGAGTAACCTTTAGCAACAAATATGAATTTTACTTAAAAAAATATTTATTTTATTTATTTTTTTAATTGTATAAATACATGAGACGACACAAGCCTCTTGAATTATTTTATACTTGTACAAGATAAGATATAAAAATATTAAATCGGAATATGTAAAATGATATCTAATATAAATTTGCTGCATTTTTAATTATATATATAACTGCATTTAAAAAATGTAAATAAATTTATTCTATAAGTACATCATTTAATAAATAAAAGCGAAAATATAAAATTCAATAAATTTCTCTTTCTAACATAACAAAACTGCATCATAACATAACAAGAATTTCTTTTTTTTAAATTTTTGTTTTAATGGATACACATTTTCTTTGATATACTTCGGAAAACAGTTTGAAAAAATTGAATGCAGAAAACTCATAATTTACAACATTCGATAAAATAATTTACAATGTAACCTTTATATAAGGAAGATAAACGTATTAATATTCTAGTTTACATTGAAGTAATAAAATACCTAACCGCGTATTGCTATTTTCGCAAAATTATTTACGCATCTTAACATTTCGTATTGCGAAATTAGCATTAATGTAAAGCAAATATCATTTAAAAACTATAGTATATTAACGCATTTTTGTACGTATTGCAATTTGTGTTGCGTATCAAGTAACAAGTACGGACACATTTCATATTCGCATCTGCTGTGTGTCTTTTTTTAACGCGATTAGGCCCCATGTGAATGTGATCTGCCAGTTGTAAATTTAATTAGCGATGGACTTGTATATTCCAACCAACATCATTTTTTATGCTTCTTAGATACTTTTTAAACAGAGACAAGTAGTTATAATTTGTTTTGATTCATATTGTAGTTAACCACTGATATGAATTTCCAAAATATCACCGAAGTTTTTTGCTACTTATATATTATTTTTAAATTTAATTTTTCTCTTTTAAAATTTTATCCTGTTTTTAATTAATTTTAACTTTAGAATTACTATTTTTTATTATTTAACTATAATTGTGCAATTCAAATTTTATAATTTTCAGAACGTTTTAGATACGAGTATGATTACGTATATAAAATACAAATTAAAATAAATAAAATCAGAATTTAAATGTATATATACAAATGTGAAGTTTGAATTGTTAATTTATAGAATATTTTCAACATAATATTATGACTTAAATAATTCGATGGAAGTGAAAGTCATTACCACAACATTAATGTAACTAAAAATTTACAGACAATTTATCCTATTTGACCTTTTATAGTTTAGGGTCAAAGGATCGTATTTAATTATTTGACCCTAAACTATAAAAGGTCAAATATAATGTTCAAATTAAACTTAAATTAAACTCATTTACAATAAATATTTTGAAAAACAAAAATCCTTTCAAATAACTCCCACAGCGTTATAATTTCTCTAATGACAAAACCAAATTTAACTCATTTCCAATATAAAACATAAATCCTTTCAAATAACTCCCACAGCGTTACAATTTCTTATTCAAAAAATACATAACAATATTGCAATTATTACGGGTAATTAAACCTGGTTTGCATATAAATTATGAAATTAGTACACACAAATACACACTCCATTTTCGAAATGCTCAAATTTTAATCCCAAATTTTATTTTCAAAAAAAGTTTACAAACAAATTTACAGTAAATTGGAGTGAAATTATTTACCTACAAACAATACAATATAATGTATCCACGTTTATTTTCATTGTATCAATGGATTGTATACATATGTATTTACTTGATGAAATTAGATCCTTTACGTTAATTTATTTAAATCAATTATAATTAAACAAAAACAATAACAATTCACGGAAGCTCTAATCAAAAAAAATATTTTACGAAAATAAAAAAAAGCAACAAATGTTATTTTATTTTTTAAAACGAGTTTAAAATTATAATTTTTTTGTATATATTATTCTAAGACATAAAAAAAATAATAATAAAAATGCAAATAATTTACAAATTATCAAGTGATGTCACCTTTTCAACATTAACAATTTGATCAATGTCATAATTTAGAATTCAAAAAAACAAAAATAGAGAGAGATAAACTGACACATTGATGTACACTAAATGAATACATTGAGAAAAAAACGAACTAATTAGAAAAGAGTTGCCTAAAATGTACTAACTAAAGTACCTATTAGTAGGAAGCTGCGTTAATATTGGGAATATTTGCCAACACTTTTGTCGATCGAATTTGATTTTGATTTTCAAAATTTGGAAAAAAAAGTAGAAGTGAAAGCAAACATTTATATACAATTAATTGCATTTATCTATTCGAAAATTAAGTGCACGAAAGGATGGTACATTTCCACAAATTACAAATTAAATTAATCCACGAAATAACCAAAAACTTAAACAAGGGAAAATAAATTATATTATGTTATTATGTTGTCGACAAATAAAAAACTCACTCAACATTATTTTTAAATATTTTTGATGAAATTTCAGAAAACATAGAAGTTTGATATCAACAAAGTACAATAATTTTTGTAACATATAATTTTGCGATAAGTCATTCGGCGGAAAGCTCATGCATATTGACTATGAACGGAGTCATAAAAATAAAACTCGAAATACCTCATTGGATCGAGTACGTTGAGATAATAGTGGAAAATACTAGAGCCAAAAACATCATCGAATTTAGACTTACAATAGTAGAAGAAATTGAAACAATAGAAACCTTTGTTGAAGAGACAAAATAGTTATTTGCAAATATAAAATAAATTGTTTAATTTGTTTAATTTGTTTTTGTAAATGAGACATTTAAACAATGTGTTATTGATTTGATTTTATAAAGTTAACTTAATTTATTAATTGTATGTATTACGCAGCACCAAATTCAGGTTTCTACATCTGTATTTAGTATCAGGATCAGAATATGTTACCAATTAGTAACAATAATCAATTAACAACATCATTATTATCAATCAAATGTCATCACAATCATAATCATAATCATCATCAGTGTAATCACAATCATAATCAATGCCATATTAATCATTGCAATAATAATAATAATATATTAATAATAATCAACATTTAGATCATCATCATCAACATTTTCATCAGCACACTCATAATTATCATCAACATTATAATTTTCATCATCATCATCATTATAATCAATAAGCATCATCACCACAATCATAATCATCAATATAATCATAATAATCATCATCAGCATCAAAGAAAATAGCCATATTAATACTATGATTACATAATCGAAAGACTTGTAGTGTTGTTTCCAGTTTATGCTTTGTTGTGTTGGTTTTTCTGTTCTAAAGACATAAATAAACCAAACAAATTCAGTTCTCCGTAATAAATTCTTTGTGTCTCTCTCTACCTTTACATATAGCCTTAATTCTGTTATTCACTATTGTCGGGCTCACCTGTGTATTTCAATTTTTCTATATAATAAGTTTTAATGATTTCTTCTCATATTTTGACTATTGATTTGGTAAAACTTATTTTACATAATCAATATTTTACTATTATTCATTTGATAAAAAGCAGCTTAGATAAGTTTCAAAAGAAGTTCTCAAAGCTAATTTATTTAAAAGTAAACTTTCTGGGGTATCTCAAGCAAATGTACTTATATAGTGCTATAATTAAGATGTACATTACAAATCAACACTTATCAAGCTGGCTAGACAAAAATTCCACCAAAAACTATATTATTTAGTTCTTTTCATTATTCGAACAATAAAATTAATATTTTTGGCCTAAATTATTTTTTTATTATTATTATTATTATTATTATTATTATTAGTTCATATAAAAACAACAACAAAAAAATTTTATCAAAAATTTAAACGATATATTTCACATACACATACAAAAAAAGACTCGATTGGAATATTTGCAAAAAATAACCATATTTTTTTATGTCAATATTTTTAACATTTTCTTACATTTTTCCATTTAAAAATTATTTTTATTCTTTTATTTGAATAATTTTTATGTCATTTAATACACAAAAATGTTGTTTTTGTTTTCGGGTTTGTTTACGTTTTCTGCCGGTGAGACCATCCATTATTAGAAGGTTACTTTATTGAGCTTTATTTTTGTTTTTTTTTAATTTTTGTACACTTGAATCAAACTGGGTGATGATGTAAGATACAAAAATATTATTTTAATAATATTATTTATCACACATGATCAACAAACACTACAAATGTACCTATAAACAGAAAGCTTTAAATCGATCAGATGTTATGTTATTAAAAAAAAAAAACAATGAGAGAGATAGTGAAATATTGTTGATTAGATTGCGACGATCGGCCAGTTTACCAGATAAAACAATTCAGTTTTGTTTTACTTTTATTTTTGATAATAAAAAAACTAAAGCTGAAATTAGATGTTCCGTTTAAATATGTGTGATGTAACGGTTTCATAGTTTATTTGCATATTAAATTAATTTCACTTTTATTTGTTTCGCTTTGGGTTTTTGTTTTTGTTTTTTCAATTTGTGTCTTAATAAATAGTTATGGTTAAGTTTTATTTATGATTTCTGACACATTGTTGAAACATTGTTGATTTTTAATTCTATTGAATTTGAGCATAAAAAAAAGATTAATTTAAATTAATTATGTTTTTGAACATTTTTACGCAATTAGCACCTAATATGCACAAAATTATGATCTATTGTTATATGAATTAATATATTAAAATAACACATTTAGTAATAATAATAGACTGACCATATTTAAGATAGGGTTAACTTCATATGTATACACATGTACATAAAGTATATTTTACATATTTAATTTGTATATTTTGAAAGCACATCAATTTGATATATGGTTACATTGTAATTCAAAACAGTTATACGAGTGCATACGACAATTAACATTTAATTATCAAATGAAAAGGAAATAAGAAGTAAAATTTTAAAGTAATATACGGTAGCATTTTCCGTTTTCCATAATTAAATATAATAGAAAAAAATTATGTACTTTTTAGAGTTCAGTGACTTATTCAAATATAATAATTTATGATTTGAAATTTGAATAAGAAAATCTTATTTAGATAAGAAAATGTCTGATTACTTGCTGAAATTATGTTTTATCAATTGTAATACAATATGATTGCAGTTTCAACATCATGGTGATTTCGAAATTAGAGTGAATCTTTTAATGTCAATGTTAATATCTTTAGATATCTATGGTGGTGGCACATTCGTGTAAATCATGATGCATTTAAGATTTACTACCCAACCCAGTACTTTATTCTCAAGTTTTTGAATAATTTTCTTGTTGTTCTTGCTGTCCAGTCTAATACCATACGTCCATATGTTCGTTTTGTTTTCCATTTTATTTTTTTTGTTTTTTGTTTTTTATGTTCTTGACAGTAACTTAGAATAGTATCACCTTTTCGTGCTTAATTAAGTACGGTACTGCAAGTTTATACTACAATATCTAATGTTTTTCGAGCATTTATTTATCAAATTACTGGCTTATCAACTCATTTTGAAACTGTCAGGAACTAAGCCTTAAATATAATAGTTTTGTTTTATTTAACTGGTTACCAGATTATACTCTCAATTATTTTTTATTATTTATTTTATTCCAATAACAAAGGGTACTGGACCAGGTCGAAAAACCCATTTTTTTTACTTCATCGGATGAAAGGCAAGCGCTCTACCTATTGCGCCACCCAGCGTGTGCTTAATTTTATATTATTCATATTAAAGAACTATTACACAATATTTAACCGTGCTAGCATCTGCAATTCTAGATTTTTCTATAAATACAGTGTATTTTAATTTGAAGTCTCCCTAGTATTACGCTGGAATTGTTTGAATGGAGGCATTATTGTTTTTAGTTCAATTGTAAAAGTGTAATTTCCAACGCGATATCTATAAAAGAGAGAGAGAGAGCTCAAACATTTTGACGTAATGTCAAGAAGAGTAAGGATTATCTAGAGTTAAGATGGTGGAGTCAAACAAGCGTTAGGCAGGATTTTGAATTTTGTTAAGAAGCTTGAGGTG
Organism: Argyra leucocephala; assembly: GCA_963942445.1. Lineage (NCBI taxonomy): Eukaryota > Metazoa > Arthropoda > Insecta > Diptera > Dolichopodidae > Argyra > Argyra leucocephala. The sequence continues at coordinate 83,154,318 of OZ012677.1, forward strand.
CATGTGAGCGTTGCACTCCATGTTAAGTTGCATATAAGCTTTATAAATATTGGACAGAACTCTCGAAGAAAAGTAGACTACACATCTAGAAAAAAAACCCAAACATTTAGCAGCATTCTTAGCTCTATCAAAATTATGCTCATTCCATTATATTTTTTGGTTTAGCTGATGCATGCCTAAAATATTTACTCTTTAAAATAGTTGTAGACTTTCTTCTTGAAATCACAGAATTGGTAGAAAACTCTTTTACAAAAAGCTAGAACTTTGAAATTTGAACTTGTTGAACTCAACTCTGTTTGTGTTATCAAAATCAGCTATTTTGCTAGAGTTAAATGAGTTAGTTATCATTTTTCTCTTCAAGCTGATTGTGATAGTGGGGCATTATATTTCCTTAAAAAATCGTAGGATGAGTGCTGTCGTCAGCAAAACTACGAATTGGATTGAGAGTTGAAGAGATCAAAAAGTACATTGTCAACTTTTCAAATGTGCTTGTATTTCTGATGTCAATATTGATTGAAAACAATGTATATTAAATTTAAAAGAAGCATATGAAAATTATTTTATTGCAACAATTTAAAGTTACTTATATATAAATTGTACTTAGATTGCGCAACGAAAGTCGTCTCCATTGAAATCTATGTCGGATAATTCTTGTTCTTTCTTTTATTTAATTTAATTTATTTGATTGAAAAAAATTCTTATATATCTTCAATGAAAGACAAAAATTTGAATTTTGATAACAAATTGGCTATTTTACTTACAAAAAAACACTAAAACCGTATTTTCTTAAAAAACAAAAACACAAAAAAAATGTTGATCATCTTTTTATTAATTGCGTCAAAAAAATTTTGAAAATTTAATTAAGAGTTTACCCTATATACATAATATCATAATATTTATTTAGAGTTCAATAAACCTCTAAAGAGAGCAATCAATTTAATGAAAATCTCTTTTAATTTTCAATTTTGTATTCAGAGTAATCATGCTCATCATTAATAGTGAAATCATCATTTTAATTCCGTGACAAGAATAATGAATTAAATATTTTCATTTAAGTGAGTTGACTCAGACCTAATTTTTAATACGTACAATTAATTAAAAAAAAAAAATTTGTTTTGTTTTTAATATTATTGCTTAGAAGACCTTCTAAAAATTAAATAAATTGTAATTTGGGACAACTTATTTATTACATACTGTTCAAAATAATGAACATGAATGAAATTTACCGAAATTTGTTTTATTTTTAATAGAATCAAGTCAGTGAAAGGTTTATAATATATGTATATAAACAATTACTTTAATTAAAATAAATATATTTTTTTTTTCTTGTAATTAAATTCACTTTTATTTTAAAAGACATTTTGTTTAGTTTTTCATAAAGTCTAATGTTTTTTTTTTTGTTTTTTTTTTCGTCTTTCTCAAATAGTACACGCGTTTTTAAACTTTAATAGTGTTACATTGTGATTCACAAAACGCCCAGTTTTTTTTTTTATAGCGTAACACATTTAGATCTATCACATTTAGATCACAATGAAATTAGATATGAGGAAATCCCTTCTTTAACAAATAAAACTACTATGCATGTTAGTAAAAAAAAAAAAAAAATTAAATAATAAAAAAAAAGAAGTTTGTCACGAATTTAAAAAATTAAAAACGGCAAAAAAAAAAAGCAAAAAAAACAGCTTGATAAAAAAAAAAGTCAACAATGTTGTAGTTGGTGTGTGGTTTCATAGAAAATGATTTCAATTAATTCAACATACTGTTAACAAATAACATTAACTTAGTTTAGAATAGTCCTCCCTCATTAGTTATTTTTAAATGAATTCTTGTAGTGGTTTTCCTGTATTTTTTCAAATAGTTTTTTATTATTTTTTATTTTTAATTTCGTTATCCGTTCGTTAACTTTCGTTATTCTTTGTTTATTTGTTTTTTTCTTTTTGTACTTGTAAATAGAGAGTTGCCAGTATTGCCATTAAAATTAGATGAAATTCTTATAAAAAAAAAAAATTGGGAAAAGCGGAAAAGTACATAAGTACTATCCCATATTAAGATCGTAATTCTGTTATGACTTGTATCAACTTTGTGATTTTTTTTCAGATAGAAGAAAATTATCAAAAAAGCTTTCTACTTCTGTTCCATGTGCCGGGGTAGAACGAACTAAAAACTCTCATCCTTTTGTTCAAATTCAAACTAGTCTTTAAGATTAACCCCATATTTGAGTAATGTATGCCCAGACTGATTGCAGACTGATTAATATCTGATTGTAGATCAAAACTTTGTCTTTGATGTCCGCTCAATTAGCCAATACAAATGTTTGTATTTCAGATCCAGTTCTAGTTTTTTTTTTCTTGACGTGTTCTTTCCATCTAAGCTTTACGTCAAGCGTCATACCAAGATATTTTGCAGAATTTTTATATGGTATGACGACATTGTTTAATCTTACTGGAATGTGCGACTTAATTTGTAAAGTTAACGTGTGTGAATTTTGTTTCATTCAGTTTAATTCTTCACCTTCACCTTCAGCAAATGGATATTTAGTTATTCGTATTATATGGATACTTGTTGCAATTTATTTGTAGCTTCATTTATATTTTTACTGACTGCAAATATAGCCGTGTCATCTGCAAAAGTAGATACCGTCACATCTTCTTTCTTTGGAATATCACTAGCGTATGGAAATTAAACTTTGCGATTAAAAGAAAAAAAAACTTATATTTTCTAAGCTACTTCGATAGAATACTTCTTTGTAGGTAGCATAACTAGCATACTCAGTAGGAGAAAAAATACAATTCAGCAATGTGGTAAAAATAATTTCAATTTTAGTATGGTATAATTTTTCCCTTCTACTAAACCAAAAAATTTTCAAATTCAAATCACCATTATATTTTAAATTGTCATGAAATTATTTGTGAAAATGGTATAAAAATTAAATATTACGTATATAATATCATTAAAATTTATTTTTTATGTACTTATTATATTTTACAGTGATGGTGCTAGTATTGAATTGAGTTCAGCGAATGGATTCATGGTACACTGATACATGGTACTACACAGCTGAACAAATTCAATGTATATAACAAAATAATGTATACAAAAACAAAACCAAAATGTATAGTTGAATTAAATTTGTTTAAGTCTTTGACTAGTTCCAAAACTCTTATTTGATTTATGTAATCATGTTGGCCTTCAACTTTTTTTATTATCTATTGTACTTCACCGTTTATTATCTTAGAATTGCAGGTTTACGATATACTTGATGAACGCTATTATTGCTTTGATGTCAATGTCAGATTTGGGTGATGGGTATTGTATGGCGTCGCAAACAAATAGAATAGGACAGGAAGATTCCTCTTCTTCTAAACCAAATCTGCCCCTGTCTGTATTCAATCTACCAATCTTGAACAGATGTTTATTAAATGGACCATTACATGTGACAAACCATGTCAGTGTTCTCACATTGGATCTAGTTTCATTGATTACCTGATTTAATCGGTGAGTACTGAGTTTGGAAAAGGCTTTAGACTGCATAAGTCCTCGGCAAATAATTTCAGATTTCCTACTTGGTAATAACTAAGTTTTAGATGAAATTTCATATTAACCTGGCAATACTCTTTGTGTTTGTATATAATTTTAAATACATTTTTTTTTTATTAAACGATTTTCTTATTTTTCAATTAACGCAAGTGAAATTAACATTATTTTATTTCTGTCTATTTCAATTTAATAAAAAACAGAAAATAAATTATAAATAAAAAAAACTAATTAAAATTTGATTCCTAATACCAATATGGGTATACAAACTGTCGTTTCGATATGATAAAATTTCTTAGAAAATAATTTTTTTATTAATTGTTCAAATTTGGCAACGGTTTGGTTTTGTGAATAGAATTAAATTTTATTTTTTAAATTTGAAAAGACCTGATTATAATGACATCACAAATAAAACAGCTAAATTTCGATTTCGTTAAACAAATTGATTGTATTATGTATACCGGCTTCATATCCTACGTTTATATAAATTAATTTATCTTTTACTTTATTTCACAATTTAACAACTTACAAATAATTAAGACATATTTTACGGATATAATTTTGGGCAAATTTAAAAATCGTGTTATCGACCTCTACTGAGGGTAATAAATAGTGAGACCATTTATGTTCAATACAGTCTGGTTGCCTAAGAATTTTTAAGACAATCGTCTGTGTATTCAATGTTCATTAACTACAATATTTAATAAGTATCTCATATAGTATTGGCATTTCTCCAAATGCATTAAAACTGTTGATTAATTTCTCTGTTTTCAAAATATTTTGTCGCTAAATAAGAGAGACAGTAATACATATTAATAATTTAATTTCTATACTCTAGACAAATTCTTTGGTGGTATAAAACTGAAAAGTTATTTAAAGTTTTTTGTATATAACAATTTTCAATTCAATTTGTGTATAAATTACAACATCTACAGTTTAAGCAATCAGAACATGAACAATTGTGTAAAAATGCTGCATAATTTTTTAATTAATTTACTTGATTTAAAGTACATAGGTTTAGTACGTTGTACATACTGAATTTCTAATAATCAAACCTAAGTGCTTAAAAAATATATTAAAAAATATATCTTCATAAAATAAATTATATTGAAATTATAAATGTAAGCACCGTAATCCAATTTCAACGGTGAAATATGTGAATAACTGTATAAAGCATTACATGTACCCAAAAAATAAATAACGAAAACTTTGACAAAAATATAAAGAATATTTTTGATTGGGTAAAGAAAAAATAGTGTATAATAGGCAATCACTTCGTATCTTGCGATACTGCAAAATATGTTCTGTATTGTATTTTACAATAATTAGCAAAAACTCAAGTGTAATTACACTATTGTGAATTACACTTGAGTTTTTGCTAATTTTTTTTTTCTAAAGAGTGCTCAACACATTTCTAATGAAGCATTTATTATGTTAGCTTTTGATGCGATGTGTAAATTTTACCTTAATTTTCTGAGTATTTTGTATAGCTCTGCCCATTAGTTAAGCTTTGTTAATGGAAATGACTTCATAAAACCATAGCACAATATTACATTGTTGAATAACCTGAGCACTTATTGCTTAACTGTATATTTAATATATAATTTGCTTTAAATGCATTTCAAGTTGTCTATCTTAACAGTTGAAGTAAAAGAAGAGGAAAATGGAAATATAAATAATTACACATAGCTTAAGAGAATGTCCTAAAATTAGAAACTATCTTTTAAATGCATTTTTTGATTAATAACATTTTCTCATGACAATTGAAATCTTGATAATTGTTCATATCTAATGTCATCAAACTACAAAATTATTATTTAACTAAGAATATTTTAGGAAAAAACAAAAATAATTAACCATTTCAGTTTTCATTACACATTAAGGCAAGATGTGTATAAAAATTATTGCAAAAACTTAATGAAGTGCATGGCAATTATTTCTAATATTTAACCATGTACCCCTTATTGAATTTATATGTTTTTGGTCTTAAATAGGACACGAAATAAGAAAATTTGCTTCCTAAATAATTACGGACTAACAAAATATGTACATTTTTTGAACGCGATGATTTAAAAGAATTATTTGAATAAGGCAAGAATTATAAGAAAGAGAGGTGAAAATCAAATAGAGGAATGAACTTATTTAGTATATGAAAAAAATATTTTGCTATGTTTTCCTCATAATTATATCATATTGGCAGTGCATAATTATATGTACATTGTATATATATTAAATGCAGACAAGAGGGCATTGTCACTTGTTTCTTATTATTAAATTAACACACTACATAATTTATATCTACATATATAGGTATTCAACACGACCCGGTTATACCGCTTAAGTATATTGTCATGATTTTTTTTTTTGTTTTTTAAGGAAAAAAATTTCTTTCAACTTTTTTCAAAAATAAACAACAACAAAAAAATCAGAAAATAGACAAATTTATCATTTCGTTTCAACTGTCATTAGAAAATTGCTGGGAAAGTGATAATTTTCCATTATCTCATTTAAGTTAATTTAATTTTTTAGATTTTTCTTTTTTATTTGTTTTTTAACACACCCAGGAAAAATTTAATCGGATTAGTCATTATAATTTTATTTTGTTATTGTTTTGTTTATATGTGCAATGTCTATACTTTACCGACCCCAATTTAATCGATATTTCAAATTGAAGGTGTTTTTTTAATTCGATATTTACTTTTATTATTATGTAGGTAGGTACATTGTGAAGCTATGTTTGCTAATTTACTTTGAAAATTTCGATTTTGAAGCCATATTTTAAACTTTACACTATTATTAATATACACATAAGCCATATTTTTTGTAAGTTGAGCGACAAGCTGAGTAATAATTCAATATAGTGTATATTAAAATTTGTAGTTAAATCAAGTAATTAAATCAACCAATTCGAACCAATCAATAGTTCCTGAAACCAATTTCTTTTATAAAGTTATAAATGTAATTTAGTAAATATTAAAAGTCGATTTCCGATTCAAACTTTGACATCAAATGTCCAACAACCTTATTTCTCAAAAGTTTAATACATTATATATATTATATATAATTACCGTAATAGTAATATATAATTACCTTAATAATTTTAATATCAATAACGGATTCAAAATAAATATAATTTGCTAATATTATAAGTAAAAATGGAACTGTACTATTTAAGAATAATAAATTATATCTTAAGAAGAAAAAATATCTTAACAATAATACTGGTTTCTCATATTTAATTATATTTGATATACTGTAACATTAATAAATAAATAAATACTTGAAAAACATTACACGTTCCGCTATATGTTATATATAGTAAAAATTTTGTATTGTACTTAATCCACGACCAGCGTTTGATCGTTCGAAATACACCAATCCTAATGTAAAAAAAATTTATTTGAATACTTTAGTTCATCCCATTTTTGAGTTAAATATTTTCTAAATTTGGTCTGCAGTGTAAGAAAGTAACGAAGTGTAAGAAGAGAATAAATATATAAATCATATCGCTTTTACAATGTAAATTTTACAACTCATGTTCGAAACTTAAAAGGAAAAGTTAATTCACCTAAATTTCTGACAAGAACCTAAAAAAAAAAACAACAAAAATAAATTATAATTATTTCAAGTTTAAATACCACTAAATGTAAAATTCATTCTAAAATCAACATAAACGATAAATAATAAATATTTACATGTTAAAAGTTAACCGTTAAATGTTTAATCAAACAATAATTGTTGATAATTGAAAATGAAGAATAGCCAGTGTACATATTTAGCTTAGACTACTTTAAAATACTATGTTGTACTATATTAAAATATTTTGTCCTGCATTTGTGAACCAATCAGGTTTGCACTTGAAATATATTAATTTTATTTTTGCACAATATTACCAACTTCGATTTATAACTAATGTTAGTAAAAGTGTACAATAATATTATAAGAGTTTGTTCGGTAGATTTAGAACAGAATCAGAACTATTTTGGATTATGGCAATGAAATGTTAAACATTTTAGGATTATTTGGAACAGAAAAATCTACTGAACACTTTTTATCCTTTTTTTTGAACGTTTTTGTTCTAATTTTTGTTAACTCTCAAATTTCTTTATTTAACTGTCAACAAAATTATTCTCAAAAAAAAATCAGAACAAAAAAGATCCATTTAGAACTGTTTTAGACAATCTACTGAACATCGATCAGAACAATTTTTGACAAAAAACTTCAATTAACGGAATTTACTGAACACAAAAAAGTGTTGTTTTTTGTTTTACTGTAAATGGTTCTGAACAGTTTACTGAGCAAAATAATAATATACATAATAATTTTGTATAATAGTGAAAATAGTCGAATATTTTACCCACATATTGTTAGTATTGTTCAATTTCTATGATTTTGTTCTGTTTTTATTCAAACTTCGAAACAAATTTCTTATTTTTTATACCTTCCTAATTTATTAATTAAAAGTCGAATTTTCTTTCACAAATAATTTATATTTATTGTGCAAATCATCAACATTTCGAAATCAACTTACTTCCTTCATCAATCCTTGCGACTAATCTTTCTTTTTTTAAATAAAATTATTTTCGAAGGAATACTTATACTTCACTTAGATTCTAATTGCCAAGGAATATTTAATAATGAAGGGTGTTTAATAATACCATAGATAGAGTATGATTTGTATGATTCACAAATGTTGGTGATTTTAATGACAATTAACATTACGTTAAAATTACTATGAAAATTAAATTACTCCCTTTTCCTTCTTCTATACAAAGTCATATCCTTTATTATTGGGAAAATAATATATTGTTACCTATCAACTTATTTTATTTTTATTTTTTTTTTTATTTTAGAAAGTCTCCATATATATAAACATGCAATTTTCAAGCTTTAATAATGATTCACTGGTAAATAATTTTGCATTAACAACATCCTATCGTTATATCCTTTTTATAACCAATGGAATATTTATAGTTTAAGCACGTACACTATAGATTAAAGTAGTGTGTATAGTCAGTTGACTTTGAGTTAAGGTTTTCTCCCCTTATTTACTTATTTATTTATTAATTTATTATACACTCCTTATAACTATATAAAAATATAATATTTTGGGGGGTGAAATTGGTTAATAATTGTATTGGCTATTTTTATATAATCGACTATAGTTTAATTTATTTGTGTTTTGTTTTCTTCTGAAAATTGTAAAAGAATTTAATATTTATCAAGTTATATGTATATATATGTTATATATGTATACAATATTAAAAATATTAATTTACAAGTTTGTAAATGGGCACCATTTAAAATTTATATTATTCAACTCAGTTGATTTATTCTTAGAGAACAAACAATTTTTCATAATTTCTATCAGTTTTCAACTACTTTAAAAACCATTTAAAATTTTTTTTTTATTCTTTTACTGAACATCTTCCATTGTTATTTAGACTTTTAATAAACATATTTCAGTCTTAAGCTGGAGGGGTTTGTTTTGATATATTTGTTTGTTGCTTCTTTATGTATATGTAAAATTCTGAATAACGATCTAAAAAATAGAGTGTCAATTATCTTATTTTATTCAATTATCTTTATTTAATTAAAAATTCACAATTTTAAGTTTTAAATTTATTTTGTATATTGTCTACCTACACCTCAAAGTGTCCTCTAGTACACCTCAAAAATTCATGACGAGATCAGCTATATACATAATATGTATTCAACGAAGAATTAAATAATTAGAACAACATTTAATAACACACACTTACACCACTTAGAATAAAAACGTTGTGTAAAGTAGTTATATTTATTTCTATATGTAAAATTGTTATATGAAATGAACTCTGGGTATTGCTGTAACATATGCGTTTCTAGACACAATTTAAAATTTTTTTTTTGTTTTGTTTATATTTTTTATGAGTAATTTATGCCATTTTGTTATAAATAATTAAATTAATAAATAATTTTTATTTTAGTACAAATATGTAAGTAAATAGAAGTTCAGAAGTAGCTACCAAAAAGTTAATTAAAAGTAAAATAAATAAATTGTATATTTCTTCAATTCAATATTGAACAAAAACAAATTGAGAAACGCTTTCTTCACAATTTATATTTAAGAGTACATATAGGATTTATTTTTTTTAATCGTAAAGAGAGTAATATAATATCATCATCATCTATCACTATTACTTATAAACTAAAAACAATATATGTTATCTATTCAAAAGCAGATTACATTTTATAAAGAAAAATTAAAACATTTCTGGGACATTTTCACTTTAAATAATTTGTATTTCAGTTTAGCTAGGTCAATCTTAGAAAACTGCTGTGTCATTTAAGATTTTGATTATTATTCTCGCATCAAGCGGATTGAAAGAGTCCAACGATATTTCTAAAAATTTGCCTTGTTCAAACTAAATCTGTTATATTCACTAATCCCATTCAATCTTCGGTCTTACACCTTTTGAGCATTAAAACATTAGTAAATGTAGACATAACATTTAATTGTTTGTTTTATGGTTGTATATGATGAATTGTCAAGCTCAGAATTATGGAACAATTTTTTTTGAAACGTCTCACAAAAGTCATTAAAACTGCTTAGATTCCATATTATCGTACTACTAATTATACTTTAGAATAATGAGCCAATTACGAAAAATATCATTATATAAGTTTAATTCAATTCAAATAATATTTGATTACAACTAGGCTTATACTTTTCATGCAAATATGTATGTTTTTTTTCTGATAAAGGTTATAAGTATTATATTGGTAAAATTTTAGACATGATGGCAATGATTCGTTAATGCATATTTTTGCATATTTTTCAATAAATGCATTTGCATATTACACTTATTTTTGTATACACTTATTAAAAAATTTCCAAAAAAATTTTAAAATATTTTTATTTTTACAAAATTTTGAAAACTATTTGAAAATGTCCAAAAAAATTGTAGCAAATACGTATTATAATACTTCAATACTGGCCTCAATTTAAATCAAAGTAAATTTTTAAATAATATTTTCAATTCTGTCATATTGGACACTGTTTTAGTTTTTTAACCTAAATAATTTAACACGCTGGGTGGCGCAGTAGGTAGAGCGCCTGCCTTTCAACCGAAAGGTCCCAGGTTCGATTCCCGACGAAGACAAAAAATGCTTTCTGAATTTTTCGACCTGGTCCACTACCCTTTATCATTGGGATAAAATAAAAATGATAAATAGTTGAGAGTTTTGGTTATCACTAAAAATAAAATGGAACCATGCTATTATGAAGGCGAAGTACTCTACAATAGATATAGTTTTCCACATTTAAATAAGTAGATATACCACAAAAAAATTCTACAGAAAAAAGCTATTGTATGTGATTGTGTATTCCAAATCTCTGTGTAAAAAGCAGTTAGGGTGTTCATCCCATAGACTTGGAAATATATAAAAAAAAAAAAAAAAAAAAAATTAAAATGCTACACGTTACATGTACAAAACAAATACGTGCAAATTATCCAAATGTTAATGTTGATTTGTTGATTTCAAAAACAGAAACAAATTGTTTGAAATGTTCATCTCGGGTTAGTAAATTTAAGAAAGTTGAAACTGATTTAGAATTTTTCTCCACAGCCAATTATAGTACGTTGGAGTACATGATTGCAAACTGCAATGTGCTATTCGAAACATAATAATGCTCATATAACATAATATTGTTCATTTTGTTAAATATTCGTTTTTGATTTTTCAGTGTTATATGTACTCTAATTCGTACTATAGACTAAATTAATAAATAAATTAGAAAAATTACAGCAATAATATTGCCATGCCGTACACTGCAGTATACTACATATGACTCTAAAAATATTTTATTCTATTAAACAATCAGTTTACTTTATTTTAAAACATTTTTTATTTATTTATTTATTTAATTTATTTAGTTACAAATAAGACGATTAGTCTTTTAAGCAAATAACTAAAATTAATAATTTTTAAAACTAACAAAACTAAACAAATTAAATAAAAAAGAGAAAAAGGAAAAAAAACAAAGTAAATAACAAAGGAAAAATGTTTTTTAATTATTCAGTCAGGATTTGATTTATTTAATACTATACAGAAAATCTCTCGAAGTTGTAGTTCTGTTTTAACATTTCAACTAACAATACACAACTTTCTTACTATTATATTTTTCTTAGTATATTCTGGCTGGTATACGTTTGGTATTAAAAAAAAATTTATCATAATTTTTATTAAAAAATAATATTATTTGTTACAAATTATTTTCATTACTGTAAAATTTTTACTTTCGTTAATTATTATTTACCTTTAATAGGAATAAAAATTTTATTTTATAAAACAAGATTCCACAGAAATTATTGTGGTTACTACATCAGGACTTAAAAGGCATCATTTTGAATACTTTTACTTTTTCTAAAGGAATTTTTTTTCTTTTCTGTAATCTGAAAACGATTATGGGTGAAATAAAGAGGAACTTTAAACTTTCAGAATCTGTTGTAATTTTTTTAATTAAGAAAATTTGAATTGATATTTGGTATAAATAAAATCTTTAGTGTGTATTTAAATATGAATTAAAAAATGTTTAAAAGGAATTTATGGTTGAATACTTGCTATAAGAGTTCAACGACCATTTTTAGTTAAACATTTTAATTATGACGTGAAATTGCTTGCCACGAGTTATGTTTGAGTTAAGATTATTTGAAATATTAATAATTCGATTAAATTTGAGGAAAGTTATAACCTATATAAAATTATAATAAAAGTTTTATCGCTAAATGACAATTTTCACGGCTCATCGAGTAATTTGAAAATCTATATAGAGTAAATGAAAATTAAACTAAGAGATAAGATTTTTCTAATGCATTTTTCATGTTCAATGGAGATTATTATCAACAAAAGAGTAATGAAGTATTTTGACTGCTAAGGTATCATTAGTGACAAGCAATATGGTTTTAGATCACAATGCTCCATTGACGCTCCAATGACTTGTCTTACCGAGAAGCTCTACATTAACATACATAATTCTGGTGAATCTATTGCTGTAGCTCTGGATATTTCAAAAACCTTTGATCGAGCCTTTTATAGTGCTCTTTTATTTGAGTGCCAAGCCTGGATTTTGTTTTCATAAAATGGATTGAAAATTCTATCTATCTCCAATCAACTTTCAATCCTATCCATAGTTTTGCACCCTAATAGCATTCTTCGATTTTCTTATTTATATACTATAGAATAAAAATAATAGAGTTGAGGTTAACACCTCAAAAACTGAAAACTGACAAATCTCGTGTAAAATTGCTCCATTCAATCCCACCGTATTATTTGGGACTTTGCGTATTCAGCGAAACAACCACTTGAAATGATATGAAAAAACCATAAAAATAAAATGATATGAAATAACCATATCTTTAACATTGCCAAAAACTCGACGAAATGTTTGTGTTCTTTCAGGTGCTGCAAAACGTATTTTTCTCCCAGAACATACTAAATCTGTAAATTATTCACACGACCCAAGTTGGAATACAATTCATATATACGGCCAGTCCATCACGAACCGCATTAAATTTTCTATACTAAGTTCAAAAGCGTGCCATTCGTCTTATCGAAAAACATAATGTCATCATCGCTTATAACTACCACTTGCAAATCGTCGTATTGTTGGAGCACTTGAGATAAATCTAAATATTTACACGCTGGGTGGCGCATAGTAGGTAGAATGCCTGCCCTTCAATCGAAAAGTCAATGGATCGATTTCCGATGAAACAAAAAAAATGCTTTATAGGTTTTTCGCCTGGTCCAGCACCTTTTGTCATTGGGATAATTGGGAATATAATCTGGTAACAAATTAAATAATATGAAACTACATATTCTATTAAAGAAGGCTTAATTCCTGACAATAGTAGTAGTTTACCACATTTAATGAGTTGATAAACCAGTAATTTGATAAGTAAATACTCGAAATATTGTAGATATAAACTTGTAGTACCGTACTTAATTAAGCACGAAAAGGTGGATTCTACCTAATTTACTGTCCAGAGCATAAAAAACAAAAAAAAAATCTCGTAGTTTTAGGCACTTCAGACGAAATAAAAACCTTAAACTGTTAAACATTTACGCGAACAAGAGAGGTATCAAGTGCCCACCCCTAATACACAGTGCAAAATTCTAGGTGTCTCAAAACTGGGCTATGGGAATTCGTTTGTAGTTAAAGTCTCGAATGTGAAAACATATTTCAACATACGTGTTTCTTTAATGAAAAAATATACCAACATACAATCTACAAAAGTTCAAAAGTAATATTAAGGAATTTATTCACAATGTCTCTGCTGATCAAAGTGAGATTTTTCTTTCCCCACCTACTACTTTATTTAGAATAATTCAAATTACAATAAATGTAATCAATCTATGGAGTAAATTAAAATTTAACTAAATGATTTTTCTAGCATTCTTCATATTTTCGGTAGTCAATTCCTAAAGATATCAAAAATGTTATGAACTTTGTAGATTGTCATAATTAAAATTAAAATAAATTTTTATTTTAAAATGATGATATATCTTAAAATTTCATTTCCTGACATTGAGCATGTCATAAAAAGGCTAAAAAAAATTTTTTTTATATAGGTTTAATTAATTTATTAACGACCAAACTTTTATCAGTTTCGTTATGCTAGTAACTTTCTTTATTTATATTTTTAACTCTCATACTATTTCATATTTATCTTTGTAACTTTTAATTACTATTTTATTTATTTGTTTAATTTTAGTTTTTGATTTTTATTTTTTTTATTTTAAATTATTGCATGTAATTTTACTTTATTTGATTTTCTTAAAAGCGAAAAATAAAGTTGAAAATTCCTTGATGTTTATTTTATTTTTTTTTCTTGTATTTTTTTTTGTTAATAACATTTAAACCTACAAATGGGGTATTCTTTATTATGTACATGCCCTATGACCTAACGATCGAAATGATTTTAAGGGATTACAAACAGATAGAGGTATAGAATAATATCAACTAGAAGTTTGTTGAGTTCTAAAAATAAAATAAAAATAAAAAAAAAATTATTTAAATTCTAGCGACTATGGAATGTTAAAACATACATTTAGGTGCCTATTACACATCAATCTTCTTGTCCATATATTGACAATATACTGATGAAAAGAATGATGAGCGATTACACATCAATAATGCACTCATCAATCTTTTTATTCATATTTTAACATTTTGCAAGTATATATTGTGGAAGTGCTCTGAATATATTGATAATTTCGAAACACATATATAAATGTTAAAAATTGTTCTTTTTAGAATTACATTATAAATTAACATTATAACATTATCTGAACATTCCCCAAAAAGCCATTTTTTTACCTCCCCTGATTTTGACAGCAATGTTAATGAGAGTTTTGAGAGAAATATTGATAGTAATAATATTAATATTTCTCATTAATCAACGGTCAATAGATTGACTATTGATTGATCATTCAAGGCCGGTTTTCATGATGAATTTTTAGCTGATAAATTGGAGTTTAGAAAGAGAAGAGTATAGTATACCGTTAATGTGTATGAGGAGTAAAATTATATTATTTTTATAGTAACTTTTATAGATGATTTGAAATCTAAAATCTATATATATAACCTTAAAATATTCAAAATGTAAACAAAATAAAGGCTATTTAATTTAAGCAATCTTCCTTAGAATTGTTTAAAATTTCGCGAAAGTATATAAACAAAGTAAATAAAGTGAAGAAAAGTGAAGAAAAGTGAAATATGATATGATTTTCATCTGTGGAATTTTTATTTGGTTTTTTTAAATTTTAAATTCACTTATATTTATTATGTTTTTCATTTTTACATAAGTATTAATTAGAATTAAAATATTATTTTTTTATATTATAATAAATAATGAATTAAGAAAAAAAATGTATACATCCATACATTCTCAAATTCATTCAACAAAATTTAAAATAATCATTCAGATAAAAAAAATTAAAGTTACAATTGTAATTAAAAGTAAATTTTTTAAATGTGTTAAATAGTTAGTTTATGTATAAGATAAATAGAATATGTGTAATTTTAGTATAAATATATTATACCTAAAAGCTAAAATATTATTCTTTATTTACATATGCATTCAAATATTCAATACAAAAAATTAATTTTTGTTATTGTTTTTACTCAAATTCAAAAATTTAAATGTCGTTCCGTATCCATAAAATGTGTTGGTAGTGTGCGATTTTTTTTTGTGTAATTACACATTACTTTATGTTAGTGTTAAAAATATCGGCGATAATTATAGGAAACATATCTTTGCGAAGATATGTTTTTTTAAATATTCTCCGATATTTATGGCGACTCTCTCGATATTTCTCCCGATATTATTGTCATTCTCCCGATATTTTATCATTGTTTCTCTATCGCACTTATGAAATTTTTGTATCTTCTGCCTATGCTCTAACAATTCGCCGATATATCGGCTACATGAAAACCGGGCATCATTGATGTGTAATAGGTGCCTTAAAAATTAAAATTACGATTCCATTAAAATTGCTAAAAATGTTTAAAATTTCTAAAGGTCGGTGAAGCGAGTGTAATTTGTATGATCTGTGATCAGATCTAGTATTGATCTTCTATCGCTTTACAATTTATATTGGTTTACCACATTTAAAACCATGGAAATCATCCCGTCTAGTATAGAATAAACCTGATATTTTATTAAGTTTTGAGACGCTTTTCAGTGTATTGAGTGTGTTTCTATATTTTCAAAATATCGATTTTTCGGAAGCAACTTACTTCCTTCATCAGTGACTAATTCAATCATATTTTTTAGTTTATTACGTATAATGTCTTCTGGTAATGACTGACATTCATAATACAATATCCAGATTTGTATAATAAAAATCGTGATGTTGTGCATGGGATTTATAAAATCATATTAATATGCATATAGGGGAAATCTCAACAACGAACAACAGAAAAATCAGGAAAGAAAAGAAAACTTTGTCAATTAATAATTAAAAAATCATTTTTATTAAAATCCATATAAATAAAGGTGAGTCTGTGAAAGTCTCCCTCATTTTTAAAGCATATATTTAATATGTATTGAAAGAAATTATTTTATTTTAATCATACTCCCCTATATAATGTCGACGTTGCCTATCTCAAATTTTCTATTTATGAATTTTTCATTTTATTTTATTGCTTGATGTTACTACACTGAACATTTTAGTTTCAGATTGTTGTAAACTCAGTTTTTATTTTGTTATTTTTATAAAAATCTAGAATTATGATATGCTACTATATTTTTAATTTTTCATGTCCATTATTAATCACGCAAATACATGCATATATACATTATACATACGTCATACAAATATTAAGTCCCAAAGGTTAAATGAAAAAATGGGGTTAAATTTGCAATTTTCCATATATTCGGAAATATGTTTAAGTTTTGGAATGGAAACATATAGAACTATATAATTTTTTATTAAAGTACAAGGTAAAGTAACCTTTTAGTGTATTTTAGAAACAAAAATTCTATTTTGCAAAAGTTTCTTCAAATTTTAACATACTGAAAAACCTTATACTCCAATATCTATCGGTTGTGTGGATCTTTAATCCAAAAGTGGCCATACATTTTTTAAATAATAAAACTTGTCATACACGAACATTTTATTGTTCTTAAGTAATTTAAATTTTTGGATTTTTTAGTATCTTTGGACAGTTTACCATAATATGAATAGCTTTTTTTTTATATCAACCTAATTATTAAGTACTGATTACTGTCATCATACGATCATCATATTTTAAAGCATATTTTTCTATTTCGTTTTGTTAATTTACGCTGAAAACACAATCACAACGAATGACGAATGGCGAATGACTAAAATTCGCCATTAGAGACACAATCACGACGTATATTCGCGACGAACAAATTATTGTGTTTTGAAATTTCAAAATTTGTTTATAAAAAAATTAAATAAATGGAGGAAAAATTTAAAAAAAATTAATTTAAAAAATTTTTATTTGAATTTGAATTTTAAAAATGTTTTATTAAAGCCAAACAAATTTTGACCAATTTATGTTGGTATCATTGAATGTCATTCGCATTCGTCGAAATAGTAAAATAGAAATAGATCAATTTTTTGAACGCGAAATTTTGGTCATTCGTCATTCGTCACGATTTACATATCTCACGGATTTGAAAGCGAAAAATTCGTCATTCGTCGTGATTGTGTTTTCGACATTAAGAAAAAGCCTGAAATGTTTTTATAAGTTGTCATATTTGTATTGAAGTTACTGTTATTTTTTTTCTTCATACGGATGTGGTCCTAATATGTCAGAGCCGGCATGTAGGCTTTTAGTCCTTTATATCCTCCTCCACCCATCAACTTAGTCTACAGGTTGTTTCGTCACTTAGTGCTAGTCTAAACGGTTATGGGGTTATGACCAGTAAGTATGTCCACCATCTTCCTGCAGCCTGCTCTATTGAGAGTTAGCAGGAAGCTGGTTATTTTGGTTGTTATTCAAGGTGCATATATTTTGGAGACTCTGTGGCCTTCAATACGCTCTCATAGAATAATTGTTTTCATCTTCAGTTGACTTGTAACTTTAACTGTAAAATTGTTCGGTGCATTTTGATCAATTCAATCTTTAGTGCTGGCGGTTAAATTCTAATGTCTGTAAAAATAAAAAATAAAAAATTTCCCAAAAAAATTTTTCGATTCAATACACTAAAATAGCTTTGAATATTGCACAACTTAACCTTTAAAAATTTCATCTCTTAACGTCAACGCTTGCATTGTAGAAAGTTACATTCAGAGCTGGGTAAAGTACAAATACTATACTTTTATTCGAATACGACCCAGCTCTGGTTACATTAGATTCCATATTTTGAAAATAATTTGTTTATAAAGTTGCGACAAGCCAACACCGGTACGTGACATACGAAATGGCCAGCGAAATGGTACGTGACATACTCCTCATTTTAACATACTATTCATCATCATCATTGTCCTGCAACCCCATCCGTGGGGCATAGGGCGGAAACATACTATTATTTTTTATAAACAGTCCTGTGTTGCGATTAAAATCTTTAATACCTACGTACCGTTGGGTTGGGATATGAAGAGGAAAGAAAAAAGTAAATGTATCTTAGTATTTAATGTCATTTTATGGTCATTCTGAGATGCCTGTATTTTAATGCTACAAGTAAAATTAACTTGAAATAGATAGAAAATTTTGTTTTTTTTTATTATTTTAGTTTTCCAAGATTTAGAATTTTTTTTTAAAAGCTATTTTTTAGACAGCAGTGAATTTAATAAAAATAAATAATCTGGTATAGATAGAACTCTAATTAAATTGCAACTAAATTAGAAGAAACCCATTAAAGTCAATGATCTAGAAAAGATAATGAAAAATTATTAAAATAGGTCAATGAATTTCATAATAACTCTTTATATTTACATATACATATGCATATATATACTAATATATGTATATATATGTTTTGAAAATATATCAGTAAAGTACTCATATCATATTTCTTAGACGGTGTTATTCGATACAATTTATTACCATCCTTCTAACTATTCTATTAAATAGAAATCATAAGGCGGAAAATATTTAATTTTTTAGGGTGCGGAAGAACTTTTATCAACAATTATATATATATATATATAAATATGTATATCAGAGGGCAACGAAAAGAAAACATCTTTATTATTATATTTTGCTTTAAATTAAAATTCATTTACGCCTAATTTAATTTTTCATTTTATTGTAATCTTCAATAAGATTCAGAATAAATCCATATATAATAAATTAATTAAATGAATCTATACTGTATATAATGTAGAAAAATTAATTACATATATTATTTTATATAAAAGAAAATAATAATAATAATTAAATATAGAATTATTAATTAAAATTTTGTTCAACATAATGCATTTTTGTTATTCTATTCTATATTGTGTAAATTAAAACAAAAGTGATTGTTTAATTTTATGCAATATTTATTTTTCTAATTGAAGAAGGTCAGTTCCATCAAAGGACTATAAAAGAATTTAAATTTTATATTCTTCATGATCCATTTTAAATTTCTTTATTAAAAAAAAAAATATTATTAAATAAATTTCAATTTGTCGGTAAGCTTCATTGTATTAATTCATTAATAATAATAATTCGTAGCTCTTCGTAATTAACGTAGACTGATGTAAACTAAATTAATTGAATTTAATTTGTTTTATAATTAATTTTAATCTAATCTGTTTTATCACGAAACTCCTCAATTTTTAAGATTTCATGCTTTTGAAAATATTATATACAAAATTTGATTTAGTCCAGTTATGACATACGCAACCGGAGCTAAAGCTCTTACCAATACATTAAAAAATACTCAATGAATATAAATCTTGCGTTAACAAACATTAAGGAATACATTATCAGCGATAAAGTCCCAAACAACCAAATTCGATAAGCGTGCAACACTTTTAATGTGGATTAGATGTAAAAGAAGAGACTGTAATAGATCATGTATGCCGGATGGATGATCTAAAAGTAGCTCAGATATTACGCGACGGTAGACCACAAAAGAACAATTTTAGGCGTTTTATTATTAATACTTTACATAAATGATATGGAAAAATCAGTTGACTTTGTAAATTTTATATTATTTGCTGATGATGCCCTATTGTATTTCTAATTTATCTTTGTTTTTTTAAATAAATATTAAAAAACAAAGGTAATGACAGTTAATGGACATTTACATAGTAGTTTATCGATAGATAATGAAACATTGGAAGAAGTGAGTGAAATTAAATACCTTGGTATTTTAATTGATAATAAGTTAAGTTTTAAAAATCATTTTGATTATACCTAAAAAAAAAATATATTTTCTATACGTAATTCGAAGGCAAATAGCCTCTTAATATTGCAATTAAAATTTTCAATACAATCGTCAAGCCTAATTTCGAGTATTGCTGGACTATCATAGCTTTTTCTTCAAATTAAATGACGAATAGGCTACAAAAATTACAAGACTGTGGAATGCGAATAGTTCTGAAGTGTAACAGATCCATGAAATTTATGTTGAATTGTCTTCAATGGCTTACTATAAATCAAAGATTAAAACTGAATGTCTCATTATTTGTATATAAAATGAAGCAAAATATGGTACCTAGTTATTTGTGTAATTGATTAATTTATGTCGAGGATGTGCACAGTTATGATGTTTCAAGAAATATATTTAATTTCAGACAAAATTTTTATGATGATACAAAAAAAATATTATGTATAATGGTTTAAAAATGTTTAATGAGTTAGTTACCATTTGAAATGAAAAATGAAATTAATTTTATTGAATTTAAATTTAGAGCGATTAAATATGTTAAAGTTATTTTTAATTAGACATAAGTATTGTACTAAATTGTATTATTAATTTTCTTCTTAAAATGTATTATAATTATATAAATTATTTATATATATATAGCTGATTTAAGCTAAACCTAATAACAAAAAAAAAATAGTTTCAACTAGGGAGATCACCAAAAACAATAGAGAGATAATTGTTAAAATATGTAAGACTACTATATTTTTTTTCCATTGTAGTTTAACGAGATTTGCTCAATTTTTGGCTTTAATCATCATATATTTTGTCTTCGCCACATTTAGTACGAGTTTGTGCAGCGCCATTCAATCATGTATTTGAAGTATGTTTCGGTTAATTTCTAGCTCGAGATTTAAATAGTTGTCCTCTGAATATATACTATAGCTTGATCACCTGCATACAAAAGCTACCCTGACAATTGTATATTATTAAAGCTACTTACATAACAAGAAAACATAGTTGGTGCCAACGAACTTCCTTGTATAACACCATACTCAATATTTTGTGTTTCTATTATTTTAATGTAAACCGACGAAATTGAAATCGGTCTAAAGTTGTTCACATCATTTACATTATACAACAAACAATTACAATTACGCATGTCAAATATGGTCACAATTATACCGAAAAAAAAGGTCTTTAAAAGCAAAAATTTGGAATTTTACTTTGTATAGTTTTTGTATAAGTATATTCTATTACCTTTAAATCCAGTTTTCACTTTTAAGACTTATTCATCTTAACCACTGGGACGGAAAGTAACGATATTTTTCTTGTTAAAACTCTATTGAAAAGATCAAAATAACTGATGGTGTATTATTTGAAGATGTGATTTTATTCCTTCTCAAATTTTAAATCAGTAACTTCTTTTTTTATGACTAAATTAAAGTTATATATATATATGTGTACATATACATTTGTATACAATCTTCTGACGAGAATTATCTCTTTAGGTATTAATAGTAGAAATAATTAAATAACTAAAAATAAATAAAATAACATAAAAAAACCAAAAAATAGTTAAATCATAACTCCTTAGCACTTAACTAAATATCTAGTCGTAGTAATTAGTATTAATCAACGATTGTTGTAAGCGTTAGAAAAATTAAATTCGGAAAATTAATGAACTCCCTATCTATTAAAAATTATTAATATTTATGCTAATTTAATATATTTGATAACATTACACAGAACAAATTATGGTAAGTTTGACCCAATAAAATAGTGTTATCAAAAGGAAAACGAAAATTAAAGAAGACTAACTGAATATTTAATTATACAGTTTTTATTTATTTATTTCATAATTTTATTTTGTATGTTAATTATAAACTGTTTGAGCTAAATTTAAATATTATAGATATCTTTACAACAACAAAAATAACGGTTTTAGTCATCACTGATGTTCTTGACAAGTAGGGAGGTACTGATAATTCTTCTTGACAAGAAATCAACAAAATTTTATTTATATCACTATCATCATAAACGACTATTTCTCTTATCGATTGTCTTATCTATATATTTAAATAAGAAACTCCGTTAAAATTCGTCCCATTCATTAATTCTAGGTTACAGACATCTCAATTGCTATTATAATATAAAAAATAAAAAATTAATTAATTATTCTTGTATAAAATGATTATTTCCTAAAAGGATATTTTCAGAAACCAAATTGTCCTTTTAAGATAACTATCATGAACCGAACCAACACATTAACAAACTTTATTATTCTTATGTAAAAAGCAATAAACTTTTTAATAATTAAAAATATTTTTTTACAAAATTAAATTGTAAAAAGAAAAAAAATTATTAATAATATAATTGCCACACCTTGTCATAATCTCGTTTATTATACCAAGATGAATAAGAGGATTCTTAACAAGGAGTCGGAGTATATACCTATATGTACGCATTTTAAGTTTTTTATTTAATTAAAACAAAACAAATACCTATATTTATATTTTATATACATATAATAATTATGTATAAGTATACATGTGTATCATATAATAATATAATAAAAAAAAAACCTTTACTATATAAAAACAATGAACCCGGTATTTTAAAAATTAATTTAGCACGGAAATACTTCAGAGCTAGAAAATAATAATAATAATAATGAAAAAAAAATTATAATCTTTTTAGCCACCCTTTCTAGACATTTGGGTATAATTTTTGTTATTATTTTTATAAAACCTTCACCTCTCCAACTCCTACAATTTTTTTTCTATTACACTCTTCCCCTCTTTTTTCTCTACCTATTCTAAAATATTATCTATTCTATCTACTTCATCTCAGATGTTTTATGTTATTATTTTCAATGTATTATATATACAATATATATACAATGTATATACAATATACTGAACAGGTGATTTTCATGCGTTTCTCTTGTAACAATAGAAATAAGAAATTTTAGAAAATTCATCCTTGATACTAATACAACCTATAGTAGATTAGATATATTGTACTTATTGTGTGCTTATTACAAAGTACATATTCATTTCTTGTATTGTATTCTCTTTTTAATAATTCAATTTGCCGCAATCGGCTTATAAATATAGTTAATGGAAATTTATCTTTTTTTTTTTGAAAAAATGCGTGTGATTCATTTTTGTACAACAAAAATGATTGAAGAAGAAAAAAAAAGAAAAGCAGGAGTATGAAGTTCCCAAATCGGCTTCCTTGTAATAATCCCCTAGACATAAATCGATTTTTTTTTCTTTTTTAATTTTTTCTCTTTTTATAAATTGTTTTTTTTTTATATCTTTTTGAATAAGATGATAAAGAGAGAATGAGATATTAAAATAATAAGTAATAGAGGAAGATAGTTAATGAATAAGAGAGAAAAGTAAAGAACATACATTTTTATCGGTCGGTCAATATTGTTTGTGTCATTCAACTTATATAGTTTTTGTGTCAATTTTCTTCGTATTTATATATATATATACAAAAACATAAATATACATATATATGCAATATATTTAAATTTAAAAAAAAACTGTAAAATAATTGAATTGCGCAATTGTGAAAGCTTAAAAGTATATTTATCATATGTAATATTCTCGTAAGAAGGGGGCTATAAATATGTAAAGGCTTTTTAGAACAAAATTTAACAACATTCACACAAACATACTAGTACAACAAAACCTATATTCACATTAAATTTCTATTAATATACCCTATATAAAATTATCTTCAAACATAAAAAATTAAATATCTCACCTCACTATAAAAATAATTTCTGTTAACTGCAAATTTTTTAATTTAATAATAACAACACAGTCAAATAATACACCTTAACAAATGAATCATTTGAAATTTATTAAAAGATTTTTTGGCAAAAATGCAAATTTTTCTTTTTTATTTTTGATAATAAAATTTAAAAATAAAAACTAAAAAAAAAACAAGAGTAATAATTTGTATGTGGTAAATAAATGTATGTCGTATATTTAAAAAAAAAAAAAACATAATTAAATAAAAATAAATTTTAAATTAAGCTTTTTTATTTCCGGTAAAAGGAAAAGTTAATTCTATGTTACAGATTAGTGTTACCAAATTGAGAGGAGGAGGAGAACAATTTAATTTAATTTAAAATAATTTACCATTTACCTTGCGAGTTTTTATTTAAAAAATATATATATATATATTTTCCTTCATATGATAAAATTTGTAAAAATTTAATAAAATTGTATTTATTGACGTTTGAATCTCTCAGACTAGTTTTTGTTAAAATATTGTTACTATACTTACTACCATTGTAATTGAATAAGAGCAGTAAAAATATTTTTATATGAACATTCATGAAAACAAATATTGTACTTATATATAGCTTGGTGCACTGCAATACTGAATGTTAAAAAATTAGATTTCAAGATTAATTTACAAAAATAATCCGCAAAATACTCGTACAAATCGAAATTCACATTAGTTTAGCTCTTAAAATGTATATAATAGAAAATAGTTTTCAGATACAGAATTTTTGTACGTATATACCTACCATATATTTTATTACATTGTTGGCTTGGTCCAGTCTATATAATTTCGACTTTGAACTGTATTTACGCATCTAATATTCCCGGTTAGAAAACTTCGAATTGGAAAATCCTAGTATTGAACTGAATTTTTCTTATTTACAGAGGATTCTCAAGATATTGCTTTTCCACCGTTTTAGAGAGCGTTTTAGTGTTCTGTACTAAGATATTTTTTGCATATGCCTGATTCAATAAAATGCTTACAATTTTGTTCTCATTGAGATTTGTAATTAGTGTCAGATAGTAATGAAATGTGAAAAACTATAATTATTATCTAAAAAATAGATCTTCCTAAATGGAATGCTTCCATTATATTTTTAGCAATTATCAAATTATAAGCTCATCTTTGAAGTTTATTTAAAGTATATATACTTCGGGCGTCATTATCATGCTTCTGAGTTCTGTTTAATATCTTAAAACAATCTCACATACTTAGTACACATTTGATTAGTTGATGTACTACATATAATTAATCAATAAATACTATTCGTAAATTGCAGTACCGTACTTGATGTGAGAAAAGATAGTTCTACCTAAGTTATTGATGATAACATTGTTGGGCCTATTTTGAATCTAAAAAATAATCCTATTATGTTTATATATTTAATTTTGATTCACAAATAATTCTAATATATTCATTTATTTAATTTTGATGGAACTAAATTTAACAATCATTAGAAAATAATTTTAGGATTAGAATGTAAGCAAAAGCTATTGGAATAAATTAACAATTTTTTATTTTTAATATTAGTACAGACCTCAGTCTATTACGAACTCAGGTTAGATTTTTTCGGGTTCTTCATTTTAGAATCTTACTTCTTAAAATTAATATTTATTTCATTGTACAATATATATAATATATATTCTCACATATAAATAAAAAAAGGACAATTAATAAAAGCTTAACTGAATACAAAGCTATTCAAAGATCAATAATTCTGGCTACCAATATACTTCGCAAATATTTGTTTATTTACCGATAACATGAATTTAACACAAAGTCGAATTAATAAATAACGATTATTTATATTGAATTAAAACTAATATTTATTTTTATATTTGTAATATAATCGAATATTTATTTTATATTTAAAACAATATTTCAAAGAATAGAGTGTTTTTTAGTAAACTGTTTACTAAAAGTCCAAGCTAAAATATTTAAATTTATTTCTTTATTTGTTTATCAAATTAAAATCACGATGTGAATGCAAAATTCAGTAAAAGTAAAGGTTCACTTCTAAAGTATCTAATAAAAACAAAAATAATAAAATATTTAATATAAAAATTTATCTAATCTATTTGATATCATAAGTATATTTTATAATCAAATTTGGTTTTATTAAAGAAACAGTTATAAATGAAAAATATTCCATTTAATAGGTACAAAATATAGCTTTTAGAAAATTATAGACCTTTCACAACCTTGATATTATAAATAGCTGATTAGAAAAAATTTGTATATTTAACATCAATTATTTTTTATTTGGCAACACCACCTTAAAAAAAATTATAAGAAACTACCATCAAAACTTTAATGCTTAAGATTCATCACACCATTATCAAAAATATTTAACAAAAATCAATAACTTTGGTACATTGATATTTAAATAATAAGCTGTATTGTAGGTATTAATATGATAGGAAAATATATTTTCCACCTTCAACATTTTGTTAGTAAACAATAATAACAACCAGAATGAAAGCTAAAAAAAAAAGCAAAAGCTTAAAAAAAATTCTCCTAAAGTTTAAAATGAAAGCAGAAAATACATAATTTTTAGAACAAAATTTAGAACAAATTAAATTAGTTATTTATATTTTAAGTAACATTACCGCCTATTGTGGACATTTTTAAAAACTTAACTATTTTAAAAAAATATATATTATTAAATGGTTTGAAACTTTACTAAATATAATTTTTTTTTTATCTTTTCAGGTTTGTGGAAAATTTTTTAGTTAATTTTGTTTGTAAGGTAATTGATATTGATGAAAATTTATTATGGCTTCTTTAATTTAATTTATTAATACATATAGGTACATAAATATTATACATACGACATACTTACATATATAACTATGTAAATATACAATTTTTTTTAGAAAGGAATTGAAATGAAATTCAACAAGTGCTAAAAGGATATTGTGAAGGAAATGAAGTGTTATTTAAAAATCTGATTTCTGAATGGATGAATTTACATAATGAATTTCGTATACATTTTATTGTGTACATATGTACCTACTTTCAAATGTTTTTTGTAGTTAAATTAATTTTTAGTTTTATAGAATTATAGGTATAAGATTTATTAAATTGTAAAATTTATTAAACGTTATTCTTACTTTTAAATGTAAGAAAAAATAAAAAATTAAAAGTAGGTAAATAGACAATAAAATATTTAAAAAAATAAAAAAAAAAATATACATTTTTTCTATTGATGAATTAAATTAAAAAGAAAATTATTTGTTAGTGCTAGTATGAAGTATGACTTGATTTATTTATTAGTACGCTTTATATATACTAGGTGTATTAACTATATGTATATGTAAATGTACATAAAAAAGAAGGAAAAATCAACAAATTTTGGATTAGGAAACTCGTGAAATATTTAAATATTTCAAGTAATCAGTATATTTATAAATACAATTTAAATATTTATTTATTTTTATTCGCAAGCACAACTACAGTTACAGCACACTACAGTTGCTCTTTGATTATTTAATTTATTTTATTGTTTATTTATTTCGTTTTTCATACATTTTTAAGATATGTAATACAAAAAAAAGTTAGTGACATTCTTTATTTAAAAAAAAGGTGAATACCAATATTTTTGATACAAAGTAGAATAATAATTTATAATTATCAAAACAAAAGTTAAACTGTAATAAAATAATAAAATAATAATAGTTAAAAATTTCAAAATTTTTAAATAGAAAATATCTGATGATTGAAAATAATGTGCATGTAATCTAATAAGACCTCAACCTTATTCCTAATGTCTTAAACTAATTTACGTAGTCATTTATCACCATCAGACGCCTCTTTTATGCACCAGATACTCTCAACTAAAACGTTCTTTAAACTTGAAGATTTCTGGTTGATGGAATCACTTGGCCAACAGTCACCATTTCATGACCGTTGAGATGTTTCACATTCCATTTCACCCTACGGAAAATGTAAATTTGAGCTAATTACTATGCTAGGATGCTTGGTGAAGTCTAATCTAATTGAATCTTGTTTGACCGAAAGCGTTTTGATTGCTAACATAATGTACGTTTAGCTAATTATATAGCTCAATGTTTTTTTTTTTCCTTTTTTTTAGTTTTTTTAACTTTACAATTTATTTATTTACTTTAATATACTTATTTTTATTTTTTACGTATGCATTGTGCTTTTACAGACTATAGAGAAGGAAAAACCCTTTACAGCTGAAACATTTTAAATTTTAAATAAATGGTACATTTTTGATATTAATAATAAATATTTGAGGAAAAACAGGAACTATATATACAACTACATATTTAATTAAAGTTAAGACTGACTTACCTAATACTAAGATATATATTTATTTTAATTTATTATCAAGTTTTGTATCATAATGTTGTTTGAATATTGTAATTTGTTCTTGAATTTATCTTTAATAATAATAATGTTTTCATCAACTATATTCACGTTGATCCTGCAATTTTTTCGTCGAAAAATAAAATTTTAAGTTTAACATAAATTTTTTATTTTGTGAAATTTCTAAATTATTTCTATGTGTTTTAGTACAATCGGTTCAGACTGGCACTCCATATATTAAAATTGAGGGAAAAAATATTTTTACTCTGATTATTTTATTTTCTAAGGATATAAATTTATGACCTGCACTACTGGCTTCAACTCATTAAATATTTTTTTTTTTTTTTTTTTTTTTTGTTTTTTTTTTTTTGCGAAAGATAGGAGGTAATCCCCGAAGGACATCAAGAGCTCCAGCCGCGTGTGCATCTTGATAGTGTAGGAATCGAACCCACTAAAGCCCACCTATCTCTTTCCGTTATAACCAATCTACGTAAGATCGACTAATGACTTTTTTTTTCGTAAATTTTCGGTCGCGTCTTTAGGAAATTATTATAGTGATAGTTTCCGTGGAGGATCGCTAACATCATAATAATTACCGTGTAGGAACTTTATCACTATGATATTTCCCGTGAAGGAGATAGTCACAGCAATAGCTCCGCGTGGGAAGATTTTTTAGATTTTTTCGCAAAGGAAAATTATTGAAATAAAAATTTCCGTAAAGGAAACTATTATCGTAGAATTTTCCATTTTAGGTCGTGACCAGCTCGTGGGGTTTCGTTCTCTTGAGTCGACGGATACTGCTGTCGATATGAAGAACTGCTGCCATTTCCGAGTTCACATGAGTTTGCAGTCTCTGCTCGTGTTTGACTGCATGTTTCTTGATCTCTTCCGTGACTGTTTCAATGCGCAAGTCACGGTGGAGATCTTTGTTACGTATGTACCATGGTGCATTTACTATACCACGGAGCACTTTATTTTGAAATTTTTGCAACATTTCAATGTTGGTTTTCTTTGCACAGCCCCATAATTGGATACCGTACGTCCACACAGGTTTTAATATCTGCTTATATATCAATTACTCAATTAACTCATTAAATATGGAAAACTATTGCTATTGTCAGGAGCTAAGCCTTCTTAAATAAAATAGCTTCATTTTATTTAAGTTGCTACCAGATTATACTCTCAATATTTTTCTGTCATTTATTTTATCCCAATGACAACAAAAGGTACTGGACCAGGTCGAAAAACCCATAAAGCATTTAATTTTTTTGTTTAATTTAACATAGTACTAATTTAGTTTTTTAATAAATTTTAATTTTTATAATTTACGAACAGTACTTTTTATATACTCTACTAACAGCATGTTTTTATTTTATTTTCTAATGGTGTTGGGTTCTACTAACCCCACTGGATGATGATATATTGATTGCACAAAATTGTAGAAAACTTTGTCTCAAATAGACGTTTAATGTGTTTATTCTAAGCATTAAATCTACAATAGAGTACATACAATATATATTTAAAGTACATATACCTTCCAATATTGAATACATAATAAATTTCATAATCAAATGAAATTAAATTAAAAAATAAATTGATAATCTGCGCTCCAACAGAAGCATAAATTTAACCAGGAAAAAAAACAAAAACGACCAATAATAAAACCTATATGTATATGTATTAAAATTCATTAACATCCTTAACAGTAAAATATTTTTCGTTACATTGCACTTAAATTTTCTATTTAAAAATAGCATTCAAACTTAGGAAATAATCATTAATAAAAAATATTTGCATTGGAATATACACTGAATCACTTTTATAATTAAATATTTATTGTTATACATAAGTATATAAAACAATATATAATAACAAAAATATTTGGAAAAAAAAGCATGTAAGACCTATGAAATAAAACCCCTAGAGTATTTTTTCACATTTAATGAGAAATAATATCCGAAGGCAAGAATAATTTGAAACGAATCATTCGATAACCTTTATAGTGCTCACCTCTAATTTTAATACCCATAATTGTAAACACTCATCATAATATATTTTCTATTTCAGAGTAAAAAAAAATTAAAATTGAAGAAATAGTCAAATTACTTGGTTTTTTTTTTTTTTAATTTTCGTAATCATATCGAAGTTAAGGGATATTGGATTAAGTTCTGAAAAATAAATGTTAACCTTTTTTTTCAAAGAAAATTTTATTTAGAAAATTCAATTTTGAAATCGATATGTTATTTCACACTCACATTTCCACATACACATTAAAGAATCAAATTTTTTTTTCACTATGAATATTACCATAAGTAGGCGTTAAATTAAAAAATTGGATAGATTTGTTTTAAGAAAAATAAACTTTTTCAATCAAAACTTTTATATTAAATTTCTTTGCAAAAACAAAAAGTTAAAAATTTTCATTTAATTTGCTTTTTTGTTCATTAGAATTTGAAAAAAAAAAGTCTGAATTTATTTTTACAGATTTAATTAAAAGGTAAGCAAATTATTTGTGAAAAATTAATTAAACTAAAAATGAAAATTTGTACGTATGTACATCCATATATGTACATATGTATGTACAATGTACATAAATATGTACATATAACAAAATCAGATGAAAGGAAAAAACATGATTTAATGACTCGATTCAAAATAGAATTCAACATGTGATGTGAGACTAAATCATACGAATCCTAACTAATGCAATGACGTTTCTTTAAATTTTATTAATTATTTAAGTAAAGCATTAAAGTACTTTAGCTGATAGTTGTAGTAGCTAGTGATTGTATTTCACTATTGTGTAATTTAAATTAATACTTTTGGTTTTGTACTTTTGGTCATCTATAATTATAATTAAAAAGCATTTAAGGACCTGCGCAGTAAGCACCTTCTCACTTTATCTCGCTTCTCCTTAATGAACTCTTAATATATTAATAAGTTGTATATACAACAGGAATGCGCAAACGGGTTGAAAAAAAATTTATGTCGAAACGAAACAGTATATATGAGGGAGCAGTATTTATGTTTCCTAAATAGAACTTACTAACCTCTAAATTTTTATGAAAACATGCGAAGTGTATGTCAGTACGTAAATCGCTGTTCTGTTAAAAACTTTAAATTTGGCTTATAGTTACTCAGCACGGGTCCCTAGTTTTCTTCTAATCATAAATGGTTTAAAATATGGGACTGCATTGTAGCCAAAACTTACATGGTCTATAATACTGAAATGTAAAATCTTCCCTCAACCTACGATCATTAAAAATAACAGAATCAGTAGGAGGGTGGATGTCATAACGGACCACTGCCTTGCACGCATACCAGAAGGCTTGCGTTCCCCTCTAATGATTTTAGTATTGCCTCCCTTTAGTAAATGAACCTCCCACTCCTAAACTGTGTATGCTATAGAAAAAAAATTCTTTTTTTTATATTATAGTCAAAACTAAGGTTACGAACCTTTGAGTACTTGCGGTACCATTGGCTATTTGAAAAAGGAGAGGATAGTTAAAGGAAAGCAAAGAAAAAGGAAGAAGAAAAGTTTCGTAGGGAGGAGGGAACAATATTTTTAGTATTCGTCTAACCTCCAAATCATGAATAAAAAACCTTTCTCTCATTGGGACGCCATGCTTCGATTGCGACAAATTCGAAATGTTCTAACTATAAAAGAATTTACCGAATAACCGAACTCAAACTTTCTCGAAATTTCCACTGTGAAAGAGTGGGCACCTGATGCCTCTCGTTTTATGCGATGGAATTGCTTGAGAGGAGGAAAAAGTGACTTGAGTTCCTTGGAACAAGTTCCAATATCAAGTAGATATCTATAGAATAGAGCAGATGCGCAAGTAGTGTAAGGGATGAGGTGGTATTTATGTCGTCTATAAGATAAATGGCGTAGTTTTGGGCTTTGTCGATAAAACTTAAAGCAGCTTTTACCTGCCCATAAATGTGAGTTATGCTCGAGCTTAAATGTAATTCGATTTAATGATGAAAAAAAAGCTTCGCATGGACTCAAAAAGCCCAAACATTTGACGGCACTTTTCGCAATATCGAAAATATACTCATTTCAGTGCATATTTTAATTCACTCGCAGTCCAAAATGTTCAGGTCCTTGAGACGCTGAGCATCTTCACTTTGAAACCGGAGAGTTGGTTCGAATGCTGTTACCTTATTACTAACAATACAGGTTTGTAAAGTTTTTTGAAGTGTTAAATCGACTCTGTTTGCTTTACTCCAGTCGACAACTTTTGCTAGGTTATTATTGAGCGCACCGGCTAGCAGTGTTCTTTTGGAGTTGAATTCGGAATCTGTAGCATTATTTTTTTTTTAGAAAATCCTACGATGCTAATACGAGTGCTTTCATCCGCAAAACTATGGATTGGATTGAAAGTTAATTTGAGAAGGTCATTAATGAAAATAAGAAATATAATGGCTTGATTTGAAGTTGGTCGGAAAAAGAACCGTCAACTAAAAGTTAGGAGCTTATTTTCTAGTGTTATTGGATAATTTTGCAGGTATAAAAACTCAAAATTCGGGATAAAAATACTTCGTGATACTACAATGGATGATAATGGTATTTGGTGATCCTGTTTTACTTAAAATTTGTACTTTCCACGTTTTTGTTGATTTTTCTACATGATGAGTTCCCACAGAGTTTCCTTGTCCTTAGTTAATGTATTTTGAGTTTTTATTTCAATTACCTAGAATTTGAGATGAATACACTCACTGGCAGCTGTTTTGAGCACAATCAATTTTAGTTGACTGTTATTATTATATTAACTAATTTAAATGTGGAAATAACATCTATTGTAGAATAGCTTCGCTTTTATAATAACATATAACCAAATTATATTATCAACTAATTTTAAATAATAACGAAAATACACTTTTTACAACATTCATGAGCCAAGCAGAATTCGAATCTTATGGTTTGAACATGTTAGTAATTAGATGACATTACCACTATACTATGACAGTATGAAATTAAGCTGTATTCAATTCGCCGCAATTTTCGAATTTCGTTTTCTACTGTATTTTTATTTGTATCCAGTTGTAGTTATTCATTTAGGAATGTTCGAAACATAATTCTTAGCTTCTTTTGATAATAATGAAATTATTGTAATTGTGTATAGAGCTTAGCTAAGACACATTCTGTTCTAGAAAAGGTTATAACGAAGAAAATTTATGTGATCTAAAAATATAAAAATAAAATATTTTTTTCTATTGAACAAACCAATAACGTGCTGGGACCCAAATGAGTTTTTAGATCTACGATCGAAATTTCACAAATTTCACCAAAATTCATACATAACTTTTATGAATCTGAAAATTATTAAATAAAAATTTTTAGTTGATATTTTAGAACACAGGATCAAATTTAAAAAAAAAACACCATTTTTTTTGCTTAAGGAAAATTTCATTGTTTTTGACTTCTATCCGTTTAAATTTTTTTTTTTTTATATACCTTCAGAGAACAAAAAATTTATCAATTAAATCGAATATTCATTATAAAATGTTTCGAGACAAAAATAAAATTTACACCTAGGAACGTACATATACTTTTATATATCTACCTAGTACCTATGTATGTTTGTTTGGGTGTAGTGAATGTGTACTTAGTATAAAAATGTATAGCTGTGTTTAGTGTTACATATAGGTCCTACATAACATATCTAAAGAAATTATTTAATACAAAAAGAAAATCTATTGTGAACCAATTGTAAAATTCTATAACCTCAGACTATATAATCTCAGCTATAACAATTCTTAAGGTGACAATTTACAATAATATTCAAACTCACATCCTAATTTCTAAGTTTTTTTCTTTTTTTTTTGCTTTGTATCATTTTAATAAATTTTCTGCTTAAATGAATTTAACAATTGAACATGACATTGAAGAAAATTACACAAAATAACTTTATTTTTTTGTACTTGACGACTAGACCATGTAATTTATGATATTTTGATTTGTAATAATTTAATTTATTGAATAAAATATATTTTGTTATTGGTAAAATGGATAAAATATGTATATCTAAAAATTTGGGTTACAAAAATGATTACTTTGGAATTAATTACATTGTAGTTTTTTTTTTAATTGAGCGTTTTTTTTGTTTTACCCATCTCATTATTACTCTCTCGCTTTTTACTGATTTTTTTTTAAATAATTTGTTTCTTCTATATTTGAATGAGGCGTTTTTCTATACTTTATTGTAGTAGGTTCCATCGCTATACAGTTTTCGTTTTCTTACTTTACTATTAGTAATATCTGAGTTCAAAATAATACGGTGTAAAGTAGCATCTAGAAGATATGATATTGCATTGTATTGTGATCTAATATGCAGAAAACGATATTAGGTAGAAGAGCAACAATAAACTAATAAATAGCATACATTTTGAAAAATTTAATGATGTTATGTATTCGTAGCTAAAGGATAGTCTTACATCTTTTCGAAGCTATTCGAAAGTAAATTAGTTGTTGTACTAAACTAATTGTCATCACAAAGTTTGTATAGTTATTATATGACAATATGATTATTCAGATCTCACGCCTTTTATTTTTTGTGTTCAGTTTCACTTAATATTATTAGCTATTTTAATGTTGAAACTAATAAAATCCAGATTGTTATCATCGATAAAATGATTGTCATTCAAAAATTGATCAAATATTTCCAAATCCAGTTGTGACAATGACATATGGATGTTGTTATCATTTTGTCAATAATTTTTTGCTGTCGCAGATAGTTGACTCACGGCGTCAAAAAAAGAAAAGGAAATAGCTATCTGAATCCATGTTCATACGGATAGAAATATGGTAGAAATCTACCAACATTTGTTGGTGAAGTATAATTTTGGTATATTGTAAGAAACCTACCAAAATTTATTTCTGGTAGGTTTTTGACGTTTGCATTTTCGTTCTGGCAATATAAGTATATCAGTGTCAAAATATTTCTATTATTTTTTATACACAAAGTGCAAGAAAGTGTTGTTGAATATCTATACAATAAAAAAATATAAGTTATTCAAATAATATTGTTGGATTGGCATTAGAATATCTAATAATAAAATTGCATTTATTTGATATTATCTTGATATTTCAATAATCTGACAGCAACAATGGCAGAAAAATATATTTGATCATTTTGTTTTTTACCTATGAATATGAAGCTAGATTTCTGTGGCAAATCTGCGGTAGATTTCTCTCTCGTATAAATATGGGCTTATATAATGCTTTCACTACTTCCAATTCACAATAATCGCACCACTCTTCCTGCAACAAAAATTTCAGTTTAATACTTTATTTCTAGATATTTATAATTTTCCTTCATGATTTCAAGTTCATTGCATTATCATATGTTTTTAATTTGTTGAATAATTTTCTCGTACATACTTTAAAATTTTATATAACTACATTGTATGTAATCGATGAAGTATCTCATACCTGTAACCTTATTTTACTTTTAGAACAACTTTTTTTTCGTTTCACATTTTCTTCTTTTTTTTTTGGTTTACTAGAAAGTAACTTACATCCGATTATTTTCTATCTTCGAAATTATTGATTTTCACCACCATTCTGTGTGTACTGTCAAATATTATATAAATGTAAGTATGACAAGAATTATCTATTTGTTTCTATTTTAAGTGTCATATCCTTCTGATTCACCTTCAAACAGAGTCAACAAAACTTTCAAATAGTTTCAATATTGCAAATAACAAAAACTTTATTCAATTTATCCTGTTTTGCATTTTGGTATGAGAAGTTTATGCAAAAAAAAAAAAAAGCAAAAAATAAAAATAAACAAAATTAAAATAATAAACTCATTGGTTGATACAACTAATTTTTCGTCCTTGTAAAATCAATGTACATATTATTAATATATTTTCAGCCCCCATATTTTTTTTTTTAATAATTCCGATCCGATCTGAATTCTGGTTTGAGGTAAACCACTTTTGTATTTAATTTTTTTTTGCTTTTTAAATTATGATATGATGAAACGTTAAGAATTGATTGTTCAATAACACCTTGATTCTAAATTTAACATATATGCACGCATTTTATTAATACAATTTCAGAATTATCGGTGGTAAAGTATCATTTGGGCATAAATGAATGAATCATGGTAGTTTCCTTTACCAGTTTATATATTTTGATTGAAAAAACGATTTGCATTTCAAAGCTTTGATATAGTTAATAGATTCATAATGTATGTGTACATTAAAATATGTAGTTTTGGTTTAATTAGAAGTTTACTTAAGGATAATATTTATTAATTTTTTTTTTTTAATTATTATTATTAAATATATTACCTCAAATTTGTATAAAACAAAAATGTTTGTTTCAGGAAGAACTAGCTGATTTTTTTTCTCCTTTCCATCTATATCTATTTTGTGCTATGGCCTTAATTTGCGACCATGATCTAATTATTTTCCCTATTTCTTTCAATACTGTGCCTTTCCAGCTGTTTCTAGGTTTGTCTATGCTTCTTTTTCCCTGTGGTTGCCATATAAAGCTTCTCTGGCAATCATATTTTCTGGTCGTTATGTGATGATCATTTTCGTATTTCGTTAGGATCTTCTTCGCACATATTCCAGAGTTGGCTATTTGATATTCTGTTTGGCCAGAATATCTGGCAGATTATTCAGAGGCATTTGTTTATAAAGATCTATATTTTTTCTGTAAATCTGCTCGTGGTTAACCAGGTTGCACTTCCATACATAACAGGACTGATTTTACACAGGCGTTGAAAATCCTCAGATTTATATTTCTTGATCTCTGAAAGGATTTCCAGATATTTCTTAGCCAATACCATTCTTGCCTTGCATAGTCTGTTGGTATACATTAAATATATATATATATATATATTGCCAAGAACTAGCTGATAGTATACATTAAATATATATATATATATATATAACAATAATTTGAATACATACTCTGTACTTAATTATAAAGCAGATCAACAAACTACTGTGGGATAAGTTTCTAAGCTTTGGCACTGAGCTTACTTTCACCAAAAATAACAAGTCGTAAATCATCAAAAAAAAACAATTTGCACTGCACTGTACAGTCTCCTCAGTCAAATTAGCCGTGGTAAAATTCATAAAAAACTAGTCCTGTTATAGAAACATATAAACACATAACATTTCGGAAATCGAATCAGTGGCTAAATGCATAGAAAAAACATATTTCATCGTTAATAAACAAATTAATAATACATTTCTTCATCCATAAACCATCAACAAAAGTTTTGTCTATAGAAATGAAATAAAATTAATATGTGGATTTTTAATACATATAAACAAAAATCATAAATTGTTTGAATTAGAAAATTTTTTCTGAGACCACAAAGATTCAAATAATTACGACATTAAGGTTAAAAACATTACAAAATCTTCTATAGAATCTGAATAGGAATCGGAAATGAAAATATATATCTTTAGAACACAAAGAGGCTACTTTAGATTAAAAGGTGTAATCGGAAATTTCAAACTAAGATCATAAACTACAACTTTTTGAGGTCAGACATGAAAGAAGTAAAGAAGTAGACCTATACCAGATCAGATTAGGTATATTCAGAGTTCTGTACAGAAATGAAAGGAAATGATTTTATCTGATTTTTGGGCCACTAGTTTTTTTAGTAGGGAAATTTTCTTCATTTCAATATCCAATTTTGATCTCTCCATTTCCAAGTAATCCTGGTGACGGCTTTATTCTATTTGTTCTATATCTTTCACAAAATTTAATAGCTGTTTCGCTCAAATTGCTTTTTTTTTTTTGGGTACTGTTTTGGATTCTTCAAATTCATACATGGATGTACCAGGTTTACTCCAACGTTCCTTTTCTAAGTCGATTTCACTAGAATCTGCAAAATAAATTTACAATATGTTGTGGTTTTGTGATTAAAAACAAAATTTAACTAAAGTTTACTTTAGTTATAGAATTAAAAACTTTTTTTCATTACTTAACATGATCCGAATCACTCATTTTCCAATTTTGACAAAACATTAAATTTAACGCATCTAAAAAAATTTGTTGACTAAATTGCATTTTCAAAACATGCAAATAACATTTTCGATTAGATGATTTTTGTCTCACTACATTTCGATTACTCTGCAAAAGCAGTCATCTTAGTTTGTTATCAAAAATTACATGACTAAAATCAAACTATACATAATCGATTATATACTGCAAATTAGTGCATTTGATATTAGTTTGACATTTCCTAATTTTTTTTACACCTAAATAAAGATTAAAACTCTAGGTATGTTCCACTAATTTTAATAAATATTAATATTTTAATCGATTTCGGTAATTACACCATCATCGGAACACTGAGACTACTACTTTAGATGTATTGAGTAAATAGGTTTTACCTCACTTCTCTCTTGAAGATATTGCAAAGAGATTTATAATACCATTCTTTGAATTCAGATTATTTGTATATACCTTTTAAACATTATCTATATCATGTTTTATCGTACCCATTCTTAATCTCTTTGCTTAACGTCTTACGAACGAATCCTCTTTAATTGTAAAGTATGTAATAAATGCGTACCATACATACATGTTATTTTATGTATCTATTTTATAAGAAAATTGCGTGTTTTAAGTCAGTAACAAAAATGATGATTATTTTTTGTTTTTTTTTCGTTTTTTTTTTTTGTTTTTTTGTCTATTTTTTTTTATTATATTTATTTTCCAAATATGCGACAATTAAAACATAACATAGAATTTATACTCATAATGACAGAAAAAAGATACTATACAATCGAATAGTTACCAGAAAATTTATTAATTCTATTCAATTTGGCCGAAACACTTTTTATTTCTTATATTTATAAAGTATTTTTAATAAATTTTAATGGTTTTCAGAGTTGTAATTAAAAATTTGACATGAAGTAGTCTAGTCTAGTTTAATAAGTTTAGTGAATAATTTGTTTAATGAGAAAAGTTTTTAATTTATTAAATAAATTTAAAACTAGTTTGCATCAAAAGAGTTTGTATCGAAATTGTCAAAGTTGAACTTATTTTGAAGTATAGGTACACAATTTGGAAAAATATTTGAAAATTTGCAATTTAATTGAAATTGACCGTGAAAATTGTTTTTTGGGGATTCATACTCTGCTAGTCGAGTACAAAACACTAAAGAAGTCTGCAAATAGACGCATGTAGACGCAAGTGTCTGTATAATAAGCATATTTAGTAAAATTAAAATTAAAATATTCAAGTCTTTTCAAAAATCATATTCGCCTTTTTGTTACTTATGTACTCACTTTTTACACGAGCGATAATATTCACAAATTCACATGTAAAACTTAATGTTTCAAACTTGATTATATTTAATTTTATCCTCTATTTTAGTCATAGCTCCAAAATAAATATTTTCTTATCTTCCTTTAATTATTGTGATAATATTTAATTATAAGCATAAGTCGATTCGATAGCCTAAACAGCTAGAGCTTCATAAAAAAGTAATTTAATAGAATTTTAATTGTAATAAATGTTAATAATAAATATAAATAAATAAATATTCATTAGCAGCAAAATGGCAACACTATTACTAGAAATTACTACATTGATTATAACCAACCGCAGAAAGGCATTGGAAGTTATGAATTTATTCTAAAATCAAAATACTTTTTACCCCAATCATATAAGTTTGTATTCAAATGTAAAACAATTTTTGAACATATTATGATCCTACCTAAAATACACATCAAATAACTTTGTGGTATTCTATTTTGTTCTAATTGTTCTAAAAATGTCACTACCAATGAAATATTAATATTATTTGCTTTTTTGTACTCAAAACGAAAACTAAAAAACAAAAACCTAAAAATTTTTATGGGAATGGGTAAAAAAAAAATATTTTTTTTAAAATTAGTGATGACGTCTACTGAATAGCAGGAATTTTTTTAATGAAATAAAACTGATATTTCAAGGTTAAGGACTTGCCATAAATTAAATAAATTTGGAAGAGTTTGAGATAAATAAAAGAAAAAAAAATCGAATTAATTTTAGATAAAACAACCTTTCAAAAATTGGTGTTTCTATTAAATATCTAAAATTTTTAAAGAATGTCAATAGCTGACAGAGAAAGAAAATCGTAGTGTGAGAGAGAGAGAGAGTGAGTGGCATAAAAAACGAAAAAAATTGAACAGATTGATTGTAAAACAGATTGATTTATAGATAAAATCACACACAGACTCAGCATAATCCGATATCGACTATTGTAATAGAAATAACGAAAGGAAGAGTAAATAATTAAAATGCGTATTCTAAAAATAGGGTTTAAACAACGAATTAGAATTAAATAATTTTTTTGATTCTAATTCGTTGGGCTTAAATGAGAAAAACTTATTGAAAATATGAAAATCGAAGTATGGATTGAAAAAATAAATGTGAATAAAGGAAATAAAAGGGCTTGAAAAATAAAATAGCTTAAGTTGAGTCGAATGTTGATAGACAAAAAAATGTGGAATGTAACAGACAAAAAAGTAACCGAAATATATACTAGCAAGTCTGGCTAAGAGCATATCTATTTCTTATAAAATATTGGTGTAACTGATTTCACATATGACTTCATATAAGAATAAAAATAAGATCCAATAGTCAGAATTATTAAAAATGAATTAGGTAAGTTGATGATGTCAGATAAACAACAAAACTCTATAGTGTGAAAAAATACAAAAACAATAATGTGATAAAGATATTATAATCAGAGATATGATAACAAAGAAATATATTTTTAACTGCTACTGAAACTGATAAACAAGATCATGGAGTAAGATTTTCTTAGAAAATCTATCTTGGTGCTTTCAAAACTTGTCAAAAATAAAAACTATATCTAAGCCATAATATATACTATTATTGTTCAGTTATTACGCACACAAGTATCAATTATCATTTCGTTGGCATTCTGCTAAAACTCATTAATTAAGTCCTTTTGTTTCAGAAAAAAATTTAATATCTCGTTGTTTAGTTTTTACTCTAACCAAATTATGTAGGGTTAAATGAATTTTTAGTATTCAATAACTTCTAAGCTAATAAAAAAAAGCTACTTATACTACCTATATTTTTACCATTTTTGCAAGAGACTTAAAAAAGGACTTAGTAAGTTTTCACAGGACGAAGCCAAAATATTTCAAACAGATATTATTAGATTTACTATAGATTAGTGTAATTTAACTTTTATTTTATTTATTTAAATATTTTTTATTTATCCGAATTTTATTGATGAAATGTCCTTGCAAAATCATATTGCAAGGACATTTGATGGCTATTTTGCAACAAGACATAATCTGATCAACATTGAAAGTTATTAAAGTCAATAGTTGTTGACGTTCATAGTACTTAATTTATCAGATATAGTTTTCAATATTTACCGTATTTTCAGTTAATCTGATATCCATAATTGCCCTCGATGAGAAATTTTTCCTCATTCAATAAGCGATCTTATTATTCTACAGAAAATATTACAGTACATACTACAAATTTAAATTACTTAATTAATGAACAAATTTATATCATGATATTTTTAATATTTCAAAACCTTGTAATTATTAAATTGAACATTTTTCAAATTTACTTCAATTAGAATTTTAAATTTGCTAAAACTTTCTTTATTAATTCCAAATATTTCAAATTTGTTATGTAATAATTAAACAAATATGTATGTACTTTACTTTGACAAATCTCTTAATTTTATTTTTTGAATTACATTCTAAAAATAGGAATGATTGAGGATTAGGAAATAAATATTAAAATTCAAAAAAATAAACAAATTTTTCAAAAAAAAAATATTTTTATTAAAATAAAGAAAGAAAAAACTACAAAAGGATTGGATTGGAATATTAATTTAGATTTCTATAATATATACATATTATATATCCTTGAATATTTGTCAAAGTATCACAAAAAAAATATACATTAAGTATGTATATATATAGATTTACAGTTGATATCAAAATGATTTATTCAATTTAAACTTCTTCAAATGATGAATATTTTACTAAAATCATAAACTTTTATTCTGTGTAAATGTACTTTAGATACTTGTTCGAA
Organism: Argyra leucocephala; assembly: GCA_963942445.1. Taxonomy (NCBI): domain Eukaryota; kingdom Metazoa; phylum Arthropoda; class Insecta; order Diptera; family Dolichopodidae; genus Argyra; species Argyra leucocephala. Next base: position 83,196,876 of record OZ012677.1, read on the forward strand.
TTGAAAAAAATACTAGCTACCATCTATAAAGTAATTCTAATACAGAATACAAAACTATGTGGAAATCTCTAAATGAACCAAATCAGACTATACAGGAATACGTTTTTTAATGCTTAAAGGTAAAATTCGTAGATTCGTGTTATATTATGGTTTATAGGTAGGCATGTTGGTACGGTTGGCTGTCGAATTCAACAGATTATAATACCCGAGAATCAATATTGTCGTGTGAATCAATTCGAATTTTTACAAAGCTATTTGATTTATAAAAATTTTAAATTTCCTAAACTTTTTTTAAACTAAACTGGCTAACTTTCATAACTCCCAATTCGGTTTCTACTGACATACTAAACGCTTACTAAACATATAAATCGTGTTGGGCTATTAATTAAATTAAACAACAATTCCAAAATGGCAAATGTGTAAACAAATGGTTTAGTAGACTCAATTTGACAAACTGATTTTTTAATTATTGAAATTTTTGTCACTTGAATTTTATTGTTACGTACAGGTACAGGTATTGGTATTGTAAAGTTGAATAGTGCTTTACTATCGATTATTAAATGAGCAAAACTTATTAATATTGCCATTTAATTTTGATTGTTTTGTTGCTAAAATATAAGATGCCATCGATTTCATTATTTGTACATCACAGTTATAATAATTGCTTTTCAATTAATTTTGAAGTATAAATAACCTTGATTACCTTATAAGTTCTTCTTAGTGAATGAATCATGTGTACTTGTATACCTGAACAATGCGTTTGAACAATAATCTTCATATTACGATATGTTAGTTTAATTATCATTTAATTTAGGAGATAAAACGACCCTGATAACAAGTAGTTATATATTGATTAGAAATATAAATTGGGAATCACTTAAATTAAAATAAAATACAACTATGCTTTTCAAAAAAGTTAAATTAGTCAAAATATATGTGATTTGTTGTTACAAAAATTCGTATCTTGAGAATTATAAAAAATAAAAATGGAAAAAAGCATCCTTATTCCAAGATATTCACTAAATACATCCGTTATTTATAATAATTTGTATTAACAATTTTCGAATTGACTGTATATATTTTCCATAAATTGAATATTATCATATTAATTACATAATTTTTATATACTTTTTTATTTAGAATTTTTATTTTAATTTTTTTTGTTATTTTTTGCGAAAATAAAATTAAAATTTATTATGTTTCTTCTCTATTTTGTCATCTATTTATAGTTTACTGACATGAAATATTATCAAATTAATTCAATTTCATTTGATATTTACAAGAATTTGCAAAAAAAAAATTTATAAAATTATTTTTTAATATATTATTTTATTTTAGTAGTTTTAGAAAATGCAAATTAATTTTCTAGTTAATTTCTAATCATGAAATTGTCATAAAATTAGAAAAAAAAATATTTCTTGTCGAGATTTTCAATAACTTTAATAAATAAGAATTGAATAGTTTCAATAAATAAAATTTAGAATTTAAATAAGTATGTACCTACATATAATAATATTATTAAAATACCACAATTGAAATAAAGATTAAAATCGGCCAGTTTACCCCATCCTCAAAAATTATTGATTAAACTATTTTGAGAATTAATTTAATGCGATTATTTTATTTTATTTCGAAATGTCCAGACGAAATACAATGGTTTTGCTTTTTGTTTTTCTTTTTGTTATTGTTATAATTATTGTAGTCTGTCAATCAAGTAATTGACACTGACTTTACTTCAATTTTATATACTAAAATATTGCAATTGTATAGGTGTTAAAACATATATACATATATATTTATATAGTATGTGTATTAGTATTGCGCGCCAAAAATATTGAAACCAAAACAAATCTGACGTCATATTTTGTTTTTTTGTTATTGTATCTCTTATTTTTTCTATTTTATTTTTTTATTATAACTCCCCTTTAAGAAGAGGGAGTTAAATATTATTTTAGTCATTTTCTTACATTTTTGTGGTTTAAAGAAACCTTAAGGTTTTATATTTTATTTTTTATTTTTTGGATAAAGAAGAAACAAAAAAGAATTTCTCTTTCAAAAACACGCGACTTTTTACTTACTTTACTTTTTAGTGAGAACAAATTTTTAGTACGGGCATGAAATTAAACAGTAGAGTACAGAAATAGATTTTGCGATAATATATTTTTTGGGACCTGATGCAAGTTGAAAATAGCATTATTAAAAAACAGAGTAAGACAAGAGTAAAGACAGAGTTTTAAATTTTCTTATTCAAATTTCAAATTATTGCGAAAGAACCAGGGTCGAAGGCCGAAAAAAAACATATTAGAAATTTTCAGACATAGATTGAAATCTTCTTATAAGTATAGTAATGGTAGATATTATGTAGAACTGAAAGGTATAGTTGCGAAATGTTATTCGAATAGTTTTTATAAAAACTTGTTTTCCAGCGTTAGAGTAAAATTTTGGTATAACAGTGAAAATAGTCGAATATAGTGAATAATAGTCGACTGTCGAGTACAAAACATTAAAGAAGTCTGCAAGTAGTAGACGAAATACGCGTATCTGTATGATAAGCATATCAGTAAAATTAAAAGGAAAATATTCGACAATTTTCACTGTTATTCGAATAGTTTACTTTGATTGAAAGCGAAATCCACATGTGTTTGTTGACAATGTTACTTGCATTTTCCCGTCGATAACTTTTTTTGTATATCGTTTTTTCTATCGTATCTAACTGTTTTTATTGTTCTTTTCGAATGTATCTAATTGTTATTAGTCGATATTGTTATAGTTCTATGTAGATACTATTTTTTCAGATATATTGTACTTCCCCCGATTGTACTGCTAAATTGCAGGTCTTTGTCCTTGTTGAACGCTATCATTGCTTTAACATCAGCATTAGCATTTCTGAATTGTAGCTGAAATATTAGTAAAATATAATTGCGAGAATATTTTATTTATTTCAATTTTGAGTCAAAAAATATTACTATAACATAACAGTACCTTCTTACTCTCAACAGAAGAAACTTGCTCTAAATCTTTACTCCAAAAGAATAAAATATAGTTAAAAAAAATAAATATATTTTTAAATTAAATAAGCGCAATCAGATTGCAAAAAAAATAAACAAAATAATACTAAAACCTAGCTTTAAAGCTATATTCGAGTGAAAATACAAAAAAGGCATAACAAAGGAACTACTGAATGTTTTAAAATGATTGAAGATCCTTCCAGAACCTTCCATCACACCTTTAGCTGTAATCTACATCCGTAATCTATTATTTCACACTGAAACAATCAAAATTTACAAACTTTTAATCGAAAATGGATCCAATAGACCTAGCTGTAATCAATCAAAACCAGCCACTCGTACCTATACCTAGGTTGATGATTAAATAAATTGCAAAAAATAAATTGTGAATAAGGACTCATTAGGCTCTTTAACACTAAATCAAAATCATTTGTAAAATTAATAATATTTCACAGAAAATTATAAAATTCTCTTCAATCATGAAACTATTGCTATCTACCTCAACCTTTATGCTATTATTACTATAATAAATGAAATAAAAAAAACTTAACTTTATCTTAATTAAAATTTTGATTCCACCTCAATAAATATATTTTCTCTATATTAGAGGTCATTAAATTATTAATCCTCTTAAATTATAATTTTTCTATCGCCATGTTTTTCATTTACTATCCATCTATCTATACTATTTATTATAATTTTTGTTAATATTTTTTATAATTTAAGTCTGGCCTCTTCTACTTTAAAACAAATTAACATGAACTCACCGATACTACCGCTTATGAAATAGTTTTTTTTTTTTGTGTTTTGCCTAAATTAACTGTCTCAAGTTCCAAAAAATTTTTGGTGTCTTTTTTCTTTATTCATTTTTTTTTCTGAAATTTTTATTATTATTTTATTACTAGATGTTTATTTATTTTACATTATTATTATACCATCGATGCCTATATGCAAATATATTATTGCATATATATATATATATATATATATATATATATACTTTCATTTTATTTCTCTATAATTCTGTAATTTATTTCTTATTTTTGGATTCCAAAAAAAAAAAAACAAGAAAAAAAATGCAATAAAGCCAATAAAGCGCAAGTCCTTTTTTCAAAGTAAACATAAAAATTGAAATGAATATTATTCTACAGTGTAAATTGCCTATAATATTGTTTTTTTTTTGTGTTCTTTAATAATTGTAGAATTAAATTTAGTGATTTGAAAGGATTCGATAATAGTTGTGTTTCTTTCATTATCACGTCAATTCTGCAATACCATCATCATTGGCTTTTTTCTATGTCCTCATATACAGACATATTCGCTTGTGACAAATTGTTAGATTAAAATAAAAAATTTGTCAGCAATAGAATTTACATATTAAATAACAACTTATGTTTGTAATCGATAAATTGTACATTCAGATAAAGCACCTTATGTTGATTTTGCATTTCGCAATGCTTTTACTATCAATCAAATATATTTTTTCATTTTTATGTAAAAAATTTTACGTCAATTCGTCAAAAAGAAAAAAATAATAAAAACACCATAACGTTAGATGCTAATACTAAGTTTTATTAGAAAAAACAAATATTACAATATGTTTGACAGAGACTATTCTTTTGTCCCAGATGGTTGATACGTTTATGTAACTGTGTATCTTTTAATATTTTACTATTGTCATCATTAGAATCCATTTTTACTCCTTTACTCTCTATAATATAAAATGTAAATTTCGTGATTATCTACGAAGTACTACTTTTCAGGCTATTGAATATTGAATACAGAATAGTAGCATATAACAATATTCATATCGAACCATATCTATCCATACCACACCATATCATATCTTACTCGGTTCAGAAGCATTTAGAATAATATAAATTTTGAATTATTGCCAGCAATAATTTGTGCAAATACAATCGGTCCGAATTAAACAAGTCTTAATCGAGAATATCCTTTAACAATATATACCAAGGACTACTCCTATTTTTTTTCTCCCGCGATTAAAAATGCTATACGAAATGTTAATCCCGCGTTTAACATTTCGTATTACATTTTATACCATTAAATAACACTCTTCTTCTATTGCAATCTCGTTTAATGAGACTCAAAAATGTATAGGTTTTAGATATACTCTTCTAAATTTTTAAAAAACGTTATGCATCAACGATTGCTGTTTTCTTTGATGTTGTTATTATTATAAAAATAATTTTAAGATTTATTTTTTAATAAATTTTCTTTTAATATCTTGGTTCACTGTCACCTCCCTACTTCAATAATCAACGATCACTATTTTTATAACCACGAGTATATAAAACCAGATTTGAATATATTGGTAAAGATCTCGAAATAATTTAGAATAATCTTTAAGACTGGTTATGCAATGAAATATTTGTTTTACTCACTTGTAAAATTTTCGGAAAATAGGTAACACGAGATAATTATTATTTAAAAGAAATATATTTAAATGTTTTAAAATAAAGTACTTATTACAAAATATAGTTAGTGTCCTTTTGTATATTGGCAATACTGTACAATACAATATTCATTATGATCTCAAGATCCCTTAAATAACTGATAAAATCAAAAAATTAACTACTGGTATAATATTGAATCTCTACGTTTAGTTGACAATCAAAACTGATTTAGACATCTCAAAAAAACGAAACCGTCTGGATTGTGTTAGCTTAAATTAATTTTTTTTTTAATTTCTAAAATAAATATTGTTTTTACTACAGTTTTAACATTAAAAATGAGAGCTACAGACAAATAAATGGTTATTCATATTTAACTAGTTTTTATTTAACTAATTGTAAACCGATAGTCGTTAGTGGATCAGACTTTCACAGCATTCTAGAACCTGTCCATCTTGGTCTAAGATCAGTCACTGGTTAGTGATTGATTACAATGACTTACTTTACAAAACAAAAAACAAATAGAAAACAGAATCATGACTATAACCAAACAGACTAACAGCCAAATAGTTTTTAAAAGTATATAAGCAAAAGAAAATTTAACTAATAAAAATAGGTAAAAATATTAAAATAAGAAAACTAAAAATAAAGAAAGAAAAAATTAACTTTCTAACTGTTGTTTTTATTTTATATACATTCACATTGGTTTTGGTTTTTTCATGTTTTTTTTTTTTTTATTAATAAAGAAGAAGAATTTTAGTTTCACCACAACCATCGGCAGTCGAGATTTACCGTTGAATAGTATAAGAAATCAAAAACATTTCTAACGGTTCTTTTTATTCGATTATTTTTTTTAATATACTAAGTGTATATTTTTTATTTAATTTTTGATTATTTTCCATATTGAAGTATCTACTTTGGTTTTTCTGAATTTTGTGGTACAACAAAAAAAACAAAAAGTGTCCTTAAAAAAAAAAAAATTGTTTTAGCCTAATAAAATTTTCTTATATCTCTTTTATTATTTAAAAAGTTTAAATTTTTCTATAAATATCATATATTAATGGCTATTAAATAGTTCTAGTAAAAAAAAAAAAAAAAAAAACAATTATCTATTTTTGTAACAGGTAAATTACGTCTCTATTTTTTTTGTGATATTAAAGAATTTAGTCGGTTTTTTTTTGTTTTCTTTTTTTCAAAACGAATTAAAATTTAAATTAAGACAGAAATTCAAATAGTGTTGAAAATTTAAAAAAAAAAAAAATACTCAGTAAAAAAAAATAAAATAATTCATTAAATTTTAATTTAATTAAAAATTTTACTGTTATATTTTTAATGTATATTACCTATATGATATTGTAACAAAATCATTTATTTGATATTAAATAATTTACCGTTATATTTTTAATGTATATATCTGTATAACATTGTGCAATATATCACTTACATATTTGTTTATTAGTAGTACAAATTTCAGTACATAACTATTATTTTTGGTTTTTTATTTGTTTTATTTTTGTTATTTTTGTTTTAATGAATCAATAAATTTTATAAATAATAATAAATACATAATGATACTAGAATACATAATGATAATAGAAATGAATTTAAAAAAAGAAAATTAAAGTGTCATATTATATTATTATAAAAGTATGTAATTGAAATAGTGTCACATATAACTGTAATTACTATTATAAATAAAAACAAATTCAAATATCATAAAATGCACGTTATTTATCTTTGACATTTTAAAAAAATCACTGTTTCCAAACATATAAATGTACATGACATGCATACATACAGAGCTTAGAGTTCATCATCACCGTCACGGTACATACATTTAATATAAATATTTTACATTTATGTTGCACTTTAAAGGAAGAAATTCAAAAAAAAAAAAACAATGTGAATAAGCTATATCGTAAATAATTATTATCGTAAAATATCTAAATAAAAAAAGTGAAAATAAAAAAAATTTGAGTTAATCTTTTATTACATATTTATTTTAATGTTATAACTTAATAATAGAAAATGAAAATGAAAATGAAAATTCCAAATCGATAATTTCTATATCTATATAATAATAAAATTTATTTTTTGATATAATTACATTTATTGAAATTATGTTATTTACAGACATTATTCACTGTATGGGTGTATTTTATTCGTAAAGATAATTTTTTAATTTTGTTATTTTTGTTTTTCTTTTTTTTATTTTATCATAGAGCAATATCCTTCCAATTGTGGTACAGTTCATTTAATTGTTTCTGTTTATTTATTATTGTTTTCCAATTTTATTCTAGTGGTAATATCCTTTGAAATAAAATCAATTGTATTAATTGCATGACGTTTAATAGCTATAGATCTCTTTATGCGTCAACCTTTTATAGAATAACATTCTATTGAATGAAATTCTATTTTGTAAGATTCACTTTAATGATTTCTACAAATATTTGTTATATGTAACATTAATTTTGTTTTATTTTTATTCTATTAACTTCTGCAGGGTATTATCGTTTCTCTATTAATTTTGTAGTTATATCGAACTGATTTTTTTAAAAGCAAGTACGAATGTACATATATCGACCCAATAAGGGTGCTTGTAACAAAAACAAAATCTTGGAAATTGTAAAATAAAAATTAAAACAAAAAAAAGTAAGAATAGTACGATGTGGAAGCAACGATAAGATTTAGCCCATACATGCATTTCTTTATTAGATTCTTACCTGATATTTTTATCAAATTTTTATTAGTTTTTAACAACGTTTACTGATATTTGAGATAACTTAAGTTAATAAACCTACATAATCTTCTTCTTGTAATAGGCAAGGTTTTTTTTCTCAACCATTCGCTCCACTTAATGTTGTAATTTTGATTTTCATCAGCATTTATGCCGTTTTTTCGGTGAACTTCTTGTTGGGTGTTTTAAACTAAATTGACTATAGTTATTGTAATATTTGCTAACCGATCTTAATTAATTTTTTACGATGTATTTTGTATCCATCAAAGTTCTTGCGGTGAGTCCATTGAAAAAAATCCTATATGCCACATATAGTACAGATATCGCTATTATGGTTGTTATGTCTTAAACAGCAGATTTGCTTTAGCGTTTGAATTTTCTGTAATTTTGGAATTTCCTTGAACCTAGCCAGTAATATTGTATTAATAAGTTGGTTGATATTTATCTTTAGCTGAGTTCGAAAGAGTTTTTCAACCCAGTTGAATAGTTCAGTTAACATTGCCATCATCTCTAAATAGTTATATTTAAATAGATCTAAGTTATATAATCTATATTTGGTTACAATATATTCAGTTAAATAATTTATTACTTAAATAAGATTAGCATATTACTTAGATAGGACCTCCATTTATTTTCAGTTACCACTAACAATTTTTCATTTTAGAATTTAATTTTATATTTTAGAGAGCATTAAGCTCTCCTATAGTTGATAATAATAATAAAATAATTGTATCAAATTAAGGTCAAATTTGGTGTATAAGTTAGGTTATCAATATTTGCGTACATAACTGGAGGTAAAAAAAATAGAATAAGAATAATTAAATATTTTAATTAAATTTAAAGTCAAGAAAATTAAATTGCTTTTTTTATTTATCATACCTTTTTATCTTTATTGATTTAGATTTTTTATCAAATTTTAATATTCAACAAGTACATATACTTGCAAATGATAATAATTTTGAGTGATGGTTAAATTGGTATGATAATATAGCAAACCAATTTAAATAATTGAATTAAATTGAAAAATTAAAATCGATTTTAGATATTGTTTGGAAAGAAAGTTTAGAGAATTTATACCTTTTTGTATATCCTTATAGCTTTGATCGTGCTTTATCGTTTTCTTAATAACATTCACATGATATGTTGCTGCACTTCGTTTTATAATTTCTAGTATTTTGAGCAAATCTCATTAGGTTATTATTTCTTTATTAAAGGATTTCATGGAAGTAGATATTCCAGTTGCTTCTGGAAAAACAATTAACACTTAATTGTGCTACTCTAACTGCTCAACCTAAATAAGAGCGTACGGCGTATACGCGCCGTACGTTTTAACGAATGGGGCTTACCGAAATCAAACGCGGCGTTTGTCAATTTAACATGTTTTCACTTTCAAGAGAAAAATAAACTGAAAACTTTTATCATCTAACAACATCTAATTTATATTAGAATATTATAATAATTTATATTAAAAATATATTCAATTATAAGATATTAATGCTGAAAATAATATCAAATCTTACCAAAAATTAAATAAGCACTTCAAAATGGCAAAATCACAAAAATCACATTCATGTATATGTACATTTCTTAAAAATAAATAAACCAAAAAATGGAAACATACGCTTGTCAAAGTGGAAAATTCCAATATACAGCGTGTTGGCGTTGCGTATTTTGGTCACCTTCATATAAAATGTATTTACATGAGCTAATTTTGACACAAGCCGTACGTCATACGCTCTTATTTAGGTTGGGCTGTAAGTTGTATATCCATGAAGTTGCGAATTATCCATTTCTTATTATGCTTTGTTTTTAAATAGTTATTCATTTAAGCTCGATACTCGAGCAAATTTTTGGGATTAGAACTCAATCAAATCTCTAATTTTACTACCGCATAGTTCGAAAAACTACAAATGAAGTATGTACAAAGAGTCTGTCTCTTGTCTTTCTTTTTATAGCTGCAATAATGAGACTTGAAGAAGTGCCTATTTCCTTATGTTATTTTACCATTTCATTCCCTTATTTAGTCAAAACTTAACGTTCCAATTTCATATTTTATTAATAAAAATTAGCTTTCCGTTTGTATCGATAGCATTCTGACGAAATTGGTTTTAAGAAAACAATGTCTAGTCTGTTCTGTATGTATTTCATCTTTGATTATAACTCAGCACACGATTTAAAAACTTTCTTTTTTGGCTAAATATTGTTTCTATATTAAATTTTTACCTTATTATTTTACGCAACACGGATTTTTTTATATATATACGGATTAGATAAAAAGTAATTACTATTCTTCCCAGCTTGTGTCTACCGATTATTAGTACAATTCTTTACTTTATTCTTTTCATGTATATTATTAAATAAATTTTAACATTCTTAACTTAATTTGAGAGCCAGCAGTATGTGATCGTTAGAAAATTTAAAAAAAAAAATAATCATTGGAAATATGGTTTATTCCATTCATTTTCGACAACAACATTGTAGTAAAATTACAAAGTAAATTGAATTGAAACTATTATTTTTTAAATTACTTGTATATGTATTTTATACAATTTTTAACCTAAATACCAATTGTTTTTTAGTACCCTAAGTTATTAGTAAAAGTTTAATTTAATACCCTAATAAATTATTATAAATTTGAAAAATTCCGCATTTTTATTAGAAAATTTAAACCAACTTACAATTATATAAATAGTAAAAATAAAACATAAAAATTATTATACAATATTTATTTATCATATATAATAAATAATAATAATGTAAGTTGAATAAATTCCTTTAAAGAAGAACAATGATAAAAGTTGTGATAAATTTTAAAAATATATTATACAAAAGTTTAAAAAGTAGAATAACCCTCATAACCCAAAACCGAATTAAAAAAAATTTTAATTTCGAATTAAAATAATACAAAGGACTACAGATAGGCACTTTTTTTATTTTTTATTTTTTTACATACAGCTATCGTCATATGCAAAAAAAAAAATAAATAGCAAAAAACTTTTATTTCAATTCAGTAATTAAGTGTTAAATTTTTTAGAACCCAAACAAAACTTTAAAGGTGGTAAAGTTCTTGGATAATATTTTTTCTTATTATTTTTTTTTTTTTTTTTCCAATTGCATTCGAAATAAAATTACAGAAAAAAATTAACATAATTATTATCTTCGAGTTAATTCAATTTTGTTCCATGTGCCATTTAATTTTAATTTTTCAACATAAGGTTCAAACTGCACTTTTTAATTTTTGATTCAAATGAAATTTTTTTGAATTTCAGTAAGATAAAAAAAATAATTAAAAAACTACTATAGCATTAAGAGATCTCTAAAATTAATATTTGCAATTCGATTCATAAAACATTTTTATTGTCTGTTATTTATAACAGTATGAGATATTTTTGACATGTCTAATAATTCAATTCTACATTTATTTTCTATTTTTACTATATTTATCTCAAATAATTGAATTTAAAAAATTGCTAGATAATTTTTTGTAAAAATATTACTTAATCGATTTGTAGTTCTTGAGATTTTCATTAAATATTTTGATTGCGTGCGAATATAAAAGGATAAATGACAAAAGTGAAAAAAAACAAGACTAGACGCACTCACCTATTCTAGATAATTATTTTTTTACTTTTATTATAACTCTTAAACATTTTTCGGAATGTTTTATTCATTTATTTTTAACGGAATGAGCATGAATGTGAATAATATTTATGAAATAAACAGAATTTTTATAATATAATTTCAAATGATATAGGATGTAGTATGTAGAAATTAATACAACAACAAATATAAAATATTTATTTTACAGAAAAGAAATTTATACGAATTATTCGTACGAATTGAGGCAACTATATATGAATATAATTTTTGACCTCTGTGATAGCACCATAAAAATTATAGTATCATGTTGTTAGAAATATTTTATATATTCACATACGAAATAATGTTTAACATCGAAATCTTTCATTACTTAATATTAATTCGACCAAAAACCGATATGACTCCATAGTTATACATTTTAAATTATTTTAATTTGAATATTTGTTTATAATATTCTAGTTTTTAATTTCTTGTTATTTCTTCTGCAGAATTTTATGAAATAATTATTAGCTCTAACAGTCAGTCATATTCATACAGCACATAGCTATTCGTCGTCATTTTGGGTCGTATACAATTTTTTAATGATATATTACTTTTTGATATACATACCTTAATATATATATATATATATACATACATTAATTTATTTTTATTTTATTCATTGATTTGGCTATACACTTAAGACAATCCGTCTTTTTAATTTTACAGCTTAGAAATAGTAAATTAAGAACAATAGAAAACAAAATACAAAAATAAATGTATGTTCAAGATAAACAAAGTTTACAAATTAAAAATTACAATAAAAAAAACGACATACACAGGATGGTCCGCAAAACAAGACTTACAGCAAAAATATTTTAAGAGGTGATTCCTTGGAGTATTTTAGGAAAAAAATTGTTCTAGACGAGGTGTCTATCTTTAAATTTAACCTGGGCTACAAAGAGTTAGAGAAAATCGGATTGGAAAAATTATGTCTAAACAATCGACTACAGCTCCGAAGTATTGAAACTACAGCAACATCTTCTGCATAACTTTTTCTTAAAATTAATACACCTAATTAACGGGTTGGATGAGTATCAGACTTACCGTTTTTGAATAATAGCTTTGGATTTACAACTGAAAATTTTGTAAAAAACGTTGATTATCTCCCTGTCCCGTTGATTATCTCTCCTCCCCTGACTACCCTTTTCACATAACAAATATATTGAGTAATTAAAAGAAAGGTAAAAACTATGATTAATACACAATGAACCGACACACCCAATAATCAAAAATTGTTTATCGATTTTAGACTGATTGAATTAATTCCGAAAATACTTTCTACTAACCCTATTCAATTTATTTATGTGTTACCTTTGCGCAATGTAGACTTCGACATGCAGCTCCACAATATAGTAGCTTTAAGCAAAAAATAAAAATATCTTCGACAGCTCATGCAACGATTATCAATTAGATTTAGCTTCGTATTGATCTAACAGATACATAAAATTTGATAAGTTTTGATTTTATTTCATATGACGAGAAACAATTAGTTCAGCGATTTAACAGAAATAATTTTATTAGACATGAAATAGCATAAGTTTTATACTTTTTATAGCAACAATGTGTCTGTACTCCCACAAGAGTCACGAAGTGTTATAGATAATAGCAAAATTTTCATATTAGCAAAATTTACAAAAAAATATTAAAATTATTAGCGAAAATAAATATTGACAGGATTATCCTTATTTCCACTAAGTTATAAAATTTTAGTATCATAACGGTAGCTGTGAATTTTTAACACTTGGAACAATCATTAATATTATTTTGTGCACTGCATTTAATTATCACTTTTTATAATACTATTCTAAGATAGAACCAGGATTACAATTCCTTAAAAACAAAGGTGAATGCTTTATGGAAACTAGTTATTATCATAATTTAATTAATTTTATGTAATTTTCATTTGTTTTTTAAATTAAATGACAAATATTCCTTTTTGTAAAAAATTTACAAAAAACATTAATTTAATTTATTCGAAAAATTCTTTTTGGCGTTTATAGCATCATAGACCTCAACAGTCATCATGTCCATCACAACAACAAAAATAATCAAACTTTTTTAAATTATTTTTATAATTTAATCCCTACCACCTTCAGCTTCAATCTCCTACCAATTGTGTTATTTTTTTTGTCTCAAAAATTTGCACAATAAAGTTAGGAATTTCCATAATCTAGATGATTGGATTTTTACATGCAATATTTACCGCTAGAAGTCGCACGTTTATTTTCCTTGTTTTTATTTTATTTCTTCATGTTTTTTTAAGTTTTTAGTGCACTTCATGCAGATTGCGCATAGAAAAGGAAAAAGTTTTTTTTTTGTAAAGGAAAGTTTTGAGACATTAAGAAAACAACAATAAAACATAATAACAAAAAAAAAAAACAAAAAACTTAATACAATGCAATAAGGGGTTTTTGAAAAATTGAAAACAAAAAAAAAATAAACAAATTAAGGAATTTTTTTTTTTTTCATGTAATTTTTGATTTTTTTGTTTTTGTTTTGCTTTTGTTTCCTCTTCCTGTTAATTGATGTAATTTTGTTTTTATATTGTGTTAATGTTAACAACAAAATGCGAGTTCGATGATTTTTATTTAAGGTGTTAAAAACACAAATTCACACTCAAAAACTAATTGTGTAATTTGAAGTGTATTAAACTGAAATTGAAAACAAAAAAAAAGTAATTATATTTAAAAGTAAATTAAAGCGAGAGGGAGAGAGGGAGAAAACAAACAGAAAGTAAAAGATTAATTGAATTAAAATGATTGAATTATACATTCTTGTATTAATAGAATTAAAATTTGTTTTTGTAGAAATCTCATGGTCATACTATACAAATTTTTTATTTTTGATCACACAAAAAAATAGTTTTTCTTAAAGAAACTTTCCTGTTTTTTTTAGTACTATTAAATATATTTTATATTTAATTTTATTTATATTACATATTTTCATCTTATATAAGCAATTTTCTAATTGGGAGTAAAATTTCAGAAATTAAATTTGTATAGGTGTGATTTATTTTGTCCCCATATGAGCACTACTCCGTAGTCGAGGATAAGCAGAAAAAGAAGAATTTATTTCAAAATAAATTATCTACTTGACTGTTTCAAAACCAACCTTATGTCAGTTGACATTTATTCACTCATTGATTTGTAAAAAAGCACATTGATTTATTGTGAAATATTATTTTAACAAAAATTATATTGGAGAATTTGACGATACTAGCTTCCGCATGCGATATATCCGTCATCTTCCAGAACAAACTTATGCAATACACTCTCTTGACATTGATTTTATCAATTTGGGTGTGTTTTCATCATTTATTTCCTTCGTAATTAAAAACGTAGACTTGACACTATCGTGGCACTTATTTGTTCTTATTTTTTTTCCAAAAAAAAAGTTAATATCTGAAAATTGGATACAATTATTACGTGATGTGGAACTTTGACCATTGTCCTTTTTTCGGTTACAAATAAATGTGCTCTCAAGAGTATCTTATTTCATTTGATCAAAATCTAAATGTTATTCACAAGTAAGGTTTAATTAAATTTTGAAAGTATACTGTTTACACCAATTTGCGACACGAATGTTTGTCCTCTGGCAAATCAACTTTTCAAAATTCTAATAACTAATTCTCAAAAAGTAATAAGCAAACAAAAACGTGCTAAGCGATTGTTTATAGAAAACAAAATTGAATGAAGAAAATAAAAATATTAAATAGACCTAATTGAAACTAAAACTAATATCGTTTTTTCGTATACAATATTATAATCGTTATCCCCAAATGTATAGGTTTTTATTCTCTAACTTTAACATTAATAATTCAAACTATTTAATCAAAATTTTAGGTTCGTATTTTACCTCAAAATTTTATGTTCGTATTAGTTTAATTTTCCATTTTTATATATTTTTTTTAAAATAATTTTACTGTTATTTGAAGCAATGAACTCACACTTTTAAATCCAATAAATATCATCCTACACACTTCATATCACGGCACCAGCTATCTACTAGGAAATTTTAAAACGAAATCATTGATTAATTTCCTATATGTAATAATGAATACCAACACTCAAGCATAATTCTAGATATTTACTGTCCTACATTTTAATATTGTGTTTTAATTTTGATTTTTGTTTTTACTCTTCTAAATTGTTGTTGTTGCTCTTATAAAATTAACAACATATTATTATGTTTATTTATATTTATAAATGTCTAATTACATTATTTATTTTTTATTCTACATATATATTCTTGAAAATTATTTGTTTTTTTTTTTATAAAAGTAATATAATTTTATATATAAAAAAAAAAAAAAAATTTCTCATTTTCTATTTTTATTATGACAAAATAACATTCATAATAACAATTATGCCATCATCATCATTATCATAATCATCGTTATAATCATAAGTAGTGTATAACGTGATTAATCGATAATCTATAAAAAGGATCATAAGTTGCCTTCATATATATATATATATATATATATATATATATATATATAATTATATTACATATATTATTATGTATTAAAAACATTTGTATATAATAAAAGAAGTAAATTAAATAAAAAAGCACAGTAAAAAAAAATAATAAATAAAAAAAAATTCAAAGTGCGTAGAGAATTGAGAGCACAAATTTTTTTGAAAATATGACGGATACCGAAACGGTAAGAAAATATATCACTAATGTAAATAAATATACATATACTATACATATATACAATGTAAAATACAATTTTGTAATTTAATATAATACAATTATGTACAATAGTTTAATAGAAATTGTAAAATATAAAAAATATTTTAAAATATTTAAGAATATAAAGCAGTATATTTTTAAACTTAAAGTTATAATCAAAATATATATAATATATTCGTACAATAGTCATCATATTCGATCATCTGTATATAATATATCTGAACTGAACTGAATAGTAATAAATCTTATTAGTGGAACAAATAAATTTGACAATCAATTATTTTATTTTTGTTTTCATACTTACTTTCCGACGATGACCGAGACTTTTGAGTTTTCAGTTTAAAATGTGTTTTTTTTAGATAAAAAAGAGTCATCAATAAAATCTTTAAATGGCTTTTTATTTTCCAAGATAGAACGAAGGGAGTGTAGGACTGTTAAAAACAATTAAACGTAAAACTAATATTGAACGTTGGTAAACTACCACTTTTACAACCCATTTTCTCAAATCGTCTTTTATGATAAGGCTTTTGAGATTTCCATGAATATTATAATTCCAAATAAATCTGGAAGCATTAACAATGTTTCGCAATACTTATTTTGGACCGTTTGGATAGTTTTAAAATTAAATTGTTAAGGACATAGGTTTTTTATATGCTGTCTCTTATTACTGCCTCAAACTGACTTCAATATTTGATTTAATTTGATTCCTATAAATCTTTTCATCTAAGTTTTTAATAAAATATTATACCAAAATAATTTACAGAATTTTTATATGATATGATGATATTGTTTGTTGCGACTGGGATGGATGATTCTATTTTTTGTAAAACTAACGTGTGTGGGCCTTGAATCATTGAATTTATAATTTTGCTCATTTTGTACCATCTGGAGATTTTGCTATCTATAGGATTGCTGTGGTTTTTTTATAGTCTCATTTATTAATATCCTCTCCAATTAAATGGATTACTTTTCTTTTTTATCTTCAGATTTAAATTCAAATATTCCCTTATCTGTGAACTCCAAAATGAATCACAAAAATTATTTTTAATAATGAAATCAGTAAGACTTGAAATTGTAAAATTTCTACACAATGACTTTATAAAACAAAAAATTACCGTTATGGTTATGTCATTTAACTACTAATAAGAATGTCCTGGGTTCAAATCCTGCTTAGACGATGGATGTTGTGAAATTTTTTTTTCAATTATTCTTTGAAATTAATTTGAAATACAATTTTGTTATAACTTAAAATGAAATGGAACTATGCAATTGTGAAAGCAAAGTTGCTCTAAGATAGATGTCAAATTTAACATTTAAAAAAAGTGATATATATAAAAAATTTAAAAGAAAAACTAACACTTATAATTTTGGTGTATACCAAGTCTCTGCCTAAAAGCAGTTGGGATGCGCCTATCCTATAGTCTTAAAATAATAATAATAATAACAAAAAATAGCAATCCAACCATCAATTATTTTCAAATACATCATCGTACAGTCGATTGACTGAAAATTTTCTTGATTTTAGTTGACTAGAAATCAATAAAACAATTATTGTATCGTGTATTTGGGACTTTATTTCGAATTTCTTTATTTAATTATGGAACATTATATAAATGAGTATATAGGTATACTTATGCATTACAAAGTAAACAATTTTCAATGTTAAATTAGAAATTATGTTTTTCTCTATATGTATGTGATATTCTTTTTAAATACAAATTATAAATAATGTTCGTAACAACAATTTCGTGCTCTAATTTTCCATTTTTGTTTATATACTCAATTTCTATTATTTTCTTATTTTTGTTGTATTTTTCTGTTATCTTTTAATTATTAGCTTCTTTTGAAACTAACCTAACTTTCCTTATACTTTTTCTATCAAAACAATTTTAATAATAATAATTCTCTATTTTTTCTTGTTATATAGAATTGAAGAACTTTATCAAAGTGTAGAAAGAACTAAATTAGTAAAATATATAAAAACAATATTTATGTACAATAATTATACATTATTATCATACTTACTTTAATTTCGTTTAAGAAAGGATATATTTGTTTGCAAAAACAAACCCTTTTTGCAGAAAATGTAGAAAATGAAATTGAAAACTTTAGAAAAAGAAAAAAAAGAAATAATAAAAACAAAAATAGAATTTGAAAAAAATTATATTAAATATAAAATATTTTTTGGGAATAAAATTCCCAGATTTGTATAATCAATAAGCGATTTTAAAAATCTAGGTCATATTACAAATAAAATATTTTCACGACAATATTTCTTTTTTTTTTTTTTTGTTTAGTTATAAAAGTCAAATATTCACACAAAAATATTCTAAATTATACCATAATTTTTTTATTTATTTTTTTAGCTGCTGATATTATTTTATTTTACTTAATATTATTTAAAACTAAAAATTCATGTCTACTTTCAATCGCCATCCTATATAAAAAAAAAATAATAATAATAAAATCAAATTCAATTTATACCTGACTTTCTCAATGTACATTTTATTTGATAATTCAAGTATATAATAATAAACAACAACAAAATTATATTAATAATACTATTTATCATAAAAAAAAAATCGTGTTTAACTGTTTATCATTAAAATATAGAGATATCATATTTAATATGAATGTCAAAAAATATGTTAATATTATATTTTGTAAATTCTACAATAACCTAAGATTACAAAAATTTAAAAACAAAAAAAATATTCAGTTTAATAAACAAAATTTATATATAAGAATATCTGGTTCAACATTTATGTATTTCGATATGACATATTAGTATTGCATGACATTCAAAATAAAAATTTATTATGACAATTGTTTATTAGAACATTTTTATTATTATTATTGTTTTTTTGTTTTTGATTTAAGCAAAGTTATATAATCTAACCGATTCATGATCCAAATACGGTTCATTAGAATATTTTAAGCGCCTGAAATGTTATTTATATTCTGGATTTTCTTTGTTTTGGTATTTTTTGAAGCATTGTTTTCAGGTATGGGAGCTATACGTAATTTTGTTTTAAAAAATTTCGCTTTTTATAACGTCGTTTCTTAATATATCGTTTTTTTTTTTAAATAATGCTTTTCAAAATTTTCATTTCTCTTTTTCCAAACAAACAAGATTTTATTAAACGCGGGATTATTAAAATAAAAAATAAATTTGATTGAATAAATTCTTTGGAAGGCATACGTATTCTATTCGTATATTTTTTTCTATTTTATTCTGTAAATTCTTGTATTGTTTATTGTTTGATGTCGTTTCCATATGCCGTGGGTTAAAAGTGGATTATCAGTATGTCTTCTTCTTTAGTTAGTTTTAGTATTTTTCTGGTCATTTTGTTGTTACCTGTGTATTGGCAGTCCAGTAATGTATGTTGTATTGTTAAGCTTTCGTTGCAATATTTACATATTGGTATAGGTGCTCCGTCCAACAGATTCGGTGAGTAGCTTTTGTGCAGCCCAAGAAGAAAAACTAGTATTTTATTTGTGAACGCTTCACATTCACACACAAAATGCAGTTTTCTTATTGCGAAAAAAAATAAAGAAAAAAATAGAAAGAAAGTTCATTATGTCTCGAACTTCTTTTTTTCACATTTGGGTGCGTAGGAGAAGAGAAGAAGGTTTTAGGTCAACATCCCATCATTTAGACATTAAAATTTCACAATATGATTTTCATTGTTTTTAAGATTAATTTGTAAATCTATCATTATATTTAATCTGTAAATTAAGAAAAGTACGGTACAAATATCTGCACCATTTCAAAACCAATTTTCATTCTTATTCTTAAAACTTTGCAAAATCTCGTAAATTACAGTACAGTACAGTACAGTAATTATATTGGCTAAGACAAAAATATAAATATTTATATATATGGATTTAAAAAATTGAAAATATGAGATTGAAACCTAAGCATATGTTTAATGTAAAATTGGAAACTGTAGCAGAATAAAAAATATGTACAAATTTTCTAAAGGGGAAATTAAAATAATAACATTCTATATTTTTATCAAAATACACAAAAAAATTGATTAAGAAAAAATTATTCACTTACTTATAAAATTGATGTGATTAAAACTGAATTAGTAAACAAAAATTAGTACCAAACTAACAAACTCGTAAATATCTTCGACAAAAAATTGTTGTAAATTCTTAAACGAATCTTGTTGACTATAATAATGTACTCGCAAAAGGGTCCTTTCATTTAAAAATATTTTTAGGAATATTTTACAATACAAGTTAATAAAATTAATATATGTACATATTTAATATAATAAACATAACTATAAAAAATAAAATAATATGTAATTAATTATAACTAAAAATGATTGTAAAATTGAAAATTGTATAATATTTGTACAAATATTATGTATATTGCATAATTCCATAAGTTTATAAAATTTCATAATCATAGTAAAATCATCTGAAAAAAAATTAAATACCTACCTAAATTTTTTTTAATTACAAAATATTTCTTTAAAATACAATTTATATTAGTTGAGAAATCAACCGCCTCCTCGGCCACAATTTGCACCATCACAAATACGACCAAATCCGCAATCTGTTGGTCCACAAAGTGCTCAACCTTTGAATCAAATTAGACCACAACAACAATTACAACAACAACAACAACAACAACAACAAAATCCTCAAATAAGTACAAACGGTCAACCACCAAGACCAATTCCACCACCACAATTACGTAGAGCTGATAGTAAAGGTAATTTAATAATGAGTTCACCAGGTCAGCCACCTCAACCTAGACCACAGGCACCACTAATGAATATTAATAATAATCGGCCACCGTTGCCACCAAATCAAATGCAGGGAGTTGGTGGTCAACCAAGACCACCTCAGCTTTCACCAAATGGTCAACAACAAAATCAAATAAGGCAATCAATGCCACCAGGAAATCAACAGGTACGTCCACCATTTCCTCCTAATAGTGGTGGACCAAGATTACCTGGTCAACATCCTGTTACAGCGCCAAATCAACCACCATTTAGGCCACCATTTCAACAACAACAACAACAACTACCACCACCATCACAACAACAACAACAGCAACATAAACCAAGTGCAAATCTAATAAAGAGTGATTCTATTGCTAGTATGAATGTTGATCCAGTTAGAAATCAAATAAGTACAAGTAAAATAACATATGAAATAACAGAGGGTAATGATAAAGTTGTTACAATGACAAAAGTAATTCAACCACCTAATAATTTGGTAACTTTAAAACAATACGCACCAAATTCGTCAGATGATTCGTTACGTGAAAAAAAAGATTTAGAGCAAGAATTTAGTTTTGATGAAAAAACACAACAATCTAAAGAACACCAGCAACAACAACAACTTAATCAACAACAACATAATCAACAACAACAACAACATCAACAACAACAACAACAACAGCATCATCAACAACAACAACTACTTCATCAACAACAACAACAACAACAAAAGCAACAGCAACAACATCATCAACAACAACAACAATATCAACAACAACAACTAGAACAGCAACATCAACAGCAGCAACAACAGCAACAACATCAACAACAGCAACAACAACAACATTATCAACAGTTACAAAAACAACAACAACCACCTGCGCCACCAGTTTCTAAAGTTATTCAACAAAAAACTTTTACAGATTTACAGAAGAAAAGTAAATTTTGTATTTTTTTATATAATATATTTGTTTACATAAATGCTTAAGGAAGCCATATTAATTTTCAATTCTAGCCAAAAAAAAAATTTCTAATAAAACAAATTTTATTTTTTTTTTTTTTAATTTGTAGAAGGAGACAACGATAGTGGTGTAGATGAATCAACTCAAGAAAAGGTTAGTAAAAATATTTATTCTTAATATCATAAATTAGACCCCAACTTGGTTCTTATCAAACTAATTGTAAATTTTTGGTAGTTTTTACAAAATTAGCTAAAATAAAGTACATTATATATCTGCGTCAATAATGTAAACCGCTTAAGTCGAAATTTAAAGCTTTTCAGTGTAACCATTTTTAAATTATTTGGTGAAAAAATTGAAAAAACATAAGAGGTGCAGAGTATGTTCGTAATATTAAATTTTATTGAACTTAAGGTGCATTATTACACATCAATGAATTATCAATATGTTGTTCATATATTGACAATATATTGTCCATATATTGACAATATATTGTCCATATATTGACAATATATTGTCTATATATTGATGAGAAATTATTGATACCACTAGGGGCCATGGGGGTTTCTATTCTCATCAATAATTCAATTAGCTGACCCATCAATAATCTTAGCAATAAATCAGCTAATGAAAAAAAAATGGGTTTTTGGGGAATGTTCAGATAATGTTATACTCATTTTTTAGGGAATGTTCAGATAATGTTATAATGTTAATTTATAAAAAGAACAATTTTTATATTAATTTTAATAAGCATAGCAATTATTGAAATAAAACATCTGATATATTATTAAAATGTGCAAAAAAATAATTTACCGTTTTTTATACACAACATTTACTTTAAAAATTCAATTTAAATTGAAGTCAAAAACATTTCTCCAGAAATTATATTTTCAATATTCATATAGCTATGTTTCGAAATTATCAAATTATTCAGAACACTTCCTGTCATTGCGAAATTTCAAAATATGGATAAAAAAGTTAGTGCATTATTGATGTGTAATCGCTTATCAGTATTATTTTTCATATATTGTCAATATATGGACAAGAAAATTGATGAAAACATTGATGTGTAATAGGCACCTAAAGTTTTAAGTATATTTGGTTGAAAAATATTCATTAATTTCTGTTAAAAATTAAAAAAGACAAGAAATTATTAGAATTTATTCATTTTTGTTTAAGATAAAATCACTAATTTAATTTGAATACAGTGGTTTAAGCCAATTTTAGACTAAATAAACTAAATAATACCAAATTGATTTTTTTAATACCTTAAGTTGTTATATTTTTCTATAGATTATTTACCATGTAGATAATAATTGATTATATCTTATAACGACTTAAATATTTTATAACGTGTAAGTTATTATATCATATGCAATATACAGTCCAGCTCATAAAAGTCTCGGAAGATTTTTATGGAAGATAATTTTTTTTACGTAGAATGCGATGGTAACATTTTCTTATTTTTCGCTTATGCCTACTTAAGCGGTTATAATATATTATTGCCACAGATATATACATACATATAAATTAAATAGACCATCTCTGTATAATTGTAAAAACCAATGTATTTTGTATTTAAACATTTTTTTTAAAAAGCATAATACAGAAATACAGTATTTCTCTTTTCTATTTTTTCCTTGACATAGGATTTCCAAAATTTTAATCCTTCATAAATTAGGTTAGGTTCAGAGACATTCTAGATTTATAACAAAAACAAAAAATTTTCTTTCGTTCCTCACAAAGAACACAACACAAAATTATAACTGAGAGCATTGATTTGTCCTATAACTCATAGATAGATCTACTCATAGAAAATTAATTAGTAAATCCCAGAAGAGTATGGTTGATATTTTCAGGTTTATTTTCATTAGTGTTTCTGTAATGTAGACACATGGTGTTCTAAATTTAATTTTTTGACTACTGTTTTAGTTTACTTTTCGTTACTCGTTTCAGATCAGCAAAAGAAAGACATAAGAGGCAAAAAACAGGGTTGCAAAACACCTTTAGCAGCTGATCTATACTATTTTATAAATAAACTTACATATATTTCTTACTTTAAATCATCAATTAAATCAGACAGAGATTTCAATTGTTGAAATGTATATTGTTGTATCAAGTAAATTAGCTGCTTCAGTCTGCTTAAACGGACAAAAAACATTTACAATGAAGATTTAAAATCCATTTTAATTTTTTTTAATAGCATTTCAATAGATACAATAATACAATGTACTTCACGCACACCTCATAATATCAACAAGCATTTCATCAAATTTGCTTATATGACATGTTGTGACAAACATGAGTTAAACATTTACAAATATAGTTAATCTACAGTTTGAAATCTCTTTTAGTCTAATTTATTTCTCTCTATATAATATATTCATGTTCATAGAAACTAAAAATCTATAAAAAGACAAAAAAGTAAAAAAAAATATATTTATTATGTTCTATAATTGTACATTGTATTTTGAAAGAAATTAAATTAAAAATCAACAACCCAAGAAATAGGAAAAAAAATAAAAACAAAAATTATTTAAACAAAAGACCCAATCTTACATCTTTTTCCCTCTGTATTTAAAACAGCAACAAAAAATTCCATTTAATCACTTTTTTTATATTCTTTAAGACAGGAAGCTTAATATTATACACATGTAAAATATATGTTCATATATAAATACAAAATTAAAATAATAATCACTCGCGATTAGGATATTAAGTTAGGTTAGGTTGGGTATAGTAAATAAGACCAAATGCCATTATGTCACAAATCAATTAACTTGTTTTTTATATACAAATCAAATTATTTGCAAAATGTAAATTTACATAAGACTTCCGTTATAGCGATACGTAAAATGAATACGTAAAAATAATTGTTTTCAATGTTTCGTTAAAATGAAATGAATTTTTTTTTCATAAAATTTTTAGCTTAAAATTTTAAAATATGGAACAGAATTAGTTTTTTAGAATAATTTTTACCATTCCTATAACTTTATATTAAAACGTATTCGTTATCATATATATAATAACGATATATCTACATATAAATACGTTGACGTATTCATAACCCGTATCGCTACAACTACAATTTGGTTCAGTTACAACATCGACAACTACGTAAATTTAATTCAGCCAATTAAATATATAATACCTTTATTTATTGGTACCCACCTTGATAAATAATGAACGTAATTAAAATGTTAATAAGCACTTATTTTGATTGTTTATTGATTGTATTACCCCGTTCAATGCGATCTTTTAGAGGAGAGATACTACTTAATTCGTATACTACCTACTGTCATTATTAATTTTGACAATTCAAATTCAATAATACTTGATACTCAAATTCTATAAATTATCTCAATATTTGTTCGGTATTCTAATTTGCTCCATTAATCTCGCTCTAAAGCGCATTCGACAGGATCATAGGAAAAAAATTCCAAAACAATGATGTGGTTTTCAATCACAGATTTGAATCCTGCTTAAATTGTATGTAAAAGTTAAAAAAAATATGTCTGATTGGCAAATTACTTAATTACCAATGTAGTTTTAAATCACATATGATTTAGCTATACATTACAAACCCCCAGTCATTAAGTTATTTTACCAAATACAAACAAATAGTTATTTAATACTCTCATTTTGTTCTCTTAATCTTAAGCTAGTCATACTCTTACGATGAAAACATACATAAATCAATAACTTTTTAGATTCTTTTGAATTTAAAATAATATTTTAAACAATATAAGCTAAAGACATGTTGTATATAGTCATGACCACCATACTCTTTGTTCTCATATGTAATTGGTTTTAATGTGTTCATTTCCTGAATGTGAAATTATATTCAAATAGGCTTTTATTATCTTTATACGCTACTTAGTTAGGCGATATTGCGGTCATGCCATTTAGTAACATTATAATAATTCTAGGTCACTAAATTAATATTAATATTGTTAAAAGTATTGTAAACATATAATAATACAATATAATTTTATGCACTGACTATTATGTCCTTATGATGCCGAACACATGTGCTATACTCAAAAATACATCCAACAAGAGATTCAAATTTGATTAGCCATAAAAATTACACTTTTAACTATAATGGCTCTTCTTAAATAGAAAACAAAATCAAAATGGCTTCCTAAGTGCTTATCAACCTCACTTGGTTATAATTAAATTTTGAAGGTGTCTTTTTTTTTAAAAGTTACGAGCCATTTCGATTTATATTGACATTTTTGACATAAAAATAATTTTTTGTTTTGATGTTACATACTGTTCGAAGCTATAGCAATGCTACCCTACATTTCAGAGTACGTCATATTACATTCAAATCTAATTTTTTATGGTTGAAGGGGCACGCAGTCTGATTGATTGGTTTTGAAAATTTCGTTAAAAAAAACACAAAAAAACTTTTTTTATTTTATTTTTATTATCTTTTTATTTTTTTTTTTTGATTTAATGGAAAAGTAAAAATAAATAAACTGATGAAAATTTCAGTTGAACTGAACTACTTTAAGGTATTCTATTTAAAGAAAAATAATGTAATCTTAATTTTTTGCATATCTTACTTTTTTCTTTTGGTGTCTATCCTCTCTAAATAGACGATAATGATTAATTTATATTATTATATTATGGAAATTTAGTAGGTCTTCTATTAAGCACATAAGTTCAACAGTGTCAATAATTTCTGTTAGATTTTTTACATTACACGTATGATTACACCTTCATATATGTTTTTTTTATTCCAGTAACTAAGTACTGAATAAATTCCTCAAACAAAATTTAAGTGAATTATCATAATATAATTAATTCAATTTTCGGTATATGCTAGTAACAACATGCTGCTTTCTTCAATAAATTAAATTTATACTTCGCATTACTGAATTATGCTCTTAAACAGGAACATTTACAGATAATATATCCAGATTGGGACTCGAACAAACGACATATCTACATAGTAGTCAGATGACATATCCATTATACCATAGCGATCATTAAAAACTTTAACTTTGTTTTATCTTACCAAATTAGACAATCATTATCCATGCATTATAAATGAATCGATCAAATAGTATGTAAGTCTCTGGTTTTCTAACTAACTATTAAGACCAAATTTATAGCTCATCAAAATCTCATTCAAAATTTAAAAGAAAAATAAATTTGAAATAAATTTTTAAAATAAATAGATAGGAATTTTATTTTGACGTTAATCCTTTGAATAATTTATAACCAACTGAATTGAAACAAATTTTTTGCTTTCAGATGATCATTTAAGGATTCATGCATATTTTTATTTTTTTTTTAGAATTGCATTTCATGAATAAATTATTTATAAAATTATTAATTTCAAACGAATCTAAAAAATTAAATTGATTCTAAAAATTTAATTAATTTATTAAAAGTAACGATAGCAATATTGCCTATATTTTTGCTCATAAACAAAATGTTGCATATGAAGTTTATTCATAAACATTTCTAACTTAGCAGGAAAATTGCAAAGTTATTGTAAATACCGCAATGACAATTAGTTGTGTTGCTTGCTGCTTGTATTTATAACACAAAACATATAACGTAAATGTAGAAAATTCAAATTTTAATAACTATGTCAAAAAAATTTCTGCAGTATTTTATTTTTCCAGTATGTGTTTATGAAAAGCCCTAATATGTGCTTTCATATAAAATACCAAATAATGTCCAGTGAAAATCTAATCTAATAAAAATAATAAATACAATAAATAACAAAAATTTCGGAATGTTACTTTCTTAGCATATTTGCCAAAATTATTTTCTTACTTGTTGGGCCTAGAGATCTTGAAGGACCTGGTGCAATATCAACTGACAGCGATTGTAACTTGTCGTATATTTATGTTTACTTAATTTTACTGATATTACTAGAAATGTATAGTAATATAGATTCATATCGGTATTTCACTAAATCAACTGAATGATGATATTATAGTGCATAAACCAAATTAAACAAGCTTTCTACAATATATCACTACAATATATCAAAAGACTTCTAAACACAAATGTAACAGCATTACATATGGAAAATCAATTCTATAATACTCTGGAAAATTGCATTTCTTACTAATATAAAAAAAACAAGTATTTACTTTTTTTCTTCTCTTTTTATAATTTTTGTCTTTTTTTTTTTCTTTTATTACTCAAAACTTTATATCAATTCATAATTTTGAATACCATTAAAGCAAATAACTTAGTAGAAAACTAACCATATTTTTTTTAACTCACCGAAATTTACTTTTTGCCATAATTTTTATTTATGTTTTTTTTTTGTTATTTTTTACTTTACATTTTTTTGTATTTATCTGACGACGGATAAGACAACGACGTCGCGTAGCTGCTCAATAAACAACAACCCTTGGAAGGTCTTTTAACCTTCCAATAACATAAATAAATACATTCATATTTAAAAAATATATATAAATACATATCTACATTATAACGATATCATTTACTAAATAACCAAAAATAATATCAAAACCTTAAAAAAAAAAACTCAAAAAAAATAAAACACAAAACTAAAACAATATAAAGCAAAATCAGAATATACCGTTGAGTAACGCGAAAAAGAAATAAAATAATAAAAAATAACTGAAAAAGGTACAAACAACCTTAAAAACAAAACAAAAATAAAATTTGAATAATAACTGTTTTTCGTCACCGCCGCTGCCACTATTTTGCGCTGAAATCGATAAAACAATAAGAAAATACAACAAAAACAAAATAAAAAAAAATTAAAAAAAGGAAAAATTTATTATAAAGTTGTAGCCATTGCGAATATTACAAAATAATTTTATTATTATTAAATAACGGTGTCATCCTTATTGCAAAATCCTGCTGCTAATTAAAATAAAATCGGTTGAAAATAATATTTCGGGTGTTGGTTTTTTTTTGTACATTTATTTAATTTTAAAAGTGCATTTTTAAAATAAAAAATACAAAATTTAGAAAAAGAAGAACAAAAAGAAAATAATAAGGACTAAATCAAAAAGGATCAAAAACTTATCAAATCTAAAATGGTTTTAAAATTAAAAGTAAATTTTTAATAAATTAAAATTTTAAAATGTATTTTGAATTAGTTATAATAATATAGTTGCTAATTATATAAATGAATTTGAAATACTCTAAAAAAAAATGGAGTAACTTAGCATGTTGTTAAGTAAATATTTTTAAGGTCTTGCACTAATAGCAGTTATAGTTCAAGTGGTGAAAGTGAATTTAAAAAAAAAAGAAATAAATAGAAAATATATTTTAATCAACAATATTGAGTTTATTAAAATGTTCCACTTAATTAATTGAAATAAAGTTGTAAATCTAAATTATAGCAGAAGTACTCACGAAGTGTACAAGAATTATTTCATATTAAGAAAAGAGAGAGAAAAAAATGATTAATAAGAAAATGTAGGCATCCCAAAGTCTATACCCACAATATATGATAGGTGGCTTTACTTACATGACATGCTAAATTAATCTCATAAACATTTTTAATTGAATTATAGTGTTGAAAAGATTTGCCATATACCATTTACCATATTTAACGTAAATAAATCCATTATAGTTAGTCTGACTTTCAGAATTTTTTTAACACTTATAATAAAAGTGGGATTCACACGATGTTTAAAATTATAAAATCACTATTACAATTTATTATTAAATAATTTTTTTTTCATTTTAAATTAATAAAAAAAAAAATTCGTATTAAATTCCATTATTTTAAATGTTTAAATTTATATTTAGGAACGTAATGGACCTGCTTCACCAAATTCACCAGTTAAATCACCAACAAAACCACAATCTGCATTATCAAGACCACCAAGTGCAACACCATCAAATAAATCAAGTAAATCCAGAAGTGCATCCAGATCACGTCTATTGGCTAAAACACCAGAACCAGAACCAGTTAAAAAAGGTGAGTTTTGATTTTATTTCTACGTTTTGTTTTAAGTTAGGTTTAGGCTTAATAATTTTTTTTTGTTATTTTTATTGAA
The DNA here is from genome assembly GCA_963942445.1 of Argyra leucocephala. Classification (NCBI taxonomy): domain Eukaryota; kingdom Metazoa; phylum Arthropoda; class Insecta; order Diptera; family Dolichopodidae; genus Argyra; species Argyra leucocephala. The sequence continues at coordinate 83,227,091 of OZ012677.1, forward strand.
TTTGTTTTTTTATTAAAGTGAAATTACAATTCTTCAATTATGCGATTGATTTTTTTTACCATTTCTTGAAATACAATTTATAGATTTCCAGTCCTACTCAATGAAGTTTGAAATAGTCAGAAAGAGTAACAGAAAGTTTTTGAGTGAATGAAATAGTAGAAAATTAACGATTGCAGTTTTGAATCTTTGAAAATTTGCATACATGGTGTGATTGTTTACTTTCGAAAACTACTCCATTCACTTGAGAAAAACTAAAAAAAAAATTTATTAGTGAAAGGACTCGATTTAAACTCGATTTTTAACTGTTAAAAAAAGCTTAAGAAAAAAAATTAAATTAAGTGAAAATTTAAAAATAGCTGAGCCTTTCTTAAATGACCTTAACGAAAAGTCAGAAAAAAACAATAATTATTGTCACAATGAATTAATACTCATAGTAAAATTTAATGGCAAAATTATACTGGACACAATTTTTAACTCTATAATCCGGTACAGAACTATTCACAATGTACATAACATATATCAAATAGCATGAAGTGGAATGTATAAATGTTTCCGATAAAAACTGTACCCCTGTATAGGGGTACAGTTTTTATCTAACTCAGCTAGTATAGATAATAAAATAACAAAATAAATAAAACTAATAAACAAAAATAACAAAATAAATGAAACTATTTACAAAACTCTTCATTACATCAAAGTAAATTAATTTGTAAACAAAAACCAAAAATTTAGATTCTTAGGCAAAATGTCTGAAATAAATTTTACTTTATAAACCTTATGAATAATTAAAAAAAAATTAATTTAAAATTAGGTAGGATACGAACCAAGGGTGATTAGTTTATTCAGTTGGTATAGTCAGTACAACATGTAAGTAATCTATTAAAAAAAGATAATCAGTACCTAATATATTCTGAAACTTTATTATTTCAATTATTCCATTCTGTAATTAAATCGTTTGATCCCTCAGTTATGGAAGCAAAAATTTCTCTTTTTCTTGAAATTTTAAAGTTCATTCTATACATTATTCAAAATTTTGCTCAGTCGTTTATTTACATTTAGTTTTAATTTATATCTCAGCTTGTAATTTTTCAATTCTAGCTAGAATTATACATGTACATAGATCAGTATTTAATCTTTTGATTAACAAACTATAATCATTGAAGAAATAAATAAAAAACTTTAAGTTGAAAAGACTTGTTTCGGAATAGTAAAATACCTCTTTAATTTTCAATATTTATAATTTTTTAATTATTAATTACTATAGAAATAATATAAAAATGAATTTATAAAATTTAATGAATAATTAATACAAATGTAAACTATTGTATAAACTATAAAGCCTACAAACGAGATTTTAATCTCATAAGGCATTTGAACTCGAAATAAAAAAAAAATATTAATGACATTACAAATTTACCATAACCCATGATTTATTTAATTATTTTATTCCAAGCTTGAGTGTTTTTTTCAATAACATCACATCATCTACTTTTTCGAAAATCCCTTAATAGATTGTTTTATAATAATGAACAAATTTTGTAAAAAAACAAATTTTTTCTTCTACAAAAATATTTCAAGATTAGAAGAATGAGACCACACCATTTCTTTTCTTCCGGTTTTTATTTCGTGTCTAAATTCGTACTGACGCCTATAACTCAATGACTCAAAAATCAATAACTTCACAGAGTATCCTTATAAATTTGTCAAAATTATTATGATTACCACCATTATATTAATAGTAATATCAATTTATTTATAAGAAAAAAATAATTTCATGTCAATTTATGGAACAAAGCTTTTCCCAAATTGATTCTAACGAATTCTAAAAGAAAACAAAATATAAAATTTATTTTAGTAAATAAATTTATTGATAAATCATACACATATGTACACATATGTATATGTATAAACAATTTACGCAATTTAAATTATGCCTTATATAACAATTTAGTTGCATACCATCATCTATTCATAGATTTCTGACTCACATTGAATTTTTCTCAAAATGAAAAACTATTTTTGTATCTATATTTCTAACTAATATATTTAATAATATTTAATTGTCATTAAATATTAACTATAAAAAATTCTAAAAGAATTTTATTTTATTAAATAATATTTATGTCAAAAATTATCGACTTTAATGAAAATAATAATAATTTTTATGATTAAATAAAATGTATTTATGAACTGTGCATATATGTAGTAAGTAAAGAATTAACTCATTATATTCACCTACTATAGGTTCATCTTCTTAATATACATACATATATTATAATTTAATTAATTTCAATGACAAGACAAAATGTCTGAGAATAAGTCTTCTAGGAGGGTTATTTAACAAATCATAACAAATTAGAAAAGTTAAACAAAGAAGAAAAAGTTTTCTTTGTTTCAATCATACCAAAAAATATTGGCCCAATAATAATTATTTTTAATTATGATAAACGTAGCCTTGACAATAAAAATAACAATGAAATTATTTAAAGTTACTTTGAACTCTTATTCACGTTAAAACCAACTATTTTTCACAATTTTTATTTAGTTATTCAAAGTTGAAAGCCCAAAAAATAGACTCGACTCGATAATCAATATTTTAATATAGACTATACCAATAATTTCTGAAATCTGAAATTGCATAATTTTCAATATTGTAAATAAATGAATTTAAATTATGCAGCTCAAAAGTATGAAAGTGAACCGAAAATACGTCTCGCAGATGGTACAAAACGATATATATAGCCATTATAATGATGCAACCAACAAAAACAAACATAAGTGTATAAAATATCTTTACAATGGCGATTAACAAAAACGAATATACCAAAGAATAATTAAATAAATAGTACAGATACATATACAAAAACTTTAAAGTTAAAGTTTTAGGGACTTGAATGGTTAAAAGTTCTGCATTGAAATTGATATCCATTGGAGCTGATTCTTTGCAAATATTCATCATCATTCAGTAATAATAACGTAAACCTTTTTCATCGTGGAATACAATTTATGAAGACTTAGTTAAGCTAAAATTACGTTTTTCATGATAAAAACCAAAGACAAAAATTAACAAAGACTTATAAATATATTATACGTTATTTTATTGATGAACTTTAAATTATTGAACTTAATTAACTTTCAAAATCTAAATACTTATCTTTTATCAGAGTTAAACATTTATTTTATTTAGTTTTTCCAATTTATGATTTTCAACTAGAATATTTCTAACAACCATCAAATTTTATCAATATTTAAATCAAATTGTTCAGGTTTTAATAAATACCTAAGTTTGTTGAAGTTATCAAAATTAATTTTATTTATGTACTTCTACTGAAGGGACTCATAGTTTAATAAATTATTTTGTATCATCAATAAAAAATTAATTTACAAAATTCAAATAGTAAATTTTATACATATATTTCCCTTGTTGTTTCACATTTAAAATAAATAAAATAAAAATAGTATTAATGAATAGAAAATGCATCTCGTAGTTGCACCTACAAGAATACAGAACGTCAACAGCAAAAATTCATCAACTCGACACCATAAAATTTTACTATTTTCACTATACTTATAAAAAGTAAGCTTGCTACAAACACTATTCAAGTTGATGCTATCTGAAAACTGATAAATACCGTAGTAAAATTCAATACTGAAATTCACCCACGTATAAAAAGTTGTTAATGAAATTTTTGAATTATTTTTTCCTATTTTTTTTTATTTATTCTTTAAATTTGTCTTTAAGTATAAGACTAGTTTTTGCATTAATTTCTAAGTATAGTACTAAATGTTTGTTTTTACACACCACCCAAACACTAGGAAAAGATTCCTTTATACAAAATTATTGTAAGTTCGGGTAAGGAGAAAAGTGATGGGATGATAGGGCAGAATTGATAGGTAAATTGAAGTAATAGAAATTTTAGCAGTTCTTGCAATAAATGAATTTCCGAAACCAGTTTTGAATCACCTTAACATTTCAACGGTTTATTGTTGTATAAAGGATTACTTGAAGGCTTCCTAGTGTCACGTTGGAATTTTTGGAAGGGTATAGCATTATTGATTTTAGTTCAATAGATCAAGTTTCATTTACAACAAGATATCTATAAAATATAGAGAGTAGTACTAAGTTATAATGAACTCTATAACTCAAAATAACTGAACAATTTGACTCTATATTACATTTTCAATATAATTACGACTAAACTAACCTCATTTGAGATGAGTAAAATAAATACATAAATAAAAAGAGTGTAGCTTAACACAAAAAGATGAATTTTCATTATTAATTTAATATAATTTAAAAAGTATAGCACAAATAAAAATTGTCATACAATAAATTATATATATATATATACATACAATCAAATATAACAGAAAAATAACTTAATTCAATCTTTTACGAAATTATTTAATTACAGTGCCCATGAATAAAATTAAGGTTGGTTATGCACCATCACCAGATTTAAAATCAGTTCGTTCAAAAATTGGTTCATTGGATAATTCATCATATAGACCAGGAGGTGGACAAGTTAGAATTGAAACAAAAAAAGTTGAAATTAAAGCTACACCAAGAATTGAAGCTAAAAATGATAAATATGTTTCAAAGGGTGGAGATAAAAAGGTAAAACTATTTTCATTTACTTTTATTTTTATTTATTTATTTTATTTTATTTCAATATACAATTTTATTTATAAAATAAAAATAAATTAAATTATCAATCATTTCTCATATAATTACTATATATATACACATTGTATATCATATTATAAGTCTGTAGAAAATAGTTAAAACATGCTATAAATTTCCAAAAGCATATTTTTTTATTCAAAAATATTTTTCTACTGCATAATTAAAACAAAAATAAAACCAAAAAAAAAAGAAAATCAAATCTGCACTCAATTTTTTCACTCACTCTTCAATATTCCAATATTCAATAAGTATAGTATTGTATACAAAAGAATTCAAAATGCAAAATGGTAGTTAACAGAGTTGAATTTAATAATTCATAAAAATTTTCCAAAAAATTTCTTGTAATTATGTAAAAAAAAAAAATATTCAAATTGCACAGTAATTAAAAAAAAAAATGTAGTATATAAATAATTAATATTTTATTACATAATAATTTTTTAAATTTAATTTTGAATATTAAAGAAATTAATTTAGGTGTCATTGGAATTCAGTGTTCATTATACACAGTGGGATTAAAAATCTTGTATGTGTGATCAATAAAATAAAGTAATTGTATTGCAGCTCCTTTAAGATACTAAATACTTATACATAAATACTTTTATTAAGTTTCATTTTTACTTATTAATACGCATTAAAAATCTGACATTGGTAATAATTATGGAAGTTATATTATAAAATACGTTATGACATAAATTTGTCAAACAGAAATAAGATCTCGAATATTGTTTATACAATACAGTTTCCAATCTGTTCAATACAACATTAATACATATTATCATAATTTTTTTTTTTTATTAACTTAAAAATATTCATAGGTTAATTTAAAAGCCAATTTAGAAACGATCAGTCACCTTTATATCTAACTTTTCTAGAATAGGCGATATGAACTAACCTCCAAAATATTGTCCTTCTTAAAATTTAAATTGAGGATTATTTTATTTTTTTTAATATATAATTGTATATGCAAGATTATGAATTAGATTTTGATTCAAAATTTGAATCATTGATCGATTACAGTCATTTACAAAGACTACAAAATCTCTCCTAACCCTTTCACGTTGAGTTTATTTTTTAAGGATCAAAGTAGTTCCTGTTAAGTAATCAATTAGATAACCATTGTGCAATGAAAATTAGATTTATTCTAAATTTTTTCATGCCGTATTTTAGGTGTGGGGCAAGGGGATATATCGTACCAACAGCTATGTATGTTAGTACGATATAACCCAACAGATGCGATTAAATTAAAAAACAAAAATAACAAACAAAAAATATCCTTTATTCGAATTCATAATAAAAACTATATACATAAATATAAAATTATATATAGTAAATTATTAACAATATAAAAAAATATTAGTTTTTACTTATGATATGGAGTAAATCATTTTCATTCAAAACATAGTGGAATATCACATGGTTAACATTATAAATACAATAACCTACATTATAAAATACCTTTGCCTTCTTTCCAGGACATCCAGTCTTATGACTCCTTTTATGACTAGCATTTTGTCTTCCTAATGTTATCAAGATTTCTGATAATTCTGACAAATATCCAAGTAGTTAAGTGATGTGATGTAGTTTTTTACGAATTATCCAAGTATTTACATATGTTGTCTTTAAAAATTTATAGAATACTTTTTTCCACCACTTAACCGATTTTCTGTTTGGTCCAAAAGATCCACACCTCCCATATAATTAACATAATATTCAATTGATTTTGGACAAGAAATTGAAAGATTTTCGCCAGTTTTAACTTTTCTTTGTACTACAGTAATATCATTATAATGATAGTTACTTGCCAAAATTACCTGTTTAGTGTCTTGCCAGAACGATATTGTAGTTCCAAATTGGCAAATATTTTGCTTTCCCCTCTTTTTAGTTTTTCAATAAAGTTAGGTACATATTTTTTGGATTGGGCATGATTGTACCAACAGTAGGAAATGATATGCTATTTATAAGGTTCACTGTGGAAAAGAACCGATCGAAGCAAAAAGATACATCCGAAATTTGAACAGAGCTAACTAATTTGTTTATAACTCTCTCACCCAATCAATGTCAATATTATCATCACCGTCGTGCATTAGGTCCAAAATGAAACTACTACCGATATAATACCGAAAAAATAATCATCATTTTGGGATTTACTGTCATTTAAATCAATTTCTTTAACACTCGCTACATACTCAGATCCAGAGTCAGAAAAATCGAAACCATTTTTGTCATCGTCTATCATGGTGTGCATTTGTTCTTCTGTTAACCTTTTCATTTTCAAATAATAAAAACTGAAAATATAAAAATAGCTATAGTATAACTATTGGGACATTATATCCCAACTTCCAAAAAAACGTGGAACGAATTTGACCATAAAACACTGAAAACTACGAAATGCTTAGTTTTTTTATACAAAAAAAAACCCAACAGCTAAAACGCATTTTGTTGGGATGCATATTGTTCCATTTGCATTGAAAGGGCTAATGCAGAATATCGCATACTGCATAAAACGGTGTCAATAGAAAGAAAGCCATACCTATTATTTTATCTAAATTTTATTAAAATTATATTTTATTAAACTTATTTTAACACAACAAATGGGTCGATACCAAGTTAAGTTGTCGGTATGTACACATACGGATACAAATGGTGAAAGGATTCGCTCAACCATTTTCTTTTGTTTACAAATTTACAATCGTAGCGTATTTTATAATATCGTTTCATATTTCAAAATTAAAAAAAAAAAAAAAAAAATTAAAAAAAAATAATAAAAAAAAAACCCAAAATCTACAAAAAACAATTTTTAGATAATAACAACAAAATTACAATGGAATGCAAAATCAAAAATTGGATCATTGGAAAATGCAAATCATAAGCCAGGAGGTGGTGATAAAAGAATTGAGACAATTAAAACTGATTTCACTAATAAAGCAAAACCAAAAGTAGGATCTAAAGATAATGTTAAATATGTACCTGGTGGTGGTGATATTAAGGTAAGTTTTTATTTAATGTTTTGGACAATTTTGAGACAAAAAAATTTAATTTGAATATGAACATAATAATATTAGGGAATGCGAATTATGTAATCATTTTCTTAATTTGAAATTTGTGTTTTTTTTCTAATTAACATTTTACCATAAAATATCAAAAATTCTAATAAAATTAAAACATAATTAAAATAATGAAGAAAAATTAAAGAAAATTAACAAAATTGAAGTTTTAAAGTTTCTTAAATTTAATTTTAATTTTTAATCAATAATCAAAATACATATATACGTTATTATTACTGAATAAAGATTATTTTTAAAAGTTTTTTTATATAAAAATTAGATTTATTGTCTTAAAAATCTTTTCGATTTTTAAGATCAGCTAATTTAATGATTTATTCTTAATTAAATTTATTAAATTTTATTAACATTAAACATTAACAGCATTCATACAAACTAATATTGATATTCATAGTACTTTTAAAATTTGAATCTTTAATCAGTAATGTCCTCGCATGTTAGTAGGCTGACTAATGATGCTTGCGCTGAAATAATTTTTTTTTATTCGAAATTCCAAAGATAAAAATAAATACAAATAAAAAAAACGTTCTTGAACCTAACCTCAACTTAAATGAATGTTTTAAATCAGAATCTAAAATTAATTTTACTTAAATGAAATGAACTTATTGTTATTGTTATGAAAAAATTCAGTATGATTATTTAATTATGCATGAAATTTTTATAAAGTTATTATAAAAATAAATTTATATTCTTTTTTTTTTGTTTTTGCCTTTTGTTTTATAATTCAATTTAATATGAATGCAATTATTACAATATGAATTAATCTTTTAAAATTTCACTTTGAAATAATTTCAATATTCTTCTAAGATACTCTATATCTATAGTAAATTTCTGAAGAAATTTATTTTTAATAAAAATTAACTCATAATCCATTCTTTGACATTTTTTCTGCCATTTTTCACAAGTCATTGAAGAAAAAAAACTTTAAACTAACAGTACATTTTTTTTACTGTAAAGTTTTAATGTTATTTTTGCCATTAGATGAATCAATCTTTTTACTTATAAACTAAATTTTCAGCATACCATATGACTCTACAGTTCAATGTTTCCTATTCTTATATGTTTAAATCCTATCTTTAATAAGCGTTTTCAAGTTTTCGCATAGCATTTTAAATATTATTCATCTGACGATTCTTTTGACTTCCTCCATCGTCTTAAAATTATTAAAAGCAAAAAAATCATCACCTTCTATTAACCCATTTATCAATTAAGCTCACGGTTAGTTTTTCTCTCATTATTTCCATTGTCTTCTTCCATTAAAAATTTTTCATAGTATTTTCACTTGAAAATTCGGAAGACATTTTCGTCAATTATTTTAATTGAGCCATATATATATATGTAACCTTCCATTAAATATTTAATATCGAGCATTATTTTGAAGTTAAATCAGCAGATTAGCCCCTTAAAATATTATTTTTTAATTATGTATCGCATAATTATGGATTCCCAATGTTATATCAATGTCGCAAGTTCATATTGGTAAATAAATTGAACGCTACTGTTTTCTTTGATTTATCACAATTCTCTGCCACCTTAATTAATTTCAACCTAAAGATAAACCTATTTCTCTGATTCTGCCTGAGGTAGCAAATTATTATTTAATTGACTGCCGGATAACTTTTAAACAAATTTCCAGTGAAATTTTAAAAGCAAAACTTTAATAAAAAAAAATAATTATTAAAAAATGTTGGTACTGCATGTAATAATTTAATTATTTAGGTATTATAGATTTATATAAATGTTATATCTATATTAGATTAACCAAAATTATACATTATTTTTAATTTATAAAACATTTACATATAAACATATTCTTTACATAATTTTTTATTTACATGTATATATATAAATATATATATATTGTTTTATTTTAAAAACTAAATTCCATAATAATCCATTTTCAAAATATCCAAAATTAATTCTGTGACATATTAATGTTACAATTATCAATTAAATATACATATACATATAGCATGTGTTTAACGAATATAAATTTTTCCTTAATCCTAATCCAATTCAAAAAATCTATTAAGTATTCCAAATTATTAAAAAATTTGAATTTTAATTTAATAATTGTGGTGTAGTAATTAATTTATTCCGATTTTAATTTAAATAAAATTTATAAGTAATATAAAAAAATATTAATTTAAATTAAAGTAGATTTAAACCACACTTCTTAAAATAGTGGTAAGTTAATAAATAATTAAAAATAAAACTATTTGTCTAAATATTGTTAGTTTAATAATAAATTCTTAATAATAACAATTATAAGTGCTATAAGTATATTTCACTAAGTTTAATAAATATTTTCATCGATTTCGGTTATTACATCATCATTAGAAGACTGATATTTTGTAAAAGCCAAAGTCTTCTGATATTGGTGTAATATGCGAATTCGATCAAGATAATCATTAAGGGCGTTTCCGAACCTCTCGCACTTGATACTCGCACTAAACCTGTCAAATCGCACTAAATTTAATAAATTTAATTTTGCGATATCTAGTGTACTTGAGACTACACTAAAATTTTGACAACAAATCAAGTGCGATTTGACAGGTTTAGTGCGAGTATCAAATGCAAGTTCGAGAGGTTCGGAAACGCCCTAAGCTTAATAAAACTATACTTATGTAGAATTTCTAATTTATTTTTTCTTATTTAAAAATATTTCACCCAGATCCTACAAACATATTCGATAAAATATAATAAATTCTAAGTTAGATGACTGTTTATATTTTATTCATTATAATTTAAAGTAAGATTTTTAAATTAAATAATAATAGTATTAATTTATTATTCAATTGATTGATTTTTGAATCAATATTTTTATAATTTCAAATTCTTCGTTTTTAGTACTACCATTATTCACAATTTTAATTATTTGTCAAATATAAATTTAATTAATGAAAGCGGTTCATCAACATTACCAAGAGTATTTTATGTTTTTATGCTATATATTTTAAAATTCATATTCAAATAATTACAGAAATTCATCATGCCATCATGCATCAGAAAAAACGAAAAAAATGAATTCTTCCATTATAAATTTGTTTCGGCTCGTTTAAAATTTCTTTTATGATTTATTTTCCACCTCACAATATTAATTTTCTTCGTTACACTTTTTCGTCATTTCGAAGTTGATTTTCTATTTAAACATAAAACATAGTCTCGTCACTTTTTCTGTAACTATCTTGTCATTTCTAATAGTGTTTTCTACTTAACTAAATAAATACAAAGAAGTAGAAATCTATTATAAATATTAAATATGACAATGAGTTTGTTTCCACGAATCATCATGATAACGGCTTTAGCATACGTTTCATACCCTCTTACCAACAAAAACTGAGGTGATTTTCTGATGTATTCACGAAAAAAAGAGTATTCAACAACAAAAATTTTGTTGAACGATCGATCATCATACAAAAATACTTTGATAATAATAAATAAAAAATTTTAGTCTTTTTGACATTCAGTGTTACCGTATGAGCCTTATAAACTCTTTAAAGTGAATGAAAGAACACAATACTCAATTAATACAATTCAATTAAAACTATCTAAAATTTAAATCTCTTTAAATATTTTTAAAAATATGATGAATTAGCTATTTAACTGTTTACATATGTACATAGGTATATAAACATTCCTTAAATATGAACATCACTTTCAGTCATGAAAAATAAAAAGTTTATAATATTTTCGTAATGCTTTAGTTTTTTTAAATAATATATGTATTGTTAATTAAAGCGAATAATTTTGTGATAACAAGAATTTTACTTTCAGATTTTACCTAATATTACTAACTGCTATTTATATCAAATTTAATAACAATCGACAAATTTGAAAATTTTGAAATATTTTGACAAATTTCAAAATTGTTTTTATTCTAAGAACATATTAATTCATATTAATAACAATACTTTTTTTTAAATAAAAAAAAACAATTATTACACAAAACAAATTAATTTAAGATAGAATAGAAAATAGCTATTTTACGGAGTAATTTTAGTTTAAATTTTAAATAGACTCATTTTGAAGTTAGCTCCAAATTTCAAATATTATGGTATAAATTACTTATGAAACTTCAATTAAATTTTAAAATTTTAAAACTATATTCCTTTCTATGAATTCCTATACGTTATAAACACTTTTTTTTTATTTATTATAATTTTCATTATCAAAAAAAAAAAAATACATTTTTTACATTAAATATTTAATTTATTTCAAAATAAAAACAAAAATCTTTTTTCGTAAAAAAAATAAGGAAAAATCCAAGGAAAATAACTCATCAGAAGTAAGTAGTTTAAGAGAAAATACATTTCACAAAAAAAATATGTATTAGTTTTCTTTATTTCTTTTCTATTTATATTTTCTAAATCAAACATAAATTTCTAATTATTTTGTAGTACCTATTATTATATATTATATTGAAGTAGAAATTTTTATTTAAATTTATTTTTTATTTTAATTGTTTCAAATATCACAAATATTTTGCACAATTCTCTTTCTTTATTTATAGTTTTTTTTAACGTCAACTTTAGCACTTCTTACAACACTGATTTTATTTTTTTTCAATAATAGCGACTTTTTCTTTCAAATTAATCCTCTTAAAAAAGCATTTCTTTGTTAATCCTTTTTATAATTTTACTAAAAAGGACATTTTTTTCATTATTTAATTTTTTTTCTTTTTCAATTTAAAATTTATTAAATTTAAAATTAGTATTATATCAAAATTTAAAACATAAAATTTATAAGCAAATCTGAATTTTTAAAATATATATGTATATTTTTTGTATATAAAAACCAAAACAAACAATAATATTTTCGGTGAAAGCACATTTGTACTAAAATGCACAAATTCAATTTATACAAATATAATTACAGATACAAACGCAAAAAGTAGACATTAAGGCACAAAGTAAAATTGGATCCATGGATAATGTAAAGCACAAACCAGGTGGAGGTGATAAAAAAATATTCGATGACAAGGACTATTTAAAAAATGTTGAGCACAATGTTGCACTTTCACAAACATCACAGGTAATAAATAGAAAATTAATCAATAATAATAATAATAAGAAATTCATAAATGAATTAATGGTAATTATATATATTTATTAAAATTTTAAATATATAAAGTACAATAAAAAAAAAAATAAATTCAAAATTAAATCAAAATTAAATAAAAAAAAACAAAAAAAAAATAAAAAAATTCAAATCTAACTTACAGCACTTTAATTATATCAACTTTTTTTTCTTTTATCTCTTTTTATTAATATGATAACACTATTTGATTAACACAATAAAAACATTCAATTTAGTTTTAATTAGCTTTATTTTTTTTTTTAATCTTACACTTACAACACTCTACATTTTTACGTTTTTTTACTAATTAAAAATTTATTTTTAAATAATACAAAAATTTATTCAGCTTCTTTATTTTTAAAAATTTATATTCAATCATCGTGACAGGACAGTATAATCATATCAGAGATACAATACATTCTAATTCTAATCATTTTTGCTTTTCAAATCCATTAAAAAAAATATCGAAATTAATCAATTGATTTGATCTTAATAACTAATTTTAATTATATATTTCAATTAAACATCGAAAATTTCCTTCTATTTTACTTAAAGTAGTACAAGTATAAATAAAGTTAGTCGAAAGTTCTAACAACTAAACAATTTATGCTACCTCCAAAATATCGATATTTACAATCATATAAAATTAAGCTTTTATGCTTTCACTTGTACACTCTTGGTGAAATTTTATATACATTTTTAAAAAATTAAAGACTCTTATTAATTTCACAAATTTATTTTATTTCCGACACGTTTTAAAAATAAAGTAAATTTGTGAAATTAACAAGAGTTTTTTTTTTAAATTATATAAAATTAAATTATTTGTTATAATTTCTGTTATATGTAATTCTTCTAATAATAATTCTATATCTGTTATAAATTGTTTTTTTTTGTTAAATCTTAAAATATTAAATAATAATGATAAATGATAAGATTCTATAATATAATATTATTTCAATTTCAAGCAATTTTTAATCATTTTAAATTTTAATAAATATGTATATTCAAGTTATTACAAATCTCAAGTTATTACACAAATCGCCTAAATAGTCGATTATAAATTCGATTATAAAATCGTAATGCAATGTTTTTAATAATCCAAACTATATTATATAATATATTAATATGATTAATTTTCAGCGATTTAAAATCGCGCCTACACCAATTAAAATATAATCAAAATATCACTCCATTTGATAGGTTTGAGTTATACTGAAAATTTAATTGAATTTTCTGTTAATGATGGTATAAATAAAAAAATTAGTTTATATTTATATGCATAACAAATACCTAAATTAATTCAGACAATTGTTTTGCCATGTTTTGCATTTGTAAAAATGTGTGTATATACTTTTATATGAGTAAAATTTAATTATTTTAAAAAAATATTTAATTTCGCTACGATTCCTGTTAAATATCTATGATTTAAAAAAAAATAATGAAAATCGGTTGAGAAAGGACTCTGGAAATTGTTCCGAATTTTTTCCATTTACAGATTAAATGTTATGATTAATCAATTAATTTACACGTTACAAGTTTTTTTCTCAAAGTAAAATATATATTTGATATTAAAATAGTGTTGGGAATTAAGTATAATTTTATGCTACATAACATATACTTGAATTAATTTTTCAATTTAGATATTTTTTATTTCCACATAAATATAATTAAACTATATTAACTTAATCAAAAATTAGAACAACTCAATTGAACATTTCCAAAAAGTTCTATGAAACTCTAACAATCTTCTTAAATTTTCATTTACATCTTTTTCATCTTCATTAAAATATTTTACAAAATTTACAACATTTTCTACAAAAAAAATTATTTAATAATAAGAAAGCATTTTTTTCTTTAAAATTACATTATTTCTTTCGTAAATTTGTGATATACAATAGACAGACATAAAGTAAGTTGTTTACAAAAAAAAAATAAAATAAAAAAAAATTAAGATTATTTAATTAACATCAGGATAAAGCGTTAACATAATTTGGTTGTTGTGATATTCTACTTGTACTAACAAACACATTCCGATTGTTAATTTGATATTTTTTAAAATTTATTCTCACATTTGAATAAAATGACTGATTTCAAGAGTGTATTTTTGTGAATTAGTTAAGATGTTTAATTTTGATCAGTCATTTTTTATTTTTGTTTAAATTGCATATGGTATTCGTATGGCAACTTGTATAAGATTAAGTATGTACATGCATATGTTTTAATCGTCAACATTTTTCTGTCAAAACTTTAACAACATATCAATTTTAAGTCTTCTTCTATGCATTATCCCATTAACGAACGTCGGCAATCGTTAGACTTAGAAGTTATATATGCTATTACAATTTTTTTAGCAGTAACGTGGCACAGCTAAAAACTAGATTAATCAAATAATTTAAATAGATTTTTCAACGTAATATTATTCTTTTCCCTGATGGTGTTGTTTAGTCACCAATTTTCCAACTAGTAACTACAGAATTCGTTACTGGTTTCAGTTTATATCCTTAATAATACGAAATTCATGTATGCATATTGAAGTAGAAATATGTTATTTTGAAATTATATATAATTTATAAAATTTTAAATTAATTCAAAAAAATATCAAATTAACAAGAAGATGAGTGTTTTTTCTTCCTTTATATATTTATGTATTAATTTCATCAATCTCTTGTACCAATACTTTCTTATTTAATTTATATTATAAGAAATTTTCATTTATCATAATATTATTATTTTGTACTTAAATAATTCTATAATAGAGTCCAGTGCCATCAGCTAATGAAATGACAGAATCATCAGGTACTGATGAAAATCTAAATAAACAGCAACAGCAACAACAACAACCACTACCACTACAAAGTTAAATATTTTGCAATCATTACAAATTAAAAAAAAAAAAAAAGAAACATTATACATGTTATTACATTTGTGTATAATCAGAGAAAAATTAATATGTATAATATTTAAATAATATTTTCTATAAAATTAAGATGCAAATTTAAAATTGATGTTTAATTTTGTTTTAAAAAAAAAAAAAAACAAAATAATTAAATTGAAACGAGGACTAAAAAAATTTTACTTTACAAACCTTTTTCATAAAACGAAATTGAAAAATATTTTTTTTTTTTTTTGTTAAAAAACGCTTTAAAAAATTTATTTTTTAATTCAATCCTTTTTTGTAAATTATCTACTGCTTTGCTAACTTAAAATTAGAATTTGAAAATTTTTTAAATTTTTTAGAAATTTCGAAAATTGCACATTTTTTAGGAGAAAAAACTAAAAAAAAAAAACTTAATAATTTTTTTTTTAAATATTTCTTCAAAATTTATTTTAGAATAAAATATATAATTTTTTATTTATATAATTTTGATTAGTAATATTTTTTTTTATATTATAGCAAAACATATTAAAATCTAAAATACAAAAAGTTTTTTTTTCTTGCATAAATTTAATATTTTATTAATTTATATTTTTCAAAGTCTAGTTTAAAGTTCTATGCATAAGTGTTCTATGCATAAGTATAAGTGGTATAAGTGAAACAAGACGTTAAATTTTTACTTTCATTAAAAAATTACATTTAAAACATAAAATATGTTCTGAGTGTTTCTCAGTTGATTTATCGGGATTGGTTTTTAATTTTTCTCAATAAAAAAATTTCAGAATTTCTTGAAATATTGCCATATTTCAAATAATGGATCAAATATATTTATACAATGTGACCTAACCACTTATAACCAATTTCGGTTGACTAACCAAATTAGATACGTTATAGTAAATTTTTTTCATAAAATCCTAAGAACGGTATCGAAACGACTTTGTAAAATATTTAAAATCATATCTACTACAAAACAAGGATTCGAAATTTCGTCCTTAATACATCCAAATTTGCATAATAAACATTGTCGTTATAAATTATTTTTACACCATTGTTAAATGTTTATTGAAATATTGTCTCTTATTTTTACGAAAATAAAACTTTGTTTCTCCATGAACTGAAATAAAGTTCACATCTGTTATTTTTTTGTAAACATGTCCTATTTTTTTTATATAAAGAAACACCTTCCCTCGCATAGAACTATAAAACTAGGCTTTTATATTTATAATTTTAATTGCAAAATAAAAAAAAAAAAAGTAATTTCTATTAAATAAAATAATAAAATAAAAATATTTTAAAACAATACTAATTAAATACAAATTATTAACTTATAAAATTAGGTAAAAAGCAATCTTATCTAAAATAGTTTGAAATAATATTAACATACATAATGTTATATACATTTATACAGTGTAATTATATATATTATGTATGTCAAATATTTGTAAAGTAATTTGTTAAAAATTAAATTAAAAATTATTTAGAAAAAAAAAACTTTTTTATATAATTCTATATATACATACACGAAAATAATTACAAAAATATATATATATTATAATTATATACAAAACACATAAATACAAAACAAAACACTATAACCTACCGTTATATTTATATAATCATACAAACTTAAAATTAAAATGTATAACTTTTTTGAAACCCAAAAACAAAAAAAAAAAAGACTAAATTAAAGAGAAACAGAAAATTTATAATTTTTTTTTATTTGGTTATTATTTGACGATTTGTTTGAGAAACAAAATTTTATAATGTCAAAAATTTGCCAAAATTTAAAATGGCTAATAATTTTATTATAACCTCAAAATTTTTGAAAAATTCATAATACAGTAAGTAATTTAAAAAACCCAAAATAGTTAATATCAAAGAGTATATAAATAATTAATAGTATAATAAATATATTAATTTATATATTCTTTGTTAAAATATGTATAAAACTAACATTTGATTATGTTAAAATTTGTACACAGTTCTTAAATTTCGGAATACTTAAAATCTCCGCCATTTGCAATAAATTATAAATATCATTTTATATCTTGTATTATATTTCGTAACAATTATAAAATTTATAACAAATAATATCATGTATGTACATATTATATATATATATGTACAATTTCAATTTACAAAATATATAACTTCTTAATATAGCTTTCAAGCCAATAGACAAAAAATTTGGAAAATTTAATTTAAAAAAAAAATTTTCTCAAACAAATAACATAATTCCATTAAAAAAAAAAAATCATCCAAAACTATATATTTTAACTAATTTGAAATAAAATTACATACATAAATTTTATTAAAATTCTAAAATATATATTTACAACAATTTGAAGATTATTTGAAAGTTTGTAAATTAAACTACACCAAAAACAATATACCAAAACTACGAGTAAAAATAATATTTGTATCAAAAAAATAAAATTCGTTGTTTTGTTTTTTCTTTGTCTTTTATGAAACAAATAAAATTAAATTTAATATCAAATTTATCAAGTTAAATTTCTAATCGTGTTATATTCATTTTAAGTTATTTTATTTTTACTACTCTTTTTAATGCAGTAGAAATCGATTATATTGATCTTATTTCAACGATTCGGTATATTTATTCGTCGCATTGTATAATAATAGAATTGAAATGTTAATAATTTTCGTATGGAATAAAAATTTGTGACCTCAATATATACTAACATTAGATACCGGTTGTTCATACTCTAGGTATTATCAAACCACCTCATTCGTTTTCTTAAGAACAATCCATACCCTGATGGGATTCAAATCTACAACCTTCTAATTAGTAAATAAAAACTGTTGGATCCAGGACACATGATCAGTCAAAGTAATTAATTACCATAAGCTATTCAATTAATAGTAGAAAATGTTAATTAAAGTTTTAAATAATATATATGAAACTGTTTTATATTATATTAACTTATTTTTATAATAATTAGTACAACATATTAATAATTCAATTATATATTGTTTTTTATTTTCCTTACATAATAATATGGTACGCATACACACATTTTGACAATTAAAATTCTAAACCGAAAATTGTCCAATATAATATTTCAAAGTTACTTTAATCGACACAGATCATTTTAATCGATTTTTAATTTTATTAATCTGTTAAGATTACTACAAATATATTAAAGTTTAGAGCAAAAAAAAACAATTTTTTATAATAAAGAAGTATATAGTTTAGTAAAAATTAATATAATATATTTTTATTTGTTGCACTTTGTATTTAAAAATATTAATTAATTAATTAAAAAAAAATTAAGATTTTTTATAAATTATAGATTTAAAAATAAAATGCAATATTATATAAAACACAATTGCAATTGAAATTTATTAAATTTACTTTTCAACAACAAAAAACAAAATATATATATATATTTAAATATATAACTACACAATATATATCAAAACAGTAAAATCAAGTACCAAGTTTCAGAAAAAAAAAAAAAAAAAAAAAGATGTTTTCTTACATTATTTACTAATACATTATATACATATAAACCTAAATAATGAATATTAATTATATGCATTAAATAATTTATTTTATTTGCTTAAATTATACTATACTATTGCATATTGTAGCATTGTAACTATATACATACTTAGTTTCACTTGCATCAATTTCAATTAAGTAAAAAAAATTAAATTATAATGCAAATAAAAATTCAATGTAAAATTTTGCAAAAATTATTTAAATTTAAAAATTGTAAAATGTTAAACTACAGCATACGTAGTGTAAAAATTTTAAGAATGCAGAAAAAAAAAATTAAAAAGTTGAAACTTAAAATTACTAGATTATAAGATATATATATATATATATATATTCAAAAACTGAAGAAAAAAATAAAAATAAAAAAAAACAAAATCATAAAAACAAAAATTGTTGAAAATTTTACCTCTATTTTTTTTCTTTTCAACTATCTATCACATTTTTAAAAATTTTAATTTAATTTAAAACTGCCAATAGAATAAATCCATTTTAAAAGAAAATTTTGATACATATATTTTATAGATACGAATCTTTTCAATGAATCCATTTTTATATCTCGAAACATCCATTTTAAATTTATAATATTAAATTATTAATAAATTTTTATTAGTCTTAATAAATCTGAAAGCTAACTAATAACTAAATACTTGTTAAAATACCATAAAATAAGTATAAACAACTTTATTAAAATGCAGTTACAAACAAGTTCGATATTTTCTTTTAATTACGGTACTTTTTATGAAAGTCAAATTATCGTCATGGATAAATTTGAGAATTAATAATTTGACACATCATGAAATCGATAATTTTGACAAATATCAAATGAGCAACCTTCAAGTTAAGAATTTAAGGATTAGTTACGTTTTTATAAGATAAATAATAAATATGAATAATTTTAAATTAAAATTGTGAATTCGTATTTATGTATATATTTGACACGTCAATCAATAAATTTAAAAGCTAGGGATGCGTCAAACGTAACGGAAATACTCTATTCTACTACTATAGCAAAAATAGTCAAAAACATTACCATAAACTTCCGTTTTTTTAATTCTTAAAAAAAATTCTGTCAAATTGGATTTATTCAATTATGTATGGTTTAATTTATTTACTCTTCTATATATTTTTTATATTTGTCACAAAAAAAAAAATGTTCTTCTTGTTTTTTTTTTTTTTTAATTTTATACGCAAAAATAATTAAAAAAAAAAAATGAAAGCAATTTATTTATTTTTTTCTATAATTAATTTAAAAAAACAATAAAAAAAAAAAATACACAAAATTGTAATTTATATTATTACAATATTCATAACTTAAAAATTAAAATTAAAAAAAAAGAAAAACCAAACAAAAATATTAACAAAATTAAATAAATTAGTTGAATTTGAAAGATGATTCAATTATGACAAAAAGACACATAATAAAACAAAATATTTAAAAATCAATAGCTAAAAATTTGTTTTCTTAATGATTTTCACGTAATGTATTTTGTATTTCAGTTTTAGAAGCCATATAGCCACAATACAGATCTTGTTCTATACTATTGAAAATTGCGATGCTTCTTTTAAATATACCGAGTAAATTATCTTTGTTTTTATTGGGGATTTACATAAGTACCTAGACCTACAATATTCCATAAGTTATTTTTTTTTCAATCTTCAACATTTAATTAATAAAATTTATTTCAAGTATTTGAACTATTAAAGTTATTTTGCAATTACTATATACTAAAGACAACAATATAATTGATTTTATTCATTTCACGATCAACCAATTGACTTTTTCAGCTAAAATATTTTCATAGTTTTGAATTATTGTTTAACTTCAATTTATATTTAAATGCTGTTAAGACTTGAATTTTTCAACTAAAAATTCATTACTCTACTACAATAACACAATTTTCATGATTATTGCTATTAATAAGTTATGGGGATTTTAACTAACAATTTTAATATCAAAAAAGTTTTCGAGATTATAATTAAGATAAAACGAGATTTAATTAAGTAAACATAGGGAGGTTCTATAATCCTAATGGCTATTATTTTAAACCATTTTGATTTCATTAAAGAAATAGTGAGATCTCGCATCCGAAATTTTTTTTCTATGTGCTCATTTTACTTAATGGCTTCTTTCTACAAATATAATAATTTATTTTCCTGTGCCACTATTATTATTATATACCTAAATGCATTCTTCATTTTTCAACTTCTAAAGTAGTTAATTTTCATAAATAATTTAATTTTACTGCATTAAAAATATATTCCGATATTTGATGTTCCTCAATTGGCAAACGATAAATTGGCAAAAAAAATCTTTTTTTAAAAACCATCACTACAAGATTTGCATTTTTGGTATTAAAAATTTCAATAATTTTAAAAATACTATATAAATAATAAAAATAAAAAATAGTAGAATTTTAATTATCACTTTTATAGCACCGCTGATAGTTTTTCATCATAGCTTTTGGTAAGTAGTTTTATTTTTTCCTTTTTTTTTTAAATAAATTAATTTAAAATAAAATCAAAATTAAATTTCCTTTTTTTTTTTTTGAATCAGTAGAATACATGTAGAAATTAATAATTCATCATTTGCATCTAAATTAAAATATATTAAAATAAATTTTAATAAATTAAATAAATTAAATAAATTGAAAATTATATTATAAAATATTATTATAAATCAAAAATTAGTACTATAAGGCGCCAAGTTCAATGCCGAGATCTCAAACAATAACATCAGAGATGTCATTACCAGCTGAATGTATAGTTCTATCAGTATCAACACCATCAATAAATGGAGCTATCAGACCAAAAAGTGCTGGAGCCAGACCACTTAAAAGGGTACCACCACATCCGAAGCCATTCCGTTTATATTAAAATGATAATAAAAATGAAAATTAAGAAAATTCAAGAAAGTTTTTAACAAAAAAACACATATTTTTTTTATATCTTATTTGTTTTTTTTTTTTGTTTACATAAATTAGAGGTGTCAGAAAGTGTAAGAGCATTTTAATTGCAATTTAGTATTATTTTCCTATCTTTATTTTAATACTCTTTGTCCTCGGTTTTTTTGTTTTTAAATATTTTGTTTGCAAAGGCTAATTGTGAAGCTTAGATTTTTGGAAAAGTTTTGTTTTTCTAAAAATTTAAATTAAAACTTGAAAATATTAATAAAAACAATAAATTCTTTTAATGTGGGCTCACTTCATTGGGCCTTATTAGAGAAAAGTTGACATAAGGCCCATTGTCATTGATATTTCCACATTGATTTATTTATTTTTCACTTGTTTTTATTGCAATTATGCTAATATATATATTCTTCAATATAAAATAATAACAAAAAAAATATATTTCAACCTTTGTACACAAATTCACAATTCGGTAATTTTCTTATAAATCATTGATCAATTCATTGATCTAAGCGCATGAGGTTGCGCTTAGAAACCTCATAATATCGTTGGTTGATTTCAGTTTCTGGTTTCACTCTATTTTTTAATTCTACATTTTGAGATTTTACTAACGATATTTCTTTTGAACAGAATGTTATAAGTTTAATTTTTAAATTGTTTTTATTAAGTATTTTTTAATTGTTTTAATTGTTTAAATAAAAGATTGGTTAGTCTAAGATCAGGTTAATTAGTCCTAAATGTTAAATCGTATGATTAGAGTTTAAGCTGATCTATTTTCCTTAGAATAAGTTATGCAATGTTTGCAATTAATTTTTGATTTAATTAATTATTTCCAGACCAACTCCTGTTTAATAGAAGTTAGAGTAAAAATAGTTTAAGAAGTTTTATATCCTAAAAGTAAAATTCATAATTTACGGAGTTCTATTTACACAGATAACATATTCTCTACTTATTATTGAGATAAAAACGATAGATGTAAAAAACATCAAACGAATTTTAATTTCAAATCATTTTATTTCGTTATAAAACGTTCTTGAATTATTCAAAAAATAGTTATTTTAATGAAGTAAAACAAATTCAATTGATGATATAATAGATATGTATATGAATAACCATAAACAAATTATGTACTTATATCTAGAAATGTTTTAGAAAATAATAAGAATATTATTTTAAAATATTGAGAAAGTTTAATTAGAAAAGAATTGTAAAAATTATTTGTATGCAATGAATATTATAATCTCTTATATGAGTTTGTACACATAATTATTATTACAAAATGAAAAAACAATATTAAAAATTTATTATAAAAAAAAAAAAAACAATTTTTGTGATTTTAAATACATACATATAATTATATTTGATTGAATAATAAAAATAAGAATAATTAATAAATATTTATTAAATTTTATTAAAATTGGGCAGTTAGCAAACAAAAATTAAACTTTAAAATTTAAGTTTAATAATTCACATTAATTTTTATATACATATATAATATTAATATATATATATATATATTATATTATAATTTCCATATGGATCTAAAAAAAAAAATTATTAAATGAATATGTAATTAATTAAAAATTATTTAATTAATTAATTATAAATAAATTTAATTAAAAAAAAAAAATAAATAAAATGTTATATTAATCAAAAATATTTCAAAATTTAAAAATTTAATTTTTAACATTAAGTGTTTTTCTTGTAGTAACAAATTCACTTTCTGATTGTTTAATTGATATACAAAAATTAGAATCTAGTAGAATTAAAAATTTTCTACTAATTATTTAAATATTGTTTGATTTATAAAATAATTGTTCAGTAGAAAAAATATCAAAATTCAAGGTAGGAAAAGAAAACTATAATACAAATGTATGTACCTACATTACAAATCTAGTTATAAATTTTACTTTTATTTTATAATTTTAAAATTTTGTGCAGTTTTCTGTCTTATAATTAATTTAATAACTTTAAAAATAATTTTTTTCTCATTTATAAATAATGTTTCATACATTTTAATTTTAAAAATTATTTATCAAATTAAGATAAAAAAATTTAAATATAATAATCAAAATTAAAAAAAAGAAGAATAATAAAATTAAATAAATAAAACCAAAAAAAAAATTGTAGTGAATATGAAATCATTAAAATTGTACACAAAAAAAATCACAAGCATTAAAAATAAAAAATGTGTTTTTGAATCATCTCTATGAATAAATTTTAAAAGCAATTTAGTATTTTGTTGTTTTATTTTAACCTTCATCCGTCCCTAAAGAAAAGTAACGATAAAGGCCCTTGGGACAAAATAGACCCATATATGGTTTTATACTAAAAATCATATTATTTTATATTTTTTTTGTTAATTTATTGCTAATAAGTTTAAATAAAAGAAAACAAAATATTCCACATAAATTCAATCCGATTAAAGTACATAAATTGAAGAAAAAAACTTGCTATGCTACAAAAATATATCTCATTTCATACACTGGTGACACACGGTATTGGTATATGAGTTTTGCAAATAAATTTATTACAAATGGTGCACTTTGATGTGTGCTTGTTGTCAGATTTTTGGTGAAAATTGCAACGGCCTCTTTTCTTTTCAGTTTGCTTATTTGTAGATGTCGTTGGTGAACAGTTTGTTGCGTTAGCGGTTGTAAGGTTAGCTATAAAGATCGTGGGGGACAAGCTCGTCTAGCCATATGTTCTTTGATCAAAGATTCCCCCAGTATTTCGATAAAGAGTCGTCGTCAATGATGTTTTCTGTTGTTCCAATCTGGAAAAAGGCTAATGAAAAGCGCAAATGTATTGTTTACTGACACGATGTGAAAAAAATATCAAATGTAACATTGCTTCCATTTAGCTCTCTTTGACATAAATCAAGTACTACGCGTAAGCTTTGCTTTTTCTTAGCTACTGCGCCAGTTGCCTTTCCTAACAAATATTTTACATCCACAATGCTATGAATAAATGCATATCTAGTACTAGGAATTACTAT
Organism: Argyra leucocephala; assembly: GCA_963942445.1. Classification (NCBI taxonomy): domain Eukaryota; kingdom Metazoa; phylum Arthropoda; class Insecta; order Diptera; family Dolichopodidae; genus Argyra; species Argyra leucocephala. The sequence continues at coordinate 83,252,218 of OZ012677.1, forward strand.
AGGTAATTTAAGACCCAATGAGCTTTAACTTATTAAAAAAAAGGTATAACGGTTAATCGTAATTTATTCAAATTTTGTGTAATATTTGTTTACAACATATTTGATAAAGTCATTGAGTTATATATTTGTAACTATTATATTTAACGAGTACATTTTCCTTTGGGTCGAAATAGACCCGAGGGACGGATGAAGGTTAAAGTACATAATTATGTACATACGATACTTACTTATCGTCCATATAGCATTTTCCGATAGTAGTATAGATTTTTAGTAGACCGTATTTTTTATTTTTTTTTTTTAAATAAAAATGACATTGCAGTTACTATTAATGAAGAACGGTACAGAAACATGACTATTGATTTTGGTGGCATGAATTAGATGATTTCGACTTGGACGAAATTTGGTTTCATCAGGATGGTACAACATAATGATAGAAAAAAGAAAATAGGTACGTTTGTTAGTTGCAACAATTTGATAAATTCAAATATCCGATTTTACTTCTCGTTTTTCTTGCATTTGTCAAGATATTTGTATACAATCAATGTACTTGTACGACTTGAAATTTTAAATTAAAATTTCTAATTAAAAATTGAATTTCTTCAAAAATTTCTTTTAAATACCCATCATTTAAAAAAACACTAATCACGAATTTAAGACGGATCTTTATGTTGATTGTAATATTAACATTTAAGTTAAATTCTATTACTTCAACATTAATTTTTTGCAGCTTTTGTCAAATTCTAATTTTATCTGTTATATTATTCGCAATACCCCGAAAACTTATTTTGCGACTTCCAACTTTAGTTGGCCTCACATTTATTGAAATACTCTTAATATAATGTTTTTATTAGAACAAATCGCTTTTTCTTGGTAGAGGATTCATTCGCAGATTTTTATATATGAATCGCCTTTATTATAACTATATTAACAAACATTTCTATCGATTAATATATAGTTCTTATTTCATTATTTTCCTTTCTACTTTTTGGAATAATTTTGTATTTTTAAATATTTTCTTCTCTTTCATGTTGAATAATTAGGCTTTTTTAACATTATTACTTAAATATTATTTATTAATCATTAAAATCTATACTTTAAACAAAATATTTATAAACAAAAATTATTCAATAACCAAATTTGTCATTTAGTGAAGTTCGACCATCGCCACTTTGATTTTTTGGAGGAACCCAATTAGAATGTTTTCCTTCATCTATGTATTCCTCATAATCATCTATGTCAACATTTTCACGTCGATGTCGATTTCTTGTTCTATTTTTACGTTTTATATTTGTTTGATTGTTGTCTTCTATTTCGAGATTGTCTGTATTATCATCCAAATCGTGTTCAATTTTTTCTGATTTTTTTGTTATGTTCTGTTCTTCTACTTGATTGTTATCAATTTTCAATGGTTCTTCTTCCGGTTTAGGTGATTTCGATACCCATTCATTAATTAGTTCAACTTTATCTGATTTACTATCTTCAAGGTTTATTTTTCTATTTGAATCTGTTTTCGTTTTATCAATAATTTTCTTTTCTTGTTCATCTTTTTGACTTTCAGTGTTACTATCAGCACAAATATTTGATAATGCAATTTCTTGTGACTCTGTGATAGTTTCTTGTGACTCTGTGCTAATTTCTTGTGACTGAATTACAGCTGGACCGTAAAACTTAATTTTTACATTTTTAACTTCATTTTCACTACTTTGTATTATTTTTGTATCATTTTCTTTTTCAATTTTATCTTCATTATCAATTGGTAAATTCTTTGGTGTGTCTTCTTTTTTGAAGTCATCAGATTCTTCATCATCTTCATCAAATTCTTCTTCATCAGATTTCAGTTCTTTTGTTGAATTGTGAGCTGTGACAACATTTTTCTTTTCTATTGTAAATTTAAATTTATTTCGTTTACCAAACAACGGTAAAGATGCAGGTTTCTTTTCATTTGTAGATTTACTTGAACCACTAATAGGTGGTAAATCAAATGGTTTAGCTATTTTAATTAATTTATTTACTTTTAGTATTTCCGATTTTAGTCGCTGTTCTTCCACCTAAAATAAAAATTACTTTGTGAAATATGTTAAACTTGAATATCTTTTTTACATACTCTTAGTTTTCTTATTTCAGTTTTATCAATTTTAGTAGATGCTTTTGTCAAATTTTCCATATAATTATCTAAGTCATCGTCTGTATTTGATTTGGTTTCTTTGAGTCTTTTTGAATTTTCATGATATTTTTCAATTTCTTTCTCAACTTCACTTAACTTCAAATTTAGTTCCTCTTCTTCTTTTATCTAAAACATTTAAATTCAATAAAATCAATTCTGTAAAATCAATTTTAAGACGAATCAATAGTTACCAAATCTTCATAAGTTAATGTTACACTTTGTCCTGCTGTTGCTTTTCGCAATTTCTTTCTTTCGATATCACCAGTACGATCCAAGAAATCATCTTCATCATCTGAATCAGCGGTTGGAAGTTTTCTTTTTAGAGGTTCTAAAATTAAAAATATATTGATAGTTCATCTTCTTTATATATGTTATAAAAATAATTACCATGATGAGATTGACGTAGTACTCCTTGCCGATCTAGTATACGGCAAGCTTCTAAAGCACACTGAGCAACACAATCCTTTTTTCTCCCCTTAAGACATACTTCTGCGGAAATTGGTTTGCCAATTGTATCATAAATTGGAAGTTCAATACGGCATACAAATGTTCCTGGTGACATTTCATCGCATTTATATTCAAGATTTAAGCCTTCTCTTTCAAAATATCCTCTTAATGTTTTTTTAGGGTCATCCAAAAATAATTCTTCATTATTTGTTGTGGCATATGGATTAACACTTAAATCAGTCTCTTCATCAGCATCTTCACCCATACCCCAAGAAATTCCTTCTTTTTCTCTTTGTTCTTCTTGCATTTGTTGTTGTTTTTTCTTCAGCTCTTCTTCTTGTTTTTTGCGTTCTTTCAATTCAGTTACTGTTAATTCTGATTCCGGCTCTTCATCGTAATTTGGTCCTTGTAAAATATATGACCTTAAACTAGCCCCAAATTTTAGCATATGGCCAACATGTACACGAATATATGTTTTGGGTGGAACTTTTAATTTATTTAAAAATGTACCATGGGTACTACCCAAGTCATATACATACCAACCACTTTCAATTTTTGGAATAGTTTTTTTAATAGCATCACCTGTTTCACCCTCATTTGTTTCATTTTCAATGCCAGGTCGATATTGAAATACAGCATGAAAACGCGATATTGTGGGATGAGCCATAGCTATATCATTTTGTTCTAATCTGCCGATAAGCCAATAAGGTTTATTTTGAAGATTTTTAACTTCTTCAAGTATAGCACCGGATTTAAGAACTTCGAACTTATATTCGTCTTCTTGATTTTCTGGTGTATCTGACCAATTTGGGGCTGTATAAGGACATTCTGCTTTTGGTAAATTTAAAATATTTTTTTCAACACAATCACTTTTTGATAAGTCAAGAGAGATTTCATTAGCTTTTCCGGTTTCTGATGAAGGAATTGCTGGTTTTTTAAACTCCGCCATTCCGTAAATTTGCAATAATAAGTTCTATTTTGTCTGATTTAAAACGAAATTTTTCTCATTAGCAAACAACTATTTATAAAGTACTACAGAATCGTTTTGATTTGATTGAATTGAAGATGTTGTTTACATCCAGGTTATTAACATCTTTCAAATGACTTTGACATTTCTCTAACTTTGACTTTGATATTTGAAATAATTTCTGTATTCGTTTACACCAAAACTAAAATACCAAACAAAAAACCAAACTAAATATAAAAATTTATAAACAATTATTTTGTTTGTATAATGTGTCTTTGTTCGTTCATCTTATATATTATAAATCGAAAAACAATTTCGTTTACCAAACTTCAATTTAAAATACATTCCAAATACTTAACTCATTAACGAATCTAAAGAAAATCATAATTTTAAGTTTTGAATTTTATTTCAATTCTATTTTCTAAACTTACTGCTTCATGTAACCTCAGGAGTGTTTTATGTAAATATCGTTCTTTCGTTATATATTTTGACGATAAATTTGACGTTTAAGTCAATATTGTTCGAAAACTTTAAAAAATTGAAAATTTTGCAGCGCGGTTGTTTAAGTAATTGAATTGTTAATATACACAGTTTTATTCATTGTTATTTGGTAATTGAAATAATTTTAGTATACGATGACTTTAAATTTTACAAATGCAACCAATGCTAATATTCCTACTGCCCAACAAGGTGCAGGTGATTCATCACAAAATAAACCTTTAGGTCTAGCCACTGCGATTACTACAAGTTCTTCAATAACTGGATTTCAGTTAACAACCCCAGTTGCTACAAGTACAACAGTACCAGTATCTCAACCAGCTACATCAGCAGCTCAAACAGTTCTTTCTAGTGAAACAAAAACAACGGATTCTTCAACAACGAATGCTAATCAAGCAAATAAATTAACTTTTGGGCAAATTGAAGAGCATATTAACAAATATACATTAGAGTTAGAGGAACAAGAAAAGACATTTACTAATCAAGCTACTCAAATCAATGCTTGGGATAAATTATTAATCTCTAATAATGATAAAATTATCTCTTTGAATGAAGCTGTACAAAAAGTTAAAATCGACCAACAAACACTAGAACAGGAATTGGAATTTATTGCAACTCAGCATGCTGAACTAGAAGAAAGTATTGCTCCTTTACAAAAGAGTTTGAGTTCTTTACCACAAGTTGATCTTGAAAGGACCCAAACATATCAACTGGTTGAAAATTTAGATACTCAACTTAAACAAATGTCTGAAGATCTAAAGGAAGTAATTGATTATTTAAATGAAGCCACAAAAATGCAAGATAGTTCTGATCCAATTAATCAAATTGGTAGAATTTTAAATGCTCATATGAATTCACTTCAATGGATTGAAACATCAAGTTCGGCTATTTCAACAAAATTAGATGATATATCAAAAATGCATGAACAATTGAAACGTGATTCAGAAAGATCATTTCGAGCAACTTATAAACAATAGAGTAAATTTTAAAATTTTATACCAGCATAATAATAATAATAATGTTCAAATACTCTAATAAAAACTTTTTAAATAAATACTAACAGAATATGACCTCTTCTAAATATCTCACGAATTGTTGGTTGTCTGTTTAATTATTTTTATATGCGATCATGTCGAAATATAAAATTAAAAACTTTTCGCAAAAACTATTGGAGTTAGTACTTTGAAATGTATTTTTAGTAAATTATTACATTTACATTTTTTCATTTCTCTTTATTTTTTGGTTATAGCTCATTCAGATTTTCTCATATTTTCAGTTTAGTAAGACGTTTCCATTTATATGTCTTCTTTCATGCTCTGAAATATTATTCATACAAATAGCACTTCTTCATCATTATTCATATATCCGTGTATGGCTTGGGATATATCGATACTAAGCGAGATGTTTTCTTGTAAGAAGCCGCTGTCTCACTTAGCTTTTGATTTTTCATTATTCTTTGGTTATCCGAGAACCAAAAACATCTCTTGCTGTTGATCCTTTGTTCAAAAGGATTTCCGTTTAAAATTTTATTGTCATGTTTTCAAAATGATCTTGACAAGTTTTTCTTGATTCTTCAATACATGGATCATCGCAAAAATTATATTCTATCGTTTTCGCCTTTCTCATCTCTGTAAATCTTTAGGTGATTATTGTACTCTTCATAAGAAACAATCCCATTTTAATTTTGTGGTATTTTTATCTTAAAACTTTAGATAATCGCTGCTGAAGCAGTAGGTTCTTATGCTTTATTTTTCCGAGATAAAATCCCTCCTTCTGTTACTTATATCTTTATACATGTCCCTCCTATATTAACTCTTTACCTTTCGCAAACACAATAATTACTTTAAACTAAATATTTAGTAAGTAATTTTGTAAGCAAAATTTATATATGCAAGTTTGGCTTTAGCTTCATTTTCAATACGTGTTTTATCGCAAAATTCCTAAATTACATGATCGATGATTGATCAAAATTTAAATTATTTAAAAATAGATGAAAAAATGAAGCAATAATTATTACACAATACTAAGTAATAACATAGTTTTCATAAACTACGTTACTTTTTTTTTATTTAAATTTCCATAAACCTAGTAATATCCAAATTTTACAATTTGGAAACGATTTGCTATAAATTTCATCATTTTTTTAACCCACAAAAATCAGTCAATAAAGAAAACATTTTGAAGAATTTTTTAGTCGTTAAAAGTAAAGTTAAAAGACTCAACTTTGAAAATATTTTGCAATTTCAATCGAAAAAGCGATCAACTAAGGTCATGTGTACTAAAATTAGCAACAAATCATTTTCAGCTTTATCTGAAATAATTTGAAAAATATTTTTGCAATCCACAAGATGTTATGAAGTTGACGAAATTTTCGCACTCAAATTCCTGTAATTTACAATTACAGCTAAATCGTGGTTTCGTATTTATATTTGTAAATCAATAATTATTGTTAAAGCACGTCAAAGTAAGTAAAAATTGAAGTTCTCCTATATAAATTTTAATCAAGAAATAGAAATTTGTAAAACATTTTATAAATGAAACATTAATTTCTAAGATGTGATTTTATCAATATATTTATTTCCGATTTATTTATTTTACTTTAAATCTTAAAATATTATTCATTATATAATAGTACTTTATGTACACTAAAATATTACTTGCAAAAATTAAACACATAACACATGCATTTTTATCAGAAAAATGTAAATTTGATTATTAAAAAACAAATAGATTACATAAATTAAGATATTCCATACTTTGTTGTCTTATAAATAAATTAAAAAATAAAATAAAAAAAACTTAATGGCATATAATATATACTGGTAATATAGGTATAAAAAAATGACATCCATGAGAATTAAGTTTACATTGGGGTATGTTTAATATTATATATTTAATATGTATTATTATAAAAATCTTAAATAATTAATTTCTATTCGATTCCAATTTATCTTTTAATATTTATTACGGCTTATTCTACGACGATACTATAGTTTTCAACTTCATTACACAAACTGTTAAAATCGTTATAAAAGGATTCCAATTCCTTAAATGAAAAAAAAAGAAAGGAGTTCAATTAAAAATTTTAATATGAATAAAAATATAAATTTTTCATTACCTTATCATGCTTATTATTTATTTTACGATGTTTTGTCTTTTTCTTTGGCTGTCCCATTTCATTTTCTTCTTCCTCCTCAGAAAAACTATCATAACACAATACAAAATTATGTCGTAATTTTGGACGTTTCCTTTTTGGTCGCTCATATGTTCTAATTGTATTCTAATAAAATAAATAAGTAAATCAAGTTAATATGAAAAAATTATTAAAATCTAATTTAAATTACATTTGCTGAACAATTGTCTTCTTCAAACAATCCAATTTTTTCATTATTTTCTTTTGAGTTTTTGGAACTATTCTCATTATGATTTTCAAAAGTATTATTCGAAAGATCAATCGAATCAAAATTTTCCTTTTCATGTATACCATGAAATATTTTATTTTTTTTAGTTGTCTTCATTGTAGAACTAAATAATTCATGCATAGTTTTTTGACTATCAACTGGATCTTCAAAAATTGATTTTATTTTATTTACTTCATGAAATCGAATTGGCCTTTTAATTTCATTAGGATTCTTAAATTTTTTTTCGGGTACTAAACGTTTTAGTTTCTTTAATTTTTTGTGTAAAAGATTTTTTGAATTATTAATTTTTGAAATAGATTCATCTTGACTTGTTGGTCTTTCATCATCAATGTCTTTATCAAAACCAAATAAATTATTTATATCACCAACATTGACAACATCATTTGACTGTTCATTTATTATTAAATCATCGAATACAATTGGCTAAAAAAGATAAAATAAATTGATTTTAAGTAATTGTAAGTTAAATGATAAGAGATATATTTAAATATTACCTTTTGAGTTATCGATTTCGAAGGTGAAAATGTATTAAATGGATTAAATTTAGCTGGTTTATGAATTGGAGTACTATTATTATAAGCTAACAAAGGTAAATTAATGACATCTATTATATTAATTTGTTTCAAAGGTGATCGATGTAATTTTCCTTTTCTTGGATTTGTTTCGATAATGTTTTTTGAATTCTGAATTTCGGGTTGCATATTTTCAACATTCGAATCATTTAATGATACATTCTTCTTGAGATTATTTAAAGATAAATTTTTATTAGGTCGATTAAGTGAAAGATTTTTAATCGAACGTGAGTTTTGTCGTTTTGCAAAACTATTTGAACTTAGTGGTGGATTTAATACATCAGATGAAAATGATGGTAGATTATCTGAATTTCTAGAAAAATTAAATACAACTGGAAGATTTTCATCAGCACGCCATGGTGATGTTGATCCTATTTGTACACTTATATTCGATTTATTCTTATTATTATTAATTGTGACATTATTTGATTTAATTGAATTTTGTTTATTTTTTTGCATTTCCTCTGATCTTCTAACAAAACTCTTTGCCAATGCTAATAAAACTTTTTTATCTTTTATTTTTCTTGGATTTGATATTAACTGCGAATATGGACTTTTTGAAACTCTATTAATTATTGCATGTTTTGCTAAATTATTAAAACTATTCATATTTTCTTCCCTATATACTGACACATTATCATAATTATCGTCATTTATATCATAATTATCGTCATTTATATCATAATTATCGTCATTTATATTTAAATCATTTTCTTTTTCAACTACAGGTGTTGGGTTTTTATCTGGTTCAAATGTTACTTGTTTTTTCTTGCGTTGTCTTTTATTTCTAAATTTTGTTTGTAATTTACCAGTTCCTTTTTTATATTTTACTGTTTGAACTTTTCCCTCCTTCACTAAATTTCTAATCATTTCTTTGGTAGGATCATCAGAATTAGAAGGACTAGATTGTGATGCAGTAAAATCAAAAATACTAGATAAAATCTTTTCATTTTTTGTCTGACCTCTAGTTTTTTTTAATTTTGTATTAACTATTGGTATAGATTTTGACGTTGTTCCATCATTACGATGAAAAAATTTCTTATCTTTTTCAGACACATTAAAATCTTTTATTTTATTTATTTCTTCAAAACTAGTTTTAGATTCATCAATAGATGTTTTATTATTGTTGTCACATTCTTTTATTGAATTTTGTGTAGTATCTTGTATGTTATCTTTAATAGTGTCTTGTATAGGATTTTGTATAGCATTTTGATTTATATTTTGTTTGATTATGAAATTTTCTTTTTTTAATTTAATTGCCAATTTCTTATGTGGTTTTATAAAACTTTTCGAAACAATATTTTTCTCTTTTAATATATTATCAAAATTTTCTCTTTTCAATTTAATTTGAAGTTTTTTATGTGAATTTGTACATTTTGTGACAGTTACATTCTTCTGCTGTTTTAACATATCTTGTAGATTATCATTTTTCACTTTAACCAGAAATTTTTTAGGTGAATTTGAAATTGTATTTAGCAAAATATTATTTTCCATTTCAAATCTTTTTGGACATTTTTTAATATTCTTTTTAGAATTTTCATTTGATTTTATTATTGACTCCTTAAGAGTCATATCGTTCCCGTTTTTAGGTATTTCATATATATTTTTGTTTTCATCTTCATTATCACCATCACTGGCAAATAAATCTTCACTATCACGGGAGTTTCCCAACAAATTTTCTATTGCATCATTGTCTAAGCTAGTTGATAAACTCTTACCAGAAGTGTTTTTGCTCTGCAATTTTTCTTTCTCGTCCCAAGTTTCTGTAATTCCAGTACTTGAAACCTCTGCAACCATTATATTTTTTTCCGGATCAATTTCCTTAATTTTACTTGACATCGGAACCCTTTTATTATTGTTTTTTCGTACTGTATACCTGTAAGATTCAAATATTTTAATATTATATAAATTATTTTACAAGTATTCATTTAAAGGTAATTTTTTTCTTACGAACAAGTAATATATAATTATCAACATGCAATTTGGCTTAAAAAATAATCTAATTGTAAATGTTCGTACAGTTTAAAACTCTATGTAATTAAAAAAACTAAATTCAAGCTAAAATTATGAAATTTCGATTCCACTACACTACTTCAAAAATTAACAATCACCTCATTTTGTAATGATGCTTCCTGTTTTTAAATATTTGTGTATTATGTATAAATTTTATATATTATTCGAATTGTCAAGTAAAATAAATATTGTAAAATGCATATAGTTATAATAAAGTTTATAATTTAAAATGAAAATATAAAAATATACAATAAAACGCATTAAATTTTAAATAAACAAAGCTATATCGACTGCATTATCGACTTTAAATTTGATTTTTTTTAAAAATATGTTCTTTTTCATACTAAAAAGAGACAAACAAATGTACTTTACAAATCGAGTATCGAAAAATAAAAACTTTTGAATATTTCAATGCTGCCAACATAATATAGTTTCGCGCCATCTACATTTTGTTTTTTTAATTACACAAGATTTGAATTGAAAATAATATGGAATTCGTTTGTTTACAACAAAATCAATCTGAATTTGATGAAAATAATAAATTATATATGTAATTATATATGTATATACTTACAATGAAAAAGATGAAATTATTTTGATTTTTTTAATTTTAATTTTTTCATTAATTTCGTCAATTGTTTCATTTGTCGTCGATATTCTCTTCTTTTCCTTTTCCATAAGGGCACGAAAAAGCTTTTTAATGGTATCTGATTCATTTTTAGTAGTTTCTGCCAATCTTGTTCGAAATTCATCATTTGAGTTCTCATCAGTTCCCGCTTGGGAACGAAAAAACTGTTCCCCCTGTACATTATTTATTTCAGTTTTAAGATTTTTCTTCCTATTATTTTTATGTTTAATTCTATTATTACTTGGACCAGGATTATTACAAATGCTACCATTGCTACTACTACTACAACTGCTACTACAATTACTTGTAGTTGAACCAAATTCATTTATAATAGTTTTTTCGGGTTGTTTACGCTGTTGATGTTGTTGTTTTCTTTTTCGTTCTTTTGATAAATCTTCTGTAATTTGTTTCTTAACAATATTTTCAGCTAAAAGTTCAACATCTGTAAAAGCTGAATCATAATATAAATCTACAGTCAAATTTTCATATTGTTTTTGTGGTGTAATATCTTGTTCTGATTCTGATTCTTCTTCTTGTTGTTGCGATTCAATAATTTGTTGTTGTTGTTGATGATGATTTTCTTGTTCTGATTCAAGTTCTGATTCAAATTGTTGTAGCATAATTGGGGGCGGTGGCGGTGGTGGCGGTTGACGTATAATTTCATAATGTGGTGGTGATATTTGAGTACTTGATATTTCATTTACTTGAGCTTGACTTAAAATTTCAATTTCAATTGGTCTATCTATCATATTAATTATGTTTTGATGATTTTGAGATGGTTCAAATATCGGACGACCAATTTTCTTTGGAACACGATTATAATTTTTTGTTGTTGTTGCTTTTTTCTTTCGTGTAATTTTTTTTGGTTTTATTAAAACTGGTGGAATATATCTTTTTTTGAATGGTAGAAAGTTTTGTGAATTACTAATTTTATTTTCATTATTTTCCAGTGAATCCATTTTACGTTTAATAATTATTGAATTTACATTATTTGTACTGTTACCGGGTAATGATGTTAATTCACCTTCAATTTCAAAATCTTTTTCAAAATCAATAATTTCAATCATTTCATCATGACTTAATTTTGGTTTTAAATTTGTTTCATCATTTAGATTTCGTTTTGCCTCACGTAAGAGCAGTTCATTATTTTCAATTGCAATTAATGTATCCTTTGATTCTGTCAATCTTGGTATTAAAATTATATTTTCATTTTCGATTTCATCAGTAGTAGTTATATTTGATTCTGGCAATGATGATACTGAGCTATGAACATTATTTTCATTTTCTTTTGAATTTTCTGTATTTGATTGAAAAGATTCAGAATGACTGCTTATCTCTTCTAATGGAAGTGGTTCTGAAATAAAAATAAAAACAAAAATTCGATTAATATTCAGTATTTAAAATAATTTATTTTTTTTTTATTAAATTGAGGTAAAGTTCTTAAAATTGTTAACGCATCACTATTAAATTATATTCATAGAATCACATTTACATAAGATTTATACAAAGTATGACGTATAAGGTAAAGAAGGTATCTTGTAAAAATATCCTTTTATCCTTTTATACCGTAAAAATTTTAAAATTTTGAAAAGCAAAAACTTCACATATTGATAAGTGTTTTACACCCCTTTTTTCTTTTTTGCTTACAAATTCGTTCACTTGGAGATATCCTTTTCAGTTGCTGTTGTCTTTTTTTTTCTTTTTGTTATTGTAATTTTCATAAATTTCTTATCTATTATGGAAAAATTCTTTACCAAACAACAACCAAAATTCATATTTTACATTATTTGTTTAAATTTTATTTTGATTGATGAATCCGAGAGCCAACAATCATTATTAAATAAAAGGATATTTTTTTTTTTAATTCCACGCGTAAGCGGCTTACCAGTATGTAACATAAATATTCAAATACCAACCAAGTACATACAGACATAATATCATCATTCTATAATAACATAACAGTAGGATGGTATGGTACGACGTCATTATGTTGCTATGTTTCTTTGGAGTATTAAAGTTTTTGGAATGGATATGTGTTGTGTTTTGTTTGGTTTTGTTGAAAATAAACAATTGAATTTAAAAATAAATATTGAAAGAGAAGATGGAGTTGGAAATTTTAATAAAGGATTTAAATTTAGGATAATATTTAAAGAGGTTCGATAGTACTCTACAGTCTACAACTAGTGTATCGTGCCACATATACATACATATGCAATATGCATATTAAATGTTGAATTTTGGTACATAATATGGTGTTTTAAAATTAAAAGCGATGAGAAGTGATATCCACTTGCAACCAAAAAAAAATAAATTAATTAGAGATTTCGAAAATATCGAAAAGCCATTCTTATCATATTTCAATAAAATATTAACATACTGAATGCAGATTGACTATTTAAAGTTTTATGAAATAAAACTAGTTAGTTGAGTATAGTAGACAAACGGGTTTCGAATAATAAAGGTTATTAGTTCTATTAAATGGATTTTTTTCCATACCAAATATTTCCATACCAAAATTTCTCGACTTGGAATTTATAGCTTTTCAAGTGGAAATATGTAACATAAATTAACTAGTACATGTGATGCGGAAACAATATTAGAATAATTTATAAGACAGATGCATATCTTTTAATAACATTCAATATGGGTTGGATACCAAAATATATGCGGCAAAAAATGTTTCAAAATAAAACGCAGTTTCATCGACACAAAACTACTCTGAAATATAGCAAGAGCATATTTCAATTTAATTTCATTTCTTCATCTTCAGTATGATCAGCATTTAAACCTCAAATACAACAACTTTAATTAAAAGCACACATTTTGCCTGATCTGTATGTAAAAAACTTTCATCATGCATCATGTACCCGCATTCATCATCTACAATTTACTAATGTCCCATTCACCTTATACCGGGTGTTCCAGAGCATGCGTATCAGCTTTTTAAGAGGAGAAGGAGCCGTTATTTTAAAATTTAGAAAAAAGTTTGTTAACTAAATCGAGGGTGCTCTATCGATTGGTGGTATTTTCAACTTTCGGAAAAAACCGCAAATCAGTTTTTTAAGATCAAAAATCGCCGAAATTGACCGAAATCGAGATTTTCAAATGGGAAGGGGTATTTTTTAATGCAAATTCGGATTCTACATCAAAAAATAAGAAATTTTTGTAAAGTAAAAATTTTTTTTTGTTTAAACTTTGTAGGAACCCAAAACTGAGATAAAAGTTATTATAGCATGAAAAGCAAATTAATTTATAAAAATGATTACCATTAATTTTAGTTTACCAAAGGAAAATATTGAGCATTTTTGTTTTATTGTTATTAATTTTGAAGAAAAATACTAAGAAAACAAAAAAAAATCATTATACATAATTACCACCAATCAAAAAATCAAAATACCACCAATCAATAGAGCATCCTGGATTTAGTTAACAAACTTTTTTTTTAAATTTTAAAATAACGGCTCCTTCCCTTCTTAAAAAGCTGATACGCATGCTCTGGAACACCCGGTATATACTGATAATAAATAACAAAAAATAATTTTTAATTTAATATACGGTATCCCGTTGTTAATGGTCAATCGTAACCCATTCAAATTTTTAAGTCACCATAACTCCTAAACTATTGAAAATAGATCTTCTTCTTCAATACGATTTTTTGTTCAATTTGAGTCCAGCTATCACCCATTTCAGAGATGACCATTGAAAACGGAACATCGTTATGAAATTACCTAGACTTAGAGGATCCAAAAACTAAACTGGATTAGAAAAACTGCCTGCAAAGTTGAGGAGGTTAATTAGATCCACCATAGATTATTTATTTATTATCTTTAGCAGAGACTATAATAGAGATATCGATTTGTGAACAAAATAGCATACTATTTTCTATTCTAATTCATCACTGGTCCATGTTAAAAAACTGAAAGTAAAACCTTATGAAAGGTTCTGAAAAGGAATAATCTGAGTACACTAGTACTGAATACACTAAGTTCTAGCCACTTGTAATCTACTGTTTTACAAAGAAGCAATAGAAGGTTCAAAGGTTCAAAGGTCAAATGATCGAATAGACCAGACTGTAGGGATCCCATAATATTTCTTTTTTAGAGAACATGTTCTCTTTTTGAACCCGATCTTTCTTTTTCATTTTTATTTCCATAATGTCTCTTTTGTTCTCTTTAGTACTAGGCTTAACACTTAAAAAAAATTAATTAATTGTCAAATTTCAATTTGTTGCAAACGGTAAACTATAATAGACATTTCGTTTTGTCTTGCTGTGTTTCTTGTATGAATATATGATTTGTATTCGGATAATTATAAAAGGTAATTCAATGATTTAAATTTAAATTTTATTAAGAAAAAATCAGTAATTGATTAGTGTTACGTGTACTTCCAATAATTACAGAAATTGAAAAATGAGCAAAAGAAAGTGTAAATTTAGTACGGAACTCCAGGCAAAGTTTAAATGTTTTAAACGAGTGGTGGGTGAAGTCAGATTATGAAGCGTTTTGTTCTATTTGTAAGATCAAAGTTTTTGTCGCAAATAAGGGAAAATATGACTTACAGCAACATCTGGAAGCGAAAAAACATAAATAGTGTATTCAAGATGGTCAATCAAACAAACAAATAAAAAATTTTTTAACTACAACATCATCATCTGCATTTAAGAAAAAAGTGGCTGCGGTAGAGTGTACGCTTGCGTTTCATACTTTGAAGCATCATTTCAGCTTTCAATCAACCGATTGTACGACAAATTTATTAAAATCAATTTTTGATGATTCAGAAGTAGCAAAATCCATTTCGTTATGTCAAACGAAAACTAAAGCAATTTCTACTAATGTTATTGCACCATATTGCAAAGACAAAATTTTAAATTTGTTCTCTTTTTCTTTTATAAGTCTCTTTTTTTGCTTATTTCAGACAAATGTACTCTTTTTTAGATTTTTCCATCATGGGATCCCTACCAGACTGCAACTGAAGGTTGAAAATTTGTAGCATTATAAAATGTTAGGTAATTTTCTCCAAGGCTTGAACTACGCTCAAATGACTTAACAGAACCTGTAGAAATAAACATTCTCATCAGAAATTACATCTTCTCTGAACGTGCCTAGATCTTAATCATAAAGGAAAACCCATCTATAGAAACATTCTAACAGGATAACCTTGCTAAAACCCGAAACCTTCACCGCTTTAAAAACAAAATTGGCTTAGCAAGTATATAGGTTGATGCGAGAAAAGTTCCTGTGATACCATACAATAGACATCTAGTCACTACTATGTGATTATATCTATTTATATATAGAGACTATAATAGATAGAAGAATTGGAGGAAAAATTATAGAGTGTATGATTATAATCTACCTACCAAATCGACCTCCCTATTACAATCTCTATCTAAATAGGTATATACACAGAAATTAAATTTTTTTTTGAATTTGTTATCTATATGCCCAATTTGTCTTAAAGACTGTTCAACTACTTACGAATAATTTCATTTTATATAAAAGATCAAACGAACCGCCACAATATTAAAACAACTTCAGAACACTGTTTCTAAATTAAAATAAAACTGAACTTGTATTGCTAAGGTAATTATTAAATAATTATATTCAGTATCTGAAAATTAAATTGGCATTTAAAAATAATTTTAAGTTATTCAAATATTATTATGATTTGGAAAAAAAAAAAAAACTCAAGTGCATATACTTAGGTATTTCAAATAACCCGCATTTATTTATAATAGAATAAAACAAAAACCAAGATACCCAAAAAAGGTCTTCTTTATTCTTTAATCCTTTTTAAACAGTCATGAAAGAAAACATAAACAAAAAGAAAATTTAAATGCGGGCTAATCATCTGCGCACATCTTAATGAGAAATTGAATATAGCTAAACGTACATATATATATATACGTATGTATACGTATGCATACGTTACGTACGTTTAAAATACACCAATTAGTGTTTGATGTTGACATGTTCAAAAAATTTCTCCGAGAATCTCATTCAAATACATACCACAGAATCAATTATGATGCAGCGGCAGTGTTTTACAAAAAATTGTCATAGAATTAATTTTAATAAAAAACAAAAAAAAAAACAAACAAAAAATCGACAACAATATAAGTTACCGTTACCGTAAGATAAATTCAATAATCTCAATAATTATTGATGGAGTATAATAGATAGCAGCTATTCATAGATTTTCAAACCGTTTACTCTTAATTTCAATCAAATAAAATAAATAAAAAAAGGGTTAAATTAGTGGGGCAGTGAAATAAAGCCATATGTAATAAAGCCATAATGGCCTTATTTCGCTTTTGAATGAGAAATAAAAGTCATACGGACAATTTTTTCGCGTATATTGTAAAGCCATATAGTAAAATTTATAAAAAAAAATTTAATTTTATAGTAAACAGAGTAAATATAAGTAAACAAGGTATTTATAAATAAATACAGTTATCAATAATAAACATACTGCATAAAACCAATTAAATATTCTTTATTTGGGACAGAATAAAAATTGTTATTTAATATTATTAGATTTCTTTAATCACGTGATCCTCATCATATTATTTAGGAAAATCATTAATTAAGAAAATACATAAGTAATAAATAAATAATTAGGAAAAATCTTAGAGTTGGTTGTAAAATCAGGGTTGCCCGTATTTTCAAAATCTGCATATATAACGTAACCTTAATTTTGGTTTAATTTCTTTTATGTTAAAAAATTATTAAAAATTTGGAAAAAAGCAAGATTATGAACTCGACCCGGAATTTTGTCTTACGGCCGTACATATATATATATATATGTATACACTTTTAAGAAAAATTAAAAAAAAAAATTGATAATTATTATTATTTTCTATTTGTAGAGAACAGATTTCGTTTTTAACAAGAAATAAAGTCATATGACTTTGTTTCGCTATTGTTTATGAAATAAAGCCGTCATAAGCGAAAAAAATTGTGATATGACTTTATTTCTAATTCAAAACCGAAATAAGGTCATTATGGCTTTATTTTCATATGGATTTATTTCACTGCGTCGAACTTAACATGTTTTGATTGTAAGCATAATTCAATTTGAAGTGTGTTTGTAGTGATTTTATTTTAAAAAAGGACTAAAATAATACATTTACACACAACACAACCGTTAAGAATTAAGATATGTTGTCAATGTTTAACAATAAATTTATTTTGAGCTGTTCAAGTATTAGGGAAAGTAAATTTGAAAAAAAAAAAATTGTATAATCAATAACACAGTAATATGTAGTAACTATATATCTATGTACCTACATATGTATGAAGTAGATAAAAAAGAAGAATGCAGGATGCAACATTTTATTTTGATGTTTATGAAATGAGCACATGGAATTCATATTGTTTCATAAAACCGAATGAAAAGGTTATTTAAGTTATAATTGTATTCTCTATTCATAAAATGGGGAAAATGTAGTAAAAACAAATCAATTAACAGCATGTTGACCAAATTATAGTAATTTCGCTCATTTTTGTGAAAAGTTTCTGTAAAACTAGGTAACAATATATTGTTGTTCATCATCATCAATGTCCTGAAACCGCCTCCGTGGGGCATTAGGGCGTAAATAAATTCTTTCCATCGGCTTCTATCTGCGGCTAATCTCTTCAATTGTGGCCACGTTCTTTGTTGGGTATTTGGTTCGGCTAAAACAGTTGTTCTACATGTCGTCTTTCCAACGCGTCGATATTAGATACTATCCTGAGTGTGAATATTAAATTAGACATCATCTAATACTCAAATGATTTTTGTTTAACGATGAGGAGTTCTATATTAGAAAAGATCGCGTTTCTATCGTACTTTCCCGTTAGATTGTTTGAAATTGCATTGCTATGTTTTTGCATAGCGTTATTATTATGTTATTGTAAATTTTATAGACATAGATAATGTGTCTGCTTGAAAATGTTTATGTCTTTTACAAGCTTTATTAATTAGCATCCACATTTAAATCCGCATCTGTTTATACTTATAAATCTTGAACAGATGTTTGTTGAATGGTTCATGATCTGTGATAAGCCATGTCAGTGTTCTGAGATTGTAGCTACTCAGTGAACACCTGATTTAATCGGCTAATCAAACACTCAAATGTATATCTAATTGCATTATTAATACTGTTAATCACAATAATTTCATTTGCGATTGATGAAGCAATAAGTTCCACCTTAAAAAAGCTTGGGTAATTTTACGTAAGCATAAACGTAATGTAAGGAAATATATATATGTAGTAGAGAGAGAGGACTGAGATTGGATTGTAGTTTTGTTATCAAACTTACTTTTTTCATTCCATTTATTTTTTATATTAATTGTCTAATATATGAACTTCTATATCTACCAAGACCTCTGCAATAATTTAATAATTATATTTTATGTTAACTTAAATTCCTCATTCTACCTACTGAAGTTATATAGTACATTTTTATACAAATCAAGTCACCGTATGTATACCATCAATCATTTTCAAACAAGTAATGCAACATATTGGGATACATGCATTTTCGTCTGCACATTATTACACATTTTCTTATTTCAAAAATATTTCAATAAAATTATTATTAGAACAACATAATTTAGTTTAGATTTTAGTGCATTACGTAATGCAAATTGTTAAATTTTATGTTATTATAATTTTGAAAAAGAGTTGTTTTTCTGGTTAGAAGAAATATTAAAATTTACAAAATAAAATAATATGAAATAAAAAAGGATTGCAGTAGCTTTATTGTTGTTTTTGTTATTATTGTTATTACGATATAATATGTATAATTATTTGCACCGGCTTCATGACAGCTTCAAAACGCTGAAAGATATTTGTTATAGATGTTTTGTACATACATGGATACAAGCTGTTTCTAAAATGTTCTTTCAGAAGTATTGCAAAGTAGAAATTCATTCAACAGAATTGTTTATGCAAATCAAATAGCAGTAATTCAAAAATAAGGAAGAAATTTGTGGACGGAAATTTACCAAAATTCAGCAAGATATTATCAAAAGTTTAAAAATATTTCATTTGTAAGAACCGAAAATTTTTTAAAATGATGAAAATTACTGAAAAGTAGTTTTCAATACCAACCACATTAGCTCTAATATAATATAATAAATAATAAAACCAATAAAAATAATATAATATTAACAATATATACAAAATAATTATTAATATAAATATAATATATAAAGGCTCACATTCCCAAATGGAAAAATACCTGTACGTTGGTCTGCAGATTTATTTACAGATCCATGTTGACAGCAAGGCACGGTTAATTCACCTATCTTATTTTCATTATATATTAATGAATTATTAGAACTATTGAACGCATTCAAAGACGAAATTTTTCTGATGATATAATAATGTACGCTAGTGATAGTAGAATAGAAAATATTAACATAACTGCTTAAAAAATGTTTAACGTTATAATTGATTATTGTAAGGTCTGGCTGTTAAAAATAAATTACAACAAATGTGAAACTATCCTCTTTCGAAATACCTACAAGAACCCTTATTATAATTTGAAAAAACAGTGGAGGAAGTTTAACATTGATTGACATTGGAGGAAGATCACATTGAGAACAAAAGTCCTACAAATGAGATTTTACCAAACAAAAAATCAGTTAAATACCTAGGAGTTCATCTAAATTATAACTTAAATTATTCCCAACAAATAAAGGAAACATTATCTAAAGGCACTAAGGTGTTTATGGCATGTAAAAAATTATTTTATAATATAATACTAAACACCAGAGTGAAAAACATTATAGCTATCAAGCTTTTATTAGACCCATACTCACTTATGCAGCACCTATCTGGTACAATATAAGTGCTAGCCTAATGGAAAAAATTAGGAAATTTGAGAGAAAATATATAAGAGTGTGTATTAATGAAAGTAGGAAACCGGAAACAAATTAAGTACAATTTTTATTCAAACAAATACATAGTTATATACAAAAAATCAAAATTAAAAAGAATCGATAATTTTATAATTCAGTTGATTCACAAAAATTTTGACAGAGTAATTAAAACTCCTGAAAATGGTTTAATATCTCATGAGGAGTATATAAAAAGAACATTAAAATCAGGGTTTATAGCACCCGAACATTTTATATATCTAGATAAAGGTTTCATCCAAAATCAAAGACATGTCCCAATACTATTTCACTATAGTAGCCCGTCTAAAACGTGCATTAAAATAGATTATGAAGCAAGAGATATTGACATCGGTAGCTTAAAATTCGATACTCATATTCCTATTAAAGATATGTTTGATTACAGAGATTATTGGTGGTTAAAAAATTAAACAGAATTTAGTAACTTTACACTTTAGGGTTATAGTAGGTTAAGTTAGCTGTTTTAATTTAAGTTTTTATCTCTCAAACTAAAAGAAAACGTATTGATTTTTTATAAATATTTTTTTACAATAGTTGAAAATAGAAATTGAAACTTAAATGTTAAAATAATCAAGCTTCATAAAACCAAAAATGATATCAAAATTAACAAAAAAAAAAAAAAAACATTATATGTTTTTTTATATGTTAATAAGTATTAGAATATAATCTAGTTTTGTAAACTTTTTCCTGGATACTGTAAATAGAAGTAATAATAATAAATAAAAGCATAAAAAAAAAAAAAAAAACAGGTCGACTGTTGTATTATAAATAAAAAAATAAATAGATAATTTTTTACCTAATGTTATTAACATAACAAATACATGACTATCTTTTTTTTTACTAAAATAATTACTGCTTTCGCAGAATCCTAACCAATTAGTAAAAGAAAAGAAGGATATAGGGAAAAAAATGACTAAACGTATAAAGAAAAAAATAATAGGAAATAAATAGAAAAGAATTAGTAGTTAACAAAAATTTACGGACAGTTTAGTAATATTTATTTACTCTTCTATTGAAAATTTTCCAAGTCCAATTTTTGGTTGGAAATATAAGATGACAGAGTATTTCAAAATTTAAAGGTTCGATGAATGAAATTTATTTTGTATTTTACAGTTCTGGTTCTGGTTCGAATAGGCTCGACTACAATTTAATGTAAAAGTGTTGATCGGCTGATATTTTCGATTTTTAAAAATCACAGATGTACTATTGACATCTTTTATTTCTCGTTATAAAATCAATCAAAATGAAAATAGGAGATGTATAGGTTTTTTAGGTAGTCTAACATTATAAATACCTACTGATGAGTTCTAATAGTGTTATGATGAACAAAACAATTCCTAAAAATAATTTTCATTTTTTAATTAATTTTTTTTTTCTAAAATTGAAAGTCGTTTTTATTTCATAATTTTAATAACATATTTTTTTAATGGTTCTATATGTATATGGAACCCCGTCACAAAACCGTAATGTCACAAAATAAATTTACTACATCACTGATTGTTTGTAACTGACGTTTTGGCATCATCACATATCACACATTTATTATGTAAACTTCTACTCATTTACGGTAATAATTTAAAAAAATATGATGTACTCATAGAATCTCACTCTAAAATAGTAAAAAAAAAAGCAAAAAAATAAAAAAAGTTAATAAAGAAAAATTTATAATGGTGGATAGACAGGCAAAGAAGGCAAGCAGGCAATTAAAAACCTTTCAAAAACAAAGAAATTTTTATTTTTTTGTAATAAGAAAAAAAAAAAATTAAAATAATTTTATTGAAACATGTTAAAGTTTTTCTTTTATTTAAACAATATTATTATTATTATTATTATTTATATGTAGTATATTATGTATACTAATTTATTTAAAATAATTTCATCATATGAATAGTATCAAAACAATAAAAATAATTTTCTTGAAATAATTTTATTATAGGTGTTTTTGTTATAATAAAAGTCAGTTAAAAAATAATGCTCCAAAATTTCTTCTCAAAAGGATATTACTTTTATCCTTTTTTGTTTTTTTGGGGAATGGATGACATACAAGTGGAAATGAAATTGAATTTTAAATTTTACACAGGTAAACATTTGTTTATTTCTTTATTTTAAATTTGAAGTGTGCAGTGTTGTATAAATGGATATGGAATGGGTTCATTAGAGGAGGAGAAACATTTTTTTAAAATACAACACATTTTATTTTCTTTTATTTTTAATATCCTTTCTCTTTCTTTTCTATAAAATACATAATTAATATTTAAATTAAATTATATTTTAAAATAAAATAATATAATTTTCTTAAAGTTTTCATTTATTATTTTTATATGTAGTTTGAAGTTAAGAAATCTTAAATTGAAGCCCATGAAATTAATTTTCAAAATTTTGTTTAATTGAGAAAATTAAAAAAAAAAAAAAAACAAACAAAAGGATCATCGAGAAGCACTTTATAAAATCAAAGTTTATCGAAATATCGGAAAATTTTATAGAAGTAAAACCTTTTTCACATAACTTTATTTGAATTCCTAAAACTTGTAATAGTAGATAAAATTTGGTTTCTTTAAGATGAATAAAAAAATAAATTAATAGAAAACCATTTTGGTCAGAAAATCATTATTTAAACTGCTAAGATATAAATTGTTATTGTTCGTATATACTAGCCCGGCACGGCATTTTATTTACCTGAAAAAGTTGATGACGAATTTATTTTGGAAACAACTCTTAATTGTATTTTAACATCAATTAAGTAAACAAAATTGTTTTATATTTTTCTATCTAGTCTTCAGATGGTCAGTTAGACCAGACTGCAACATCACCAAGCAAATCTGGCTTATGTTGAACCTGAAGCGATCCCTTAACCTACTAACTATGAAAAGGTGTGACATTAGCACTATGGTAGGGGTCATTACGGATCATTGTCTGATTGGTAAACATGCCAGAAGACTGGGACTCCCCTCAAACGACTTCTGCAGAACGTGTAGAGAGATGGAGGAGGATGAAACTGTCCAACACCTACTCTCTTCCTGCTCTGGTCTCTACCATAAAAGGAAAAACCATTTAGGAGCCTTCTTTCTGGACTCGCTGGGTGATCTTGAAAATACTGGTATAAAAAACCTCCACCGCTTCGTTAAAAGCTCAAATTGGTTCAACGAGCAGGGTACTACGCGAGGAAAGTTTCCGTGATATCACAATGGATCTCACCGGTTAAAGTGTGTCGGCGTACTGTCGACAGCCACTACTACCTACCTACTAACCTACCTTCTATCTAGTCTAATTGGCGGAAGCGCAGAATCTTAAATCGCATCAAATTTCATGGAACATAAAAATTCGTTTTTTCGACCACATTTCTCCTGATACCGACCACTTCATAAATTCGTAGTATTTTTGGTTTCTATCACTCAAATGAATTTTTGTTTTCAATAAATAATATTACCTATTGTTCATCTCTTGTTAAAAAATTAGAACTTTACGACTAATAGTTTTTTTGTAGTCCGAGATTTTATGGTCAACAGGGGTTTTTTTTATAAATTTTTAATGCAAAAATAGCTCAAATTTTAAAAAAATATTGTTTTTTGATTTTTAAAGAATTTGAAGGTACGGACAACTTTAACAGTATTTTTCAACAAATTACACTTTAACTTACTACGAAAATGCATTTTTCCACTCAATTATTTTGAAAACTTAGATTATATTAGCAATATAAAAGTGAACGGAATCAGAGAACTGCTCAATCAATGAAGTATACCTAAGTCCGTCCATGTGAACGGTATAAGGAATTTGGACCATTTATAATATTAAAATGTCCTTCTATAAGCTTGCTCTTTTCAATACGTTTTTAATGTTAGCACACTTATTAGGTTCCTGTATACGGCTTACCCTACCAGCAAAAGGTTCAGTGCTAATTAATTTAGAATTAATTGAAAATTTACATGAAATATCTTAAAAAATTAACTTTTTAAGAGTAATTTTAGTCAATTACAAATCTATGTACATCGCTATTGGAATGTTCTCTTGTATCATAATTTTTTTTTTTTTTATGATCCTGACAGTAACTTAGGTAGAATCACATTTTCGTGCCTAATTAAGTTCGGTACTCCAATAATATCTACAATAATTCGAGTATTTTTATTTTAACAAATTACTGGCTTATCTACTCATTAAATGTGGAAAACTACTACTATTGTCAGGAACTAAGCCTTCTTAGATAGAATAGTTTCATTTTATTTAACTTGTTACCAGATTAACTCTCAATTATCTTTTGTCATTTATTATATCCCAATGACAAAGGGTACTAGACCAGCTCGAAAAACCAATGAAGCATTTTTTTTTGCTTCATCGGGAATCGAACCCGGGACCTTTCGGTTGAAAGGCAGGCGCTCTACCTACTGCGCCACCCAGTGTTAGAGGTATTATCCTAGCTTCTTAATAATTAATAAAAAGAAAAACTTAAAATTCAATTCAAATATGAGAATGGTACTCAAAAACAATAATGTGATCGGATACAGTATACATTTTATTATGTGATCTTACTTGGATGGTCGAATGGTACTGAATCGTCAAAATACACCATTATTAAAAAATTTATTTAAAAATGCACACACTTCCTGATAGCTTAAAAATTCAATAAATTCGTCATATATTAAAATTGTTCATGCAGAATCAAGGCACTTTCAAATTAATAAATTGCTTAATACTATTGATGTGTGCAGTATCAGAAGTCATACAATTTTTTATATATTATTTATGTCCTTGATTATCGAGATTCATAATATTCTCATGGCTTAAGGAGTGCGTTTACTTTCCACTGGGAGCCGTCAAGGAAAGCATTTATTTCTATTACCCCCGTATATGATCAAATTAATCAACTTCAGACCAGGTTCTGTATATTGATATATCAAGTGGTATAGTGATTAGTGGGTGATTAGTAGTGAATAATAGAAGGCGACGAAGCCAAGTTAGGTCCTTTATCTAAGCTACAATGATATGTCATACATTTTTTTTCAAAAAGCATTAATTAACTTATTTTACTTATAATAAGTTTTGAGTTAATGCCGTTAATTAACTTTGCAAATTATGGACATACTTATATGACAATAAATAAACTTTTTAAACATACTTAGATAATATTTTACGACCCTTCAGCGTTCACGGTGATTAATTTGTGTAATGTGAACATAGCATTAGAGTAGAGTTTAACACCTTCAATTTGATACCAAAAACTTTGAATTTTGTCAAAAGTAGAGTTACTGAACCAAATTTATTTGACGTGCAATTTTGACTTTATTATCACTAAGTAGTTGAAATGTATTTACTTTAAGTATATGTTTCAATTTAAAAAAATTATAATTAATCAGCCGTACCTGTGAATTCGATTCGATATAAAATTATTCGAATTTCTCGATTATGTACATCGCAATTATTTTTTTAGTAGAAAAATATTACAATAAAATTTAATAAGTCGGATACAGGCACCCTAGTGGTCGGTATCAGGAAAAAAGTATTTAAGTAGACAGAATCAGGAGCCCTATAACTTTTTTGCTGGTAATTTCTTTATATAAGTATAGCCAATTTTTATTTAAAATAGTTTATTTAGTATCCTAAATTTTATATTAATTAACCCTATTAAAAAACCTTAAACTAATTGATTGATAAAATATTTATATTGTAATTTGCGAAATTATTAAGTTATTTTTGGTAAAGTTGATTTTTACTTATAGGTGGTCGGTATACAATGTCTTTGTGTTATATACCTCTCTTACACTTTACCTACATAATGGCCTAATTTGTTTTGATTTAGTTCGAATAAACTTTAAATTTGTTTTAAAATCACATATAATTTAATATCCCTACATTCATGCATGTACTCAAACTCAAACAATTTGCTTAAGCATTGTATTATATACAATATCCGACAGTTATTTAGCGAGATCGATTCCTTCTTTTGTTTTCGTTTTTAAGTTTTATGACCACATTATACATCGAATTTAATTTCAGTTTTCACAAGTTGGCAGTTTAATCTATGATTTCAAAAAACATATACCATGAGTTTTATTCAATTCATACTCCTAAAATAAGTAAAAATGTTCTGGACATCAAGCTGCCGAGAACTTATAATACATACTATTTTCTTCAATCATTTCTAAACATTTTCTATTGAGTTCAACAACTGCAAAGTTTCTATTTTCTGATTAGGTAGGTTTTTATACCTAGGTCTTAGTGGGTATATGCTACAGTATGCATAGGAGGTTTTTTTTTTTTTTTTTTTTTTTTTTTTTATATTATAGCCAAAACTTAGGTTTTGAACCTTTAAGTACTTGCGTACCGTTGACTATTTGAAAAAGGAAAGGATAGTTAGAGGAAAGGAAAGAAAAAGGAAGAAGAAAAGTTTTGTGGGAAAGAGCGAACAATGTTGTTAATATTCGTCTTAAACCTCTGTAAGTCATAAATAAAAAATCCTTCTCTCATTGGGAATGCTTCGATTGGGACGCGGTTCCACAATCGGGATGTTCTTACTATAAAAGAATTTCCATAGCCGGACTTAAACCATCTCGGAATTTCCACTGTGAAAGGGTGGGCACTTGATGCCTCTCGTGTTGTGCGATTGAATTGCTTAAGAGGAGGAAGAAGTGATTTTAATTCCTCGGAACAAGTGCCAACACCAAGCAGATATCTATAAAATAGAGTAAGTGCTCCAACAATACGACGATGACCAAGTGGTATAAGGGATGAGGTCACATTTATGTCGCCTATAAGACGAATGGCGCGGTTTTGAACTTTGTCCAAAAAATTTAAAGCGGTTTTTGGTGCACCTGCCCATAAATGTGAGTTATACTCGAGCTTGGGTCGTATATATGCTTTATAGATTTTTAAAAGGTCTCGAGATGAAAAATAAGTTTTGCAGCGGCTCAAAAATCCTAAACATTTTGCGGCGCTTTTCGCAATATCGAAAATATGCTCATTCCAGTGCATATTTTGATTCACTCGCATTTTGAAGCCGGAGAATTGGTTCGAATGTTGTTAGCTTGTTACTAACAAAACAGCTTTGAGTTTTTGAAGTGTTAAACTCGACTCTGTTAGCTTTACCCCAGTCGACAATTTTGGCAAGGTCGTGATTGAGCGCGCCGGCCATCATTGTTCTTTTGGAGGTGACTGCGGAAGCTGTAGCATTAGTTTGTTTTAGAAAATCATATGATGCTACTAGAGTGCTGTCATCAGCAAAACTATGGATTGGATTGAAAGTTAATTTGAGAAGGTCATTAATGAAAATGAGAAATAGGGTGGGTGAAAGGACAGAGCCTTGTGGAACACCAGCATTGATTTGAAGTTGGTCGGAAAAAGAACCGTCAACTGAAACTATGATAGATCGATTTAAAAGAAAACTTTCAATCCATTTAGAAAAGGTTGAACCAAGGCCTATAGCGTTGCATTTTGCTATAAGAGCAGAATGCCAAACTCGATCAAAAGCCTTAGATATATCCAGAGCTACAACAGTAGCTTTACCAGATTGATGCAGGCTGGTGTTGAGCTTCTCGCAGAGGCATGTCATGAGATCACCGGTGGAACGTTGGGATCGAAAGCCGTATTGGCTATCATGAATTATACCTCTACTGTCAAGATATTTCTTCAGCTTATGATTAATTAAGATTTCCATCGTTTTTGAAATAATGGAAGTAATAGCTATGGGCCTATAGTTTGAAGGATTGCTTTTGTCACCTTTTTTAGGAATAGGATAAACTTGGGCAACTTTCCAATAGGAGGGGTAAGTTCCTGACGAAAAGGACAAATGGAATAAGTTGCGCAGAGGTTTAGAAATAGCGAAGGCAATGTGTCGCAGCACAATTGCAGGTATACCATCAGGACCGGTAGATTTTTTTATATCGAGATTCTTCAAGACTTTTGCTACAGCTCTTGTTCTAAAGTAGATCCTTCCGAAGGAATAATTTAGAACAGGGATTGATGAAGGATTTTGGGCTGTAGGAGGGAGTGTGGAATTAGCTGCAAATAATTTTGCGAAGAGATTAGCCTTTCCAACAGAATCTGATATAATAGTACTATTATTATCAATCATAGGTGGAAACGAAGGCTTGCAAAAATTTTGCCTAACATTTTTAGCAAATGTCCAGAAAGACCTGCTGTTGTTGGGGAGATCAAAGATTTCTCGTCTCAATCTTTGGTTATGTAGGAATTTTTGCTGATTGATAATTTTTTTACATTTATTCCTAACCACTTTATAACTCTCATACGTATTGACTGTTTTATAGTTCTTGTATTTTTTGTAAGCTTCTTCTTTGGATTTCAGAGCTTTGCTGCAGAGGTCGTTGAACCAACCTGAGGGATTTCGTTTTATACTTCTAAGGCTATTTGGAATGAAAGTTTTCATTCCTAATAGAATCCTCTTGGTAATCACCTCTGCAGCAAAGTCGACATTTTTATATTGGAAACACAACGACCAGTTCGATGCATTTAAAAAGTTGTTGAAGCCTTCCCAGTCAGCTTGGTGATAATGCCAAACTAGTCTTTTGGGAGAATTAGAAGAACTGGTTGTTGTGCCTACTTCGAAGCTTGTGCTTACAAGACAGTGGTCGGAACCACCTAGCGGAGAGTTAACAGAGATTGAATATTTCTCTGGATGGGTAGTTAGGAATAAATCCAGGAGGTGTCCGTTCTGGTCGCGTCGGTCTGGTATCCTCGTAGGGCTTTTGACAAGTTGAGAAAGGTTGAAAAAATTGGAAAAAAGTTCAACTTGTTTGCCTTCGGGACTGTTGTGACTAGAAAAATTAAGCCAGTCTCTGTTATGAATATTGAAGTCTCCCGCCAGAATAATCTCAGACTCGGGATTGGTTTCCAGAATTGAGTTTATCTGGTTGGATAGTCTTTCTATAAGCATATCAGTTTCTAGCTGATTCGCTTGAGGCGATCTGTAAATAAAACAGAAGTGAATGATGTGCTTATCGGCGTGTATTTTCATCCAATTATATTGATAAATTGGATTGGAGCACTCAAAATTTTGAAGAGTCTTATAAGCTACATCATTTCGTATATACAAAGCAATCCCTCTATGGGGTATAAAAAGTGGCACAAGCGAATAATTATTGATATTAAAGTTAATATCATTATTCACAACTTGTGTTTCACTTAGTGCTAAAATTGCTGGATTTTGGAGCCGTAGATGGCTTTCGACGGAATGGAAATTTGTTGATAGACCGCGAATGTTACAAAAATCTATCTTAAACATAATAACGAACAATTTACAAAGAGAAAAGGAAAATAAATTAAACTTAACAAAAAGTTTATCTTAATGGAAAGTTTGTTTAATATGACCAATTATTTTTAGTAAATCAGAAAAAGGATGTTAATGTATAATTTTATAAGTATTTGCCCATATTTTAGATATTTCAAAAACTTAATTTAATTCTAGCATAATTTAAAATCGTATCCCATACTATTATTCCACCAATTTGGCTGTGGTTTCGATTCAAAAACTTTTTCGTGATTCATGGAAATAGTCAGAACCATCTTAATTGAATTTTTTTTTCATAAAAACTACATTTCTCCATTCTTTAGTTCAACTCATATCGTTACGTGAAAAATTTATTTTTCGTTCTTTCCGCTTTTCATTTTATTGAGATTTTCAACTTCATACCTACATACATATCTACATATCTACTCGCATGTACATGATATATTGAAGAAAATTTAAAATTTTTTATATAAGAGTAAACGCAAGTAACAATCAGAACTTATTAATTGCTTAGTGAATAACAGTAATTTGAATTTATGCAAATTAACATTAATCACATAACATGCTCATACATTAATTTTGCGCGTTTATTAACCGTTTATCGGAAATAAGAAATCGGTATTTTTCTTTTAATAACTGTAATAACATTTTAATAATGGTAATAATTTTAAGTGTGTGCTATAATTTGAGATAATTTGATTCACTTTTACAAAAAAAAAAAATATTTTTTCTGTTTTTATTATCGTTGTTCTCATGAAGTTATTTTAATAAGGTTAGCAGTAGTAAACCGGATTTTATAAGAAAATTTTATACAGCAACCGCTTTTAATGTTTGTTAAAGGAAGGAAGTATTATTTTTTTATAATGTTATTAAAAAAATCTGTCCGAATTTTTTAGAAAATTAAATTAAAGAAATGTAATTTTTAATTGATAAAAAAGGATTAAAATATACCTTAACAGACATTAGCTATTTGTAGATTGGTGTTTATTTTATTTTTTCTCACAGTTTTTTGTCGATTTAGTGAAGAAAGAAATTGAATCAAACTAAAAAAGAAATCCTTAAAACTTATTTTCAAAACAACAACAAAAAAATATAACAAATGAAGTAATAAAATACACTTTAAAATAATAATTAATCTACCTTTGAGCAATATTTAATGTTATTGTGTTGTACAAGGATATTAAAAAGACAATTTAAATGTTTAAACAAAATCAAAAAAAATTCTATAGTTATTTCTAGTTAATGATATCCAAAATAAAAATCATGGTTACAGTGTGTTCCAAAATAGTTTGTGCAATGTATTTATTTTTTTTTATTATACTTAACACAAGCATAATATATATTATTTATATTATACATTATATACATTATAATATAATATAAATATAGGGCAAAAAAATTGGTGCTTAAATGATTCAGAACATTTTTAAGTCGAGTTGTGTCTAAGCAACACAATCCAAATAAAATATTTTGCTATTATGAATAGCAACTTATTGTGGTTGTTAATTGATTGTCTGCCAAGACAGTTGATTTAGTTATAGTGTTTAATTATCTTACACAGCTCAAACACAAATTTTGTCAATAATAATAATAGCAATATATCCTAGCATTAATAATTAATAAAGATATAATATAACTAATAAAAAAAATAATATAAATATATAATATACAAAAATATATACCAAATAATTAATATAATTTAATAAAAAGGCCCACATTTCGAAAGGGAAAAGGACCTATAAAGTTGGCCCACAGATTTTTCTTTAGGATCAACTGTTAATATAAATAAATAAATAAATACAACAAGGGCAATTTAAACAGTATGTTATGTAATTTTGCCAGATAATCAGATTGCGTTGTCATTTGTCGATCATAATAGAAATTTTATAATTAAGTTGTAAATTACAACTTTATTTCAAGTTATGATACTATATTAAATAAGTACATAATATTATGATTCTGTAGAAATTAATTATACTTGAAGATTTAAATTAATGAATGCTTACAAATTATTTCATGACTTGAAATTTGATTGTGAAAATAATCAACTTTAAAATAGGAGGCGTTTAGTATACAAATTTTATCAAAATAGTAAAAATCACAGTAATATAGATGGAGTTAATTTGTCTTGCAAACTGGATTGGTTCTGTCATCTAAAAAAATAAATTTGTAATGTATAATTTCCAAAAGTATTCGCAACTCACTTAAAAAAGACAGAAAAGCTTGAGCATAATCAAAATCTACCGCGTACTACTACCAAATTTAACATGAGAAATCCATCCATGGTATATAATAGACACTGGATTGCGATTTTTTTTTTTATTTTTGTTTTTTTGCTAAAGCAATTAACCGACTAGTTGTTGCAAAAATATAAAAAAAATCAATTAAATCAAAATACAATGTTTCTTACTAGCCTAAGGTGTACAACACTCTCAAAAACGAAATTAAAATGTTTGATACAAATAATATATAAATATATCTTTATAAGGAAAGGCAATGTAAGGGGTAAACCAACAGTTAACACTTTGAGTCTATCATTTTGTTCAAGACTTCAATATACTTAGCTCAAATATATGGTATAGTAACAAGCCTGTGTTTCTTTTTCTTGAAATCAATAATTTTTTTTAATAAAATATTAAATTTTAGATTTTTGTAGTATTGAATTAGTTGTTCATATTAATACATTTAAATAATTTTTCAATAATTTGTACAACTTTAGGCCAGGCCTTTTCGTACATTTAATTAAAATAAATAAATAAATAAATAAAACATTTTTTTTAAAATGTTTATTAAATTTCACCAAGAGCGTACAAGTGAAAGCATAAAAGCTAAATAAATAAAATATTTGATTATAGTCTATACTATTTCTATTCTACTTAATGCCACTTCCACCATCAATCATCGACACAAATTTTATTTCTCAGTTGTTTTGATTAAACTTGATGTGCTTATCACATTGTTAAATTACCTTTTTCTGCCATCCCATAGAGAAATATCTTCTGTATTTTGTACTGAATACGAATCGAGTGTTACAAATTGTTAAATAAGTTCGACATTCAGAACAAATTATTTATTTATATATAACATTGGGATAATATAACAATGGACTTGCAGATAAATCTGTATGCCACATAGAGACAACAAATAATATTTTCCAACTTTATGACATTATAACACATAGTATCACAATTATTAATCTGTTAATTAGTAATATGTATATGCACTTAATTTTAGCAATGATTGTAGATATTTAAACCAGAAGAACGTTTCTATAAAGTATCATTTTAATTTTGAAGACATACCGGTTCTGTTATATAAATGTATACAATATATAAGTATAATGTGACATACCATCATTTTATATATTATGTTATATTCCTATTAAAAATATATTTAAAATATTATGTAACAAAATATCGACAGTTAAATT
This sequence comes from Argyra leucocephala, assembly GCA_963942445.1. NCBI lineage: Eukaryota > Metazoa > Arthropoda > Insecta > Diptera > Dolichopodidae > Argyra > Argyra leucocephala. The sequence goes on from OZ012677.1 coordinate 83,285,500, forward strand.
AAATTTATTATTTTAAATTAGAAAAAAATTTATGATAGTTTTTGTGTACAACATTACATCCAATATTAATACCCAATTGTAGCTTAAGGGTTAAATATTTGTTCTTCTGTATATATTGTTATTTTGTTATGTTTAGTGTTGTAAGTGATGGAAAATTAATTGGAAATATAGCTAATATTTATTGTAGCTATCACAGTATTGTTTTTTTTTCATGTTGGGAAATTGCTAAGGCAATAATATGAAAACAATAAATATTTTAATTGTAATAAACAGGATATTTGATGGAATGTTTTATTTTAAATAATTGAAACCTATTTAATTTCTATGCATGCTGTTTAAATTGAGAATAAATTTGAAAATATTCCAAACATTAAAATAAAGATATAAAATATCATAATTAAAATAATATTTCAATAGTTATATATAGGTTAGATTATTATAGTGGTTATTGGTTACCTTAGAACCACATTTACAAACAAAATTGATTTATTGTAATATACTATTATAATAACTGTGAGATATGAACCCTAACTATTCATGTTGAGAATAGTTTGGGAATATGCTTAAAAGAAAATTACTGTGTAACATTGTTTAACTAAAAGAATTATATAACTGGTGTAACTTATGATTGTAAGATACAAACTTTGACTGTTTGCGAAAAAAAAATGTTTAACTCCTCAGATGGTCTCGATGCAATTAATGGCGTTAAATCAATGAAAATTTTTGATTTTTATGTAACTGATAAGATCGAAGCTCTTCAATATTTGAAATTTGATTGAACTTTTTTTTTTGCAAGGAAATGGTATTTAACGACGTAAAAAGTTGAGATAAATTCAAAGCTATGTCATTGAAATGTATTTTCATTGAAATATTTATGTATTTACTTAAATATTGAGTACATAAAATTTAATACACATATACACACAATAATGTAATTTTAAAATTTGACGCAACTGGACATTTTTTTTCAATTTATTATGGAACTAAATTAGATTATTGTGCAAAATGAACCTCAACTGTAACGGGAAAATATTTTACCGAACCAAATAAACATACCAAAACTATAATACCCAATTTACCTATAATTGGTATAGATTATTAAGTCACAAATTAAATAATTTAAAATAAACGTTATTTTACATTTTTAATATTGACTGATTATTCACAAAAATCTTTTATTTAAATTAATTTAGTATTAAGTAATAAAAACTAATGTATTAATGTGTTAATGTGTAATATATTAACTAATGTATACTTTTTTTGCAATGATAATATTGATTTAAGGACTGCACCGATATAAGAGAATAAAAAAATACGATACACAATATAAAAAATATTTTATAGAAATTTTGAAGGATTTAAGAAAAAAATATAGTCTTTTGCATGTAAAACTCCAATTTGAAAGGGTTATATGGCAGAGTAACTTTCTCTTTCAAAATGAGGTTATGATATAATGTAAAATTTTGTCCAAAAAAACAATTGTTTAGGTTGTATTAGTTACCCTGTCAAGGCAAGAAGGATATTCAGCAAGAAAAAAACTTGCAGTATATAAAAAAATGTTAACATAACCTCAATTCTGGAGAAAATTAAGTAGCATTAGATTAATTTTTACTAAAATTGATTATCTAGTTACTGTAAATAATATGCAATATGTTAGATTGAATATATCATACATTTATAAATAAATTTGAATTAGCAAAATCGTTAATAAAATACATTTAAGGCTAGAAGAGAAAGCCATCACCGTTAATATAGAAATTTGCAGTATTATGCAAAAATCTGTTTAATTACAGTTACAAAATTTTAATATCTGAAGTAAATTTAAAATTGTTAATATTGGTAATTATTGACGGAGTGTTCTGTTTATTTAACACTACTGGAACTCATTGATTCTACAACGTATGTATATATCAAAATGTTGTAAATATGTAATAGGTTTTTGAAACAAAACATTCTGTTATTAAAACTCTCCAACAAAATTAGGTTTACATGAACAATACATGAACTACATATCTTGTAGTTATATCATTTATTATTAATGAGTTGAATTTGCATTTGTTGAAATCATAAATAATATTAACACATTCCCTTTTTTTATTTTCTCGCTAATCACTATACATAACATATTATATTCCTTAAGGATAAAACAAAAACCTGCTGTTTTTTTTCCAAATATTTTCAATGGAAATGAATTTCCGAATATTTTATAATTTCCTTTTTAAATAAAAAATTGACCTCTTCCCTTATTATTCAATAAATTAGTAGAAAATATTTACATGTATGTATATATATACATAAATTAATTATCCTGTCATATATAAGAACTATCGTAATAATTCATTTATAAGTGGGTGGTCCCTGAATACAATAACAATAATAATAAAAATAAAATTCGAGTAAATAATTATCATTATCAAAAATTACCGTTTTATGAGTATTTTAATTTTATATTGGGGAATCTTAAATGTTACGGTTTGAAAAAGTAATTTTGATTTTAACTGATAATTGCACCGTTATAACCGTTTTGTAAAATAATAAATAATATAAGATTAAAAAGATAACGGATGTAACAATAACGGAACGTATATTAGAAATGGAAAAATGTTTTTAATTTTTTTTTATTTAAAAATTAAGTCTATCATTTCGCTTTTGTCTCTTTCTAATTTTATATTATTATTCTGTATCCTTATACATTAACATAAATATTTCCATTCTGTTTATGATTACGATCTCTGATTTTGTAAGTCTGGGATAAAAGAGTTTTAGGCTATTATTGAAAAATATTTTGGAAAATATAATATGCACATTTACCTTATATGTGTATTATACATGTATACATTCAAATTGATGTTAAAAATAAAACAAAATAGTTATTTATATTTTAAATAAACTAAATGAAATAAACTTTAGTGTTGATACGAGTCATTTATTGGAATTGTTTGTATAGTTAGCAAAAAATTAAATTTCCGATAATACGCGATATTAAAAATTTAATCCTTAACCCATTTTTGGTATCATCTCCATCATCATTCATTATTTTCATCATCGTTTATTGATACTAAAGCTTTGACTTTGTTCACAATTTTCATCTATTCTGGTCTGATTTGACCAACTATTCTTTATGCGTCCCTCCCAAAATAAGAGTATGGATGCTGCTAGAGACGGTGGAATAACCGTTGGTAGTAAAAAAAATTAATAACCTTAGATTTTCAAGTGACATACTAATGTTAGCTGGTTGCAGAATCAATACATGTGGCCCAAGACTGTTCAATCTGCAAACGCATGTAAAAAACGCGACGTTATGAATGAAGATAAACAAGTAAACAAGTCGCGTCGACCATCTGTATTTCTATTGTTGATGAAATTTTATTTTATTTTCATAAATTAAGTAACAAATTAAAAATCACCAATTAATTTTTTTTCTTTAAAAAATGAATCCCAATTTCGAAAATTCGAATATTCATTTCATTATAGGACTTTACAATAAAATGAAGCAAAAACAAAATAAATTCTATAATTAAACGTTCAATTACTTGACTTTGAGATTTTTCTGTTGGGATCAACTTTAAAATACTTAACTTTTTTTGGGATTGTGAATCTACATATATATATATATATATCTTTGATTCCATTTATTAATGTTAATGAACATGCACATATATTTCATTATTCGTTTATAGTTGTTAAATTTAGCATGATGCGTGGCGCAATAGAAACCCTTATTTTGGATCGAAAGATACCAAGTTCATCTGTAAGTCTTTCGATCTGGCCCCTTTGCCATTTGAATAAAATAAATGTCGAAAAATAATTGAGAATATAATCTGGATTTAAATCAAAATGAAAACATGCGCTATTTAAGAATGCGTAGCTCTTGATAAGAGTAGTAATTTTCCACATTTAATTAGTTGGATATGCTAGAAATTAACAAATATTATTTATATATCGTACTTACATAGTTACATATACATCATACCCATAGAAATATACATTCAACAACAATATTAAAAATAGCGGCACCATACTACCTAAATTTCTGTCAAGAACATAACACAAAAAAAAAAATATATAACAATTAGAATACTGTAACAAAAGGAAAGTAGCTCGTACAATCAAAATCGTATAGTATAATTTCTTTAGGCTGGCATACATAATAATTATTTAAAAGAATAATTGTAAAATTTTATAAAAGGGAAAACTTTATTTTTAACTGAAAAATATTTTAAAAGGTAAATCAATTCATGTGTAATACGAAATCATTTCATATTCATAACACTTTTTTAACTCTCCCATACCTTAATACAAAACCTCATCCCACTAATTTTATTTCATTTATAATAATGTAGGATAATATTTGTATTATAAGTTATGTTAATATGTTATGATAGTTGAAAAGTTATGTTTTGAAAATTATATAATATAAAATTTTGGGAAATTAACTTATATATACATATATACATTATACATATAATATATGTATATGAGTATAATATACATATAATTGGAAAATTATATAATGAAAACCATTAAGGTGAAATTATGTAAAATATACAAAAACAAAAAACAATAAAATAAAATTCTTATAAGGAAAAGTTTTTGTTTTCCTTATCCTTAATGACGAAAATGATATGAAACCTGACAAATTTAACAAAATACTTGTACATAAATTAGAAAATAATATATGGAAATTTTAAAGAAAATATTAATAACCTGTAGCCTGGTTAATGGATTTTTCATTTCTTTTAATTAAGTATAAACATATATATATATATATATATATATAAAAGTTCTTAATAATTGTTTAATAATATTGAAAATAAATTATATTTACCTACATATATTAGTTATATTTTAAATTTAAATAATTACATAATAAATTATTAAAATATTGAATATTTATTGTTAAAATGTTGCCATAGTAAAATGAATTCAATTTTAAAATTAAATTTAACATTCTAGTTATTTTAAGTGTTTTCTTTTGTTTCAATTAAAATAATGTTTTCCTTCTGTAATCATTTTTTATTTTTGTTTTTCTTTATTAATTTAAAATTAAAATTAGACTAGGAACTCCTGTTGGTTAATTCTATAATTCAAATTAAAGCCAAATTTAAAGTTTTTAAAAAAACAAGAATTTGTATGAACTAATAAACACTTTTGACTACTAACCAGTAAACACTCATGTTTTAATCGAAAGATTTAAAATTGGCATGGTTTGACAAAACAAACAAAAAAATTACTCCTTACCTTACCAAGTTTCAAATCCATACACACATTATCATTTTGCATAACTTATATATGTACATATTTTGTGTTTACCCAAGAGAAGAGAGATGGTCCTAAATGCTTATCAATATTAAATTTCAAGATATTCATTTATCTTTTTTTTTCTTTATATAATTTTAATTTTCCTTTTAAAATTACAAAAGATATACTGGTATAAATTCACATACCCATATTATGTAAATCTAATGGATAAGCTTAATATAATGACGAATATACAAAAAAATATATATAACCCATACGAAGTCTATGACTTTCTTTATAAATTGGTTGGTGTATCTTTTTATTTTTTAATTTTTTTTTTTTTTTTGTGAAAAGCATGTTGGTGAATAGAATTTTTAATATGGTGAGTTAATTAAACCTGGCACATTATAATATAGATAACATAAATATAATTCATTATACTAGCTCTTAAGTTGTATTATCAACAAAATTACTTGAAAATATCGTATTTTAAATTAAAATATTTTGAAAAAGAAAATAAGCACAAATTTTAGTTAGAACTAATATAAAATAGTAAAATTAGTGTGCAAAATCTGTGATCGAAATATGATTTTCTTAATCATACAGGTGTGTTTTTTCTGACAAGTATTTTTAAATAACGCTCAATAATAGTTCAATTTATTCCTAGTATAGCTAGTATTCTGTTAAGTATGCAGATGTGTTCAACTAAATTGTTTATCAACTTTAAAGCGATCATATACAACCTCTTTTTATAAATATTTTCCAGACTTAAATATTGTTCGTTATACAACTGATTACTGGGCATGTGACATTGGATTTATGAATTACTTCAATTACTTTCTTACAATTTCATAAATTTTTTATGTACAAACTAAAAATTTGATCACAAAACAATATTCAAACTTATTATTCCAAAATATTCAATCGTACATTTCAAGTAAACTAATTGAGCTGTCTTAAAAAAGTGCAGAAAGCATAGAAAGTTTTAAAATACCAATTCCATAACTCAATATAGTTAATGACATCAAGTTCTTAATTTTGATTATAATTTTAATTTTTTAAGTAGTTTATAATTTCATCACCAAAAGTATGGATGAAGGAACATACACTGCTTGTGTTTTTATTGATCTAAGAAAGGCCTTTGAATGTGTAGATCCTAAGGTGTTAGTAAGTAAGGTTTCAAGCCTTAACTTTAATAGTAGCCAAAATATGTTTTTCGAATCATACTTAATCAACAGAATGCAATGTATTCGTAATGGGAGCAATAACAGCGATTGGATGGAGATATAAGAAAAAGGTGTTCCTCAAGGCTCCATTTTAGAACCTGATGTATTTAAAATTTATATAGACGATTTAGCACGCCTTCCACTGCTGGGATCTACTCAGCTTTATGCTGATGATGCTGTCATAAAATATTTCGAGAGTAGTGACAACCACCTTTCTTCTGCAATATCCGATGACTTAAAAGTTATTGACAAATGGCTAATAAATAATAGACTACTAATGAATATCGATAAAACCAAAATCTTGCTTTTTGACAATAAAAAATTTATCAATACCACATTCATGTACAATAATATATATATTGAAGTAGTTAAAAGTTACAAATATCTTGTGTTGATACTAGATGAAAAATTAAGATGGGATGAGCATATTAACTACATTGTCAAAAAAATAACACTATTTGTTTTCTTATTAAAACGATTGAAAAGATTTTTCAATTCTAATATACTATACATCATTTATTCGTCATATATTATTTTAAATGTAATCTACGTTAATCCTATTTGGAACAGAGCTCCACAAACCTATCTGAACAAAATTGATCTTCTTATCAAAAAAGCCATTAAAATCATACATAATTACCCTACATTGCACCCCACTCATATGCTCTATTCTGGAAAATATATCAGTTTCAATAAAATATGTAAGCAAGAACTATACATGGTTGCATTCAAGATAATAAATAACAAAATAAAGCATAATTTCATACACGCAACAAAACTAATTTTTATTTAACATTCTTTAAAACTGAAAAGCAAAGAAATAATTGCGTATATAACTGTCTTAAAATCTATAACGAGTTACCAAATGAAATCAAAAATATTGAAAATATTTGTATCTTCAAAAATAAAATTAAAGAATTACTTAGTCTATCATAAATATTTACGATTTTAAGAATGTGCATTCATTTCTTTGATCACTCTATTTTAAATTTTTTTTTGTTTAATTTTTCTTTTTCTTACTCATTAACTTAACATTATTTTTTATAAGCATAGAATTTTACAAGTATGATATTATGCTGTAAAATTCATAACAATAAGACCAGACAGCGAAAGCTTAGTTCACCGAATTTTTCATATCAATCTGAAACTATATAAATTATATATAAAAAAAAAAAAATTGTGAATTATTCATAGTCTATAAGTATAAACATCAATGTATCATTATAAGCTAAATCAAAAATATATGAATTAATAAAAAAAAAAACAAAAAAAAAAAAAAACAAAACAAACTCAGTGAGTATAAACAAATAAAAATTTGTTACATATCAAATATAAGACTGGCTTAAAAACATATAATTTTAGTTTAATTTTATTTAAATTCATTTTGCTTACTTTAAACTTTATACTTTTGTTTACTTTATGCTTACTTTACATTTCGAATTATCGACAACTCTTATTTTATGATCAACCAACTCTAGTTTTTCTACTTAAGAAGGACTAGAAAACGAATATGATTTGTTTAAATTAATTCATACAATGCTGATATGATTTGCCATATCAGCATCAATTAAATGCTGGGTAATAAATACAAACACCACATAAACAATTTTAATATCTAAATAGTAATAAAAATATTATTTTAACTGATTTATTAGATTATTATGTACATTCATTTTATTTTGTTTAAAATTTTTCAAATTAATTTTTATGACTGCATTTTTAGTTTTAAAATAAATTGGAATTTTTTTAATTTTTAAAACTTACTTAGTAATTAAAATTTAAGTATTTTTATTTTTTAATTTTTGATTGTGTTTGTGTATTATTCTATTTAGGTTTTGATATTTATAAATTTTAAAGTTAAAAAAAATGAATAAATAAAACTATACATAGTCTTCCAAAATATTATTTTTCTTTTATTATTAAGTATAATACGCAGTGAACTTTTACCGACCTATCTTAAGTATATTTTTATTTTTAAAAAGAGAGAGAAATAGTTGTGAAGTCGAAATGAAAATTTTATGCTTCAAACTTTAATTTTATATATACTTTTACCCAGTTTTTACATGTTCAATATAGTAGAAATTTTAAATCGAACGTGTAAATACTTCCATCTATAATTCAATTAGTCAAAAAAATTAAATTGGATGGTCATACAATTTTCATACGATTAAATTTGACAACTCATATATTAAATATGGCGAAATATGAATTTTGACATTCAAATTTACTTGTACAATTTATTATTCACCTTCAATGTTAAAGACAATATTTTTCGCATAATTATCAAAATGTTTTAATTTGTATTTTAAAATAAATATCTTTAATGTTTATATTCATTCTTTCTTTGACTTTGACAAATAAATTTAACATTTCTGTTTTTTTTTTCAGTTGTCATGAAAAATTTAGCCCTTACAAACAAGCAATATTGGCTCAAGATAATTTAAATCATATATATATTACAAATTAATTTTTTATAAAAAAAAATTATGAAATTTATAAACTAATTAGAGTAACAAAATAATAATTACAAAAGTGATTTCGTTAAATTTGAAGTTTTGAATTAATTAAAACGTCAACATTTTAAATAAAAAATTAATAATAACGCTCCAAACAGAATCCTAAAAAAAAAAAGTTTAAAACTCTTTAAAATAAAATGATGTGTCAATTAAATTATGCAATTATATACAGAAGATTTTGTATGAACGGGATTTATCATTTATGTCATAAATACATATATTCTCTGTTTTGGATAACGTATTAAAACAGAGCATATATGTATTTATGACATAAATCCCGTTTTCTTAAAAAAAAACAATAACAGTTATAAAAGTATTTCTGCGTGATCTTTGTAAAATAAAATATAGGGAAAAATAAAAAAAATGTAATATTTTTGGAAATAAATTTAACTTATATTAACTTATATAAAATTAAAAGTTATGTAACAGACAGATGTCAACGTCAACTTGAGATGTCAAAAAAAAATTTTTTTTTTATTTTTGTTTTGTTTGAACGAATAGATAGATGTACGTATTTTATCATTTTATTCACTTATTAATCCTAGCTAGTTTTAGCTATCTTAAACTATTCCTGAAAAGATCAAAATAACCCTGCTGAAAATCTTAATTTGGTTTCAGCTTTCGCTTAGCTTAAATTATGTTTCTTAACCCTATTCCGAGGTATTTTATTCATAATTTTCTAATTCTGACATTCTGTTCATCTTTAACAGCAATATTTTGAAATCAGTATCAAATGTCTATGGCCGTTTACATAATTAAAATTCAGTGTTACGCACATATATAGTCCCAACACTGTTAATTTTTTGGTTTTGAACAATAACAACACATATATTATATTGTAATGTCACTGTGTAAGAAATATATTTTTAAACTTATTCGTAACATTAAGTATTGCCCTAAATTTTGTTTTTGATTATATTAGTAAACAAAGTAAGAATTCAATGTTAATCAAAATTAATAAATTTAAATTAAAGTAGTTATTAACTTTTTTTTTAAATTACAATTTCGAACTTAAATTCAAAGTTAATATTGATGTAATTCAAATTTTATTCAATATCGTACGTTGATTTATCTAAACTCAGATCTAAACTTAGATGTAAGAATATGAAAATATCATTATGATATTTGAAAGAAACAAAAAGAAATAAAATTTACAGACAAATACAATCAATTAAAATTAATTTACAAAATAATATTCATAAATTAAAATAAAAACAAAAAACAAAAAAAGCATAAATTCAAAATAAGGGCTTTTTTATTTAACTTGTATTGTAATTTGGAACCATCAAGATCAAAATATTGTTCTTACCCTTCTTCTTTTATTACACTGTTGGTATATAAAACAAAAATTTATTTATAATTTTTAACCCTCTTCTTTTTTGGTTTCTGGTTTTGTACATATTCCAATAACATAGGGGTGAATATAAAAGAGGTAAGTATCTCTTCAAAAAATTATTGAATACTAAAAATATTCATTTTGAAAACAGAAAACATCATTTTATTATCAACTTTTTTTTTTTAATAAAATTTGAAAATATTTTAAATTCTCATTCAAATTTAAACAAAACACAAAAAAAAAAAACAAAACAAAAAAAAATTTGAGAGCATTTTCAGATTAAGAAGAAATTTATAAAGTTAATTCCAAATTTCAGCTATAGTTACTAATGAAATCAATTTCAGTCTGGTTTAGGTTTTTTTTTATATACTGTAATGTATGTAACATCATCATCAACATCATAATCATCATGGACATTATTTCAAGTGAATAAAACACCATTTTCATGTCAAATTTATATGACAACTTTCTCATGAATATGAATTGTTAAAGAAGGAGGAGTAGCTTTTGAAGAGCATCAACAATTGTTAAATAAAACAAGGGATGAATTCTTTTTTTTTTCAGATTTCTCTGTTAACATTATTGTTATAACACCATCATATCAGACAACATTTACACGACATTTCAATTCAAAATTTCAAAATCAAAATCAAAATCAAAATAAAGAAATGAGTATTTTTTCTTTTCGTATTTTTCCATAAGGTGGAAAATTAATTTTAAAGCTTAAATTTGAAAAATTTGAACGATATGCGATTTTAAGAATATAAATTTGTTGCACTCCACCTTTTCAATGCAAAGACGAGGCAAAAAAAAATAAAAATAAAAATAATATACGAGTAGTTGAATGTATTTGAAACTTCCAAAGTGACTTTATTATTTTTTTTAATTTTATATTTTACGCAATATACAGTTTGTGACATTCATTTAGAGTCAACCACTTTTTTTTCATTTACTTTCAAAATACTGTGCCTAACTACAAAAAATTATTTCTGTTTTGGAAGTTGAAAACATCTAAGCGAATTTTTTAATTACATTTATTTCCGTTTTAAAATTAGAAAAAAAAATCATTAGGACAATTTTTTTAAGATAAAACTGAAAAATTACAAAAAAAAAATAATTGGAACCAGAATAATTTTTATCAAAATTAAATTTTTTGTATTGCCTTCAAATTTAATACTTTGTAATAATTCCCTTCACTTTTCAAAATTACAAAGTAACCTGTTAATTTGGCTAATCGCGGAAATTAGTTGAAATATAACACGAAAACTAATCCTTACAAAATGTTGCCTAAATACCTGTATTATAATGTAATATAGTAATTATGTCATCTGAATCAGTAGATGCTAGACTTGAATTCTGTTCACGGAATGGATTTTGCCCACGGATGGGGTTACAGGACAATGATGATGATGATGATGAATGGATGTTAAATTAATATGTGAATTTATTTGAAATACAATTAAGTTTTAATTAAAAATAAAATAGGATTATGCTATCATAAAGATGATGTTAGTCTAGAATAGATGTAATTTTCCATATGTAAACTAGACATATACCAAAAATTCAAAAAATAAATTTATTGTATATAATTGTTAGTCATATACCAAGATTCATTAAATGATAACGCTATAAGATTAGAATTGTAAAAAATAAAATGTTATCCAGCTGCTTATCTTAGAACTTGATCTTATATATATATTTTTTTAAATTTTATAGTTTGTAAAATGCAATTACACAATAATGGAGACATAATTTTATTTATTTACTTCGTTTAAATCAAGCAAATCACAAGTTATTTAAAAATATAATTTTAACATAATCAAAAAATGAATCAGAAACAACGAATAGAGATATTAGTGCTTTTGATAAACATAGCACTACAAAACATGCCAAAATAATAATACATACATTGCAGTACTGTAATTTTAATTGAATTAGATGTATTTAACTACTTAAATATTAGAAAAGTAGTGCAATTATCAACCTTTGGTAGCTCAGTTGGTAGAGCAATGGACTGTTTTAAAGTGGTGCAACTGATTGCACTTTGCTCTTAACTGTAATTTTGCAGTTTTATTTGTAAAAATAGACACGTATATGAACAAAATTTTTAAGCAACATGTTTTGCTTGTTTATCAAAATGAAAAGAACAAATTTAAAAACTATTTCCTTCTGGACAAACTTAGTAGCTTTTATTAATGTTTTTATTGTTTTCATCATAAATTTATGCATCTCTTCCGCTTAAATAAGATGCAAATTGGAAAAACCTAAATTTGCCAATCCATTTTATAAGACAAGGTTTCATTAAAATAATGCGGGAATTTGGATAAATTAATGCATAATAAAATAATATGGGAATTAGAACAGCATTATTTCAAACTCCGCTACTTACATCTTGTATTACAGTTATAAATTTACTTTCGTATTAACTGTAGATATATTTTAAGATTTTGATAAATCGGTCTTTTAGTAACATATTATTTCGTGTTTAGATTTATTGCTATATATAATTCACCTATGAATAACTTTGAAAAATAAAATTATAAAAGGAAATCTCATTATCAAAAATATTTTTGAATTAATTTGAGTTCAGGATCATGAGTTTATGTTAATGTACATTATTATAAAGACGAGTTCTGTTTTAATAAATCATAATATATCGTATTCAAATTTCGCTCAGTGAATTTATGTTGTAAAAAGTTTTTTTTTAAATAGAAAATAAAATTAAAATATGCTAATAGATGAAGAAGATTACAATAAATGTAGTGTTCCACATCGCACGCTTGCAAAAAACTGTATAATAGTAACTCAAATCCACACTTTTCTGATTTTGATAAAATAAATTAAAAAAAAAATACTCCATCAACCCTGTAAAGCGTATTAATCTTTATTTTTTTACTACCACAATCCAGACATACCAACTCAGACATTACCAGACTAGACCAGACTAGACATACCAGTCATTTCATCATTTCCTATAAAAGATTTAATAAAAATAAAACTTTAACATTACTTTTTCGATTTACTACAGTTTTGTTGCCAGGGTGTAAATATCTAATATAAAAAATTCAAAAAAGAAAAAACTATTGTATGTGATTATGTCAAGTCTTTGAATAAAAACTAGCTGAGATGTTGATTCCATAGTTTTCATAGTATTAAAAAAAAAAAAAAAAATTATATATACAAAATATAGGTATATATATAAAATTGATTGCATGTTTTAATCGATTTTGATGTTTTATATAATCTAACATGTACAGGACCCTACACATTAACTATACCATAATTTTTTTGACAATTTTTTTAACTATACATTTTTTGTTGATTTTGTATTTCTGTTTTTTTTTGTAAATGTCTTGTTTGACTAAATAAATTGAATAATTAATCGATTTTGGGTTGTTATACCATTATCATAACTCTGATTTTTATTTTATTATTTTAAAATGTTGCACCACAAATCCACAACATTGTCTTCGATAAATTTCTATTTAACGAAAATAGTTCGAAATGATAACAATTATCAAAATTTGATTGAATACATTCGGATTTTCCACATATTATAAATGAGTCTTTATAATAATCTAACGTAAATCAATTTGCATTTTGTCAGCAAATGGTATTTAATTTAATGTTAATTAAATGCATTTTACCTTTACACAATAAATTCGATTTCCCAGTAAAGTTCCAATGTTAAGCGAATAGATAGCTTTGAATATAAATTGTAGTTTGGATCATCGAAATCGTTATTGTTTTACGATGCAACATTAAATAATAATTTCAATCAACAATAATTTATTTATCTCGCATTATTTTAAATGACAATCTGTATAGTACGAAAAAAAATATTTTTTTTATAGTTTGTGAGTGTCTTAAAAACTAATTTAGAAATAAAAAATCACATTGAATTTTTGAACTTATCCAGTTTCCTCTTAATTTTTTTTCTGTTTTGTATCAGTGTTTCGCACTGTAATGATTGCATAGTATATCAAAATCTCAGACAGATTTTTAAATTAAATCAAACATTCTTTCTATTTTGATTTAAAAAAAAAATGTTTTTATACATTTCTTATTTTCCAGTCCAAAAGAATTATAATAGTATAAAAAAAAATTAAATGAATATTTCATTTTTTTTGTTGTTTATATACGAAATATAATAATGTAGTCAAGCGTCATCAAATATGTGAAATTGCAATTTTTTTTGCTACATAAATAATTTAGGGATTTCGTTTTTCTTATTTTTTTTGTTGTTACCTCTAATTTTGATGGAATTTCTTTTAACGGCTTTATATGAATTTTTTATGAATTAATTTTTAACTGTTTTTTTTTCTCATTTTTTGTTATTTCAAATTATATTAAATATTAAACTACTATAAACAAAATTGTTTAACAATGAAAAATAAACATTGTTATAAAAAATAAAATAAAAAAAAATTGCAGAATGATTTTTTTTTTTAGAAATTGGGTTTTAAGTATTACTTTTTTATTGGTTTAAACTAGAAATATAATTTATTAATCATTAGGAGGCTGTAATGTATAGAAATGGTGTGATTTAACCTCTGATAATAATGAAAATTTTTTCATGGGTAATTTCTTGAAATACATATTGTAGGAAAAAATTCTTCCAAACAAGAGTCTAATTATTGAATTATTTTTCTTTTACATTTTTTATTTTTATTAATTATTTTTATGCAATGAACAATCCTCTACATTTTAGTTATGCAACACTTTCTTGTTTGATTTTCCGTTTTTCAGATAACGTCATATTTATAATATTTCATCATCATTATCGATGTCCTACAACCCCATCCGTGAGGCATAGGGCGGATTATAATATTTGGTTACAAGAAAATAAATACTGTAGGTTGGTTACAGTCAAAATTACTGAAATTATTGAAAATAGACTTAAACAGAAAAACTGCATGTCTGACACGAAAATTATGTATGACGAAGAACGAAGAGAATGTTACAATGCATAAAAATAATTAATAAAAAAATATAAGAGAATTTTTCCGAGCTGATCAAAGTTTTATAAAACAAATTTAGTTTTTATACCAAAGTTTTAAGATTGGACAGCTAGAAATTAATAAGTCTGAGTATCCTGAAAATGGTTCTGTCAATAAATACCTTCAGTTAGGTACATTAAATTTAAAAAAAAGTTGTCTAAATCGCATTGCTCAAGCCAGCAAATCTTCGAAGCTGTAGTGGAATTGTTTTTAAGATATTATATTTTTAATTCGATTTTCTTTAATCCCATTTAATTATAGCCCAGATTAAGTTTAAAAATAAATCTTATTAGTATTCAGATGATATAACATTTACATTTATGTATATTATATATATATGTCAACTAAATATATTTATATATGTATATTTTCCAAATATTTTGTATTTCAAAAATATTTAACAATAAAATAAAATGGAATCGAAGAGGGTTCTGTGAAAACACAGAAGCAGTGCCATACCAGAGACGAAGAATGAAGAATCCACAAATAAGGATCACAAGATAATCTATCATGATCGTAGTACAATAATCAGCCCAAAATGTTTACATTTTTAGAGCTTTACATATTTACCCTTTTACTACCTATGTCCCTTATAAATCCCAATTTATTTTCGTTCCAAATCATTATATAAGAAAGTAACGTAAACCAACTTTTTTAAATCCCATTATAATTTCGGCAGTGAAAAAATTAATATTATAAAGGTTAAAAAAATAAATGCTTTTATTTTACTTCTCAGTCTACCAGTGTACTCGTAGTTAAAATGGTTTTATCACGTTCTTTTGGAAAATTTAAATTAAATAAAAAGAAAAAATCATATTATTATCTATCTAAATATCTATCTCGATTAATTTGTATAGATTGCTCGAATACATTTTTGTTAAATACAGATTTTTAGATATTTAATTGTTTTTTTTTTAGTTTTCATATTAATTAGTTAAACTCTCTACATCATATTCAACTTTACACTACTACATTTTCTATTACATGTAGAAAACAATTAAAATCTAAAATTATAAACGAAATATCAAATTAATAACACAATTTTTTTTTTAAGCTACTTTTGTGTATGTATTTTAGTTACATATTATATAGGAGAAAACAAATACCTTAAAAAAAGTTAAACATTTGCTCAATTATTCAATTAAGAGTTTTTATTGTGTTCAGGTTTTATTTTTGTTAAATTGTTCGTTCTTAGAATCAAATCAATCCACTTTGTTTTTAATGAATTCCAAAAGCCAACAAATTCAAATTATAAAATTAAATTAATAAAAGATGATTAATAAAGAAGAAAATATTTCAATATAACTAAAATCAAAGATGAGTTAAATACTTGTATGCAACAATTAAAAAGGGTTAAGTCACCTTCATTCTTCAATATGCTTTTATGTGAATCTTCTTATGATTTTATTGATTTACAAAAGCTAATGCGTTTGATGTTACCGATGAAACCGTAATTATCGCCAACATATTTTTTTTTTTTTTTAAATTGCTTTTATATATTTGACTTCATTTTCAAAGGACATTTTCAAGGATTAATTTTTAATTTTCAGATAAAGTTTATTGGGTTTTGAACTTTTCTATGTTGGCATTCTTGCTTTAATAAATAATTAAAGCAGACACTTTGTTTTATTTTTTATGTAAAATATCTACCAATTTCAAATCATTTATTACTTAAATTTTATTCAACATTGGTACCAATTGAAAAAAATATAATAATCATTTAACTGAATATTTAAAAGTTGACAAATAAACGTGAATTTCGTCTTCATGTTCGAACGTCCGAACAACTTTTTTGACCAATCACCATTTTTTATTTTACTAACACACATACAAAATAAATTTCCCGAACATTTTTCTAAATCTAAATTCTTAATTCAAATTTTTTTAACATTTGGCGGAAAGATGAAGCAAATATTGATAAACATTTATTGATATTTTCCCTTTTTTTAATCGTACTTGCATATAAAGTTTCAAATGTCAAAATATTTTTCATTAATGTTTTTTATTCACATGTTTTGAATTTGAAAGTTTGAAGTCAGACTTTGTCTATTATCAGTCTTTTTCGCCCATCATATATGTTGTGAATATGCCGTCAATCATCATTCATCAATATGTAATGTTATTGTGTTTCAATTATAGTGTAAAAATTAAATTCCGAATTCCGGACGTTCGAATATGTAGAGAAAATCCATATACTATTTGCGAGTTCATTCTTATATGAAACATACTATTTGGGAGTTGATTCAAATATAACATCAAAAACAATTAATTATATTAACCCATATCTCGCATTTTGCAAAATACATCAATACAAAAATAATAACAAAGTAATTAGTAGTAGGAGGATGTACCTGGTCTTATAATTTTATTTTAATTGAATGTAAGCTAATGTTCATTGACTCAATACTTATAGAAATCGTCATCCTTGAATATAAAACAAAAACTTTTTGTATTCAAATGAATACAAATATTAAAATCATTATACGGAATACGAAAAATTCAATTCAATTTTAAATTATTAACAAAAAAAAATCATCCCTACACAATCCTACATAAATACTTTAATTTATGTTGGGTTATTCTGTTGACGACATTTGAAGTGCATCAACAATGTGATTTATTATTAAGTAGCTATACAACTGCGCTATAATAGGTATACACATAATTTATAAGATGAAATATAATTCTGGTTTGTTTTTCTTCTTCTCAATATACACCATCGTCAATGCATTCATCTTTAATGAACATAATTTTAATTTGTATTCCTGTTGTTGACAATTTTTTAAATATACATCTACAGAACTAGTTTCTGCGTTGTGAGTTAAATCTGTGAGTTTATATTTTGTAAACATTTATGGTGAAAAAATTTAGATTACCTTCTAAACACAATTCAGACGATCGTAGTAAATTGGCAGATCAAGTAAAGTACATAAAAAGGAAATTATTTTTGACTTCCTATTAAACCGGTTTTTTTTTTTTTGTTTTTCTGGTTGTTTTTTAATTTCGTTTTATTTATATAAGTTGCATCAAACCAATTAAGTAAATTATATAAAATTAGTGGGCAAAACAAAAAAAAGAACCCATCATCATTCAAAGAGACTTAAAATTAATTAAGTATAATTAAATATTAATTATATTAATTGATTTCTTGTAAATTTATTGATAATTTCTCCATATTGAATTGAAAATATACACACACAATCTTAATAATAAACTAAGAATTTTTTTTGTTGTTTTTTAATTAGGATGTTTTTATTTTGTGTACATAAAGGTCCAGTAATAATATAAATTTTATTATACCATATAAATTCATTTTATTTCATAATAATATTTAATTACAATCACATATTTTTCAAAATAAATGTAAACAAAACAAACATTTTTCATCTGTAAATCATCTGTCACGTAATATCATTTAAAATATTTTCTCTTTAAAAAACGGTAACACTTTTCAATGGCGATCTTTAAAAAAAACAAATCTAAATTTTTTTCTTATATTTTCAAGAATAAATTTCTGGATAAATTCAATTTGAAAATATTTTCTTTATACGGATAAGACACACGACTTGAATTTACTCTCACACTTCCAATTTAGAAAATCTCTCACGTCTCTTCGATTTATACCAAAACCGGTGTAGGATATTGAAATGCAACAAAGTTTTGTTAATCACAGTGATATATAAGTACTTAGATAATATAATGCAATCTTATATATGTGAAATATTTACAATAATTTTAAATTAATCAAATAACAAAGATTAAAATCTGATCGTAATGTGATTGTAATACAAAATAAGAGAATACATACTTACATAAATTATGGAACCCGTATTAAAGAAGAACTTTTAGTTCAAAAGTTGTTGTGAGTAAATGTATACTGTACATATGTATACATTATATAAAGTAAAATGATGAATCTAGAATATAATTATGATGTAATAAAAATATATAAGTTGTTGAGTGGCTCTTCGTAAAAAATTAAGCCAGAAACATTGTTTCCACTATTTAAAAACTTAAGACAACTGATTCAAAAGAAGAATGTTATATAACACTTTAAAACAAAATATTTTTCTAGTTTAAAATATTCCCACCGATCGGACAGGTAGAGTAAAAAAAAATATATTTGCATTTCTAAAAAGAACGAGAATTAATTAACTAGTTGAAATATTTAAAATTAAGTCAGCCATATTGCATTAAAGTTTGTTTAATTTTAAATGAGAAAGAAATACGAAAATGTCAAAATCTCTTCTTATTTATCATATTTGATAAAATTAGATGACTCTATAAATAATTTTTATTATATTTATTTAATTTGAAATTTACTATTTTTTTTTCCTTTGCGTTGGTCCACCCCAGAGACTTTTGATTGAATGAAACGTAAATTTACATAAATTTTTACTTATCAAATTATTTGTATTGTCATTTGTGTGTTATTAATGTTTTTTTTCGCTCATTTCAATTTAGACATTAGTTTGTTTATTTCATTTTAATTTACAACAACTTTAATTCAATCGATTGACATATGTGACCTGTGTGACCTTGAGCAAACGAATAATACGAAATGTCAATTCAATCAATTGCTCTTACATTTTGTTTAATCAGTCAAATTACATCGAAATGGCAAATCAACAAATTTTCATTATTGAAAGTGAATAACAACGAGATATTCCATCAAAAAATTATGCTAATGAATGACATTTCAACTACAACGTAATAAATTGAAAGGTAAATTAATAAAAATCATAAATTTGTTGAAGTGTATGAGACTTATACTTAAAATTCATTAAAAAATTTAAATATTCGAAATAAAATATTATCATTATCTGCTCACATTTTACAGTCATCTAGCAGTCTTAAGCTAATTAACAATCTTTCTTCATTCTGATCTGTTTCAGGCAAATATACAACTTCAGGCTTAAATCTAAATTTTTCAACATCTAAATATTTCGACTTCTCGGGGTTATTTAACCATTTTGATCTTGTTCTAACTCTACGTCTAATATTTTAATGATTTGTGCATAGTGTCCTATCCATCTTGGTTTTTATATCTTAATAAATTTTATACAGTTTTGCGTTTCAGTTAGTGTTTCAGCTCTTCTTTTGGGTAATTTAATTACAATCATAATTAATTTTTGTACCAAATATTTTTCTTACTACATATTCTGCTTTCGATTATGTTATGTAGTATGTACTTATTTTTTATTTCCGTCATTGATTTGTCTTCATCCAGGTTTAATCAGTCAGTTTAAAACCGTTTATTGTATTATGATTTTATACGAAAAAAAAGTATAATAATGACAAATGTAAAATATGTATAATTAATCATAGCTGACATAAAATATAATTTTTGAGAGAAATACATAAGATTTAAAAATATGTTAATATTATTATTTTATTTATTGCCTTAATGTATTTGTACAATATGTTATTTTCATATATTTTAATTCTATATTTCAAAAGCTTATTATTACTAGAATATTTACACCTTTGATTTGTAATTATTTAGACTAATCTGAATTAAATATTTGGAATAAATTGAATTTGCAAAGGACAAAATATGTTAATATTAAATTTAACGAAAATCCTTGACATTATTTATTAACCGATGTAAAATGAAATACAAAAATTGTTAATTGTTTAAATGTATGTATGTATTGATTTCAAGGTACCTATATATACCTAATTTATTTTTCAATAAATTACATACATGTATACAAATTCATACATCCTTCGATGTACATTATGTATACTTGTATAAGCTTTCAATTATTGAAATTAAAACTTATAAGATTGTATTTTCAATTAGCTAGTATTGTTATTGAATCACATAATATTGATAATATTCAATAACAACACATCATAACTAACTATTTAATATTTATTTTAGTATTTCTTCATAATTTAATTACAAAAAATCAATAAAACAAACTATAATTATTTACACATTTAATATATACACATTTCAATGTAAAAATTGTAATCGAACCGTCAAACTATTTAACTCTCAGAATAATGGAATGACTTGGCGTGAAATTGAAAAATGATTAGGTGTGAAATTTAAAATAAAAAATAGTTAAGTATGCAAAAACAACTCAAAAAAGTTATATTATATATTTTTTTTATGTATTAAATATTTGATCTTCTACTTTACATTACTTACTTAGTTCATAGTTCATAAAAATCATAAATTTTAAAATATCTTTTCTAATTCTCGCATTTCTGTTATGAATACATTTTTTTCTTTTTGTCTACAGAATC
The DNA here is from genome assembly GCA_963942445.1 of Argyra leucocephala. NCBI lineage: Eukaryota > Metazoa > Arthropoda > Insecta > Diptera > Dolichopodidae > Argyra > Argyra leucocephala. Next base: position 83,307,077 of record OZ012677.1, read on the forward strand.
TACAGAATCGTGTAAATTTATTTTTTTTATTTATATTCATTTTTTTTTTTTTATTATTTTTGTTTTTTTACAAATCTAATTAAGATGCCGCTTAAAATGATTTTATGGATTATTTACAGATATCTGAGCACATAAGATTTTTAATTTATTTTTATATGGCAGGACGACGCAACAACGCAATATAATTTTTTTTTTGTTGTTTTGTATTTTTTAATTCAACAGTTTCATTTTAATTTTGACAGATTGACGGATTTTATTATATAAAATGTCAGTTTATTTAAGAGAAGTAAAAAGAAAAAAACAAAAAACAAAAATTTAATTGAGTAATGCAGATTAGTGTGATCAAGAGAAAAAAAAAACAAAATTATTATTCTTGTCTATTCTAGGGTATAAAAAATTGTACGAATAAATATTGCAATTTTATTATTTTTTACTTTTCTGGTGATGGTTAATCATTCAAAAGATGTGGTATTTTGAAACTAAAATAGTTAAACAGACTAGGTCAGCGCATTATTGGCAAAAAAATCAAAATGAAAGGATAATATTATAGTTTCACACAATTTTGCGAAAACCTGGAAAATAATCTCAATCGTATATTTACGTTTTCTTATATTTCACACGAAGATATGATTTCAAATTTATTTTATACAAACAGATTTATATAGAAAAAAATTACGAAGTTTTAGATTATGAGTATTTTTAACTTAGATTTGATTATGATTACATTTAGATATAACGCGTGGATTTTAGCCCATTTATAACCACAGCCGCAAATGAACTAATTATAATTACCCCCTAAAATGTGTCTAATTTAGTGATCATAGTTAGACTAATTTTCTAACTTTAGGAATTGATTAGTAATTTTCCGAAATTTTTATATAAGAATTATAATTGATATTTTATTGATGATTTACTTTAAAACTGTAATCAAAAATGGTTTAACAAAAACTACATATAAAACAACAACAACAAATTTGACAGCAAACGCTTGCAAGAAGAAATTTCATTGTGAAAATTTATTTAAATGAAGCCTCTGACGTGGCATTATAGGTTGTACGTTGCCGAGCAAAAATCATCTTATTTGACTATATATGAGAGAGAACGTTTACTTTCTACTTTTCTAGTCGCACAAAGATTTTCAGTTTATGATTACATTTAAAGTTTTAGATTCAAAATTGCAAATGGGTTTGTCAGTATATATATAACACTTATAACTTTAAAATTTTACTCTAACGCTAGAAAACAAGTTTCTATATATAAAAAAAAAAATAAAAACAAACTTATAACTAATTTTCTGAAATTAACCCAATGTACAAAAAACAGAGGTAAACTTAAAATCAGATTAAAGGAAGAGCTCGATAGCGACCATAACATTTTTACACTCTTAGAACTCTTGTGAACATTTACGAAAGATACCAATACAGAAGAGTTATATTCAGTCAATACGAGAGTCATTAGTTTTGTTACTTCATTCATAATAGGTAAGTATTTATGTGCTTGTCAGTATTTATATAAGGAAATTCTGGAAGCTGTTACATAAATGTAAAAACATTAATTTATAATTCAAATTACTATCCTTTGGATATTATGGTATACACCAAATTATTATGGTTTTTTAAATTTAAGTTAGTTTTTTAACTTTTAGGATAAAAATAAGTAAATTTAGTAAAAAGGTTTTACTTGCCATTTACCCTTTAAAAGATATATTATAAATAGAAAATTTCAGGTTAGTCTAAGTAAATTATAAGTTATAGGTGTAGTAAATACATTAGTATAAGCTCTTAATTATAGAAATTAGAGATAAGAAAAATTGAATAGTGAAATTAAAGCATAATAAATAAATTATAATAATAATTATTATCCAACATTTGGTCAGGTGGGGTCTACATAAAACACCCAATCATAAAAAAAATAACCAACATAACACAAGCATGTGAATTTGACACGATTTTGTAATACACAATAATTGAACGCACATAATTTCTTAAATTTTAAATTTAAATTAAATACCTATGCAACTATAAACAAAATGTAATTAAAAATAAATTTAATTAAAATTGTAATGTTATTACATAAAAGTTATACAAAAGTAGAATTCTAAAGATTATTTTTTTTTCGCAAAATTCATAAGTAATTAAATTTTTTAAATATTTACTCACTGGTAGTCTATTTTTTATTAAATGAATTAAATTACATATTTATCAAAAAACAAGTAATCAATATACAATACAAGAATAAATAGAATGTAAAAGAAAATTTGTAAATTTTTTATATCTAACTATCTCTTTCTTTTCTTCATTTATTTCACTGCAGTACATATTGGAATATTTGAAAGATGTGATTGTGTCACGCGACGGCCAGATATTATTATAAATTATTATTATGTTCAGCTTGGTTAAGTTTGATTTATCTATATAACTTTTAAATTTCATATTATTATTATTTTTTCTTCTACTTTTTAAATACAAATTTTAATTATTTTAATAACAATTGTTAAAAAATTCTTGTAAACTTTAATACATAATTTCTTGAATAAAATTAAATTATATTATTATCCTTTTTAACACTTTTTAACTAACCAAATGTTTAAAGAAGCAAGCATGAAAGTATATTTCATATTAAATAATAATAATAATAAAACATAAAAATTAAGAATATAAATTTAAATTAATTCTATAGATAGTGCGGAATGTTAAACATGAATTTGTAAATTTTCTTATCCCAATGTTATGACTTAAGGTTACACTTTTTTGCACATACACAAAATACATAATTAAATTGAGACCCCTTTTGTAAAGAAAATTTTATTCATTTCTTTCTTATTTTTTTTTTTTTAATGTTTTTGTATTGAATTATTCTTGTTTAGCTGCTGGGAAGAAATTATGTCAATAATTTATTAGTTTTTTTTATTTTTTTGTTATACATATCTATTTTAACACTTGGAATTTTCAGAAGACTAATCTAACAAGATAATAATGACAGATAGAAAGAGAGAGAAAGAATAAAGACTAAAAAATATTTCTGGAGAAAAATGGGGAAATTCTCATTTAAAAATAAATTTTCTTCAAATTAATATCGAAATGAAATATTTTAACAATCCAAATTGAAAAAACAAATTTTAATAAAAAAAAAAAAATAGAGTCACATGTTTCAGAAAAGCTATGGGTGGTGTTTTAATTAAAAAATATAAAAATATATAAATCAATAAAACAAAAAAAAAAACAAAAAATAAATTCAATATGTTATTTATAGGATTAGGTATAAATTAAGTATTTAATTTATAATTCGTGCAAGGAGAGAGTTTTATGCATTCCGGATGAAATTGTAATTTTAATATTATTTTTTTTTGTCCTAATTTCCTTCAATTTAAAAACAATATTGTTGCATTCATTAACATATACACATGGGTGATTCCACAGCAGCTGTATACGTTATATTAGAATATTATATTCTTGTTTAAATTTAGTTCAGTTTAAAAGCGTATACCAACCACCAACTACCGTTGATGTAACAATAATAAATTCATTTAGAGTTTAGACCCATGGGGATCCGCTACAACACATACCTACTGAAACATAATATAATTCACGATAAACTCGTATCTTGTAAAATTCGTATCGTTATTATATATCCTTGTTAAGTATAATAACGAACACCTTTCACCTAGGGTATCCAAATATTATACCCTCTTGTGTTATGTTTTATGAAATTGTAATTGAACTGTGAAAGAAATCAAACTGTGAAGGAAGTTCTTCAACTTAATTGATAGTATTTAATCTCTTTACAACTAAATAAATTATGATACAATTATAACATGCATTAATGTTACCTTCTTACTACCAAAATGAAAAATAAAAAAAATATTGCTGGGAACTTTGAACTAATGAAAGAATAATGAAATAATTTTTGTAAGATGGGGAATGAAGGAGTTAATAAAAATAAAATTAAATAATCTTTGTGCGTTTTTTTTTAACTTTTTAAAATTCATTTTTAGCTTTTTAAAATTCATCATCAGATGAAGCTGAAATAAAAATAGTTGTATTGACTAATTGGGTGGACATCATCGCTTTGAACTAAAGTTTTTATCTATAAATAAATATTGAAACCAGTCTGGACTAAACAACTACATATTTAAACTATCCAAACGTTCCAAATCAAAGTATTACGAAACATTCTTAATATCTACTGTTTGTTCACAATGCAGATATTCATAGAGATCTCAAGATCCCTGACATAAAACACGAAGTAAAGAAATTCGCTGTATGCCATAAAAGTAATTTTTCTCAATATGTCAATGTCAAAGTTTCACCTTTAGCACGTTTTTGTTCGACGAATTCAACAAACGAAACCGTTTGAACTAACCGTATGATAGGTTAAAAAATTTGATCTCTCAAGAGTTCATAACGGGATCTTGTTTAATAAAAGATATCTGAAGAAAAGAGCAAAAATTGTATTAATAGTTAGTCTTTAAAACTATAGTTTTAATTTTAACAAAAGGGTGGGAGTTTTTAAATGCGTTAAAGTCGGCACAGTTCTTCACCGGCAAATAGAAGAGAAGCTTAAGGCTCTTTTGATAATTTTCTTCTTTCTGGACAAAAAAAAAATTTAACACAGTTCATTACAAATTGGCAAATTGTCAAATTTACAATTTTAAGTATGTTAATTAATTATTTTTTGAATACAAAAACTAATTTTGACAATAATTTCATTTGTTCTATCAAAATAACATTCAAAAATATTAAAACAGCCAAAATATTTTTTGATTTATTTTTTATTTATTACATTCAATCATCTCCGTTCTATATACATTACTGATGGGATTCCGCGACAGTGATGATGATGATAATTAATCGTAACAAAAAATTTTAATCAATAAAGGCTTCAGAAATAAAAACAAATACAAACAGAATATATTCTGTATAGATAAAAAATACGAAACATTGTCTAATTTTGGATTGTAAAAAAAATTTTAATTAGCATTTACCACATTTTAATGTACATTGTATAATGTTAGTCAGGAAACAGATGTTATTAAATTTGCATGAAGACAACACATTTACATTATTCTAATTTTTCTTCTTTAGACCTTTAACTGAATGTTGACAACCACTTTAAATTAACAATTTATTGAATATTGACATTAACATTGACGTATCATATATTGTATGTAGTACTTAGCTAATTGTATTGAAATTTGAAATCTATCCGATTTTTGATGTTTTTTACATTATTACTTATTTATGCATATTACGTATTATACTATTGTAATTAAATCATTTAACAAAGTTCAGTGTCTCTCAAATTACTTTCTAAAGTCAGAGAAAATTCATTATTTGAGTTCGAATAACACAAATAAAAAATTCTTAAAATTTTTTTTGTATTTTTTGAGAATTACCCAAAGTGAACATTGAACAAATATTAACAAATAAATAATATGTAAAATCTTATATATGTATGTATAAGCATATATGCATAAACTTAATCCTATTAACAAGATGATGGACACTTGTGACACAATCTTTTACCAAAATTAAAATTTCTTTTCCTTTGGAATGTCAAATGAAAATTACAATATTTTCGTATTATGTCAAATACAACACAAAGTAAAGGATTCTCTAAAAGTAAAATAAAAACAAAATATGTAACAACAAATAAGAATGCCTATAAATTCAAGTTAAACAATGTATCGTGGTGACTGAGTTATTTCTGTTTTGTTATTCTTTAATGTTTTATTCGACAATACTTGAAAATTATTAGTTGTGGTTCTTATGAAAGAATAAACAAAGATTCCAATTAATCAAGTTTATTTTTTCTTTTTTAATAAATAAGATTTAATATTAAAATACATTTTAGTTAAATACTTAAGACCAGTAAATTTATTTGTTAAAAATAAATAAACAAACTTATAAATAAATTATTATATAGGTGGGGATATCATGAAGAACAATGTATATCAATATACATATATATTTCAATATGGTGTATAAATACCTATATTCTGTTCGTATTAAGAGAGATACTGGTAATTGACATAAATACTATAAACTGTAAGGTGACTGTGATTTTGGTGAAATTACGGAAATTCCGTAATTGCTAAATTTTTTATATTAAATATAAATTTCTTGGAAAATGTCGTATATTGTAATTTTGTTCGCAAGATTAATAAGTTTTAATAAAATTTTATAGTTGACTAGTGACTGAAATTGAGTACATTAACTACATATTGTATACACCTTTTGGTTATTTGGTAATCATCAATGGAAATGTCTTGTTTTAACTATATCATATGCTGTCTTAAGAAATTTCCACCAGGCTTCGTTTTGCAAATTCCAACTGCACTTAAAACAACGTTTTTACATTTTCTGTTAACGAACCACTGCTATTTGCTACATGAAATCGTTATTTACTTCCATTATATCAAAATCAAAACATAATTTCTTTTCAGCACTGTTTCCATAATCAAAAATTTTTCTATGTATCATATAAAAATACAATGATTGTAAAACTACTGAAACTACATCTTTGTATAACTTAATTAAAATATTTAATTAAAACAATATTTTTACATATTAAAATAATAATAAAAAAAAATAATAATAATTGTTTTAAGTGGCTGATGGTTCATTCACATACCCCACAGTCAAAAGAAAATTTATGTGTATTGAAATTGATGTGAAAATATTATTGTGAATAATAAAAAAACAATACTTAGTAAAAACATAGAACGTACTGTACGTCAGATTTAAGAAATATGAAATGGAAATTATTATTACAATTGTAATAAATATAAAAATAACATGTTAATTAATTAGTAAAGATTAAACAAAAGGACTGAAATTTTTTATTTTCTTCATTTATGTGACAATTAAACTTTGCTGTGATTAAAATATCCCAAAACGTAATGTAAATTTTAGGATTCAAAAAGAATAAAAAATATAACTCAAAACTACAAATTATTTTGAATAATAGAACAATATAGAATGATTAAAATAAATATTTAAAATAAAAAAGTATATATGAAAAGCTTCCTGGTTTCATTATATTGGTTAGACAGTAAAAAAAACAAAAGAATTGTTTTATTTTTCTATTAAGTATTTTTCAAGGATAAAAAGTTCAAGAACATATTTAATGCATTTAACAACAACATTTAACATCCAATATAACAACAAGTTACATCCTTATAATCATAATGACTAGATGTAACATAGCTTAATACAACATAATATGAACAACATTCGAATTTGAGCTATGGTGAATACTCTACTAAGACAGGTAGGTAGGTGGAAAGGACAGATGATTGTTTTTGGAAAACCAATCAGCACTTTATTATACCTCTTTGAAGATACGACTTGAGTGATCCATTTGTTGTTGTTGGTATTGTATTCGATCAAGGAATTCAGTACAGAGCCAACCTGTGCGATTGAGGAAATCAATTAAATTATTAATTTTGATTCCTGAAATAAGCCCTGTATTGTTAGAAAAAACTTTAAGAAACCTAAAGTTCGGAGCTTGGGTCTACCATCAAACGCTGGGCAACCGCAAAAGAGTCCAATAGTTTCTGTTTCGTCTTTTTCGTTACAGCTGTGACAATGTAAGTTGAACGCAATGTTTAGCTCGCAGTGTGGCTTCGTATCGACCAGTACTACTACTGATCCCTACCACTTTTGATGGATCAATATTGGGCCTGATTAAAAGTTTTTTACTTTTGTTGATGGTATATGAGGTTTCTTCTAAATGTTATACAGGTAACACTTTCTGAAATCTATCATAAAAATAACTTTACTAAATAGAATTAAAAATATTTTTTTAATATTTTATTTTGATCCTTAATTTGTTTGATTAGAGTTTGATTTTGGTAGAAACTACTTTATCACTATATTACTTTGATTTGTAGTAACTAATTATATTTTTATGTTCTTGCCAATGACTTATATATACAATTATATTTTCTTAAATTAAATACGGTACTGAACTTTTTACTACATAAAGTGGAACGTTTTGTTTTTGAGTATTTATTTATTAAATCACTAAGCCAGGTTTTAAGAAAACACTTTGCCCAAACAAAATATAACAAAGATGGCAGACACAGTAATAACAAAAAAATTAATTCACTAAAACAGAAACAAAACATTTAATTTTTTTCAAAACGTCAAAGACTTTAAATGAACAGGACATAATGTGGCAAGAATGAAGGTTAAGATATTAGAAAGAGTATTTATAGTTTCCTAATGAATATTGCAAGAAATCTGCCAGTATTCAACATAATAAATTGAACGTCGTAAATTGTGTAATTTGAAAGTAATTTGAAAACTAGGAGTAAAAACGCATCAAAAGCTGTATTGGCAACTTAATTATGATTATTAATATTCAAACATTTGCCCATTTTATTGCGATACAGAACAGATCTATCAAAACAAACAAACTTCACAGCAGAAATACCACAAATAACATTCAACCACAAAAGCAATTTCAAAAATATTGTTGAAACAAAACTGAAAGATATTAAATTTGTTTTATGAATTTAATAATATTTAAAATTTTTCTAACATATTTTTCTAACATAAGAGTTAGTTTGGTATAAGTACAAAATATTGAAGAAATTTTGTTAGCGCTCCTGTACTGCAAAAAGAGTTATAATTATTTTCACATTGAAAAATAAAAAAAAATAAAACAATACATACATTTATATTCTTATCTATGCAATTCATCTTATAGAATTGAAGAAGATCAAAATATGTAAATTGCCATTTGATTGAAATGGTTTTATAATACATATATTAACTATAACTTTTTTTTCAAAATGTAATCAAAATGTATAAGAAAAGAAAAACTCTTCAAACAATTTTTTAATCTGAATATTTTTATATCCTACTTTAAATTTAATATAACTAATATTTATTTTATTTTTTAATTTAAATAAAAAAAAAAATAAGTAAATAAAATAAAATAAATGGACAAAAACACGTGCCAAAGATTTACCTATAAAGCATAATCCAATTCAAACCAATTTTGTTTTTGTCACAAAAAATTTATTACAAAATTTTACATTGATGTAGATATGAATGTGTTAAATGTATAAAATGTGTTGTATTTATGTACAAAAATAACATAAAAATATATATATTTTTTTTTATTATCATTACCTACATAAAAATCATTTGCTTCCATTTTATAATTATTCTGGTTAAAAAAATAAAAAATTTTTTTTAACCAGAATCAACCAACACCTTTTTTTTCATCGACTACATACTGTGTTTTACATGATTTTCTTTGAAAGAACCAAATAAATAAAATGTCAAACAAGAATTTCACATACACTAATAATAATAACAATAATAATAATAGTAATAAAAAAAAAATAGAATATCAACATCAAAAGCACTGACCATAACATTATTACATATTTTGGATAAAAGCAATTTATGGGATCCACAATAAAACAAAATATTATAAAATATAATAACAAAAATGGTCAAAAGGTCCTTGATCCTTTTATTCCGTTTGTTTTTTTTATTTGAAAAATAAATTTTTGACCTTTTTTTTTTTGTAAATTTGTATTAATTTTTCTTTTATTTTATTAATGTTATTGTTATTATTGAATATTATTTTGTTTTTCTACTACTGATCAAAAGAAATAACAATTTTTCTTGCATTAATTTTGAATCTGATTTGTTTTTTTTTTTTTTTTTTTTTGATAGATTAATTGTTTGATAACATTTTTATGATTTAACTGAAAAACTGGTAAATTTTTAACGTGTATGTTGACTGATGATATTAGTTTGAGGTAAGTTTTAAAAAATTGGTAATTTAAATCATGGACTCCAAATGCTTCACTGATAATTTTTTTATATACTTGGTTGCTGATGGATATTTCAGAAGCACCGTACTTCCTTATTTCAACAAACTTAAAATTGACTTCCTTAAAAAAAAAAAAAACATTGAATTGCGATTATGTGGAATATGAACCAATATGAAACGTGGCACATTCCATAAACGATTTTCTTTAGCACTATTTATACCGAAAAGAAACTTTAAGTAAAGTTAAATTAACATATAAAGACAATAATAATAAATTTTTTTTTTCGTACTCCTCTTGGGAGCATAGGTATTCCACTTGACATTTCCATCGTACTCGATTTCTAGCTGCTACTTTCACTTGTATCTCCTAATTTCATTTTTAATCTGTTTGTACTATCTAAGTAGGGGATTACCCTACTGTAGAAGACCACTTTGATAACTTTATCTGCGCCTACGTGGTAAGACGACGCCATATTTTTCTGCAAGTTGTTGCTACGATTTTATCCATTTTTGACGTTAAGATGCCTGACATTACTATGTTTACTGGATACGTCATGTCACATACTTTTGTCCGTTGTTGACAATTGTGTAGTAATTATTATTAGTGTTTGCCAATATTTATTTATTGTTTTATTTGGTTATTGTGTTGTATGAGATATATATGAGTCTTGATATAGATATTGATATAGGTAATATTTTTTTGTTATATAAAGTATTAATTATATTAATTATTTTTATTAATTTTTAATTTTATATATAATATTTTTGCTATTTTTTTTTAGTTATATTTTATACCCCCACCGGGAATCGAACCCGTGACTACCACATCGTAATTCAAACACATTTCTGTGCGCTAAACGATTAGGCCACGGAAGGGATCTAAATAATAAAATAATTATAAAAAACATTATGTATATGTGCGTATATGTATGTATCTACATTTTGGTGTTAAAAATTTTATTTTTAATTAATTTAAAAAAATGACTATCTTCGAATTTTTACAAAGAGCGCAATTTATTTAAATTTTTAAATTATTGCATTTTTTTTCTTCTTTTTTTATTTACTTAATAAAAATTTGTATTTTGAATATGAAAAAAATGTATACCTATTTGTGGATCATCCATAATAATAAGCGAGTATGCTGGATGATATTGTAATTGTATCCACATCCTTGACAAATTAAAAAAATATTTCGTACTCTAGAAAAATAAGCTGTTAATGTAGGATTAAAAATTAACCAAATTAAGACCAAATAGCAAAGATGGTATGCACAGAAACAAGGCGATCCAACCAAAATATAATAATAAAAAATTACAATAGTTTTAAATATTTAAGTACTTCAGTAAATAATAAAAGTGCATTTAGCTTTTCTATTTGAAAAATATTTGTTGATTTGAAATTCTAACAAAGTAAATTGCTAACTAACATGTTTGAAAAATGTGTCTTCGATAAATATTAAATTAAACCGATCTTTTGCCATTGCGATTACTTTTGCGATTTTTCAAAAAAATAGGTTTAAAGATCATAATATAGATTTTCAGATTACTTATCCTATATTACCGTATATTACCGTAAACCTATCACTGTAAATTAAAATTCAAAACATCTGAAAAGCAAGAAGTCAATTTTATCAAATATTCCAATACAATAATTTTGATTTTAAATTCTCATCATAATCACCCCTTCAAAAAAATAAAAAGTCTTAAGGATCTTCAATCAATCCATTTGAACTGAACTGGACTTTAAACTAAAGTAAAACAATATACAATCTAAGATCGGATTGAATTGAATTAAGTACATTCCAACTTCTTATTAATTTATTTTATTTTTTTTTAAAGAAATAACAGCCTATTGTATTTTATATGTCTACCATAAATACGGGCTCGCAAAAATCCGTATATTTGAATTCAGTAAAATTCAACAAAAAAAAAACTGTTTTTTGAAGTGTTTCGAATTGAAATTCATTTTGACTAGAGAACTTTTGGATTTTAAAAAACCACATACTTTAAATAAAATCAATTTTTTGTTTTAGCGAACACAGTTGAATCGGTTTTGAGTATATTAAGAATAAATTGTAAATTGACACAAATTTGTGGTAAAAACTTTAAATTTAACATAAAAGAAAAGAGCTATGAAAAAAAAAACAATTGAAAGAAAAAAAAAAGGATTAAATAATTTTAAGAACATAAAAAAAAATACTTAAAAATATTCTCTCATACTTATTACTTAAAGAATAACTCAGTTTTATCTTAATATTCTAATCTTTTAACAAATTAATAAATGTGAACACAAAAGAATTTATGTTCTTTGATCCCAGCATGACATCATTTTATTTTTTTTTAATTTTTTTTTTTTTTTTTTTTAATAATAAAAATAAGTTATAATATTAACTTTTTTTATTTTTCGCTGCTAGAAAAGCAGTTATTTTTTAAAACACGACACATAAGTATTACACGTAATTTACATAAAAAAAAATTATATAAAAAAATAAATAGTCACAAAACGTTCGCATTTAATTTTTTTTATAACTTCTCCTTAATTTGAATTTTTTTTTTTAACCTACTAAGCACTACCACCACAATAAAGTTTAATAAAATGCTAATTATTTGGTGTAATAAGTTTTTAATTATTATGAAGATTTAAAAAATATTAAAAACAAAACGTAAATTTTTAAATGACTGTAAAGGCGTCATTTTAAAATATTTTTTTTTTTTTTGTTTTAATTAAATAATGTAGGTACTACATACTGCGATTCCTCTCCAATGGAGACGAAAAATTCCAATTAAAACTTTACTTTGTAAATAAATAATTTGGTTTTAATTATATTGATTTAACGATCACATTTTTTTTTTTTCAATTTGATAATCACCACAGGAAATTATTTAATTTGTATTGTCAATTAAATCTTTTCAGTTTTTGTATATGCATTTTTTTACTGGTTATTAAAATTAAGTTTAGCTTATCAATTAGGTACCTATTATTGTTTTTAAGATTCGAATATTGTTCCCACTTATTATAATTTTAATTTTTATTTTTAATGTTTTTGTAGTTCATTAAAGCAGGATTAACAAATAATGCACATAATTCAGTTTATTATTTGATTCGATATTAATTCTATACTAGAACAGGTGTTGCCATATAGTTTATTTTTAATAATTGTACGGCAACACAAAATTATATCTGTAAAGACGTTTTTGAAATCTTTATAAGATAACACGAATCCGTAATTTGCAGACAATAATTTCTGTTATACAACCTTGTTAATCTAATTTTATATCCTTCAATAGAAAGTTTTTTCAGGTATGTTTCTTATTAACCCATTACTACCTATTGGGTATTTAAATACCCAAAAACCTTAGTGCATTTAAATAGCTATATCTGCCGTTGGGTAATAGATATTGAGCTAGTTTTGATTTTATTAGAGAGAAAAAATGCCGGACAATAATTCGTTCTCAGTGAGCTAATCAAAATGCTCAAGAACTGCCGTTGTTAGTGGTACTCAAAAACTAAGGTTTTTTTATGCCCCGAAAATTTCCATAAAAAATGGCAGTCGGGAAAATTTGTAAAGATCACTTAGCCTCAAACTTTCTCAATCTAATAAAACAAATATTTTTTGGATTGGAGTACTTACCTCGTCTCTAGAGATGATTTACCTTTATGGGTATTTAAATACCCAACCGTCTCTAAAGCATGAAAAAATTCGTATAAAAATTAGTAAAAAAAAATTTATATTTTTATGAAAGTAAGGCACAATTCACAGTGTTTTTTTGAAGAAATCTAAAATAATAATATTGTAAAATTAAATTTTAAACATTATTTCGCTTTCTCGCTTTTTAATTTTAATTTTGTTTCGTGGTACATCACTGTGATAGTCAAAAAAGCATTTGGGATGCAAAGTGGTCGAACATTTTTTGCAACCAAATTTTGTTTTAATACCGCATTATCTACAACGACTGCGTTTAGGCATTTTTTCCACTATATGGTCGACACAATCTGTGCGTTTTGCCATTTGTTGGGCATTAACAAGGACACTCCCACATGGACGGCTGACTACTTGTGGTAGTGTTACTATTGCTTTCACCACATTTAATTTAATCAAATATACCCATAGAAGTCACACCTTCATACCTTGCGCAGAAAACATGAAACTTCCATGCATTCACTATTGCGGCATCAAATGCATTTGTGCGGAATGGCCAATACCATTTTTTATCACGAACTTTAATTCGATAATTGTTCATAGCAATATCAAACAGATCAACAACATCCATCCGTTTATACTCATGAATGACCAGTGGCTGGTCAATTGTTATCTTACGATTTTTTCGATCGTACCGCTTTGTATGGAACATTGGGCCATGTCTCAAAAAGTTGGACATTATAGTAATTTAAACAAAATTATATAAATCTTAGCCTACTAATTAGTTTTACATAACACTACATTTGAAACTGTAACTTTATCAATTCACTTTTGAATTTCTAAAACCTGAAAACACAACGGTCAAACTTCAAACCATGAGATAATGTGAAAAAGTTAAAAAACATTTTAAATCTTACAATACAGAACAATTATATATTTTGTAATCTTCTATCCATCAATATATATCAGATAGATCTTTTATTTCATGCCGGCTTTAATGGGTTAACATACTTTTAATGCTTTGATTAAATAAATTTGAATAGCTATTCTAAATCATTTAAGTAATTCAATTTTTATAATTTTTGTTTATTTTGTCTTAAATTTTTATTTATTTTTTTATATTTAGATTTATTTCATTTAAGTATTTGTATATAATGTAAAATAAATCCCGAAATAAATGAATTATTAATAATATTTTTTTTTTCGAAAGATAGGAGATAATCACCGACATTTTTAATAATAGCAAAATAAATAAAACGAAGTATTATTTATTGTGTATCTATAATAATATACGCATATTATGATTAAGTCTATCAAAGATTTAAAGTGTCCTCTTTGATTAAAAAACTCTCATTAAAATTGCATTACAGCAAAATTATAAAAAAAAAATTAAATAAGTATTTTATAATAGGGAATTTGACGATGATTATATCCTAAAATCAATATACAAATATCTTGTTATACTTCAATTAGAATATGCTAGTTAGGCTTGGACATCCTTCTGCGAAATTCATATACTAAGAATGGAAACAATTAAAATTTTGATTTGTGTTACCTTAACAAACCTATAACGTTGCTAACATATAAGACCATAGATTAAACCTATAATTGATCTTACAACTTTAAAAACAAAAGTGGGAAATCATCAATACCTTATCACTAAAGTAGTAAAAAAAATGTCCTTTCATTTCCAACGTAACCCAAATTAATACAATCACCCCCTTGCGCTATTATAATCTCTTCATCCTAACATTTCTTAAAACCAACTATATGAATTGAATGAACCAATCCATAAAATGATGATTATGGGCAATCAACACAATAATTTTATAGATTTATCTATGTCTAAAGATACCCTAATAAAGAACAGTTTATTTTCTAAATAGGATATGACAGCTATTTTCCATCTTAAATAACCAGTACATAGTTACTAATTTTCTCTTGTCCATATTCTATTTCTTACTAAATCTGAAGAATTATACCTTTAGCCCTTTAACTAATAAAATTAATATAAAGAGCATAGTTTATTCTATTGATTTATTTCTTTTTGTAGTTTTCTTTGCTTAATTTAAATCTTTTAAAGAAGAAAAGGTGGAAAATTTACGAAAATGTTTACGTTTTGTAAACCATTATAAGCCATACATTTCCATCAAAGAATCTATTAATTGTCTTTAAAATTTTCATAGAACTCTAAATGGAGTAAAGTTCATACTTACAAACGATTGCTTTAAAATTTGCTTTAAATTTTCTAGATAGAAAACACCCTATAGTCATAGATGATTTAAATATTGCACTGACCTTTGCTTAATTTGTACTAACTGTTGCAGAGGTTGTTACATGCTTGGAAAACATATTTCCAAAATTTCTAATTTTACCAGAAACATATTGGAATTTGTTAAAATGTCTCAACAAAAAGAAATCTAAAATGATGGTCAATATTATAAAAATTTAAATTGAAAAATTTATCAACTCATAAATGTATTGTATGTGAAATATGAATTGTCCTCAACTTTGTTATTGGCATAAAGTTAAAAAAAAGGCTCAAATTTTATTTCATATCGAATCAATAATATTTCAACAGAAATTATTAGAAACACACTTTCAAAACTTTGTTAAATACAAACTAATTTTATAAAATTTATTCATTTCATAAAAATTTTAGTAAAGGGTACGTAATTATAAAAATTTATCTCAAATCAAATAACAAAAAAAACACATACACTGTAAATTAAACTAATTTTCAACAATTGAAAAATTATTTACATTAGAACACTAAAAATAACTATTTGACATTTACGTTTACTAAACAGAACAATGTTCGATGAATTAAAGTTTAATTCAAAATATAAAAATTAAATTTATTATTCAATTTGTGCTAATAATAGCATTTTTGACAACAACCCAAAATTGACAAACAATTGACAGTTAAAATGATTTTATAATAAGCGACAACATCATTCAAAATAAACCTATTGTCAACATTTATGAAATTTTATAATATATATAAATAATTATACATATATCCATACATACATACATGTATACATACGTATACCAATTTTATAATTTTAAATCACAAATAATGAAATTAATTTTATTTAGAAAA
Organism: Argyra leucocephala; assembly: GCA_963942445.1. Lineage (NCBI taxonomy): Eukaryota > Metazoa > Arthropoda > Insecta > Diptera > Dolichopodidae > Argyra > Argyra leucocephala. Next base: position 83,323,621 of record OZ012677.1, read on the forward strand.
ATATATAAGTAATAGCATACATTTTATTATCAAAAAATAGTGTTTTTAGTATTGCCATTGTTCAAAACACACCCCCCAAATATTACATTTAAAAAATAAAACAAAAACTATTTATAAATAATTGTCAAAACTTTTAAAATTGAATAGAAAATAATCAGCAAACTCCACCCACCGGGTAAATAAACAAATATTTTGATACGCACGTGTTATACGCAACTATCAGTTTTTGTGTTTATAACAAAAATATTTTTGTAAATGAATGGCAGTCAAAGAATCTTATTAAATTGATGTTGATGCACACGTCATTTTCCGCATGTTACATTTTTTAACTAAATTAATTAAACAGCTCAAGTCAAAATATCTGCTATGCATTTTTACAGTTCATTAGCAGTATTGAAAATGCTATTAGACAAGAGAAAAACCCAAATCTATTGTTATCCAGTGAAAATTATGTGAATGATGAAATCTCAAAGAATTTGAACTCAAGCAAACGAAAGAAGGTATAATAATAATTCATTTAAACAGATACAGGTTATTTGGAAGATAATAGTACCTTCCACTTTCACTACCCTTAAGTTGAACAAAAAAATCAAAATCAAAATAATAGAATTTGAGAAAGCATGTGCCTAAAAATGAATAAAAAAAACAACCCCTCTTATTTTTTAGACTCTTTTTTTGGTAGTTGGTTCCCTTTGTTTATTATTTTAATTTTTTTTTCTTCTATTTTGGACTCATAAAATTCAAGTCATGTAAAATTAAAATCTCTCTTTAATAAAACAAAAAAATATATTTTTGTACAAGCAAAAATAAAAAATGCGTTTTTGTTTTTTTTTTTTGATTGAGGTACTTCCCCTGGGAATCTACAAGTTATATTTTTTTTTTTACTTTTTACATTTTTACTTTTTTTTTTTGCTCGTTTTGAAACGTGTGATTATAAAGTAAACACAAAACTAAAAAAAAAAAATAAAAACAAAAACAAAATAAAACAAATTATGTTTTTTGACTTTAGGGTTCCAAACCGTTTTTGAGTGTGCAAATATTAATAATAAAAAATGAAAATACAAAAATAAAAAAATGCAGGAAAATTTTGAAACGCAAAATTTTTGTTTTCATTTTGAAAATATGAGCAGTATACGAATGTTGTATGCGTTCCCATATATACAAAACATAATACACTACTGATAATGCAAAATATTCATACATAAGTGTGACTATTATATGCTATGTGGAAATGGACTATTTATGTATGAAACATATATATGTATATATACATCTTATATATAATTGATAATAGGTCCCAAGGAAGTATTTTTGGTAAAATGTACAAAAAATAACAAATATGCCTGAATACCAGTGCTGCTGCTGCTGCGGTGATAACTTATTCAAAAACAACCAGTACATATCATTTATTCGAGTAAAATTTTATATTCGAATTTTTCTAAAATGCTTTTATCACATATAAGTACTATTATACAATATACATATACATCTATTGTTATTGTTTTTATTTTATTTGTGATTTTAAAAATTGCCTTAAGGAAATTTTTTTTGCACTTTTAACTTTTTTTTTATGTTTTATTTTTATGTTTTATTAAATGTCAAAACAATTTTTCATTTTCGCACTTTAATAATAAATACATTCGAATTTTTTGTATATGTAATACCAAAATATTAAAACTGTAAATTGAGATATTAAAACTGATTAAATTTAAAAAATAAATTTTATTATTTCGATTTTAAAAATTTGTCATTTGGGAATTGCAACTTGCAATATCTACTAGTACTTATAGATAGTTATTGGAATTCAGTAGAGAAAATTTTGTTAGTGATCAATAGCAGAGGGCAATTTTAGAGTTAAAAGGATTTTTATATATTTCATTTCAGTCGATTAAATAAATTATATAATTATAATATTTTAATTCTACACCCCTTTATAATTTGAGAAATTAAAGATTAAAAATTTTAGATGGTAAAAATTACACTAAAATAATATCGAGATGATGTTTAAGATGATTTTGAAGCTGAAAACTCTTAACTAGTTATATAAATGTACAATTAAAACTTAATAAAAATTGTTAGAAGATAATCTTTGAATTCTAACTTGGGTGTAGAATTAAAAAACCTTAGTTGAAGAGATGAGATATCGGCGTACTTGAAACAATTCCGTATTTTCAACTGGCGAAAAGTCAACAAAAATTGAAGACACTGACGAGTTAGATTCAGGACTTGCTAGTCTATTGGTTATTATTTTTCATTGCGATGCGCCGACATCTCTTGATTTCACAGAAAAACATTTAACATACTGGGTGACGCAGTACATAGAGCACCTATCTTTCAACCGAAGGCAAAAAAAATTGCTTTAATATGCTCTATGGGTTAAATAAATGATAAAATATAGTTGAGATGTTTTGATTATACTAAAAATAAAATGAAACTATGCAATTATGAAGGCGAAATTACTCTACAATGGTTTTCCACATTTAAATTAGTAACTGGATATAATATTATAGAAATTCTAAAGAAAAAACTATTGTATGTATTTGTGTTTGCCAAATCTCTATGTAAAATATAGTTAGGGTGGTCATCTCATAAGACTTGGAATTATATAAAAAAAAAAAATTTAAAAAAAGCTTCACATTTCTGTTTAAAATCGTTTCTCGGCCTAAGAAGTATAGTACATGCTTAACTACTCTGTCTTAACAATAGCAGGTACTTCAGCTTCATTTTATATTGTTTAAATATTATTTAAATACTAAATTCTTATATTCTATTAAAAATAGAACGAAAGGATAATTGTATATTTTTCTTCCACCTGTAAAATTAATTTTTTGTCGGTTAGGGCAGATGTACATATTTTTTTTTATGTTCTTGACAGTAACTAAGTTAGAATCATCTTTTCGTGCTTAATTAAATACGGTACTGCAAGTTTATATTGACATATCTACAATGTTTTCGAGCATTTATTTATCAAATTACTGGCTTATCAACTTATTAAATGTGGAAAACTTCTGCTATTGTCAGAAACTAAGCCTTCTTAAATAGAATAGCTTGATTTTATTTCAAGGATGGTTACCAGATTATACTCTCAATTATTTTTTGTCATTTATTTTATCCCAATGACAAAAACGGTACTGGACCAAGTCGAAAAACCCATAAAGCATTTTTTTACTTCATCGGGAATCGAACCTGAGACCTTTCGGTTGAAAGGCAGGCGCTCCAAATATTACGTCATCCAGCGTTATCTACTACAGCTATTGATCTGTAAAGTACAGGAATGTCAGTGCATCGTACAAGCAAAATTTGCCATAATGATAGAAGTTAACCAAGACATCAATTAAACAATTTAAAAGAATACATCCAAAATCCATTTCACAAAATAGAAATCTAGATTCATAATTTGACACTTTAATAACCCAAACGACAAAACTCTGATAAGAACCAAGATTAAGTCATTGCGATACTGCAAAATTTACTTTGTTTAAAGTCATATAGCAAATTAAAAAATGAGTTAATCATTAACAGAAAATTACGAACAATTTACAATTAATTTTTTTTTATTTTAAAGAAAAAATATAATTCAGACCCAAATGATTATCACATAATGAAAAGGATATTATCATCATTTAATAAAATAACAAAAATAAAAAGAAAATCATTATTAAACACAAACTTTGGATTTTTTTTTCCCTCCATTACAATCAAATAATAAATAATCCTGTCAAAATAATTATGATTTGCAAATTATATAAGGCTTCCTTACAATTATTGCTACCTTGAAAAAAGACGTTAATTCATAAAATTAAAAACAAAAACAAAAAAAACTGATTTTTTTGTTTTGTTTTTATTCCAGAACAATTTAATAAAAAATTATTATTATCTCTTTTAGTTATCCCAGTATGTACCTACCATCATAATTTTTTATATGTGACCAAAAGAAAATTCAAAATAAGAAAATTTTATGCTCGGTATAATTTATGTGTCATAAACATGTAAAAAAAACAAAAAAAAAACAAAAACAAAAATCAACTCAGAAATAAAACTTTTTTCTTTTATATAAATTTTATATAAAAAAAAAAAACAAATATTAACAAATTCTCACTTTACTTAAAAACTCAGCAGCAACAGTGGAAGTTGCGTTGCGACAACATTCAATGAAACCAAAGAAAAAAAAAGAAAAAATTAAAGAAAATAAGCAATTATTATAACATTAAAGACCTGAGAAGGATGTTTAAGAAGAAATTGCACAATAATATCAACAACATAATAAACAAAACAAAACAAGAGAGAGAGAGAGAAAGAACAGAAAAGTACGCGTACGCGCTTCACCTCTAATGATGAATATTTAACATGCAAGTAAAACAAACAAATTAATACGAAAATCAGTATCAAAGCAGTAGCAGTAAATGTGGTAGCCTTGCAATTTATCAAAGTATTTTATTCCTCCCTTTTGTTTTTTCTCATTTTAGTTTCTCTTATGTTATGTCATCAAAAACCACAATATACTTGATATGAAGAAGCAAAGCAAGCACACGCAAAATATAATCTCAGCGTGTGAACTAAAATGATGAAATGTAAATAAAAGCACATCAAAAAAATAAATCCTGCCTGATCATAAAATAAGAAAAACAAATAAATACACGAGTCCTAGAAAAAAGTTAATTCAGCAGGAGAAACAACAAAAAAATAAATACAGCGAATTAAAATTTAAAATTTGAAATCATCAAAATTCATTGTGGTTTTGTAATTTGAGATTTTAAATCTTTAGTTCGGAATATATTGGTTTGAGTACACAATTTCGATTTATTTAATCCTATCTAATATAAATAGACAGTAAATATCTAATAAAAAATATCGAGTTATATGACTTGAGATTAAACAATTAAACTATAAAGCTTTAAAATAAATATTTTTCTATTATACTGATGGGAAATTGCTTTGGCTGTGTTGACTGTATTGGTGTTCGCTACACGGTTCAATTCAGATATGTTTGGTAACGATAAATCTCTTGTCTTAAGATTCTTTCTTCGACATTTAATTGAAGAACTTCGGACTTTATGCTGTCAAATGTGTACATAGTAGAAGTCCCTTGGTTCCTTAAGTCCCTTAATTTGTTCGAGTTTGTCTTTATAAAATATTTTCGGTAAACTGATGATTAATGAAACAATTATAAAATTTCTCATTGGAGATAATAAGAACTTAAAATACTTAAATATTTTTTTTTAGAAGTTTTGTACCATAGTGGGTATAGATTCCTAACTCGATTTCCTTTCACGGTTTATTTAAATAAACTTTAAAGTTTTGAATTAAATAATTTTTAATAAATTAGTTGGTCTATTTTTAACGGGATCTTACAAGGCATCATTAAAAAATTATCAGCGTTATTATCTATCTCTTTATAGCATAATCGATAGGAGCTTAGAAAAAATGCAATTTAGAAACTTGTAAAAATTAAGTTCGAATCCTGTGGAAGATAAAATTCATCTCTTCTATACTCGACGATAGATTTCTCGAAAGATACAAGATCAAATAGCAACAACAACTATACTTTTTGAAAATAATGATTACAAGAAGCAGTATAATCTTAGAACCAAAATATCTGAGTTATATCGAATCCCTACACTTCCAAAGGGTAAATAATTATGACATTAGTTACTTCTCGGAAGCTAAATAGCATTAGGTTTCATTTTTTATGGCACGATTCTAGTGACTTACTATTATTTATTATTTTGTTATATTTTAAGAGTATTTCACGCTTAACTTCGATACTAATGCCAACCTCGTGGTAATATTCTTGTTACTAACATTTGTAATAACAAAATGGCATTAACCCTTGAGAATAATTGTTTCTTGCTTTTCAGCGATTGGTCAAATACCAATAATAGAATTTTTAATTAGATCAAGACATTAATTTAAAAACGAAGGGAAGATTAGAGTTCTACAAGTGTTCCAGAGCATGTGTGTCATCAGCTTTTCAAGAGGAGAAGGAACCGTTATTTTAAAATTTAAAAAAATATTTATTAATTAAATCGAGGGTGCTCTATCGATTGGTGATATTTTCAATTACCGGGAAGCACCGCAAATCGGTGTTTTAAGACCAAAAATCGACGAAATTGGTCGAAATCGAGATTTTCAAATGTGAATGAGTACTTTTTTATGCAAATTCAGATTCTATTATCCCTACCATGATGACGGTATATAATATTCACATCATACAATCATTTAATGTTATTTGTATTATTAATATAGACGTACATTGTGAGTACAGAATAGTATCATAACCCTGACCAAACATTTACAAACCCATAATTTAATGAAACAAAAATTATTTATTTTGTTTTTATTTTAACAAGGGTGCTAACATGATTCACAATACAATCTAAAATAAAGTTGTTATGTATAATATATTATGACAACACAATCTAATTATCAGTCAGAGCTACACAACATATTATTTAAATCGCGTTGCTTCGATATGTTGCTGATATCATCTAATATTATTGACAATATTTTCTTGTTAAGTTGAGTCCAAAAACTAAAACGTATAACAACTGCTAGAGCTAGTTTTCTTTATCTATTGAGATTATTTTTCCACTGTGTTTAAAAAAAATTTCATACTTAACAATTTTTAGTTTTCAAAGACAAGTGTAAATAGAAGATGTAACTGTCATAACATATAACCAAGTAAGAACTACAATAGGACCTGCTATTCATAATATCAAAATCTGATTATGTTATTTAGTGCACATCTCAACTTAAAAATTTTCTGAATCATAATAGCATCATTAATCAAATGTAACTGAGTGTAGTATGTTACCATAATTTGTCATTTTTGTCATTTAAACCACGTGACTCAATACAATTATAACAAAGAAAATTATCTGCAGTTAAAGTTATGAATTAATATAAAAAGATTAACTGAAAATTTTAAGAAATTTCCTCATATTTTCCCATAGGGAAAACGAAAACAAAGAAAAAAAACACCAAATAAGGTATGGATAAAAATATACATATATATTTTTTTTGTAACATAGTTTTCATTTATAGTGACAAACCCTTGAAAAACTTTTTATTAGTACTTTTATTTGAAATTATCAAGTGTTTGGTCAGTTATTGAGAATTTATTTTCAATAAATTTGAAGGGTACGTAGGTATATATGTACTTAATATATACTATTGTTTTGCAATTTCCTTAAATTCCATACATTTTTGACAGGATGATTCAATTCATATGATGAAGTTTAACACTTACATTTTATTTTTTGTTTTTGTTGTTTCAAGCCAAACAAATGACGATACCCAATGAATGACAATACTTATTTTCAAAAAAACACTTAAAGTTATTATTTAACATTATTCAGCAACTATTTTGTATCAATATACACATACAATATGATTCTAGTCAATATTTTTGATTTTTTGAGTACACTAAAAACTTAATTTATGAAATGACATTTTATGTTACAAAAAAAAAGGAAAAAAAAATGTCTGTTATATTTAATAAAAAAAAATATTTAAAATTATTTAATATCCTTGGTGGTCTCAGGTAATATAAGATTTTTATATGTGGTTGCATACATTTTAAAAGTTCATACATTCGATAACAGACCTAGTTTAATTCTATAGTAAATATACAAAATATCGTATAACCACAACCAGCTAGTAATTAATAGACATCCAAACAAGAAGAAACTTTACAATACACTAAATTCTAAAACTGTCGGATATATGTATTTTTTTTTTTGTTCACTGACTATTTTCATTCACAAGGTGATGATTGGTTGGGTATTTTAAAGAATTTTACTAAAATATGTCTTGAAGTTGAACAAAATATAAACGATGGTGATTATCGAATCAGATCGTAAATAAAATTATGTTTAAAATGAAAACTCGTAGACGTTCATAAAATCTGAAATGAATTTAAACTGGAATTATTCGAATAGAAGATATTTAGAAAAATATTTGCAAAACGATACCAATCCGTGCCAATGAAGAATGAAAAACGTTTTACGGTGATACAACCACAATATCGCAGATAAAATTTCAATGTCTCAAGTGGTTGGAACATATTGTCAGACCGAAGGGAAAGGCATTTTTGAAAATTTTTTAATGTCAAATTGTAGGGTGACCAGTGTCAAGTATATTGATAGAGAAAATCGAAAACGAGGTGACTCGATAATATCAGAGTGGATATCCAAAAGATAGGTGCACATAACTAGAGAAGAAGTACTGAAGACTGATGGGTTATCTCGACTTCACTTCAATATTTTTTTTGTGCTCATTTGCTGCCCCTTTACGAATTCGACATAGCTCGCATCGTAAATTTTTCGCGACATCGTAATTGCGATATAGTTCCGCTACTGTCTAGCCTCATTACTATATAAATAAGATGTTATTAAGTTAAGAAAAGCTGTATTAAAATAAATATAAAAACTCTAGGTATGTTCCACAATTTTATTAAATATCTTAATTGATTTCAGTTACTACACCATCATCAGAAGACTGATGCAGCATTTTCTATAAATCATATTAAAAATGCAAGGGAAGCAAAACTAACTGTACTATATAAAAAAGCATCAGTCTTCTGATGATGGTGTAGTAACTGAAATCAATTAAGATATTTAATAAAATTGTGGAACATAATTAGAGTTTTAATATTTATTTAATTTTAACAATGTTTCACTTAGAGCCCACAGCATGTTCTATAAATTATAAAAGTTGTAATTTGAAAATAAATAAATAAAATAATAATAAATAAATAAATAAAATATATATATATGTACATATATATATTTGTGATTATAATGCCGTTTTGTTTTTTGAAATCAGTAAGTATTTGATTTCACCTATTTGATTACCACACTGTTGAATTCGTTGTTTGTGTGCTTCTACCAATTGAATAGTGAGATATAATTCGGTATTAGATCCACCAACATTATCTGTATAAAATTTGATACCTACTTTAATCAAATAAATTTTAATTGAATTTAAATTATAATTCAGGAAAAATAAATTCTTACAATTCACAGATCTATGGCATTTTAGATAGTAAATCGACACATTTAACCCCAGATCATTAAAATCATTTGAATCAAGCCTGACATCTTACCTAGAAAAAAAATGTTAAAAATTAATAAAATTGTAGTTAGAAATATATTTAAAAATATTTAAGCTCTACAATAGTATCAGTTTTGTAATATTAATTAAATCATATATAAAATAAAATATTGTTATATTAATTGAATAATAAAGCAAAATGTCATTTTTGATGACTTAGATCCTATCAACAAGTTAAATTCGAATTGACCAACACCACCTTTTGCTTAACATAACCAAATTCAACAGCACAGTTGTTCAAATGAAATTCTGTATACCCAGTCTTTTATTCCGATATCATCACCAGTTCTCATTACTGATTTTATCAAATATAGTAAGATCACATATGTTATTACAATAACACTATACAATAACTAACTATACAATTTTAAAAATATTTGTGAAAATGAGATAAGTTCTGAGACAGTAATTAAATAACTAATGATAAAAATAATATGAGCAATATATTATATAACTAGTTTAGTTAATAAATGATCTTAAATTCCTTTTGTTGATTAATTTCAATTTTCAGTATGAAAGGAAAGAAGAAAAAATAAAACCATTAAAAATTTTTTAGAAGGAAGGATACTATCATTAATAACTGAAACCGTAAAATTTATAATAACCCACATATTTTGACGTTTAAAAAAATCATTTGAAACAGAAAAAATTTAGATACTGAAGACTAGTCTTAAGAGAATGGAAATTATTAAATACATTATAAGTCTATACAGTCCAAGTTAAAAGTATTGAGTTAGTGTTTAAAAAAAAAAAATATTTTAATTACAATTGTAACTATATAATATACATATATATATATATATACTAGCTTTGTAACCCGTCATAAATGACGGAAGCAAAATAAATCCTAGTTTCTTTTTTTCTTTCATTAGATTCTTTATTCCGAAATTACAGTACTTATGTTTATATCACTTTTTAATTTTCTAAAACACATAAATGAAATATTTTTTTTGTAGCCAAAACTTTGCCAATTTTTATTTTTTTTTTATTTTTCGTAGGCTGGTGGGGATCTTCAGAAAGATACAATGAGCCTTGTAGCTTGACACTGTATGTAGGATTCTTACCTACTAAACCACACCCTTCCTTAAAAAAATAATTTTTTTTGAGTGAAGTTAGTTACGCACACAATAATGACAAAAATAAAAGGTATAAGCAATAAAGTAAGCAAATAAGCAATAATGTATAATATTATACAATTCAAATATGCTGACATGTATATTATTGTGTATAATTTTAAGTAATAAGAATAACCTTTGAGTGAATTATGTTTTTTTTTGTGTTAAATACTGTTTGCCTTTTGGTTATTGTACCATATTAAACTATTGATTTAATTTCTATTAGTCCTTATTATTATAAATCAAAAAAATTGTTTGTTTTATTTATATTATTATTATTATTTTTTATTTTTCCTTATTATTTGCGAAGAAGACTAACATTAAATTAAAAAAATATAGTTCATACAATCAATTTTTCCTGCAAAGGTTCAGCATGGTAGACAGGGGTTAAAAAAAAGCACCAAAGCAATTTGTATATATATGCATTTGTATACATATGCAATTTGTATATGTGTTGGAGCGTTCCGTCGAACTTACAAACATCCAGATAAATGCAGAATAATATATATATATATAATATATATATTCAATATATTATTGATATTGAAAAGTTATATTAGAAAAGAAGCAGGTAGCAACATTCATTGCGTCAAATGTCAAAAAAATCCAAATTAGATTATGTTAGATTAGATTAGATTAGGTACTTTCGGAAAGGGATTTGGCCGCCATATCACCCCAGCCGCAAAAACACTAATTGTTATTATCCATATTAATGCTATTAATCATCTGAGTCTTACAGGATATCTGATTTAGTGGATCACACTCAGGATATTCTTCAATGATATGCTGGATAGACCTTATTGTTCGGAGAACGCTGCTTCCAGGTGGCGAAGCCTGCTACGAGTGAGCCTTTTTCTATTTAACATATTCTGCACAAGTTGTTTTCGGTTAGGCCCATTTCATAAAGATGCTTTTTTTACTAAGGAAGTATCCTGCCTGATATTATCCCTATCATGATATGTATCTGTTTCCTATTGAAACTTGGAAGAATTTTAGTTTGCATGCGCGAGCGTTTTTGGCATGAACATTTTCGCTTGACGATTTCCAGGAACGTTGACCCAAAAATCCTCAGCTTTTTGCTCTACGAAGTTTTCAACGGCATCTTAGCTCAGTGAAATTCCACAGAACGGATTTGGGATGACTTATAACACTTGATTTGGAAATTGAGGAAGTTCAAAGTTAATCACAATTTTCAATCCAAATAACACTCGAACACATTTTGAGCTTTAACAGAATTATATTTTTTAATATTGCTAATGTACGATTACTTTCATTATCCACTCAACCACTACTTCTACTACAGTATGTCATGTATACTTGTAAATAATTTTATAAATTAGTTACACCTTCATTAATAACAATATAAAAACAGGTATAAGATACCAATCAGCTTTATATACAAAAAAAAATAATATTCTATTTATTGGTACAAAGTTATCACACCTGTCATTAAAGCTGGAGAATGAATAATTAAAAAAAAGCAACAACAAAAAAATGACTGATTAACTATTAAATGAAAAATATTGGGCGTTTCTTTGGTTCAATGTTTTTATCAAATAAAATATAAACTTTCAAATATCATATTTACAAAAAAAAAAAAAAACAACCGGAAATTCATTTTTAACACATTTTTTTTTTAGCAAACTATTCGTACCTACTTCACATCACATTGACATATTGTTAGACTGATATCAAAAAAATAAATGATCTTCTTTGATTAAAAATAAGCTAAGTTTTTTGCAAAGTTTATTCTTCACTTAACATATTATGTTGACTAAATTATACAAAAATTGGATCAAATTAAAATACTCCTGATATTGTTCTGATACTACATATTAATAGTAAGAATTTGGGCTTGGTTAGTTTATATTAAATGATGAAAAAGGGTTTTGGCTCTTATAAACCATTACTAATATTAAAATAAACCTCTATAAGTATACTAAATCTAATAATTAGTCAATATATTATGTGAAAAGGCTAAGAAAGTATTACAAGTTGACATAAAACCAACTTTGAACAAACTTACAACAATAGAATTTCGATTTATCGTTTTTTTTTTTTTAATTTCTTCTCTTTCTTAACCTTTTTCTACTTTACTCTCTTCACCTTTTTACTCACTTCTTTTTCTTGCTAATCGTAAATTCCATTTATTAAAAAAAAAAAGAAGATTTTTACGGATATTAACTCATCACAGATTAAAATCTGACATAAGATTTAGGTACCTACCTGTTATTGCCAATTTATAGTTTTTTATTTAAAAAAAAAATTGTTATTTTTTTATATGAGTACAGTAGTGGACGAAAAAATTGTAAATTCAGAATAATTGATATAATAATTAGAATTAAATACATTCCGAATTTCTTTTGAAAGTAAAAGAAAACCTTTGGCCATATGGAGTTAAATAAATTGTATTGGCCGATGGTAAACAATTTCATCATCATATGTATAGTTGGATACGCGATTGTACATGTACTGAAATAGGGAAATGACATGTACTTAGATAGGCGAATTACGTGCAAAAAACATTTCCCCTTCGATATTAATCATGATTAATATTCAAAGCGATATAAGTTGCATTTTCAAGTATATGCCCAGTTACATTCGTTTCACGTACTGTACTACTTTTTGTGATTTGAAATTGTATATTAAAATGCAGGTTGTATTTAAATCGAAAAAAAAATAAATAATAATATTTTTCAAGACACAATTAATTTAATAGACAAAGGAATCAAAGTAAATGGAATCTACATACATCCACAATATCCTTGACCCAACTAACTGATAACTTGAATGATTTGCAAGTTTGAACAAGTTAATGAACATTCCAATTATTCCGAACTTTACATGAACATTTAAAAAAGTTTATGGTAGTCAGTAAGCGAAACAATAATGGTGTTATCAAGATCAACAACAATGAATCCATCTTAGCTTTAAATATATGGGTTGTTACCTTGATAAAAGCTGGACATCAGATAAGGAAGTAAAATGTAGGATGGAAATAACAACAAGCTTCTTTATAAAGTATAAAAATGTACTATGTAGTCGAGAAATAAATATCAAACTTAGATTACGATATACTTACTTATTTGGAGTAGAAACATAGACGTTGAAAGTGGCTGCACTAAACAAATTAGAAGCTTTCGAAATGTAGTGTTATCGTAGCATGCTAAAAATTTCTTACACCGACAGAGTCAAGAACCTTAAAGTTCTTAGAAGATTGAAAATAAACAGAGAACTACTTCTCAATGTCAAATATATATGAAAGTAAACCACTTTGTGTATAGTGACATACTTTAATTGACTATACAAGGCAAAATTGAACGCAAGAGGAATATAGAAAGAAAACAAATGTCATGGTTTATAAACATTCGAAATAGAACATGTATCAAAACCGTAGGAGAACTAATTCACAGCGCAAGAAGTAGAGAAGAGTATGCCAACATCATAACAAACTTATATTGATGAATTGAGTGATCAGTAGTGGATTAGCAACATAAGAAGAAGAAGTTCTTGGATAATGAATATATAAATCCAGTTGAATTCAATATCATCCAACTCAGCTTGTAGATTTATTAAAATTTTAAATAAATTGCAAATATGACAGTAAAGCAGCGTTTACACGTCATACAAAATCTAATATAAAATTTGTTCGCCATTTACACATCATATAAAATCTTGTAATTTAATGTAATTATTTTATTTGATATAACCCTACAATAAATAAAATAAATAAAAAACACTCCTAATTTATAAAATACTAACTTTCTAGGTCTTGAGTAAACAACAATCATAAATAAATAAAATGGTAACTACATATTATTATATAAATTAAAATTTGGAAGAGTTTTTAAAAAATAATTCCTAAATATTAATTATAAACATAAATGAATTTGCCTATTAACCAACAAAAATCAGTGATTGTCAACAGTTATAACAAACATATAACATTTATAACAAAATACTTTTCGCATTTTTGATTCTATAAAACTGTCATCATAATCGAACGAGTTTCTATTTTTTTCATTGAACTAAATCAGATATCAGATTCTGTTTAAACGTTAGATTCTTATTGGATTTTAATCAGATTAAGATTTAGATGGTTATGCTGAAGTCCGTCGGAATGTCAAATTCCGTTTACAATCCGCATTTCGTATGCTGAAGTCCGTATTGTATTCCGCGGTCTGCAAATTTCATTATTTATCCGAAATTTTTAAATTTAAGTATGCTGTACTTTGTCGGAACGGAAAATAATTTGAAAATTGTATGACAGAATTTGTCATTCGGAAGTATTAGAATGGTTCGGAAGTGAATTATAAAGCATACAATTTTTGTATTTAGAATATTAGGAGATATAGAAAATGTAATATAAGTATAAATAGTTTTTTTTTAAATTTTTTTTTTTCATTTATGAAAAATATTTTTTTTATTTAGGAATAAAAAAGCGCTTCAAAAGAATAATATATTTTATTGTTTCATATATATTTTTACTTTCTTTGGAGAATCTTAAATTTTCTATAATGTAACAAAAAATTACTATTAAATTTTAATTTGTATATATATACATTCTACATATGTAATTAAGAAAGTTATAACTTTTACTTTTAATTTATGTATGCATATTGTATATATACATTATGTCATATATAATATAAATAAAAATAAACTCAAAACTGTGAACGTCGCCTTTTTTATTTAAAATAAAAATGTTTGAAATGTATATGAAAAAAAAAAAAAACTTCCGAAACATCTGATTTTGATTTCTGTACAGACTTTGCAGTCGAATGGATTTCAGCATGCCGTTTTTTTTATATTCGGATCGGAATTTTTTTTCGGAGATATTCCGCTTCGGACTTCAGCATGACCACCTTCATCTTAGATTTTGTAACGTGCAAATATGCCAAATACTTTTTTCCCGCTACTGTAGACAAACAAAAAGCAATATTTATGTCCATACCATACGGACTAAATGATTTACCTGTGATGATTTATATTTTTTATAGTTTCACAAAATAAAAAAACAACTTACAAAATTAAATTTTGAGAACCTTGAAAACCAATCCAATATAATTTAAAATAAGAAGACACTGTTTTAAGTGAAAAAAAAAATAATAAGAGAAAATACAGCCTTTATATGTGTGGATTATGAGGTAACAAAGAAATCTGCATCTTTTTATGATTTTTGAATAGATGTATAGATAGATACTGTATATAGATAGATAGATACACAATAGATATAGATAAATTATAGCATAAAAAATAAAATTGGAAGCAATGGAATACATTGTGATGTATGATAATAAAAAAAAAAAATTGTCGTAAATTTACTTTTAGTATTTTAAAAAGTGATTTCAAAAGAGAAAAAATTTCTTTTCCTTTTAATCTTTACCACAAAGAGCGGATATTAACAAAAGAAACAATGTTAATTGTAAATTTACAGGTATATATTTTGTAATAAATCAATATAATATATATTTTAATAATATTTAAAAACGCTATTATCTCTAATACAAATTTGTATTAAAAACAACAAAAATAATGCTTTTCTAGTCTTTTTCTCAACCACTTTTTCTCTAATAATGTTCCCCCTTTAAACAAATTCCATAATTTTGTTAAAAGCAAAAACTTTAAAAATTTTATATTAAAATTTTTAAGAGATTTTCTTTGTTTGTTTCCTTTTAAAATGGAAATCCTTTGAATAATTTCAAATAAATATATTACAAAACAAAAAAAAAATAAAAACACAAAAACAGAAAAAATAAATTCCGTTTGAGTGAACATGCAGATGATTTTGCTCTATAGGGAGTCAGTCGTATTTGAAATAATAATAAAAAAATAGCTTTTCTTTAAACTAGAATTTTATTTGAAACTCCATCAAGTGGTAAATAGTGTAATGATAATCCTTTTTCGGTCCTCCGTTTTTTTTTTTTTTTTTTTTTGTTTTGAGATTTTAAATTGCGTGTCTGTAAAGTTCTACAATTGAAAAAATTTCATGGTATCCTTTATGGTGTTATTTGAAATAAATTTTAAAACTAAAATTTCTTTCTAAAATTTAAATTTTTAAATTAAAAAAAAAAAAAGTATAGTTCTTTAAATAAAATTTTCTCTAAAATACAGAGTGCTACATTTGATTTACATATAAAAGCTTTTATTTATAGTGAATTTTGGAATTTAGTCCTAAGAAACAAGTAAAATATTTAAATGATTTTATTTGGAAATAGTTGTAAAACTTTTTGAAAATATATTAAGTAGTTAATACTTTATCTATTTTTTTTATCAGCCAAAGCGTTAGCTTTAGTACTGATGCACCGCATCATTGGCATTGGACAAAATAAGATTAGATATAGGTAAAGAGCTCTGAGATAAATTATTATATGAACTTCTGATGTAATTAGCTATAATTGAATCAAGTTATAATTGTTTCGAATAGACCAATCATCCATCGGAATCGGTTTATTGATATTTATTTACAAATAGTGAATCCAGGCAAATGTTGTTTTGCTCTAGTGGAAATAAAATTTGTAAACTTATTATTGAACTTTGAATATATAAATTAAACCGCAAATCTTTATTGAAATGAAATATAGAATTCAATGAAAAATAATGTAATTTTTATTTATTTGAAAATACAAAACTGTAAGACAATTCATGAAAAATAACTATGTATCTAATATTAATATCTATATAACTAAATGAAAGATAACGTTTATATATTCGAATATATTTAATTAATCAAAAACACGTTTTTGTAACGCTAATTCATGAACAATATTTTTTGTTTGTCCATCCTTTCCATATACAATTAAATCTGATGGTTTTCCAACACATTAAAAGGTAATATACAATATTCTTCATGACAAAAACATGAATTTTCTAAATCCAAACTTTAATCTGTTTAATAGGATTGGGGCATTTTTAGAAATCATTGGTATGCGTGGTATTAAAAAATATGTTCTCTTTTGTATTTGCCATTTATAATTGTTGTTTCGATAACATTATCCATAATGTTTTTGACAGCTAATCTATTGCAAAGTCGTTGAAAAATTATTGATTTATTTTGATTTTTTTTTCCTATTTAATTGTGTTTATTATATCATAAAATTACTTTGAAACGATGGATACAATTAGTATTGGTTTTATACGTTACATGTTCAATTTATTTTGTTTTTATTAATAAAATTACTTATTTTATCTGTTTTAATTAACTTTAATAGTATTTTTTTGATGTTGAATTGTGTTTATTGTTTGTGCAAAATTAAAACTAAAGTAAAATTATGGTTAAAATATTATTATTGCATTAATGACTGCATTTGTTATATATATTTACATATTTAATAAATTATTATTATTTACCTATTCAAATAAATTATTTTGATGATTTTTTATGCTCAATAGTGTTTATATGTACGCAAAATCAAATAACAAAATAAAGTGGAATTAAATTCAGTAATTTTTTTTTTCAAAAATCAGCAGAAAGTAAAAAAAAATGAATTTGAATACTAAAAGCATGGTATGCTAAAATTTTAAACAGTGCCTAATCAGAATTGGTCTTAGCAAGTTTATTTATTTTCTTTTTCGTACAAACATTTTAAGTAACATTCTTTTCTGCTACCAAAGGTCAGATGTTACGACATAAAGAATTTTTTAAACCTAACTACTTTATTGTCTCTTTTTTCACACTTAATTTTGCTAACAAAAATTTGTTATACCCTTCGACAAATGAAGTTTATTACTTATTAATTTGTTACTTACTTTTAGTCACACTCTTTTGAATTCACAAAATTCTGGTCACTCTAGGTAAACTTGTTAAGTTGACTTTGGCAGTTATGACCACTGATTTGGTTCTATTTATGTTTTATATGGTACTAATTGCGAAATTTGTATAGAAAATTAAATTTTGGATTCTGACATTTGTTAAATTATAAAATGAAATAATTATTATTATTATTTTATTTATTGCCTTAATGAATTTATGTACAATATGTTATTTTCATATATTTTAATTCTATATTTCAAGAGCTTATATTACTAGGATATTTACACCTTTGATTTGTAATTATTTAGACTAACCTGACTTAAATATTTAGAATAAATTTAGTTTGCAAAGGACAAAATGGCAAGTAAGAACCTTTAATTAATTATTTTATGCTAATATAAAACCTAATGAAATAAAAATTAATTTTAACATTTTTTATATATATTTGTATATTGTGTATATATATTTATTTATTTATTTTCTAGAAATTTGAGAAAAATAAAATAGAATAATTGTTGAATTTGACAACTGTTACCTGCCATAATGTCAATTGTTATTAAATATAGGGTTATACAAAATTTTAGGATAATTACAAAATTTTTGCAAGAACTTACGATTCAATCCTATTTTCCGCCTCCAAAAATATTTAAAAAAAAAAAAATATTTCGAGTCATTTTATTGATTTATCAATACAAAAGAACAAAATAATCTACCTGTGAACAACCTGATTTTTTTTTTCAAATTATTTTTTCGTAGAATGGATTCATTTTTTTTTTTTAATTAATTGAAAAGAATTCCTAACATTCGGAAATAAATTTATAATGTCAATATTATAACAAAAATAACCAATTTTTCGAAAAATAACAAAAATATAACTTTTATTAAATTAAATTTTATTTACTAAATATATTTTCACTCTAATAATATTATTTTAAAATTATTCCCAGGTGAAGCACACAAAAATTTGAAATTTGAAATGAAGATTGATATTGACAAACCTTAAGTGAAACAACATTCAAAAAATGACATGATTTTTATACATAGGTATATTGAGTTTGACAAGCCACCGAAATCATATCAAATATTTCGGATGGGTTCGCATAATTCCATTCACAAATAAAAGAAATCAACAGCTAAAGTAGAATGTATAGTATATGAAGAGACATAAAGGGATTTCTTACCTGTGAAATAAATTCAAATCTAATTTTATTTTTCTTACTTTGTTTTTCTTATTTCAAATTACTTTGTGTGAATTTAGAAGAAGAAAAAAACATCTTATATTCCAAGGATAATTATCCTATCGGATTAGTTTTGAATTATATTATACAAATGCTCGGATATATATATATACATATATCTTGTAACTATAAGTTGAAATATTTATTTAGAATTTGAAATTTTTTATAAAAAAAAAAAATAATTCTTCAGGATGGTTAGTGAACTGTAAAATAAGAGACTAACCTTCTACTGTTCTTGTTTTTTAGTTTTTTTTTTGTTCATTTTGTCATTGTAAATTTTTTGTTTTTACTTTACTACGCACGCACAGAATAATTCATTCAGGAGCAATAGAGGATTAGATTTTGATGGGAATCTTATTACATTTGAATGATATTTATTTATTTTTAAATTTAAAAAATCTTCCTTAAAGAAGTTAAGTAAGTTTAAGAAAAATTTTTTCCCTTGTTTGTTACTGCTATTGCTTAAAGACTTATAATTTCTTGTATACATTTTTAAACATGTAATTCTTAGTAATTATTTACTACTTGGAAAATACATGCTCAAGTTTTGTGCGCATCATTGAACAATATTTATCGGATTCTCTATTTTCGAACAGGCTATATTTTATCTAGTTGAATCCTAATACTAAGTCAAAAAAATGTAAATGTCAAATAATTTAGTTTTTTAGTTAGAGTAAAACATGTACCATCATAAACAAATGTAAAACACTTTTAGTAAAAAAACCGGTGGCAGCATTGTGTATATAATTTAAATTATGTTCAATAAAAAATAATAATAATAAATGTAAAACATGCATGTAAAACAATAAATAACTTTAAAATATTTTTTACATAAATTTGCAGAAAAATAAAGCAAGTTGTAAAATTCTGGCACTTTCAAATTAATAAAACTGAGCCCAGATAAGCAAGAAGAGAAAACTTCTGAATCTGAATTTTCAAATTTATTTGTTTCAGATTTAAATACGCAACTGTAAAAAATTTTTAATACTTAAGGCCCAACCATAATGAGTTTAAGTTGGCTTAAGATAATGTCAAAACTAAAAGAAAAGCCAGCTAAAGTTTTGTAAATTGCTTAAGTACCCATATAATAGGATTTAGCTAACTTAAGTGATTTTGACTATTGTTAAATTGTAAATGTATATAAAAATATATAGCTAAACAAAAGTTTTGTTAAATATAAATTATATTTTGTTTGTTATATTAATTTTGTTTTTATATATATATATTTTAAATTTTATTATTAATCGAATTTTGTTTTCAGTGTTATTTTAAATATATTTTAATTAATGTTTTTTTTTATTTTTTTCCTATTATTATTATCATGTATAATTAATTTGTTATGAAGTATGTAAATTATTAAATAACTAAATTATTTTATTATATAATATCACAAATTTTCAATAAGCAATAAGAGTTCCTAAATCAAATGTCAAATTTCCGTACAGAATGTGCGAATGAAATCGCACTTTCCTTAAGCCAACTAAAATTAACGAAAACTTGACGAAATTATTAATTTCTAATTATGATATTCCTATTATGGGTGCACAATACACTTTACATGTACATAATAGTAAATTTCCTTAAGTTGGCTTAGTTCATTATGGTTGGGCCTTTACCATACCTTTATTACCACTGATTTGTTTTAATATTTATCTTTTATATAGTATTAATGTCAACAACTTTATAGAAAAGCAAATTTGAAGTTTGACAATTTACATTATTTACATATTGTTACATATTATGTACTTTATTGTACACTTTTTTTTTTTTTATATTTATTTGTAATAGCCAACTTATTTCTAACTCAAATCATACAAAAAATTAACAAAAAAAATGATTCACATTATGACTTATAAACTAACTTATTGAACCCATTACGATTACTCTAAGTTATTACATTACACTTAAAATTATCTTAGTATTTTTTACATAAGTTTTACCTGACCATCACTTTCCTTAGTTACAATTTTATTATTAATTTTAACAAGAGTCGGAAAAGGTTAGAAAAAACCGACTCTAAATTATATATTTTTAATAAAACCTTACAAACTATTTAAAAACTAGTTTACAACTAATTAACCTATACTATTACTAAACCAGAACTGTAATGTTTAGTTGAAATTAAAATTTAGTATACAAAAATGTTTTTGTTGCCAATTTTCTTAGTAGCATAACCACCAGAATTTATTAATATTTATAATATGATTTACGTCTTTTGGTGAGAGGCTCATGTTATATCTCCAAATTGCTAGTGGTGTATTGGGGTTAACATTTGGCTCGAAAGTGATCTGTTTTTGGGTGCTACGTCTAAAAGCGTGATAATTAATAGGGATATTGCTATAATTGGATATGAATAGACCTATTGCGATTAAGAAAGAGAAATGCTTCTGAGGGAATGAAACCTGAGCTTAATGAGTCTTCAATGTATTTATTTTCTGGATATGAAGAATGTGAAATTAAGCTATTATCTATTATATGTGAGTATATGTGTGTATATATATATTATATCTATTATATGTGTGTATATCTATTATAGTGAGTTTAACATAATGTTTTCTAATCAAATGCAAAACAAAAAGATCAATTCGAGAAATATTTATATTCAGTATTTGGCTTACGACAAATACCTGTACAACCTCTCAGAAATTTCCTTTCTAACTTTCTATATAATTCCATAAGAGAGGCACTAATATTATACCAAATTTAGCAACCGTAAGTCAAAATTGGTCTAATAAGCGCTTGATACGCTATTATATTATTTTAACCCTGGCAGACAAGAATTTTGATTTAAACAATTTTTGGGTTATAGCGAATGCCTTTCTCGCCGAATTATTTTTATTTTTAATATGCTCAGTAAAATTAAAATTGTAATGCAAAATTACTCCTAGATATTTCACATATTTTTTGTTTACTAATTTAATATTTCCTGGAGCTTATGGATATGGAAATTCCTTCAATTTTGTCGAACGTCCTTATTACATTTATCCAATGATGTTCACTTCACATTTCCTAAAACTAACTCTCATTTTGATTCAAGAGTTAGCATAGGAAAGAATTTGATTAAACATTGACTGTAGCTTATATTGAATATTTGAAGTTTATTTTCAAGCCACGTAAACTATGAGGTCATACTTTATTGTATACTATTAACATAAATATGTTATAAGGTCGATTTTTTTTCTTTCTTTATTTTAAACGAGTTAAATACAAATTTTGTTATAATTATAATCTTATTCAGTTATTTATAAGATAAAGTTCAATTTTATTATTAAATCGAATATAGTATTAGATCTTAAGTATAGAGAAAAATATTTCTATTTGATTTAATAAAAAATAAAAAAGATAAAAGAAAGTATATAGTTCAAATTAAGATTAATATTAAAAATATAAAAATATGTTTAAAACCTAACATAAGCTGTCTGGTAGAATTGTGAGTTTTTATTTTCCTAATACGTGTTAGAACGATCACATAAAAATACAATAATAATATAGAATGAATGTGAAACGTATGCAAAAGTGCATTTTAATAAAGCTCATACTTTATAATATAATTTTACTTGAATTTAATTTTATTACTAATTCATTTTTGCATTGCTATTTCTATTGTTTTAATTTAATTTGATACCGTCTATTGAAAATTTAATCTTTTCTACATTACCATATTATGATACAATTAATGTTGATAAAATAAAGTTATTCGAAACGCAAGATTTAACAAGACTCAATGAACTATAACAAACCGGAAATTATGCCAAATTTCGAACTGGACTAACATACTGGACTAACCAATAAATCCGCAAGGACTAACATACAGAAAACAACAACCATTGCGGAAGTCAGAGAGTTTTGTATAAATTGTTGTATCAAAGTAAACCATAAGACAAAAAAAAAGTCTAGAGATTAAAAACTAAACGAAATCAGACTCGAAACCAAAAGACTACCAAAAATACAATTAAATTCAAAGGATGTGTAAATCATGCTATGTTCACAAAATGAAATAATCTATAAGAAAAATATTGCTTAGTTAGTTTTAATATTTCCGAATATTTTCCCAATATTTTATGATAGCTCAAATTATTTAAATTGTTTACAAGACTTCTAAATTTTGAAAGGGTCTCAAGACGAAACCCTCTAGTTATTTCTTGTTATTGAAATTATGTATTTTCTTCAAAACGGCATGCAGTTTGAACCAGCTAATTATACACACTTTAATTAACAAACATTTTATCAATATTAATACAAACTTCTAATTGAAATCGAGCATGATTAGGGTTGTTCGTCACCGGAAACTAAAAAACAAAAATTAAGAATAAAAAAATTCATTTTGTAATTAGAAACCTTCAATTATATATTCTTTTCCATAATAATTATAGTATATATAGTTAGTAGGTAATAAATAGAAAATAAGATAAAATTTAACAAGCGGTGTGAAAATTTTGAAATGAAAGTAATTCCGATTGGCATATCTACAACGACAAAATTAATATTCCAGTGGATGTGGATTTTGGTAAAAAAATCATTCAACTCAAAAATTACTTTTAGAAATTTTAGAATTTTTATAATTTTTTTGATTTATTCAAATTATATAGAATTCAACTTTCTTAAACTTTTGTCTATATATAAATTGTATAAAGTTTTAAATTAAAAGTTTGGGAGACCTGAAAATCACTACCAAAAATTTATTTGATTTCAATCACAATAACAAAGTCATCAAATACGACTGCAAAGTTATTAAAAAAAATTTGTTTTTTGTTGAAAATATGTTATTTATATGTTATGTGTTATATGTTATATTTATTCCTTGGGTTAGATTTGATAGTGAAAATATCCTTAATTTTAAAAAATATTCTTATATTTAAATTTTTTTTCAAAATTTCCTCCACCTTCAATATACATCTACAATTTACATAGTATTCGTTAATTGCAGTTAATAGCTCGTTATTTTGTTATTATATTAAAGTTATTCAGTAATTAGAAAATTTAAAAGCAAAAAAAAAAAATATTTTAAATTAAAAAATTTAAAGCGAATTTTTTAATAAAAAAAAAAACAAACTGAAGGGATGGAGAGAAAATTTATGAAATGCAATAAATCAATAATCATCAGAGGTTGTTTACGGAAGGGAACAATTCAAAAACATAAAAAGGGAATTCTTATGATTCACATGAGGCATCCAAACAGTTTTGTTATTTATTTTATCAAAATGTTAAATTTTTAAACATCACTGCGCTTTCAAATTAAATTTTAATAACATTGAAAATTGTTTTTCGTTTTTGACAGGGTAAATTTTTCTTCCCCCTTTTTATTGTAGCATAGTTGAAACTTTAAAGCCTTAGGTGATTTTTCTTGCAATTAGATACACTTGTTATAAAATAATATAAAATAATTTTTTTTTGGTTTTGGTTGTTGATGTGAAAAATTGAATTTCGAAAATTCTCCACAATTTCACTTTAAATCCGATTTCAGAACAGTGGATTTGTAGAGAATTTTTGAAATTTAAAATGAAACTTTAAGAAATGTTTTTAAAAAACCGGAATGGGAAACCAAATTATAATTTTAAAATATAATTAAAACAACATATCAACTTGTCATCACATGTCACAAAATATTCTAATTAGAAAAGTCAACTTCCGCTAATTTTTAAAACATATCTTTTTACCGTCGTTATTATTAGTCACTCTAGTGTAAAACAATTTTTTTTTCAAAAAATGAACTATTACTACATTTTCTACGTATGATGGAGTTCAAATTAAGTTTGTTACTGCCTGTGTTCTTCGAATAATATGAGTTGTTCAATCATATCATCAAAAAAATATCCTACTAAGTCTAATCATTAAATAAATCATACATCTTTAAAGATTCAGCTGCACAATTGCAATGATACAGATAATCAAATTAAGCTAAATTCATGATGATGTACGATGCAAATGGGGTTGAACTTCAACCTTTACTAAATTTATTTATCACAAATGTTGTTGAGCTGGCTTTCACTGCCATTATTATGTAGTTGTAACTGAACGTTCATGTAAATAAATTTAAGTTAGATATGTAGGAAGGTAGGTAGGTTCTCTAAGTCGGCACACTTAAGCGAAACAGGTTCATTGTGATACCTACCATAGAATCTCGTGCAAATTCCATACCAAGTGAATCTAGAAAGTAGACTCCTAAATGGGATTTCATTTTGTGAATTAATGCAAATACAAAGAACGTGTAGGATTATTTTGTTTTCTACTTCATCATTACAAGCTCTACAGAAATCATTTAAGTGGAGCACAAGTCTTCTTATGGTCCGGTATGGGCCAGATAAAATTTGACACAATGCAATCAGGTCTATTGGACCATTTGTGACTGCAAGCTTTGATTGCTTCTTTATGAAATATAGACGATCTATACGTACTTAAATCACTTTTTACGTCTCTTGTTCGACCAAATCTTGAATATGCCAGTCAAGTGTGGTCGGCTCATTACCTAAATCATATCCAAAGAATTGAAGCTACAAAAAAGTTTGTTTTGAGATTCGTACTGCGTATATTACACTGGTCAAATCCAGTTATTCAGTCACCTTATAGGAACCGGTTAAAGTTATTGGATCTTAAATCATTAGAATCCAGAATGGAGGTTGCTGATATCATATTCATTATTGAAGTTTTAAATAATGAAATTGATTCTCCTTAGATATGATCCACTTACATATTACAACAGAAACCGCTTCAGATCGGAAAATATTTTTCGTCCAATATTTCATTGTACCAATTATGGTAAATAGAATGTTAATAGAATGTTTAAAAGTTCTCCAAGGCTGTTCAACTTCTAGAAAAGTTAATTTTGTTTGCAGTTTCCTGAAATGTTTGTTTCACTATTTTTTCTTGTAACTAAAATTGTTTTTGAATACCATGAAAAATTTAATTTTTCACATAACTTAATTATTTGCTGTTTACTTATTTTTTTGATTGATTAATTAATCAAGGCGAATTCTCGACCCTAAGCAAGAAGGTGATAGATGAAGCGAGTATAATTCATATAATAGACAAAAAGTATAGTAGTAAAAAATATTCCGGGCACGTGGAAAGAATGGAAAAACTACGAAAACGCTAGGAGAACTTCGTAAACGAAATATATAATAAAGATTGGAAACTCTAGATTATTACACCATCATCTGAAGATTGACACTGAAATCGATCAAGATATTAATAAAAATTATAGTACAATATACGATCCTAACCATTATTAACTCGGACACGAGTACATGTTAAAAATATTTCATTTTGATTTTTTAACATAGAAAAAATATTTTGACATTATAATTAAAAGTAAAATTTTATTAATATAACACAATAAAGCCTATTTTTAGTTATAATAAATTATACGAAATATGTAGTTCGCTACCAGAATGTTGTAACTGAAAGACACGATTTTTTAACTCAAAATTATTGGAGGGATGAATCCCAATATAAAACTCGAACTGTCACGTCAATGATGCGATGATGATGATAATGAGTTAATCGTTCATCTGAGTCGACTCACTTTATCAAATCTCAGATTTAGTTCAATCAACGTTCTTGTAACCGGTAGCACATTAATCTCTAATCTCTAGATTGCCTTCCTGCATATATTTAAACATTTCTCACTTCTGTTCATGTTATCATGGCTTGTGTTACAAATACTTATGTATTTTATTAAAAACAAATACAAATCAAGAACATTTGCAGTTATTAATAATGGTAACATGAAATTGTTAATAAATCACAATTGGCCACAACAAATCGGTTTTCGCTCATACCTAATAGAAATAGGTAATACGATACTTAATGAATAATAAATACTCCCGCTTATAGTAATCAATAAACTCTGATATATTTTTTTCATAAATTAATTATGAAAAAAAAAAAAAAACTTAACGAAAACATGACGCTATGATGACATGCCAATAATGACTTTTAAAAAACAATAAAATATGAAAATGAGAAGAAAAACACAAAAACAATATAAAAAAAACATCTGTATTCATCTCATTCTACTTGCATATAAAAAGGACACAAACGGCCGATAGAAAATAAGCGATCTTCTTAAGAACTTTTTTATGTACCAAAATACATTTTTTTTTTGTTCACATTTCTTGTGTATTCTGTTGAATTCGTCATCATAAAACATTCATCAATCCATTATCCTTTATTCTTCTATATAGGATTTTTTTTTTTTTTTTTGGTTATTTCATATGAATAAGTAAAGTCGCTTTTTTTGTATAACTTTTTTTCCGCATGTACATTAAAAACAAAAATTAAAAAGTAAAGTTTAAACCTAAGCCTGTCTGAGACCAAAAAAAAAAAACAACAAAAACCTACAAAAAACAAAATAAAAATGAAAAGTCAGTTAGCTAATGTTCGTTGGTGTCTTGTTTTTGTTTTATTTTTCTTATTTACCTCCAGCTATTCAAGAAAGGAACTTCGAAATAATCAGTAAAAAATGCCAGGAACGTACATACAATTTTTTTTTGCATTTTTTTTTTTACAAAATTGAATGGCGAGGTTAGGGTTAGGGTGTATGTGAGTGTGAATTGAAAAAAAAAATAGCAAAACAAAAAAAAAATGTTAATATCATTTTATTTTATTTCATTTGTTTTTAAAATCCATGAGAATGTATCGTTGTAGTCTTACACAAAAAAAAAATAAATAAATCAATCACAGTTGTTTATGTCAATAATAAGGTGTCATTAGGACAAGATTTTAAAATATCTTCTAACATTATGCTATAATATTTTAAAATTTTATTATAATTTTGATATCGTAGGGTTGAAAATGGGGGGGATATAAATTTTGTATTCTAAAAGGTTCCTCAAACGGGGTTAATATCTTTTTTTTTTTTTTAAATTAAATTCAACATATTGAAGAAAGTTGTGGTATATTAATATGAATAATGTATGTAATGTATGGTTATGCATATGAATTGGGAATGTGGGAATAGTAAATATCCGTTAGTTTACTTAAATAACATAAAGTAAGATAGGGGAAAAAATGTTATATATACTGACTACCTAAACAAATAAATGATAAATTTTGATTTATTTAATGGGCATAATATGTGAGGATGTAATTTTTTTCATGGTTATTATGTTGATGAATATTTCGAATCTATAAAAATAATGAAAGTTGAATAAAGAAATTTTTTTCTGTTTATAATAATTTTGCTTCAAAATCTCCAAAAATTATTAGTTACCGTTTTTATAATCGCATAATCCTAATCATACTTATTTCATGTGTGTTTTATAAACAGTCAAGGATTATAGCGTTGAGAATCTTGATACAAAAAAAAATCCATTTGATTTTCGCCGTATATGGCCCACTGATAGGGTTCCAGAACAGTGATGAGATCACAATCTGATTGATCATTATTATGAGTGTCTAAAAAATGTAAAATTCCAAAAGTACAAAGCAGGAATTATGGCGCATACGAACCTATCGTACTTTGCATTTGTTATTTCGAAAATACTAAATCCGTTCCTTCGAAATTTATTAAAAATATCAAAAAACATCAGTGTCAAAATTCAAGCAAAATGATAAATATGAAATTATGATCAAATAAAATGATATTTTTTATTATTTTTTTAATTATTTTTATTAAATTTTGTTTTTTGCTTCCTCATTCATTCATTTTTTTTTTTTATTTTTACTTTTTTACAAAAAGGTAGTTGTGCATGTATTTTTATATTTAAAACAATTTTATTGCGGTATCTACTGTACTTGAGATAACATTAAAAAATTTACAGAAAATCAAATGGCGACCACATGTTTCCGTGCGATGTTTCCGGACACTCTAAAAATGTTCGGAGTTTTTTCGGAATAAATCTAGTGTGAAGTGCGACAGGTTCGAATACGACATTAATATAATTTATATAATTCGAAAAGAAGCCCTAAAATCTTCTAACTGATCATATTTCGTCAACTTTTACTTTTTTCCATCCATCACGTATCCACTCATATCCATTCACGACTCTTTAATATATATTTCTACCCCTATTCCACCTAATTTTAATTACTTTTTTTTTTTTAATATTATTAGTCAAAACTTATGTCAGAAAAACCTATCTATGTACTTTCGTACCGTTGGCTTTTGGAAGAGAACAAAAAAGGGATAGTTTATAGATAGAAGTAAAGGAGAAAGAAGTAAGAAAAAGGTTCGGCGGGGAGTTGCGAACTATGTTATTGATGTTCACTTTGAATTTTTGTAAATTAAAAAAATAAAAACTACCCCTTTTTGGGAATGCTTGTAGTGCAATGCGATTCCACATTCTAGAAGTTTCGATGTAAACGAATTTCCATAACCAGTCTTGAGCCATCTTGGTATTTCCACGGTGTAGGGGTGGGCATTTGTAGCCTCTCGCGTCCGTCGACGGAATTGCTTAAGAGGCGGAAGTAGTGATTTTAGTTCTTCCGAGCATGTGCCTACTTCCACGAATTTATTATTATTTCTGAACCTTCAAACCGATTACGGCATACAATAGAAACAAGCATTATTCTCAGCCCTCCTACACAAATAATCCTTATGAGGATTCTATTCAAAAATTTACTTTGAAAGATTTTTACATGGTTTTTCTTCTTCGATCCATCGTCATTTTTATTTTAGGATATTGTCTTCTGCAGCATTTTGATTTGTTCCACCCTTTGATAATTTATATTAATAAGATTATAAGAATGACTAATGATTTTATCTCTTGAAGCAACTGGCAACTCCGCCAACGGAACAACGTGTAGAACACTCGGGCTAATTTGTGATAAAGAAATTAGAAATAAAACAAAGAATCATAAATTAGACTTGATTTCAAAATAAGTCGACTTAAAATCAGCTGGTAAGAAGAAAAGGTAAACATATATCAAGTTAATAAAGCCAAATATAGGTACTCAGTACCAAGATACCAAACAATTCAGTTTAATTAGTTGCTCTCTTTCTCAGAAGTGGATCAAAAAGCCACAATTCCAACAAATGATGAACTAGAATAGAAATACTGGTTAATTGCAAAGAAATGTTCATAGATATTCGGTAAATTATTATAACAATGAATACACAGTGTACTGGCTAGAGAGGGTACATTACTATACATTTTATATTTATTTACTCCTGGGATTTACATATTATTTGACAGCATTAAGTGATAAGCCTAGACAGAAGGTCCGCTGTTGAGAAGCGTCTTAATAATCTGTTGCGACAACTTTGGTTGTCTCAGCAGTGTTTCACATGTGGATTTAGGTGGTTACCTAACCGGATCTTATTTTTATATTGATAATATCTTTTGATTGAAGCAGTTATTTCCTCTTTCGCCGACCTCACTTCTAAGTTATTTCTCATGACTAATTTTCAAACATATCAAGGCACACAATGATTTCTATGTATGAATTACTAAACGTACCCCACCTTGATGTCGTGAGTTCATTTTGGATTCAGTATTCTAGTTTTTATTCTACTAATAAAATAATTTTAAATGATTTTTCAAAATTTGTACAAACGTTTGTTATAAAACGTTTTCTTCTTCAAAGGTATCACAAAAGGTATATTCTATACATATAGTGTACCGCCAAATTCTAAATACATTCATCATTGATGTAGGAATTCTTTAGTTCCCTTTGTTTTATAATTTTTTCTGTTATTTTTTTTTTTCACTTGAAAACTTTGAAAGATTTTTACTGTTCTTTTGTTGTTGTTTTCGTTTTAATGAAATTCTATTTTCGGTAAAAAACATGTCTTTTAACTTAAAGAATGCGCCTTCATAATATAGCCAGTAACATTATACATAAAATGACAAAGCAAATATTATGCAAGGTCCAGAAGAAGATTAAATCGACTTTTTGTTTTTTCTTTTGCTTGTTTTTGTAAAAGACTTTTAGAAGAACATTTGGATTGAAGAAAATAAGAACAAAAAAACAAAAAGTGTCCTAATAAAATATTTAAAGAGAATTTGAATGCAATTTATGGACTTCTTCTAAGAAGAAAAGTTTTGTTGATATTTTGTAAAACGAGTAAAGACATAAAATTTACACTTTTATTTACTTACGAGCAAATAAGATTATGAAACTTACTTGCTTTCAAACTTACTAAATTCAAGTTTTAGAATTGATCATTTCAAATATTGATGATATGGAAGTGGAAAATGTTGATTATATTTTTCTGATAGAATTTTAGAAATTCTTTTTGAGATTATCACCACAAGGGTTTTTTTATGCTTTTTTTTCAAATTGAAATGATTTATTAATCCCATAACCAAAAAAACCGTTTATTTCTGCCTTTGCATCACTTCTTATTTACTTTTTTTTTTGTTAATGTAAACCACCGGTGAACATTAATATATCATAAATTTGTACGACCCTGTTTTATATACATAAATGTATATATATACATCATTTACATAGGGTTTCCTTTTTTGTTTTTGTTTTTATTTTTTTCGTGTTTTACTGTTATTTATTTTCCGAAATGAAACGTGTACTAAATTAAAAGAAAACATGATATCCTGGCAGACAAAGAGACAAAAAAAAATCAAAAACAAAAAAAAAAAGACAAGAGAAAGTAAGAAATTTGGGAGTACTTAAAGTAAAACAGTAAAACTGAATTTAATTTTTTTCTTACATTTTTTTGTTAAAATTTGGAAATTATCTTGTAAATAAAGTTGTTCATTACGAACCAGTGGTCTACAGTTTAATATTACTAATACTACTTTCGTAAAACAAAACTGGTTTTACGAACAAAATTTGTACTTAAACGATGATGTTTGGTTATAAAACGAATTTCGTTTTACAAAAGTATAGGATTGCACATTAGACCTCCAGACCAAAGGTTATACATTTTTTTTAATTTTATTAGAACTACAAACAAAATCAGAATTGTATTACATAATTTAAAATTAATATTCAAATACGAATGAACAGTTATGAATTGATATAAAAATGAAATTTGAGTTTACTTGAATTTATAGTAAAAAAAATTAAAATATACTTTTAAAGAAACCAGGCAGTTTATCACATTTAAATTAACTAATTAATATTAGGTTAAATTAGTTAAGGATGTGCCTGTTATCGAAGAAGAGCGTAGAAAAATAATAATTATCATAGCTGAGAGACATAAAAAATAAATTCAATTGACGAACTGGAACACGTATAGCATCAAACCAGCATCTTATATACAACACAAAAAAAAACAATAAATAAACATTGTTTCCATTTTGATGTAAAATGCAGCGAAATCAAACACGCTGCATCACACATACGTCAAGAAATACATTGTATGTTAAAAAAGAAGAAATATGTCAAAACTCCACGTAAAGTGATAGTTTATTTTCATGTCTTGGCTTTATAAAAACTAAAAACAAAAACTTAGATTCTACTCTGGCTGATACACAATGATTCTCAGACAAGAATGGGCTAATTAAATTATAATTGCTTTTAAGTTTTTTCATTTTTATCCCTCGAGTTGCGGAAAGAAAGGTCGTCCTTGGGAAAGATCCACTATATCACGGAAAATGATACTGGCCGCTAATCTGAAATCATATGGAAATCATCTGATTTTGTCATCTTAGTCCAAATGATAATACGCTAATTTATAATATATACAAACATAATTAAAATAAAGTAAAAATACAAAAATCAAAAACAAATTTTTGCAATACTAGTGAAACCCCTGTGCAATTGCACAGAAGCAGTACGATTTTCGGGTACGATTTTATATAAAAAGAAATATTTGTTTTGGTGTATTTGTAGTTGTTTTCTGAATCACTTGATTATTGAATTATAATGAAAGAATATATAATGAAATTAAAGTATAATACCTAATACTTTATGACGAAATTAATAATAATTTCAATATAACTTAACACAATAAAATCCCATTACTCTCAACCGTAATAGATCGATGTATTTTAATTCGTTTGTAGTCAAAAACTTTTCTAGTCAAAATTCTGTTATAGTCAACAATTTTTTTGAAAGAAAGTAATAAAGTTCATACAATCGATGTCGTTTATGAGTCACATTAAAATATACTTAACGCCAAATTTTTCAATAAAACAAAAAAAAAGTCAAAAGTCAATTAAAATACTGATTTATATATTGTCTTTTTTTTTGGTTCTTTATTACAAACATGTATATTTTATGATTACATAACAGAATTGCTATTTATGAATAAAATAAAGTTTAAAATTGTTATACGAAAGATATTTTATTGAATTTGATTTTGTTTACATATAAAGGTGAAATTTTTTTTTGACTACGCCTATAGACACAAAACGGTTATAGTCAAAAATATTACGGAAATTTAGCGAATGATTGTAACTGTATTTTACTTTATATAATTTTTTTAATAATAGCAGAAGCAAATGAATTAATATTTTATTATGTATAACATTTTTGAAGAGTATGATCTGATCTAATTTTTGTTTTTCTGTTTTGTTTTCAATTTTTGTTTGTGTTTTTGTTTTTGTACTTTTTTCTATAAGTTTGTGTGTCTATTTAAAATGACAGAATTTTTATAAAGTCTTTTTAAAAATTGTCCGTGATTGAAATTTATTTTATAATATAGATGTCGGTCAACTTGGAAATAACCGTCATTTATTTGGTGTAACCATTTAAAATGTTTTAAGTATTCAGCACCAAGAACTTGCTAAAATTTTAATATTTTTGTCGTGTAATTTACTATGCAATTATTCTTGCTTTTTTACTCACCACGTCGTTCATTTTGTGTATTATATTATATATATACTTTTTTCCATTCAAATTCAATATTTTGTCAAACAATTTGTTTTAAGAAATGTTAAATTTGATTAAAAAAATGTTAAATTTGATTAAAAAAATGTTGAATTTATTTGAAAAAATGTAAATTTGAATGAAAAGGAGTATATAAGATATATAATACTAAACTTTCGAACAAAAATTATTTTTTTAAACTAAATTCAAATTGTTATTTATTCGAAAAATAACAGTATTTTTAGATAACACCATAATAGTTAGTTATACGGCGGTTAGTTGACTTCAGGTATAATAGACTGTGTTTTTTCGACCAAATTTAAGATAATTGAAAAACTTACGTTTTCAAAGGACAAATGTACAATAACTACGCCATAGTATTTGTAGTATAATCATTAAGTAACGTACTTTCTTTTTTTTTTGTATACATTACTTATTTTCTCAAAAATTTGTCAATTGACGTACTGAGTTTGTTTACATTGTGATATATAAATTTCCAAAATTAACATCTTTCCACAAACATTCAAAAGTTTTTACAATCAAGATTCAAATTTTGAAAATCAAAATATAAAAATTATAACCCATTTTTCATAGTCCAAATTACGATGTAATTTTGAAAAATCAACTTGTCAGCTGATCTTCTCACTCTCTTTAAAAACTATAAAAACTGAAGGACATGTAATGATTAAGTAGTTCTACTTAAATTTTATAAGTAATTCAGTTTTTATAAATGGGGTTAAAAATTACTTACATATTTTCATTTTGCAGTCCATGCCATCTTAATTCAATCTGAAAAAATATTATTTAAACAATAACTTGTCCCAAACCGATTATTTATAAATAAAAAAAATTAATTTCTATTGTTAGAAATGATGAATTCGAATTTTATTTAGAAAATTACAATTTCATAGAAATACTGGTCCGTTGTGTTTTCTTTTCAGCCTATTTTATTGACATTTTATTACATTTTTATATGTTTATATATATATATAGATAATTTCAGTTGTTCTAGAATCAATTCGAAAATCAAGAATGATACTGAAAGTGTCAAAAGAAGGGGGAAAAAATACAATAAAAAAAATTATTTACAATATATTCGCCCATATGTCAATAGTTGAAAATTAACACGACAAGCATGCACTCATTTAAATATATATGTACATAGTTGTAATATAAATGAGGTAGCCTTTAACAAGTTATAAGAACAAAAAACACAAAAAATTAAAGATAAAATAATCCTCTTCATATCAATTGATATAAAATCCAAAATTTACATGATAACTTTTATGAAAAGGATCAAAAACTTTGATATACGCATAAATAAGGACTCAAATTTAGAATAATTTCTTTGAATATAATAGTGTACGAACTAGATATTATAATACAAATAATTACTAGCATCTGTTTCGAGATGTAAAGTAATATTTCAATTTATTTGATGTATTGAATAATCAAAATTCGACATCAACAAATTTTTCAATATTAATTATAGTATAGTTTTGTAACTGTTATAATAGGATTTAATGGGAAGGATTAAAATGAATAACAACAAAATAGGTTTGGTTTTGTTTCCTTTTTTGAAAAGGATTATTTTGAAATTATCAAAAACATCATCTCTTTCATTAAAATCTAGGTAATTTCATTAATATGGTACTTAAATATGTTAACATTTTCATATCACTGTCACCACAATAATATTTTCAAAATATATCTCTGACCTCAATTAGAGAATATTTCTGTTTATAATATAATGATTGAGATCTAGAATATTATTTCCATTTCATAAATATGTACAAGTGGAATTGAAATATATTATTAATTTATTTTTACATCATTTTAAATATACTTTTTTTCTTCTAAGGAGAAGCTAACATCACAGTTGCACTAGACTTCTGTTAGTAGACTTTATCCTATTCTGTTATAATTGTTGTTGTAACACAAGCAATTGATTTAGTTTATAATTAGTAAAAAATTGCTGTCCATTCTGTGGGATTACCCTGAGCTCAGCTAAGATGCAGTTGAAAACTTGGATAAAGCAAAAAGCTGAGGATTTCTGGCCCAACGTTCCTGGAAATCGTCAAGCAATAATGCTCATACCAAAATTCTCGCTCAAGAAAACTAAAACTCTTCTAAGTTCAAATATATTATATACTTAAGTTATAAAAAATCATCTTTATCAAATGGGCCTAACCGTGTAGAATATTGTGCAGAATATTGTGAAATAGAGGAAGAATTTATTGAGTATTTATTCTGTGAATGCGAAGGGCTCCTCGTAGCAAACTTCGCCACTTGGGAACAGTGTTCCGCAAACAATAGGATCTATGCAGCATACCATTGAAAAATATTCTGAATCGACATGAACTCAAAGACACCGATCGTAAATCGGTGATGTTTGAGACAGATTCGAAATTACATAATCTAATCTAAAATGTTACTGTGTTCGTTACACAGAGTTGTGTATATTCTTAACTTATTAATATTGCATAATCTAGATTTGTTTGATTCAGATTTAAAAATATTCTAAAATATAAAAATATTAAATCGCTAGTAAAATTTGATTTGACGTTAAACTTCAAAATTTTGAGAAAATCATTTATTAATGGTTTGCCTTGTAATCACTCAACTTAATTTCATTATACATTGACTACTTCGATATACAGACTACTAAATTCTTCTTCTTCTTTAAATATGCATTTAGTTCCAATTTTTTTCAATATATCTACATATATCTCATCTTCAATTTTGTGATGACGATGTCCAACAATGATTATCCATCTTTTCGAGTTCCTTTTAGAAGTTTAATAATTTGGTCATTTATTACTACTTTAGCCAGTCGACCTTCAGCCATTCTATTTACGCGGTCTCTTTCGTTCTTACGTTTCTTATCTCTTAATTTGTATTCACATATATGTGTTTCATTGTTTGCATTTCTGTTCGCATTTGCTGTTTTGATTTAGATGTGTCCGCAGTTGTTTCAATAGCGTACACTAGCATGGGTCGAACACAGCTTTTATTTTCTATTAGCATGTATTTGTCTCTCCATATAATATCTCGGAGTTGTGAACGGAGATGTCATCTGAAATGGCTGCACCTTTTCCTATTTGGGTTTTTATTTCAGTTTACGAGTTGCGAGAACTGGTAATATTTTCGCCTACACATTTAAAATTGAGCACTTGCTCGACAATTTTATTGTTAATGAATATTTTACATCTAATGGATTCTTTCGAAATAATCATGAATTTCACTTTTGTTGGGGATACCCCCAAGTTATATAATTTCGCCATTTCGCTAAATCTGAATAATAATCATCTTTATTCCCTGCGAGTAGTACAGCGTCATTTACGTAATTTGTGGTGTTAACGTTCTTATCGTCAATTCAATATCCCCAAAAGGTGTTAGCTATAGAGTTGGACTGAATTCAAGACTTCACAATTATTATTTCCTTTATATAATACTATTTATCTAAATTGGGAACAATATTTTATAAGCAATATAAATTTATTCGTGTCTTCCAAAATAGTCATACGCTATTTGTGCAGTCTAAGTTGTAGTGTGATGATCGCTCGTTGCTTAAGAGGTCGTTCTTTTAAGAATATCAATTATTAGAAAACGAATATTACTTCCCAAAGAATGTGAACCCTTCGTACTAACCTCCGTAGTATTTTTATCATTTATTTGTACCATCCCATTGAGTAGGCTATAGAGATATGACGAATTATCCACTATTGTAAATAAATATCAAAATAACAAATTCTATGTAATTCTAAAGAATAGAGTAAGAATTTGGAAACGACTGTTGACATCTGAGATCGGTAAAAAATAATATGACAAGTTTCAAAACGAATTGTAGTGTAGACAATGATGATATTCTGCTAATCACCTGCTAATCTATTCCTGTTATAATTGCAAAATAATAAAAAACTACTTTCATGATAAATTTAACTATTTTGTTACTGTTAAGTACAACACAAATTCTACCTCTTACTTTTTTATATTCATTCACTAAATAATAAAATAAATAATTAAAAAATAATCGCTTAGTTTTCAACTTCAATGATTTCCTAAGAAAAAAATATTTATCCGCTTTAATTAAATTAATGTTGAGGTTGATTCACAAACAATTTAAAATCAATTTACCGAATTCTTCAGTGGATCAAAAATTTCAACGAATGGTTTTTAAATTAAAATCAAATTTTGAAGTTTCATTCTTTAATTTTTCGCAAGAAATTTAATTTTTCAAATTAAAATAAACAATTAATCAATTTCACTTTTATACATACACATACACATACTTTAATTCTACATTCGATAATTTTTAACAGGTTGTACCGGAAAAAAAGATGATTCATTTAAATCATCTTACCTTTTACTTTCCATGATTCCAACAAAAATAAAATATTCTCATAAACGATTTATATCGTATAGAACTTGAGTAATTTGACCTAATGTCCAATATGATGCGCATAAGTCACTCAACTAATTCCTTTTTTTTAAATTTCATATTTCAAAAATTTGTTATAGTTCAAGTTTTGGTGCAATTTTTTAAAGATTAAATTAAGAAAATTTTGGTGCAAAGAAATTCCGAAATCCATATGTAAAATGAAAAAAATAAAAACAATATATATATATATATATATATGTACAACATAACTCTCTAGTAATTTCCCAAAAAATTGTTTTAATTCCTTCTCTTTTCTTATATTTGATTTATTTCCAGTTGAATAATTGATTAAACATTAATTCCATTGGAATAAAAGTCGAGTTTCCTTCCACTAATCATTTGTATTTATTTTGCAAATATCGATATTTCGGAAGCAACTTGCTTTAAAAGCACTGATGAAGGAAGTAAGTTGCTTCCGAAATATCGATATTTGCAAAATAAATACAAATGATTAGTGAAAGGAAACTCGACTTTTATTCCATAAATCTAAACATATCACTAAAAACAAATCTGATTATCAAAAACAATTAATTCCATTGACCTAACAATCAATTCGATATGTGTAAAAAAAGTAAAATATTATAATTTAAGTTTCTGGGGTGTTCTACAAATTTTTTTTTTGACATTTTGTACAGTCATTTGGATCCGTTTTTTATTATTTTTTTTATTTTAAATTCAATTTTTAATTAATGAATTGTAAAACTTCCGATATTTAACTCTCTCTAAACACTTTATAACATAGTAAATGAATATCAACATAACTAAGTGCCAAAGTTAAGGTCAAATATAAAAAAAATAAAAATACAATGCATATGCAAGTACTCATGGAAGACATATACAAGTGGTCACACTACACTAAACATAAATAAATTTAAAGAGAAATTCAATTTTAACAACTAACATTTTTTTTTAATTTTGAAACATCATGTTCTCATGACAAATACGATAAGAAAAAATTAATTGTGTACCTACTAAATTTTTGTTAATTTTTTTTTTGATTTGCCAATTTCAATTTACTATTGTTGAAAATTTTTATCAATTTCAACTTACTTCCTAAATCCCATAACCCCAATGCAAATATCCCAGGTACCATTAAAACAAAATCCCGAGCTCTAGGTGTCAAACAAACACGAGTACCTACGCCTAGGGCACAACCTCACAACACACAAACCCCTCTACACCAAAACCCCACCCCCGACATGTCCGGAAATCCTCACCATAAAACATATCTTCACTGAATACCATTCCAATAATCCAATCACATTTCAATTTACAAATACTCTAATACAAGCCCTCCTATTCTAAAACAAATTCCACATTCTCTTATCAAATCGATCCTTAATACACCACAATATCTAGGAAGAAATTTAACAGCAAATCTTCATCATGAAAACTAATACAGAAAAATAAGTCCGTTCACTAAATTTATTCTCGTCGTCGCATCACATAGTTGGAAGGAAGGCTGTAAAAAGAAATAAATTTATAGCAAATTTAAAATTTCAATATTTTTTGTAAATAGTAAAATTTTTGTGATTAGCATAAGCCATGAAATTAATTTTGCCAAGTTTTGTAGTACCAAATTAAATGTAAGGATTGTGATTAGATTACATATAATATCGGGCAAGCTGAAAGAGATTTTCAAACCAGACTTAAGGAGCATTTAAGACGTTTAGTAGAAAAAATGATTAAAGCGTAGCGAAACATCTCTGAGACTTATACAACAACCATGACTATACAATAAATAATTTGAAAAATTTTTCATTTTGCATAAAGGGATAAGATGTTAACTTATCTGTAAGAGGCTACCTCAGACCTTTCGTTTGAAGGGCAAACGCTCTACTACCTATTGCGCCACTCACCGTAATTTAAAAAAATTTATTAAATCCTTGTAACTGCAATAAATAAATAATATTACAGATATTATCTAAAAAATACTGTAAATACAATTAGAATAATTAATTACTTCAGCAGTTTGTAATAACCGAAATTTACCAAGATATTAAATAAAAGGAAAAAAAAAACTACTATCACCGTTTCACTATATTCACTCCACTACTTATTATATAGTTTTACAGGTCGCATTGAATTTCACGTTTCAATCATCTATGACCTATGTCCCTCATAAGATTATTTGCCAAGATGTTTTGATGTATTTTCAATTTGTGAATGTGTCTGAAGGAACCTGCAAATCGTTGTGGATTAAACTATTTGGCCCGAACCACAGAGCATCGACCACCATTCTTAGAACTTTGTTCCTAAATCTTTGAATTCCATTAATTTTCGATTTATTTACAGCGCCCAAGAGTTAAATTCTGTATGACCATATAGGTTTAAGTATCGCTTTATACAGCAGCACCTTGTTTTCCAAAAACCTTTCCAAAGACCAAAGATATTTTACCCATTAATCAATATAGGCCTCTCAGATTTTGTTCCTATTAACTTTACCCACACCTACAATAACTTTGTATAAAATAATCCTTTCCAAGTATTTGGTTAGCGTGTAAAAAAATGCGTTAACAAATTATGTGCTTCCTTCATGTCAAACACTTACCAAGATGACACCACCAGATATCTGATAATATACTTCTACATGGTATGACTGTACTGTTAAAAATTACTAGAGGGCAGCTATCTTTCCTCAGGGTAAATGTTAAATGGGTAGGCTTGTTTTCCTTGATTTTTATTTTCCAAATATAAAGCCAACTTTGAATTTGATTGACGTTTCGTTGAAGGAAATTTGACGTTTTTTAATGGATCGATGTCTGAAGCGATAAATGTTTTATCATCACCTTGAGTAAAAATGTTGCTGTCAAACGAACGATTTAAATTCTCAACAGTTCGTAGAAATCGTCGGCCAAATGCCACACCTTATCGAATGATTGGCATATATATCAAAAAATGCGGTAGAACAATATTTTTTTTGTTCCAAGTCAAAATTTATTTGATTCACAATTTGATAATCTTTTTGTATACTATATTGTACGAGCCCAACGTCATTAAAGTTCGTACGGCTGATTAAATCTAAAAAAGCTTTATTAAAGTTAATATATAAACAAAGTTTATGAGTTTATTCAGATTTTTGGTATTTGGTATAAAAGGTACAACATTAAGGATTTCAAATCATGTTAAAACAAAAATTTATTCATAAAATTAATTAACAAAATACTAATTTATAAAAAAAAAAACATCAATTCATTTAAGTTCGTACGATTTAATTTTGATTCATTGAAGTTCGTATCATTTGAATGCATTTTATCATTCCTCATTTATCAATATGCCTCGTGGCAAAGCTTAGTCTTATCCACTTAGTCATGATTTACGAGAAAAAATACTTAATGAATTTAAAAATTTAAAATCTTATAATAAAGCGAAGCAATTTAAAATGGCCAAAAGTACTGTCCAATACATAATTAAAAATTATAAAGAAACGAAAAAAATTGGTAAAAAGAAGTACACTGATAAACAAAAAAAATACGTCTGATGCAAATGATCGATGTTTAAGAAAAATCATTACGGAAAATAGGCGTGCAACAACTTCCGAATTGAAGAATCTTTGGACGGACAGAATAAAAAAAAGTATTTCAACCTCTACTTGCCTCAGGAGAATAAAATCTATGGGATATGGATTTTTTAAAGTAAGTTTATCAATATTAAAAAAAGTAGATTTATTCTAAAGACATTTGACTGCAGGCA
Source organism: Argyra leucocephala (assembly GCA_963942445.1). NCBI lineage: Eukaryota > Metazoa > Arthropoda > Insecta > Diptera > Dolichopodidae > Argyra > Argyra leucocephala. Next base: position 83,365,690 of record OZ012677.1, read on the forward strand.
AAAGCAAAGCCATTGCTCACAATTAAACAAAAAAAAAAGGTTAGATTGGGCTAAAGATCATATCAATTGGACGCAAGAACAATGGAACTCTGTTTTGTTTAGCGATGAATCAAAATTTTATGTTTCAGTTGGAGATGAAAGAAGTCGTGTTTTGCGTAATAAAAATGAAGCATATCATCCTGACTGCTTGAAAAGGACAGTCAAATTTCTTGCGAGTGTGATGGTATGGGAATGTATGTCCAGTAAAGGAGTAGAACAGTTGTGCTTCATTGACGGCATAATTAATGCTGAAAAATACCAAAATATTTTAAGAGAATATCTACTTCCATCGATAGAATATTTTGGGTTTGGTGGTGAAATAGTGTTTCAACAAGACGGTGCAAGCAGTCATACTGCTAAAAGTACTCAAAAATGGATTGTTCAAAACAAAATTAATGTAATGGAATGACCATAATCAAGCTCGGACCTAAATTCAATAGAAAATCTGTGGAACATAATGAAAAAAAAATTAAGATGCTCTCGCCCTCGAACAAAAGATGAATTGAAGCAAAGACTGGCACAAATTTGGTCTGAAATAACACCAGAGGATTGCCAAAAGTTGCACCAATCTTTACAAAAAAGAATGGAGTGCGTTATTAAAAGTAAAGGTGATGGATGTTACACAGTACTAATGTACATCGTACGAACTTAAATGAATTGATGTTTTTTTTATAAATTAGTATTTTGTTAATTAATATTATGAATAAATTTTTATATGATTTGAAATCCTTAATGTTGTATCTTTTATACCAAATACCAAAAACCTAAATAAACGCATAAACTTTGTTTACATATTAACTTTAATAAAATTTTTTTAGATTTAATCAGCCGTACGAATTTCAATGACGTTGACCTCGTATAATATATTATTGTATGTTATGTATATATGTATATATTTTTTGAATAATATATTGTGCCATGTTTTATTCTAAAACCAAACTGGTGATTTAGTATGAGTTTTTGGCTTTCTATAATTGGGTTGAGTCTTATTAAAAATAGTTTGTCAAGTATTTTGAACAGTATTGGCATTAAACTGATCGGCCTATATGGTTCTTCAGGTATTTTTTCGCCTTTGTGTATCATAATTATTTGTGATACTTTCCTTAGTGCTCCATTGTGTGTTATATGCTAGTATTTCTATAAGTTTTTTTACAGGCTAATGTGATACAAAAATAATATTCTGGGTTTTACATATTTACAGTAAAAAGATACTTGCCCCAACTTTAGAATTACTAAACCCAAAATTTTATCTGAATAGATCATTATTGAATTAAAGTTATATTTTAAGTTTCGAAGTATCGACATCGAATGCAAAATTTAAATTAAAAATACTTTTTCTTCCCTATCCTGATGCTTATACATACATTAATATTAAATATACGATTCTAATTCAATTGGGAAAAAACAGAAAGATAGTACAAAAATAAAGGGTTTCTAAATTGCCTTCAAACTTTCGTAAAAACAAAAAAAATTGAATTCATTTATGTAATTCAATATCAAATTTTGGTGTCCTTCTATAAATAATTTTAAAATGATCGAAGTGACTGTTTTTTCAATTTTTTTGTTTTTGTAACTTTAAATCATAATGGATATGGTCAAATACAACACTATAAAAATATACAAAAAAAAAAAATATTATACTTTTGGAACCAAACTATTTAAGAGACAACTTTTTACAATAATAAGGTATGAGTTTATGTATAAAAAAAAGTGGAAACAAAGTACAAAGTGGAAAAACGAAGAATGGAGAAGTAAAATTGAAACAACTTAAATGTCTTTTCGAAGAATAAAATATTGTGGGCCTGGTACCATTAATCAAATTTAACTTAAGATTTTTTTTTGTTTTCTAATATTATTAACAAAAAAAAAGTCTAATATTCAACTTAAAATGGTAGCATCATCAAAAATATAAAACAAAATAAAAATAAGAATAAAAAATAATTCTAAAACATAAGAAAAATTTAGTCCTAAAGGAAATAGACTATAGACATCATAGGGTTTGCACAGAACAAAATGGAGATAACCTAAGGTTTGAGTTATTTTCATTTATCAAATTTATATTTGATATTTCATATTTTTTAAAAATTTAATATTTCAACAAACTATGAGCCAAGGAAATTAAAAAAAAAATCATAATTCATTTAAAAAAAATATTTTTCTAATATTTCTCTCTCTTAGTTTGTTCAACCATTTTCAAAGTTGCTTTTAATCTTCTGTTTTAATTTAAAAATTGTCAGTTCCGTTGAAGGAAGTGAGATGGCTGGAAATGACTGTTCCAATTGCTTCTGGAAAACTAATTAGCAATTATCTGTGTCTTTTTGATGCCACTTATCGCGTTCTCTTGTTGTCTTTGATTGTTTAAGGTTGTTAATTACTCATACTTTGTTAGTAGAAAAATGATGTTGTCTAACTGATACAAAAATAGCTTTTAAATTAATAGAAATATAATTCATAGTTAATTGATATTCATAATCAATATTAATTTTATAATTAAAAACACTATTAAAATTGGCATGTTCAACAATTCTGTGACATTGGTAATGCCCATCAGATACTGTATGGATCACACACTATTGAGAAAGTGATACTTAAACTATAATTTAAACTGCTAAATTAAGATCAAATTCAAAAACATTTAATGATTTACAATATGTAGTTTCACAATGTTTAAAATATTATTTTATCTCAATTGTATTGATCGTAGCAGTTATTTTGATTTTTTTATCTAACACTTCGCGAAATATTTTCACTAATTATTTTTGTATTAAACTCTGCAAGTTTTATTTTATATCGTATATTTATCTAATACATATAATCCAGTTCACTGATTTTAAAATGAATTTTATGCATCTAAAATGTTTTTTTTTTTTTCAATTAAATTGCAAGTTCAAAAATGCAAATGACGTGTAGATGACATTTTCTATTAAATGATTTTTGTTTCACTAAATCATTGATCACACTGCAAAGTCTATATAGTCTATATAATCTATAATAGTCATCTATTATATATTATTATTATTTTCATCTGCTTTTCAAACTTAGTAGAGAATTAAAAGATTATCCACATTAATTAATGGATGTGAAACCTTCAAATGGCAATACATCGGAACGCCACGTCTAAGATTGACATTAAAAATAACATGACTTAAATCAAACTGCTTAATCCATTAAACTGCAAATGCATTTGATCTTAGTTTGACATTTCCGATTACATCTTTAGTGACGCTTAGTATTACTAACAGATTAGAGCTACGGACCTTTTGCGGATGTCTATTGTATATAGAGTTTTTTCTAAATCAATTTAAGTCATTTTATCCGTATTATGAATGTCGTTTGTTTTTTCTCTATTTGAAAGTCGTGAAAACAGAAATGATTAATACTGAAACTAAACTGAAATATGTGAATAGGAACATTAAAATTACTTACAATCATTTCAAATAAAAAATCGGACGTGAGACGGAACTGACATATAAAATTTTGATGTTAAATATTTCAATTTTTTGTAACGTTGCCTATTTCGAACTAACTCTTTTTTGCAAATTCTATAGTGTTATAGGTAATACCTTGACTTTTGGACTTTGATGTACTTTGAAAAGTCTATTTTTACGTAATAAGGTCATAACAATCTAAAATATAATGTATATTTGAATATTTTAGATTGTTATGACCAAATGTGTGGTAATCCAAAGTAAAACTTCTGATAATTGGAAAGCATACTCATAATAAAAGGTTCTAGGAGTAATTTTTTTATCATAAGCTGTGTTCTTTTCATCCGATTCCTGTCTAGATCAATAGTTTAATATGAAATTACAATAAAAACTCAAAACCCAGATATTTATCTGGTTTTTATACAGGTCTCAAATATTTAGTAATTATATTAATCACGAGTATCATCACCATATATCATCAACCTACATCGTTCTTTTGAATTTAATAAAACCTAGACCTTGAACCGTATGAAAAGAACATAGCTATATTAACCGATCAAAGTAAAAATGTTGTCATTCATAACGTCACTTTTTTATATCGCTGATAAGTGATGAAATGAAATGAAATGAAAAATAAGTTGCGCATTAGGCAGATCATCTTGCATTTCAACCGAAACGTCCTCCCCGGTTCGATTCCTGGCGAAGCAAAAAATGCTTTATGAATTTTTCGACCTGATACAGTACCCTTTGTCATTGGGATATAATAAATGACAAAACATAATTGAGTGTATATATAACTTGGTAACAAATTAAATAAAATGGAGCTATTCTATTACGGAAGACTGAAACAGTTCCTGAAACAGTGGTAGTTTCCCACATTTATTGAAGTTGATAAGCCAGAAATTTAATAAATAAATACTCGAAAAGCATTGGACTTAAATACAGATTGAACCTACCTTTTTCATTTAATCAACTAGGCTAGTTTTAAAATTTTTGTATTTTACTATATTTAATATTTTTTGTTTATACAAATTTTTAAGTTAAGCCTTAAATATTTAATATAAGTTAGCTTTTAATTTGATGATATAAAGTCTTTTATTATTATTATTCTTATTATTATAATATCATTATGTAGTAAAAACTTACAGTACTATACTTACATAAGCACGAGAAGTTAATTCTACCTAAGTTATTGTTAAGAATTAAAAAAAAAAAATCGTCATTTCGCTAGAATTCTGTCCCAACACTCATGGTATACTACAATACCTTAAAACTCTCCCAAACAAAAACCTGACTGCCATTCAATAACAAGTTAACTCTTATGTGCGATATAATTTATAATGATGCCACGTATTATAAATTTGAACAGAAAAACTTAATCATTAAAACTTCTTCAACGAGTTTCCATAGATGGAGTGCCAATTAAATAAGGTACAAAAAAACTGGTATACCTTATTTCCTATTTATCACAAAGAATAAATTAAATTAATTCATTTTAGTTTTTTGGATCCTTGTCAATTTCCGTTTTGCTTTTTTTTACTTTATCAAATTTATTATAAATTTTAAAATAACTTACAAAAAAAATTAAATTCCAAAGAAATTGGTTTTGATGAAAGAAGAATACACACCTGAAATTAAACAAACAATAAATTAATAATTTATTTAACAGGAAAAAAAAAATTTGATTTAAAGATGTTTAATTTATAAAATTGCAAATTTGAAAGTAATTTATAAAATATTTGACTGAATTTTGGTAAAACAATATTATGGCAATATGATTTGAACAAATAAAAAAATTATTAATAAAATACATTTTGCTCGTAAACTACATATACCTACATATAGTAAAATATTTACGATGTCCGAACAAGGTTGTTTAGATTGCAAGAAAGATAAATGTTTATTACAAGACATAAATTGCAGTAGTTTTGGTCACAAATGATATTATCAAGAATATCCAAGAAGATATCTGAACAAATTTAATATAAGAAAATCAGTTATCAAGTCGATATAAATTAAAACACAACTGTAACGTACGTAAACAAACAAAATAATGTTATGTTATTAATACAAAGAATTCAGGAAACTCGAAACATTCTTCAAGTTTGGTTTACTTTGAAATCATTAAACATAACTACATACTCTACAATCAATTCAATCAATTCACCCTCTCAATAGCAATTCATACATGTAAGTTTATTAAAATTCAATTTAATAAAAAATTTATTAAAAATTAAATTTTGGCAAACAATACAAAAAAAAAAAAACATTTTATAATCGAAATTCCTTTTTCGAAGCACACATCCTTCATTTTAGAAGGGGTTCAATTTAATTACCTAATGTAATGTTAAAGATGATATCAAATTTATTTTCAGTCCTTTTAAAGATAGAAAATCAAAATATATAGTTTTAAAAATTAAACAAATATGCATATTATATTTATGAATTGCAAAACAGGGTTATGTTTCGGGTTATGTTTCGATTATTGGTCGTAATTACTTTTAATAACTAGCAAATTATTAATGAAATTTGACTATTTTTTTTTAAGTTAAACCAAACATTCGGTTTCAAACGATACCTTTTTATACGAATGCAGTTTATACTAATTGAGAATTACTGGAAGAAAAATGCTCCGCTGATCAGTAGGGGAATTTTGTTAATTGTTTTGAATTTGTTAATTCTACTCAAAAGTCGAATTTAATTAACAGAAAAAATCTAATGGAGTTGAGGTTTAGACTTAGACTGGTTTTGTTCAGTAAAACTAATTTTATCTTTTGCAAATTTTGAACGTTAAAACTTAATAATTTTTTTGGTATTTTTAGACGACAATTATGTGTTAGTAGTAGTTTTTTTTGACATATCGTTTTTCGTTCAATTTCATTTATTTAACATAAAATATTTTTAATTTGTTAAAACTTCGTTAAAAAAACAGTAATTTAAAATTAGGTAAAAACAAATAAGTTCAATATTTATCAACCATTAGTCATTTATTGATAAATAACTGTTTATCTATTTGTTAAACTATAGCAACAACAAAACAGATGAAAAATAACGAAAATTAACGTACAAAAATGATTTTTTATTGTTAAATAATTTAATTTATCTCAATAAAAGATAGAAATAAAAAAAAATTTATATATCTCTACTTATACGAAATAAAGGAATTAGATAGATTATTAATTATTTAACGATAAAAACAATTTTTTCTCGTTAACTTTCGTTCTTGTTGTTATTGTTGTTTAATTTATTAATATATTGTAGCAGATTAAAAACAATAGCGCTCGTCACGCATTACGTATCTTCGTATTTGGTAAATTTTGCGTGAAGAATAAATTTGTAAATTTTGTATTTTTCATTTCGTAAATTCGTAATAACACCTGATATCTGATGTCTGTTTAAATTTGATTTTCAATTTTAATTATTGTTGTATTGTTATTAGAATTTAATTATTTTTAATTGGTAATTTTTTTTGATATGGAGCAACACAAATTAAGACGCGTAAGATGCGTAACAAAAATATGGTCCTTGACGGAAGAATCCATGCTTCTAAAAACACCTCAAAAGCAAATACAAATGTTTATTTTAATTTATTTTTATATTTTATAAAAATTTCATTTACACATTTAAATTTTGAATGTTTAAGTTTGTTAATAAAAAATGAATTTGATTAATACTTTGTTGATATGCAGTTTGTATTTATTTTTGTTTATTATTAATATTTGACATTAACTCTCAACAATACGAAGATACGAAATGAAAATTAAATAGCTCAGAGGCTTCTTATTTTTCTTTCGTAAATGTACGAGTTCGTATTTAATCATCCGTTCGTTTATAAACCTTTGTATGAAAGTGTAGCAAACTTTTTTGGTTATACAAAATAATACGAATCGTAAATTTACGAAATTGCGTGACGGGCACTAATCATTTTTGAATAAATGATTGATGATTGATATTCAATAGAGATTAGTCTAGAAAAAAATAGGATGTAAAAATTTATATTTTTGAATTGAATTTAAAAATTTAAGAAATCTTGCTTGTTGTATGATACAATTATAGTTGGGATCTTGAAGTTATGATTGCACTAACTTATGGTATGAAAATTTTTAGATTAGGTATGCTTTACAAAAGCACTTAAAATTGATGTCAAATTTGGTTTTTATAGTACAAGATTATATATCTAACCCTAACGTATTTCAACCATTTTCAAAAATGAAAAACAATTTACCATACATTATACTGCCGTAAAACACTGAATCCAAACCTGCAACTTGAGGATTCTACAGCAAATGTTGTTCCTTCACCGATAGTGAACCAAGTGACTATATCTCAATCTAGTGCTTTCAGCTTTAAAAATATGCAACCTTAATTTTAGAGGGGGTTTAATTTAATTACCTAATGTAATGTTAAAGATGATATCAAATTTATCCGTTGCGGACGAATAGGACATTTGAAAGCATCCTTGTCGTTTTAATTTTTTTTTTATTTTTTTATTATGTTTCTTAAATTGTACTTTTAATTCTTTTAAAACTTAAGAAAAAACCTTTTTGAATTTTGTTTTGTAAAACGTCGTTTTAATATTTTTGTATATAAACCGTTATTGAGATATTAGATATAAATAGATTCGATTCAGGAAAATCCTTGAGACATAGTCACTTGGTACTACTACCCGGGTAAAACATTGCTTCAGAAGAGACATCTTTTGTTCTCAATTTAACCCAACATAACATCACATTATGAAAAATAATAACGTTTCATTTATAAAACACCCTATATACAGCCACATGATAATGAAATGACAAAATCACACAAATAAAACATCATAAGCAACGTGATGCCAAATGTTTATTCAAAAAAACAGTAATAAATTTTAACTTTTACCAAAGAAAAATAAAAAAAAAATAAAAAATTTCTTTTATGAAATATTTAAATAATTTTCCATCTGTGAACACTGCAAACACATATACATAAGTACATACCAAAATTACTATTCTATACATTTTAAAAGGATATTCATCAGCTTTAACCCCTTCTATATTTAAGAAGATATGATGTCCAAAAACAAAAACAAAATAAATAAACAAAAATTTTGTGTACAAAATGAATTTATAATGTTTGTACAACTACGCCATCAGAGTCAGTATACAATTAAAAACATCTTTAGTTGGGAAATTAAATTGCAAAATAAACAAAAAAAAACAATAACAAAAAAAAACAACTTAAGAGGGTAAATATTTAATAGGAAACTTGTTGTAAAATTTCGCGTTAAAATTTATTTCTCATTTACTTTATTGATTAAAAACAACTTCACTCTTGAATAAAATGAATTTTAACAGTAAAAACTTAGAAATGTCCTTTGAAAATTCAGGCTTTATTTAAAAGAAGTAGAATTTAATGAAAAGAGATCCTTGAAATTTTTGTTACATAAAATTCCAGATTCAAATTTTTTGTTTTTTTTTTGTTTGTCTTCATAACAACATTCCATATGAATTATGAAAATTCCATTCTCCAATTTAGAATAAATTACCAAAAAAAAAAAAAAAAAACAAACATTACAATTACTTACTTTCACCCAGACTGACTGAACAACCCCATTTAGTTGATGGTATGAAAAATATGAAAGCTGCTGAAAACAAAGAAATTTTAAACCAAAATGTAAATAAATATCAGGCAATAAAGAGCCTGTTGAATCCTTTTTTGATCATTTTGGATAGTGGTAAATTTCAGTTTTTTTTTTTTAATCTGATAAAAAATGGCTTTAAATGTAAATAAATACGTCTTGGTTTTTAATAAATTATTATTTTTTAAAAATTGAAATTAAAGAGAAAATTTAAGCAAAGAACAAAATTATGAAACATCTGATGAATAAATAATTAAAAAATTTTACTTTATTTAAAATTAATTAAAAAAATAAAATAAAAATTAAATTGTCAGGTGAAATAAACTTAATTGATTTTTGAAAATTTATAATTTAATTGTACTTAAAATATAGTTTCTGCGATTTAAGATAACAAAAGAAGTTGTAACACATGATGTGTTATCAATACACTGAAGATGGCAAGTGGACAGTACGTTTTATCAGTACCGAAAACTGTCGAATCTGAGTGTTTTGATGCACAGTAAACTATTAAGCGTATTCTATGGAGCTGGTATAGAACAAATTTCGGATAATTGACGAAACATATGTTTAATAAGATGAGAGATATATCTAAGATATCTAATTTAGATAAAAATATATCTATATAGATTTATTACATCAGTGATTGATCCTCGTATATTATAACAAACCAGTTTATGTTATAAAGCCTCACATATCATATTATTGTGACAACAATAGATAGTTGTAACTGTCACCCTTTTAAGATTAGATTTAAAAAACATGTCGGTAGGAAATATGTCCCCTATATCACCGCAGTCGCAAATGGGCTTATTGTGATAACCCGTGTTTATTAGTTATTGTAACTAGTGTCTAAGTAATCAAGAATACCTGATTTTACTTAGGATATTCTTCAATGGCATGCTGGGTAGCTCCCATTGTTCGGGGAACACTGTTCTCATGTGGCGAAGTCTGCTGCGAGTGAGCCCTTCACATTCACAGAGCAAATGTTCAATAGATTCTTCCTCTATTTTGTATATTCTGCACAGATTGTTGTCTATTAGACCCATTGTAAAAACGTGTCTCTTTATTAGATAGTGGCCTGTCATTATCCACACCAAAATATGTACCTGATTCCTATTGAGGCCAAGAAGAGTTTTGGTTTTCTAGAGCGAGCGTTTAGGCATGAGCATTTTCGCTTGACGAAGTGCTCAAGGGAATCCCATAGAACGGACTTGGCCCTATGTAGGGTGCATCCGATGCTTTAATTGCTAGATAATCTGCAGCCTCGTTTCCTGCCATGCCAATGGGTACCAACCCACATTATTGTGACATTGTTTATTTTTTTCAGAGTTTTAAGTATTTCTACACAATCCCATACTAACTTTGTGTCCGAGAGAATGTTTTGTAATTTCTTCTTAAATTCTCTGGCACACAGAGTTCTATAGTATGTACTTCGGCTTGGAGCACTGTGTTTGTAGAATCTAGGCTTGAATACATATGAGCCTTGAGACTTTTTCAATATACTCCCGACCCTACTCCATTAATTTTCTTGTAGCCATCAGTATACCATATTATTGATCGAAAGTGGGTGGGCAGGTTGCCCACGTCTCTCTGAGTAGCGAGATTATATTGAAAGGTTTTTCAAAATCAAAATTATTAACTAGCAGTAGTCGGATAACGCTATCGAATGCGTATCAGCCTTCTGGAGTACCCGAACTAGTTTTGGGTGTACCACTTTTCTAACTGTCACCTTATACTTTAAACTATTTATCTAACTAATGTAATAAGGAAAACTGAACTAACAATTCCGTTATTTTAGAAATACTTGAAGTTTCGGAAATTATTCTGATATTTTTTTTTTATCATTTATTTACAATCTATAAAAGTAATATTATTAAATAACTTAACAGAAATTTCCAAATAAAATACAATAATTGTATTTAAATAAATTACACAAACCATTTCTAACAAAACGCTGTGTCAAAAAAAACAAATATACGAGAAAATCCGAGTGTTGGATCGGATATACTTTGAGGAAATCTAACAACATCGCGAAACAATTCACGAATGGAATCCTCGGGATATACGTCGCGTCAGAAGACCGAGACAAACATTACATATTTATTTCCGCCCATCAGTGCCCCTAGGTTGCAACACAGTGATAATAATTTTAACTGGTATCTTTTCTTGTAACGATATATTTTATGCAAATATACTCTTAGAGTGAGTTTGATTTGCCTCTAAATCTTAAATTCTATTTGGAAGAGTTAAGTGGTAAGCCTCTTAATTGAGCACACTCCTAAGCGGATTTTTTGAGTCTTATAGCACAATTTCCACCAGTGTGCTTGGGAGGTAATCTAACCGAACACAATATCGTTTACGTAATTGACTTAATGATTTCTTCTTTTGAAGCTTTTTTTTAAACAAGCTTCGAGCCTATCGAAACGCGTTAACGACTGCTCAAAGTGCGCAGTTCGTTTGAAAACTTTCTATGATTTCGATGTTTTAATTTCTTGTTGAACATCACAGCTCGATATCATTAAGACCATATTGGCTTCAGTATATAATTTTGTACAACTACTAGGACTTTAATTTCTATTTACACATAGAAATGTACTATTTGATAAATCACCCTATATAAAAAAAGTTATTATGTTATACATAAAAAATTAACATTTTAAAAAATTTCTCTGAAACAAAAAAATGATGATTGCCCTTTCAAAATACACACCCAATATCGTTCGTCCTCTCTTCACCAAATTTAAATTTGTTCATAATCAAATAATTTCAAGGATCATTTTTATTATTTTCGATTCCATCATAAATCATTTTCTCACTTGTCATTAGTTTACATTTATTCATGCATAAAATTGAACAAGAAAAATAAAATAAAATTATTATAAATGATTGTTGCATTTGAACAGCTTACCTATATATTCAAGTTTATAATTTCTGAAAATGTGTTAATGGAAATAATTTTGATTAATTATTATCGCCAAAAAATGAAAGATTAATTGTTTACCTAAAAATATAATAACTATAACAAATATTTTTTTTTTCACTTTGAAATTGTTAAATTTCACTAATAAAAATGGAAGAACACTTGTTTCTGTTACAATTGTTCCTATTGCAATAATGAGACGTATTCAATAATTAATATTCAATTTTTGCTTAATTCGTCCAATCAATTTATTCTCAGTTTTAAAATTTTTTTTTGTTTTTCCTACTTGAATTCTATTTTTTTTTATTATTATTATTCAATTCTACAAAATTTATACTTTTTACAATAAATAACTGTTTTGACAATTAATGTTAATGAACTAGAGAAGATCTTGTTCACGTTTCCCATTCTTGCTTCTTATGGTAGTGTAATTTTGTTATGTAATTTTGTACTTTCGATTTAATCACAAAATTTTTTATATTTTACAAATCAATTTAGATGTAATGAGCCAAGATGAACTTGTGAGTCATTCTGATTTTTGTAATTCAGTCACAAAACTATATTCTCTACTAGGGGCCCCTGTTGAGTAATTATATTTCAAGTTGAAGTCAAATTTAAAGTTTTTAAAAAAACAGTAATTTACGTACTGACATAGACTTTTCATTACAAAGTAGAAAACACTAATGTTTTAATAAATAGATTTGGAATTAGTATGTTTTCGTTAAAAAACATAAATACCTTACTTCTCATTTTCTGTTTCGTTTCTACCTGATTTTAATGTATTTGGCGAATAATAAAACCATATCATTAAAAATTCAACTGTGTGCGCATTATTGTTTTATTTACAACTTACTTATTATATATTAAGAGTTCATTATGGAGAAGACAGTTAAAATGAAAAGGTGTCTACTGCGCAGGTCCTTAAATGCTTGTCAATTATAGTTATATTATAGATAGGTACTCTAACTCTACTATATAAAAATAAATTTGCTAGTCATATGAACAATTCAACTGATTTTTTTTGTTTTTGCTTTTTTATATTTTTTATTTGAGATGAATTTGTTTCTTTGTTTTTATTTGGCATATGTACATAGATTCATTTGCAAGTACATAATGTGAATTATAATAACTGATTTGTTTGCTTTTGTTTATTATTTTAATAAGATCTCACTTATGCATATTGTATTTGCTGAATAATAAAATCATGAGTACAAAATTTTCAACTGTGTGCGCATTTTTGTTTTATATACAATCTTATATATTATATATATTAGAAGTTCATTAAGGAGTAGGAGAATCGAAATAAAATAAAAAGGTGTGTACTGCGCAGGACCTTAAACGCTTGTCAATTATAATTATAGATTATGCTGTACTATAATTAGATATTATCAAAATACATACATCTCACATTAAATATTTCACCAACTTTCTTTCAAAGTACAAAAAAAAATGTTGTGCAATCCAAATAAAATCAGAAGTAAACCTGAGAGATGTGTTTATAACTTTGAATGAGGTTTACAATCGGTAAGATGACAGAAAAATGTAATCTAACCATGCGTTGGCTCAAATCCCAGGAAAGATAAGATGTGATTTAGATATGATATCGTAGATAATTCACAGGTCAGTATGGTAGAGCTGAACAAAATAACTAGAAACCAACTTGTGTATAAGATCATGTACAGGTAACATTAGAAACAAAAACCTCTTATAACACTGACTTTGAATCCACCCTTAAAATCTCTATATTCTAGTCAAAACAAAAGTTTGGCTTTTGATGCATTTGAATTTTTCTTTTTGGAATTACATCGTTATATTTAAACCCTGACCCTGAAGCGATAAAAAACAATGATATTATTATTTTTTAGAAAAAAGTTATCAGTTAAATGATATACTGTAGTAAAACCATACAGTGATAATAATAATAATCACTATAGTTTATTTGATGACGCACAAGATGTCTGTTTTTGATTTTTAACTTTCTTTACACAGAATGGTTCACTTTTAAGGATAACGATTCTATCTAAATAACACGAACCTATAAAAATATCATATTACCACCTATGCTTTATCTCTACAAAATTAAATTTATAATTATTTTGTCTATTTAGTAATTAATGGATAGTAAATAATAAATAGAATTGATATTGATGAGACGAGTCGGACTCGAAATCTTGCTTTTTAAAATATCGTCTTTCAAAAAGTAGTTTTTTTCAAATATCGTTTTTCAAAAAGTAGTTTTTTTTCCAAATATCGTTTTTTAAAATCATGTTTTCTTTTTTTTGTAAATCTTTAATTTTGAAAACATTCTGCATAAAAGAGATACAACTCTTTTCGTTAAACAGCGGCTACGCATTAACATAATTATCCTGAAATTAAAACGACATTTTGAAAAAGTGAGATTTTCAGAGATTTAGTTATACGCTCCCTAATGAGATTTAATTTTTCGAATTCTAGAATAGATGATAAAATTTAGTACCTTAAAGTTTGGAATCGATATTGATAAAAATTAATAATTTCAATATTTGCAATGTGAATAAATTGATTCAATAATACAATTCAATAATAGATTGTAGTGTAAAATTGCAGTACCGTACTTAATTAAGCACGAAAAGGTGATTCTACCTAAAAAAAAAAAAAAAAACTGGGTTCAAATTAAACAGTTATAATTGAGCAATATGAGTAATTCTGCTCTATGCCCCACGGATGGGGTTACACTTACAGTACAATGATGAATATGAGTAACCAATTTCTTTAATATACTCGTAAATAGAAATCAACTCAAACAAGAAAGGTGAACAATTTTTGAAACTACATTACATGAGATTAATTTCAACTACAGAGCAATAATTTTCATTGTAAAATATTTTTGGTTAATATTTTAAAATAATAAAATTTTTAAATCAAATTTTCCTTCATTTAACCCACACATGTCACCATCCATTATAATCGAAAGTAAAAACAGCCAATTTGCTTTTTTATTATTATAAAATTTCTTTAATTTTTCGTTAAAATTTTATTAAAATTTATTACCGTTAAAATTGTAATTAATATGTAAATTCAAGCACGAAAGTAACTTTATTCTTTATTTTTTGTTTTTATTTTTGTTAGCGCAATTGCACCATCATATTTTATTTGGATATGAATAAAAAAAAAAAAAAGAGAATGAGTAAATTGGTATAAAAATAAGTTTTATGTAAATTTCATTAAAATATAAAATATAAATTTTCATAAATTTTGGTTTATTTATTTAAGAGTAAACATTTTTGCAGTAAATATTAATAAAAGATACAATTAAAAAAATATGAGTAATTAAAACGTTAGCACGTTTATATGAGTAGGTACATTTATATCACCTGTAAGGTGATACCACCTGCAGTATTTTCAATGTAATTTATCTTATATAGTAATGGAAAAAGACACAAAAAAAAATAAAGTTATGTCGACCTAAATTACATCTAGACAATAAAAGCATAAAATTATACCAGTACTTTTTGAAGAAAATTAACATTTTTAACCTGCTCCTCCTACCGAAATATTTGCGAATTATTGAGGCGGTGACAAAAGCAAAAAATAAAAAATGAATATTCAATGCGGGAAGTAATTATATAATGGCTTCAATTTAAAAACAGAATTCTACTCTTGTAATTACAGTAAGTAATTCTTATTCAAAATATGCAAAATTATTATCAATTCTATATATATCAATATTGGAAATTCCCCATTATACTTTCTTATGGCATTATACATACTCAAAGATTTTTCATAACATACCATATTTTCATTAATTCAATGGAGAAATTAAATCACCAAAGATTCAATAAAAAAATGTATTTTAAATTATAAGAATGATGATTCACACTTCGAAGGTTACATCTAAGTAGTTATAAAATATATTATATTATGTACATTCAACATTCATATAATAGTTAATTTTACAGAAGCAAAGATATCTATGAAAATTTTATAGATTTCCTAGACAACTGTACACATGTCTACCAAATATTTGACATTCCGAGAAATCTGTAAAACACACTTATGCAATTAAGGTGGGTTCTGCAGAAATTATTTTGACTTTAGTGTAATCTACAAAGCTAAATCTACATACACTCATATCGTATTTTCAAAATGATGAAATAAATGCTGAGAACGTTCACAACCTTTTCATCAACAATTTTTCGTTATCAATTCATACTCAAATTTAATTGAAACACACAGACAGCATATAAGACTTTACATGCGTCACATTATGAGATTTAATTTTGTAATTTATAATACCTAAGTACTTAATAGTTATTGATATTGATAAAAATCTTGACTTAAAATTATGAGAATATACGGTAGCTTTATAATTAAGATTTGAATTATCATGTGAAGGGCTCAAAAATGAAGAAGAGGCGAACGATCAATAATTTGAAGAGATCAACCAAAGTTTATACAATCTATAGAATTCATTGAAAATGATAATTAAAATAAATTTAAAGCTTTATAAAATAAATTATATTAGTAAATATTTCTATACAGATATAAAAATCTTATTTAGAATAAGCGAAGATGGTTAGAAAATTTATAACACATTTTACAACACTGAAAAAAATAAGATAATTTTAAATTATTATTTTTATCTAAACTAAAAACAAAATAATTTAGTTTACAAATATATGTTGGCATTCATAATTCTAAGCTAATTAAAAAATTCATCGATCTACAAATAAACAATTCTACAAAAACGAACCCGTAGAAGCTGATTCCAAAAATTACAACTACATACTTTTAAAAATACTCTATTTATAACGCAGCTGTATAAAACACTCACCACATGATTTGAAATCACTTACATTATCAAAATACATTCAGTATTTGTATACACGTTTTCTTAACTAACAATCTAAATATAACAATTTATAATTTTTACATATACAACACGTACAATTAATTTACATAAAAAGATTAATTATATTTTTCTTTATAATTTTTAGGGTTAAGGGCGCCAGCCATCTTTAACAATATTACTTATAAGGACATATAAACAATTATTTTAAGTACTGCATCCAAGTAATCACTCCAATGAATACTACTCATATTATTTGAAACATTTATTCCAAGTACATAATTATATATACATATTTACAATTTTGTTAAATGTCTAGCTTAATTTAATTCAAAATACTCGGTCAATATCAAATAATTACTAAAAGTATCAGAACAGAAAAAATAATAATAAAAAAAAAAAACCACTGTGATTTGCGACAAAATCTAATTAAAATTTCAACAGATAAATTACACATGAATTACAAATACACTTATTTAATATCTACTAAAAAATAAATCAAATACCTACAATTTAACACAAACAAAAAGAAACAAAACAAAAACAATACGGAAAACTATGTCAGAAGCACAAGAAACAGAAAATAATTATATCGGACTCACTCAGTTAATTGGTCTACTAACAAAAGTACATTACTCTACAAATACATTACAATTTAATAAAAAAAAAAAATGTTTTATATGATTAAAGTACCTACCAAAACGTAAAGACAATTAAAAAAATAAAAAATAAAATAAAAATTTAAGTGGGGGGAAATATACCTAAAATGTAAGAAAAACTGAAACTCAATTCAAGTGACAAATTGGAAAAAGAAAATCTATTTGAGAGTTGTTGTATGTAGTAGCAAAGAGAGACTGACTGTACTTTAATTGTGTACTAGAATAATTAATGTTATGCTATCATTAAAAATTATTTATAATTTATTATTATAGATTTTTCTTTCTTCTCTTTTTCTAATTTCATTATTTTTTTTTTTTTTTTTAAATTAGAAAATTTTCTTAATTTTTTTAATTTTCTATACGGGTATATAAGCAAAAATATTAAAAGTAATTTTAAAAATTAAAACAAAACAAAGAAAAAAAATAAAAATGTTGCTAATACAAGCCAGAAAGCATAATTTATCATCTACACGCATAATTAAGTAGAATAAACTTTTAATTTTAAAAATTACAAATTAAAAATACAAAAAATAGAGTTGCCATAAAAAATATTTAATTAAATTGAGTCATTATAAAAATTGTGACCTTTACTTTTTTACACAAGGTATACTAACATATACTTCTAAATAGTATTAAGTTTACTGAAACCTAGGTTTTGCTTGTATCTGCAATAGAATACAATATACATGATACACCAACACCATATATGAAACACCATGCGTCTTACTTTATTATAACATGCATCATACACCATAAACCAAAACTTCATACACCTGACGTTACACAACACACACATTTTATTTAACGTTATTAAATTTTGCCATCTTATTTTTCTGCTTTCCTAGTGGTGACCTCATCAACGATCGGGCTTCAGTTCTGGTCTAATCAGTAGTAAGCAAATAGAAAAAAAGACTTGGAGTGTATTAGACAACGATGGAAGTAACAAGATTGTTACTTATAAAGTACAAAATGTACAATATCATAAGTATATTTTTTGACAACACAATTAATTCTACTTAATTTTAGTTCAAAATGGTATAGTGTGTGTGACCGTAGGTTAATAAAAATATTGAAATTTAATTGAAACAACTTTTAAAAAACAAAAATTAGAAACAAAATTTACTGCAAGGTAGGTGGGTGAGCATACCAGTTACTTCTGGAAAATCAATTAAAGCACTTAATTGTGCCTTTTTTATACCTCGAATTTGATGTTGTTGGTTGTTTTACCCTACCCTACTATACAAGAAGTCTTGATCTTAATGCTATTACAATTTTTTACTCAGTTCGACTTCACAAATATCAGTAAACACCCTGTGTACTCTATTAATAATTTAATAATTTTTTTTACTTAAAACGGAGTTGAATTCAGTATTTTAACCTATATAACACTAAAACTATATACTACAAGTTTTATTTTATCTAATGTTATCGACTTCCAGTAAATTACAAAAAAAAAAAATGAATTAATCTACGTAATTTTTTTACTGGTAATGGTAGCGGTGAATTTGGTTTATAAATAATATGAATTAAATCTTTCTTTTTTTTTTTTTTTAATTTCGTCACATGGCAACTTAAAAATTGCTAAAATGAAATATTAATTATTCTGTTGAAAATTAATTATTCCATTGTTAAAACATAATTTGGTACGTATTTCTATAACATTTTTTTTTTAAATAATTTATTCAAGTGTTTTTGATAAATTAAGTTTTTATTTAAATTTAATTAACTATTCTAAATACAAAGTAAATTGAATTCAGCACAAACAAACAAAAAAAAAAAATATTAAGAGTTGTTGTAAAACTAATTTCCACGAAGGGAAAATTTAAATCCTTAAATTCACAAATAAAATGGAACTAATAAATTAGCAGAAAATCTATTCATTAATCCTTCCCACATGTGTAAAGCCGGCACAACTCTTAAATGCAATTTTACATACATTATTTCTATTGGATTAAATGATGAATCAAATCAAATCAAACAGTCGGGGTAGTAGTTTAGTAATTAGGTTAAGTTTTAAGTTGAGCTTGATCACAATGTCACAACAAGCGTTAGATGCATTTCAACATCTCTACGTAAATCTAATCGATGTTATTTGTGATCTGTCGATGAATTTGCAGATACTTTTTATTTAATTGATTGAATGAATTCTTATGCAAGAAGATGGAGTAGTATTTTGTTTACTAATGTTCCATATTCACATAACATGTATTCGGTATATATACTTTTATTAGTTTAATTATGTTTAAATGATAGTTTAGTCAAAGTTTAGTCATAGTTTAGATGTATAGTTGCAAAGCTAGGTATTAAATTATTTCCAAGAAATGTTCTCAAAAATAGTGTAAAGAATATTTTTTTTTGAATAAATTCATATTTAGTTAAAATAATTAATATAAAACTAAAGTTGGTTGTAAGTTATAAATCAATGTTATTAATAAAATTACAGTAAAAACTATATTTATTTAAAAATTAATAAATAAATTTCTCACTTGATAGGTGTTATTCATATTTATCAAGTGGAATTTTGGTTTTGTTTTTATAACTTACTTATTTGTTTCATTGAAATCTATACATAAGTTTTGTAACTATTAAGATTCAAATTTAATATTTAATGACTTATATCTAAATACTAAAGAGTTTCAGTAGTAGATATTATTGCTATTATTGTTAGTGAAAGAAACACTACTTTAATTCCAATTTAATTAGTGGTATAATTCAATAAAAATTAAAGAAGGAAAAATAAAATTATCAATTAAGTAATAAATAAACAATTGATGATTGAAGTTCATAAAATTACATTTATTATTATATTTTTGAATATTTTACTATATTGATATACTAATTAAAATGTTTATGGCCCACATTCCGAAAGGGAAAAGGGCCTGTAGTTGGCCTGCAGATTAATCTGTAGGTCCACTGTTAAATAAATAAATAAATAAATAAAATGTTTATTCACCGTAAAGGTACATTCAGTGTCTCATACGACTTGATTAAATTGATTGCTATGATTAAAAACAAAAAATAGTACATAATACATTTTGCTTTGATGAACTTGATATAACAACAATTGAAATACAATCATATATTATTTGCAATTTAAATACATTTCAATAGATATCATGATAATATCAATTCAAACGCATTTGCATAATGCACATCATATAATAAAATTTTATGGTAATTATTATATACAATTTATTTTTTATAAATTTATAAACGTTAACTGATCAACATGACATTTCATAAATAAATTTAATTCTTAAACATCATAATTATAAACTTCAACAACATAATACAGCTCAAATTCACTTAATAATAAAAATATATATATATATAAATCTATTATATCTACTTTATATCACAAAGAATACAAAATTTTAAGCTATATTGTACACTACAATATCAAGAATAAAAAATGCACTCTTTCTATCTTGAAAATAAAATTAAAAAATAAAAACAAAAATGAAAAAATCTTCATTGTGTTTGTGTAATTAAATTCTAACAACATTCAATCATCATAGTTTTAAAGAAATCACAATTAAATAGTAAAAAAAAAAAAAATAAAAAAAAAAATAAAAAAAAGGTTCATGTACGAGTATAACTATCATCTAATTTTGAACAATTACACAAAATAAATAATGATGCACATACCATACAATTAAATGTCTGATACATCACTGATTTATATGATTTATAAGATTTATTAAAAAAAAAATTTTTCATTTCTATTTATTTTTCTTTTAATCTATTTTTTCTTTTTTGTTCTGTTCTAATTCAAGTTCTCGGTTAATTATAATTGGTTTTTTAAAGGTGATTACTTTTCTAGAAAATCCTCTTTAACTTGTAACTTGTTAAGATTTAAATGATTCGTTTGCGAGCGTTTGTAGGTTATATACAAAAAAATGTTTTTTTAATATAAAAACAAAAGAAGAGAAGAGAAAAATAGATTATAATTTCCTTTCCTAATTCCTACTCTTTTTTTTTTTTTTATTTTGGTTTTGTTTTGTTGTGAGTTAATATTAATAATAATGAGAATAGTTATCTTTTCTTTTTCAATTGTTTATAATATTTTTTGTTTTTTAATTTTTAATTTATGAATTCTTTACAATTATTTTAAAAGTCATATTATCACAAATTTAAGTTAGGTTTTAGGATTGAAAAAAAAAATTCATTAGAAAAGTTTTCGTTTGTAATTTTTTCTTAATTTTTTATTTAATTATAAATAAAAAAAAAGTTAAAACAGAAATAGAAAATTGTAGTTATATGTTAAAAATATTTTAGTATAAACTCTAAATATTGTGGATTGTGCAACGAAATTATGAAGCAATAAATGAATAATCTATACTATATTTGACAAGCATTTAATACTGCCAGATTAATGCTTAGAGCAAGCACATCAGATGTATATTACTAGACGAAAGCTTGCTACATTTGATTGTGCAATATATCATCATCCAGAAGGGTTAGTAAAACAATGGCATCCTTTGATTAGAAAAATGTTAAAATAAAATACACCATATACAATGCTGTTAGTAGAAAAATAGAATTCATAATTTAAGATTTATTTTGTGCACTTCACACTTTATTTCAAATTTATATTTCTTTTTTTTACAGTTGAACTTGATCTCGCTCAAGAGCATCATATCAAAGATAACAGACATACTTGTGCACTTAAACAAGTTGTGGCCTTTAAACAAATAAAACTTAAAACAATTTTTTTAAATCAGTTTTAACTATGTAGTAGGTGCTCTGTTGTAAATAATCAGAAATAAATTTGTCATTTCATTTGTATTTTTATAATTTGTATAAAGTAGAGTATATCTGCAAACTAACTGGAAAAATTAGTATTGTATGTATTTTGATTAATTCTAAAACATTTTAGAATTAATAAAATTTATTTAGTTCAATTTAATTTTTTCATTAACTTATATACTGAAAGGATCAATCTGGGTGGATCTCTTGCCACCTGTAATTTATTGCTTCGCAATGATGCAATAAAAGCTTCAAACTTCAGATGGTCAGTTAAACCAGATTGCAACATCACCAAGCAAATCTGGCCTATGTTAAACCTGAAGCGATCCCTGAACCTACTAACTATGAAAAGGTGTGACATTAGCACACCTACCTATATACTGAAACAACGCTAATTAGTTTAATGGAGCAATATTATTTTTGTATACCAAGAGTGCTGTACAACAAATTATTTTAAATAAAGTTTTATGTCCGCCTATGGTTTAATACACATTATGGAATGCTAATACATGTATGGATTTATAAATTTTTAATTTGATATTTTTTATAATAATTAACTTTATATAATAAAAATATATATACAAATAATAGATAAAATGAATAAAAATTAACTTCAGCTCCAGCATAAATACTCCCAGAGTATACCCTATGCTGAAGCTTAGGTGCATTTTATTTATCGAGCAAGATCTTACTATTTCAGCAAATGATTAAAGTTTAAGCTCAAACTAGATTTTTTTTTTTTGCAAACGAGCTTTAGCTTAAAAAAGGTGATATTTGAGTTCAAGTCTCTCTTCTCTCAAATGGATTGAAAGTTTCCTTTCGAATCGTACGATTCAAGTCTTAGTTGATGGATTTAAGTCCGATCAATTCCAAATAAACGCTGGTGTTCCCCAAGGATCAGTTCGCTCACCTACCCTATTCCTTATATTTATAAATGATTTGCTCCAAACCACTTTCAATCCAATCCACAGCTTTGCAGACGACAGCACCCTAGTAGCTTCCTACGATTTTCATAAAAAATCTGAAGCTACATCCACCGCTGTGTCAACCAAAAGAGACATCATGGCCAGTTCCCTCAGCCATGATTTGGTCGCAATAGCTAATTGGGGCTTAAAAAACAGAGTCGAGTTTAACACTTCTAAAACTCAGAGCTGTACAATCTCCCGAAAAATTTCCATTTTTGATCCTACTCTTTTGTTTCAGGAGCATAAACTTCAGCGGTTTGAAAGCTTAAGCATATTGTAAGTATGCACCTTAATCGAAAAATGATCTGGAATGATCATATATTTGATGGTGCAAAAAGCGCAGCCAAATGTTTAGGTTTTCTTAGCCGCTGCAAGACTTACTTCTCCCCCTGTGACCTCTTTAAAATCTATAAAGCTTTCATACGACCCAAAATGGAGTACAATTCTCACATATGGGCTGGCGCCTCTAGTATTGCGTTAAAACATTTGGATAAAGTCCAAAAATGGGCTATTCTAATCAATAACCCAAATTTGACAGCCCATCTTGCTCCTCTTGGACATCGTTGTATAGTCGGAACTCTCTCACTTTTTTATAGATATCTCGCAGGCATTGGCACATGCTCAGTGGAAATTAAATCTATATTACCTTCACTTAAGCATTTACCCCGCGAAACACGAAGGGCAGCATGTGCTCATCCCTACACCATGAAATCCCTAGATGGCAAAAGACAAGTTGTGGAAATTTGTTTATAACCTCAACATCCCGAATGTGGAACCAAATTCCATCTTATGTGTTCCCAAAACATGCCAAATTTTATATTTATAACCTAAATAAATTAAAGACGAACATTAACACCTTCGTTCGTAATTGTCCTCCTTCCCTTTTACCATCCTTCTTTCCAAATTTTCCTATTTTCCAGCCTATCCAAACGTACCAATCGGTATAAAAGGTTTCCCCAAACGTACCAATCGGTATAAAAAATCCCCACATGGTGTTTTGGCTATGCATAAAAAAAAAAAAAAAAAATCAATTTTATGCATTCGATCCCCATTGTGACTGAAAATTATTCAAACTTTAAAATGGAAAATTTCAATTTTTAAAGCAATAACACAGAAAGAATTATTATGGGATATAATGAAACGAAATTTTTGGATATAAAATTCGCCGAACAGTACATTAAAAGTGTTTGACTGTTTCATCAATGCAACTTATTTACATTTTAGCTTTAACAATTTTTTTTTATCATATTTATTTATTATTTCTACATATACATAGGCAGGTAATCCGTCCCTGTTACTTAATATTAAACCAAAAATTTTGAATCACTTGGAGTACAAAGATTTAAATAGGCTTACGGGCTTAAATAGGAATCTTAATTAGAATCTAAAATGGGTAAAACCTAAAATAAATAGATTAAAAAAATAAAATTCTGAATCTTGAACCCGTTCTAATTATTCTCTTATATTTATTATGATGTTTTTTTTTATCTTATTGTCTGTAATTTATGATAATTATGATACGAAAATGCAATTTAAAGACAAAGTGAACGGAATCTTCAAAATAATTGTCAAATTAAGCCGTAAATATGTCCCAGTAAACTTAGATGAAAAATACAATAAATCATGAATTTAATCGTTTGAAGCTTCAAAATTTCCGATATTCTTAATTGAAAATTTTATTAAATTACGCCGTATAAAATTTTTTTTCGACCACCTTAGATCTTCACTAAATTTTCCATTTCAATACATATAACAATTATACTCATTGAATAAAAAATTTGCCAAATGGGCAAAATTATTAGATTTCAAAAATTTATTTTTTAATTATTATTTTCTTATTTTTTAATTGAGTTTGAATAGAGATCACTAAACTTAATTTAATTGGCCGCAAAAAAAATATTATTTTCAATAAGTAAGTATGTATTTTAAATTATTATTATACCATTTTTGAATTTAATTGCATATCCTAGTTTAAAAAAATCTTTATACCTCACGAATTATGTCAGTGTTAAATTTCTAATCGAGATGAAACAAAAAAAAAACAATAATTTATTCTATTAAAAACAATAATCACAAATCACAAAACAATTATTAAACTTTCCTAGAAGTTTTACTGCTGTCATCTTTTTTTTCTTATTTTATCTATTTAATTATTTCTATAGAAAATATTTTTGCTCCCCAGCCAGTGCAACAGTGTACCTACCTATACATGTCAAAATGAAAGAATTAAATTATTTATAAAGATTCCTTTTTTGTTTTAATATTAAATTCCAATTCGAATTTTATTATTCGAAAATCACATAAATAGACTCTGTAGAATTATAAAATTCCTTTCAGCGATTTATTCTGTATTCTCCATTACTAATCGAATGGATGTAGAATTTTCTTTTAACAGCAACAAACAAAAAAGTGAAACATATCCATTTTTTAAATCAAATTAGATATAAAAAATATATTTATAGTTTTTTTGTTTTAATAAAATTCCATAATTCTATCCGTACTGTATAGTTTATACTTCCTGGGACAATCTTAATGAATTAAATTTTAAGACATCAACAGTTGAATATAGAGTTAAAACCTCAAGAGAGGTTCATTATCATTGAACGTAATTGCAAAATATTTGGAGGAATGCGTTAAACTAAATGGAGGTAAGAATTAACTGTGTATTGTTTTTTGGAATTAAATATTTAAAAAAATTAAAATTGCTAATTTATATAGTTTAAAGTTATCGTTCAAATGTCTCTGAAGGAATGTAGGGAAATTAACATTAAATTATTTCAGATCAGTTATTTTTAAGATGTTAAAACAGATACAACTATACTCCAAGAATCTCAAGTTTCAATATTATTTGTTGAATAATTTATCTGTACAATAAAATATTACTAGTATTCGCCCGATACTCAAAATTCGAGGAAGTTTGATAAAAATACGTAAGTACTCAATTTCATTATGAATTGTTTTTTATCATTTGAATTTATTCTTGGCACTATAAATTTTTTTTTATTGACTTATCTTAGACAACAACCGTAACCAAAATCTTAACCGTATTTACCGCATACCTATGAAAATGAAATTGTAATTCAATTCTGGTGAGGAAAGGAAGAAACTCTGTAGTATGGTGAATGTATTTGGTGAGCTCTGTAGTGAGCTCTGTAGTAACTTTGGTGAATTTACGAATTGTATACATGGAAATTAAAAAAATTTAAAAAATATTTAGTTATGCTACGTTTCTTTTTAAATATCTCCCATTTAAAAGAATAATAATGAAAATCGGTTGTGAATTGATTCAGATATTTTACCGTAGCAGACTTCTACTTTTTTATATTAACAAATTAAATAGTACTTACTTATTTACTTAGCTGGCCAACAGTACCATTTAGGTCCTGGGCCTGACTAATCAGCCTACATTTTTGTCGGTTACGGGTGGCTTCACTCCAGTTGAAGATACGAAATTTTTTCATATCTGCCAATACTTCGACTCTCCAACAAATGTTTGGTCTGCCAGGTGGTCAAAAGTACCATTTAGGTCCTGGACCTGACTAATCAGCCTACATTTTTGCCAGTTACGGGTGGCTTCACTCCAGTTGAAGATACGAAATTTTATCATATGTGCCGATACTTCGACTCTTCAACAAATGTTTGGTCTGCCATTTTATACAGAGCAAAGTAATGAGTTTTTTCGAAAACATTTTTTTTTTTGCACTAAAAATTGTCAACTGAAATATTATAAGTTTTGGCAACTGATAAAAAAATTTAGAATATGAATCGTATGACTCAGAGATTGTTTACTCTATTCAGTTATGTTTTTGCGTTTTGTCTACGTTTTCAATCTACTCTTTTGTCACAAAAAGCATTCAGTTATCTTCTCAGTAGTCACAATGATTTGCCTATTCGAATGCAACCATTGTTTTAGACTATGGTGGATAAATGTAGATTGAAAAAAGTTCTGAAAATTGTAATTTTCTCTTTAATTTCTTCTGATGATTAAACAATCTTTGACAAAACAAATAATTTTTAAAAACCTTTGCAAATTGTGAAATTTCCCGTATTCCCATCTTACTCTAGTAATCATTAAATTCTGCAACGACTGAATACGAAAGACTAAAACAGAATTATTTTTGCAATAATTTTATATGTTTTTAAGGCCTTGATATACTTTCGAAAACCTCATTGAAAAAAAAAATATATGGCTTCCATTTCTAATATGTGGTGTTGTGGGACGATGTTGGGACGATGAAAGGGACGATGTTGAAAATCAATTGAACGCAAAGAGTAACAAAAGAAGAATTTAACAACATCATGAAAAAAAATATCAAATTCAGAAAACTATTAATATTTTAACAATATAGTTGGGAATTCGGAGAACTCATACCTAATCAAATTTATTTTTGATGAAAAAATCGAAGATAACACTGAAGATAATTGTTTAAAGCTGTAACTGACAAAGTAAACATAAGAATTGTAGTAGCTAACGTTAGTTATGTATAAATTAAAAATAAAATCAAAAAATTTCAAACAGTAATTTTGATTTTTATTAACTTAATCCGATTTTTAATTTGCTAATGCGGCAAAATGACTGTTGAAAATAAAAATTATGCATGGCTAGTGTCGTGACCAGGTTAATGGGCCTTATTAATCTTATATGATGTCAACTCATGTATTTTTCTTTATCTCTCACCCTATTGTCAGCAAACTAAATTTGTGGTGAGAATATTTGTGTTGACACCGTGAGAGATTTTGCCGACAAAATATTATGTGCCACACGGTATGTATTTCACACAAGAGCAATAAAAAATGTTGTTGGCTTCAGAATTTGTGCGATAGCAAAAAAGATAAAATTAAAATTGAAATGAGAAATATTTACTAATCATAGATAAGTGTTGACTAAGGACATCCAACATTATCTAATAAGGCCTAATGTCATGTATTTAACTATTATGTATTCTCATCTTTCACTCAGTTTTTCCCCTTCCATCTCTTGACTCACTCGACTGAGATATATTTTATTGTTGCATTGTTGCAGCCTTAAGTTGGCATGCATAAAACTAATTTTGAGCAACAATAAAAAAAAATGTTGACATAAATTATACCCCTATCTCATCTCTCTTTCTCGTCTCATTTTTCCAATGTTTTGTATAGAATAGTTTGAATACAATTTTTTTTGTGTCATTTTGTTCTAAAAATTGAATAAAATGTAATCAAAAATATTCGAATGAAAGAGATTTGCCGTGTTTTTTTCATATGAGTCCCATTTTTTTTGCATTTGTTTTTATATACATACATACAAATATTTTAAAGAATATGTTTTAAATAATTTTAATAATTCAATTATTATGGATTAATAATTTTTTTTTGTCAAAAAAATTAACTTTTATTTTTATATTTCTAAAACAAAAATATATATTATTTTATTAACTTTTAGATGGAGGTGCACAGTTGACATGATTGAGTGCAGGACTGTGATAATAATGATGACATAGTTGAAAAAGTTGTTTTATTTAAGGATGACTATTATTTCATTCTTTGAGTTACTTTTTCAGAAATCATTTAAGTGCTACGATACCAAATCACTGATTCTAACGAAAAATAAGTAAATGAGAGTAAAAACAGCGAGAGTTACGATAAGAAACTACCTCTTATAATATATTTTCGTCCTTTTAAGTTAATTGTATCTTCATCAGATTTAAAATTGCAATACACATTTTAATAAATTTGAATTCAGTTTTATAAATTGGAGAAATGAAATTTAATATGAAACAAGAAATGGAATCAAATTTTTATACAGTAAGTAATAATTATGTGAATTGCCCAACGCCAGGTTATTATTGTGTTTTGTTTTTCTTTTTAATGTATATCAAAAAAGATTACAAAATAATTGTTATTGAAAACAACTTACTATTACTTAAATACCATTTTCGTAAATATGGAATATCGGATTGTTTTATTTTATTTTTGTTTTTTTCCTTTTCATCTCTCTCTCTCTCTCTCTTTTCATCACAATTAAATTTTGTATACTTTTTATATTATAATAGAATAAACAAAAACATAACGAAAAAAAATTTAAAATCTAGGTACGAATGTAAGTAATATAAAATTAAAATTATCCGATTTTGTAATCAATCCTTGAGGCAAATTAATGCAAGGATTTTAAATCTTTTTTTTATTTTTATATTACAACAATAAGCAAAAAAAAAAAAGAAAAAAAAAACAATTTAATTGTAAATCAAACTCATACCCCTAATTATCTCTACAAGGTATTCATATTCCTTTGAATTCATACTTTATATGTATATTGTTAATTCCATATACAATATGTGAAAGCATATTAAAATGTTTCAAATTACATTCTTCTAGAATCATAAAAACATAAACGTTATACATACAAAAAGATTTATTTATGTTAATAATTATAATATTGTTTTGTTGAAGTTGTATATACTAAGTTGTTCTACATTAAAAAAAACCAACCTCAATTATTATAGAACTATTGAAAAATTTATCATAAGTTACTTGGAAAGTATTTATTATTGGAAGATTTTTCTCTGGATTGTAAAATAAAAAATTGTTATTTTTTTTTTTAGGTATAATTAAATTTTATAAATTTTTAATTTTAACAATTGCAAAATATGTTTACATTGTATACAATTTAAGTTTTATACTAATATTTGAATTGTATACGTACAATTGTACTTATCTCTGTATATATAAGATTTTATCGGAAGTCTAATGAAATATCGTATCTTGAAATCTCGCTTTTTCAAAATAACGTTTTAATTCCAGAATACTTACCATACAAATTTTAATTATTTTTATGCGTAACCACTGTTGGAAACAAAAATAGTTTTTCCACAATTTTTATAAAATTTAAATTTATATAAAAAAAAACGATATTTTGGAAAAGCCAGATTTTGAAAAGTGAAATATCGAACCCTAACCGTTTTTATTTCATAACCAGCTATTTTTTTTTTCAGTTTCTTTATTTAATTATTGTAATTTTTTTATTGATTAACAACGAATTCATTAATTTAATTCAGATTTTGTCAAAATTTTATGATTTAAATAAAATAATATGCAACATTAAAATGTGATTTTAAAATTTAAACCTACCACAATTGAGAAATTATCAAAACATTAAAGACCGTATAAAAGGTCTACCCAAAATTAGTATGTAAACCAATGTTTGGTTAACCCAAAATTAGTATGTAAACCAATGTTTGGTTAGCCCAAAATTAGTATGTAAATAAATATTAATGTAAAATTGAAATTGAATTGAGGACAATAAATTGATATTAATCTTATAATATAACAATTTTGACATTACTATACTTTTTTTAATTATAATAAATACTAGGGGCGCCTGTTGAGTAATTATAATTCCAGTTGAAGCCAAATTTGAAGTTTTTAAAAGAACAGCAATTTATGTACTGACATAGACTTCTTACGATAAAGTAGAAACCACTCATGTTTTCATAAAAATTTAGAGACTTGTAATTTTTATTTAGGAAACATAAATACTGTTCTATCATATAACTACTGTTTCGTTTCGATATATTCCCTATAGTAAGTGACATTTAATGGATCAAATTATTAAAACAAAAATATTTTTGTAATTAAAGAGGTATATATACATACACATTTTTTTAACCAAAACTATATGATTACTAGAAATGACACAAATATAGAATACAATAATATCAGACAGTTACTTATAAAAATTAATAGAACAAATTTCCTTTAAATAATTATGTATAAAAATAATAAGATCTTGAATGGATGAAAATGGACATATTTTATTTAAAAGTTTGAATATTATAAAACTAAATAGACATTTTTTCAAAACGTATGCGCATTTCTATTGTATATATATATACAACTTATTTAACATATTAAGAATTCATTAAGGAGAAGCGAGATAAAATGAGAAGATGCTTACTGCGCAGGTCCTTAAATGCTTGTCTATCATAATTATAGATTTTCCAATTATAATTCAGAATTTGTCATATTACAATACAGAATTATTAGTGAATTAGAATTCTAGAACAATAAAATTTGATATATATAACTATGTTTGATTTTAATCAATGTGACAAATAAAATGCTACTTGCAGTGAAAAAGGATAAACAAAATATACGTTACACAAGCAAAAATAGTTGATGCCTAAAATTGAGCAAACCAATAATATTATTTATTTTTCGACTCCGTTTTTCGAAAATTTTTCGAATTTGTTTTAATTTCAATCTCTCCTATAATCCCAAGCAAAATCACGAAGTAGTGAACACCCCTAAATATTTAAATATTCATCTTATCTCTAGTTTTACTTTACATTATTGCAAGAGCTTTGAGATAGTTATTTGCTTATTGAAGGAAATAGTTTTACTCATACATACAATAAGGACCGGTAATGGGTTTTTTAAACCGACAATTCACCAAAATCGAGATTTTCAAATAATGTTCGGTGATGCAAATTCGGATTTATTTTTCTTGAAAATCAATAATAAAAATATAACAAAAATCTTTCATATTTTTGTTTTATAAAATAAAACTAATAATAATAATGAACTATATACATAACATTATTGTTTATAAGTATATATTGAACAATATTATCATATTATCATATTTTGTTATCACATTTTTACCCACAAAGTTTAAACCAATGCCTCTATATCTTCTAGCCAAGTCACACGATGATTTTTCCGGAATATATCGAATTACGATTTTTTTTTAAATTTTGTTTTGTTTTGTGTATAAATTTAGAAAAACCAAAAACACAACTAACACAAACAAGAATATTCTGAAAAATTAAATACCAAAAATTAAATACAAACACCATCAAAGGTTTTGCTCATATAAAACAACAACAGTTTACATGCTATTTTAATTTCGCCTCAAAAATTTTACTGTATCCCTATCCATCCACCAGTTTTATTTTTAGATTCATTAGATTAGAACTTGATAGAAGTAACATTTTATTATTTTAAAATTGAAAATTATGTATTAATGAAAATGTTTTTGTATTTTTTGTAAATTTTACCAATTGAGATAAAAAAATATTGAATATTTTTTTTTAAAATAACACTATATTATTCATCTAGTAAAATAAGATCCCTATACAAAAATTTATTGAATATAAGATTCCATTTTCAAAGTTGCTTTCCCAGAGGCCAGACTAGAAGATATAGATGCATTGCTTAAGCTAATAAAAAATAAAAATAAATTATTAAGACAAAATTTTCTTATATTGTGACATTAATCCGAATTTGCGAAATACCTATTCTCATTTGAAAATTTCTATTTCGGTGAATTTCAAGTTTAAAAAACCTATTCCTGATCCTGTCCAGGAGTTGAAAGCATAACAAATCAATAGACCTCGATTTAGTTAATAATTTTTTTTTTATTTTGAAAAATTGATATGGATGTCCTGAAAGACCCGGTATAGCATACAATATGTAAAGTTTTATTCCAATGATAATTTACTCCAAAGTGATTTGATATTTTATAAAAAAAAACATTATCACCGATATTCTCTTGGACGCATCACTGACGCGATGAACATTCCAGCAGTTCAATATGTATTTCTGTAAAACGTTATAAGACGGATGTTAGAACATTTTATTATACTTGCAATTTTTGTGATATTTTATAGGTACATGAGAGTGAGTACATGTTAAATTGCACCACAATGATGTCTTGAGCCGAATAAATTGAAATATAACAATTTTGAAAATAATTACACCAAATGTTGAAATTTCAGGCTGTTTAAATGTATTGAAAACGATAAATAAATTTCTGAATACACCTGATATAGAATTTAAATAATTAAATATTGCAAAACCACAATCCAATATTGTACATTAAAATCATAAATGCACTCAGAAATATTTCTTTTTTTCTTCCTTTTGTTTTTGTTTTTTTTTTTCTGAAATAATGAATGAAATTATAAACTTCATGTGAATGCATTCATCTACATATGAAAGAATTATAACTAAGTATGAAATATCTGAAAAAATATTATATTAATTTTTAAGAATAAAAATATCCATGAAAAAAGGAGGTGTGTCATAATACCCGCCTCAAAAAAAGAAAAATCATTCCATCCATTATTTCACTTATTATTTAGGGATCACTCTTTTGAAAAGAAAAAAAAATTTAATCGAATTTTACCGAAAAAATCCACCTACGATCATTAGGTCGATTTCATCCAATGAATTTCTCGTGCAATATTCATTTTTTTTCTAACTTTTCTCTTTCTTTTAATTTCCTTTTTTTCTTCTTGTAACTAATGTATTGCCTAAGGCTATCAAACATTGGTATATACATATATATTTTTACAAATATAAAAACTTTGATTTTGAATGGCGTTTAAAGAAAAGAAATAACAAAAAATGCAATTCTCTCAAATGTTCATAATGGAATGAAATACAACCAAAAGCCTTCAATTAGAAATGGTGTACTCCGCAAAAAAAAAATACATAAGTGAGATCCTTTTTTTTATTATTATTTTGTTTAATTTGCGTTTTTTTATAATTATTCTTTTGGGCAGTATAGACACATTCTTTTGTTTAGGGTAATACAAAACGCTAAAGGAAACTCTTTTTTATTCATTTTTTTGTTATTATTTTTTTTTTTTAATAATAGTTGAAAGCAAATTATTAATTATGCAGGAGAAATACATTTACATACATAAATATCAGATTTCATATTTCACCACCATCATCTTCATAATTATAAAGATTGCATCATAGGAAATTAATGAAAACTTTGTTTTGTTTTTATGTTTTTTTGATGACATATTTAGTTCACTTGTCATCAAATGTCATTTGCATATGTATTAAATTTAGCATATGAAATTTTACATTCCGTTTTAATCAAAAAATACTCCAAAACAATTTGACATTCCATCAAAAAAAAAAAAACTCTATTTTTTTAAATGACACCACAATAATGTCTTAAAAAAAAAAAACAATAATTTCTTTTAGAAATTTCTCAATACTAGTAGTTGTACTTGTTGTGGTTTTATAAGAGAGAGAGAAATTTGATACTTTCTTCTCATATTCACCCTTTCATTTTAAAGATTTTTGAAATAAAAACAACAGCAGTGTTGACTCTTGAGCAGAAAGCAAAAAAATATGTAAATACAAGAAAAAGAAAACACAACTGTTAATAATTGTTTGTGTAAAAGACCCCCCTATGAATACAAATATAAAAGATTCCGTTATACATTTTAGATGAAATGAAAGAGAGAGAGAGTGAGGAAAATTATTGAAAATCATGAAAATTAGATTAAAAACAATTTTGGTCTAGAATGTACTTTTAGAATTATTTTAGATAAGTTGTGTTCACCTTTACTACTTTAGATATAGCCAGTTTTAAAACGCAGTCACAATCTATTTTACCTATTCCACTTATTGGGCCTATTTTCAAGAGTATATTCACGATAACAGCTTTAGAATACGTTTCATATCCACTTGCCTACAAACATATTTTATGAATGGGATTTTCTGTCTTCAAGATAATATTCAACAAAAATGAACGATTTTCAAACACACATGATAACATCAAATAAATATTTTGGAACAGTGTTAGAAAACTTTTATAAATTTGTTGGATTAATTTTATGAAGTTTGTACATATACATTTGGATAATATGGAACATTCCAGTGGAAACTTAAAGTGTAGTTAAGAAACTTATGTTGAAAGAATACACGTGGAAACAGACTCATTGTCACGAGTCATCATCAAGCTATTTCGTTTTATTCTATTAAACTAATTTTGATTACAAAATTTTAACTAGTGAACGAGTGAATTCTATTTCATCATAGATTTTATAGTACTAATCAAAGAAAAAAATTAATAAGCATTTTTTTTTTCTTCTTAGGAGAGGTAATAATAATTTTGTGTATCTACATGATTTATTATTAGTTAACAGCCATATAAACACTTTATACTTCAGAACTAATTTTGTTTAAGTAGTTAATTACGCAAAGACAAAATTTAACAAAAATAAAAAAATTTATGAAATTGTGATTTGTACAATTTAGATTGCAAAATAAAAGTAAATAGCATTAGTGATATTGTATTTGAAATTTTAAATTTATATTATATAAGAAACATTGCCTGAAATTACTTAAATTATTTTTTTTAAAAGCTAGCCAAAATTGTCTGGTCACCATAATTTCTTAAGGTACTGGCATTTTGAATTAAAAGTTGTAAAAAGTCAATAAATCTAAGCTCTAGATATTTCTAAGCTATCTATTTATAGAGAAAAGCTCTAAATATTTCTAAGCTCTCTATTAATAGATCTAAACGTAAGCACTCTATTTATAGAGAAAAAATTCAAGATTTTGATCAAACGACATTTTTACAAAAGCGAGATTTTGAGCCCGACTGAATTTATTGTATAAAAAAAAATTTACTATCGGTTATTGTTTCACACATTTCAAATAGCTCACCATCCTACTTCATGGCTTTTAAAAGAAGAGTTGTTTCAAATATATTTTGTTTCTAATTTCAAATTTTTAAACTTCTAAAAATTCTGTACCGTACACAAGTAGGTTTTTTCTTGTATTGATAAATTTTAGAGTTTTTAAGAAAATTTACATTGTATAAAATCATTTTGAAACAATCGAAAATCTATTCTAAAACCTGAATCGTCTTCAGACAAGCTACTAATTATATTTTACGTACGTATACGTAGGTACCGTTAAATAAATAAATTTTGTTTTATACACCTCTTCAAATTTTATTTTTAAATAAAATATTTACACATACAAGTGTATCTAGTTTATGTTGAGCCATGTGGAAATAAACTATATATTATTTTATATCTGATGAATGTTGAGCTGTGTGAAATGAGCCATTCGCGGTTTTACTGACTCAACATTCTTCCGATTACAGACTATAAAATAATAAAGTTTATTTTATAAATATACCGATATTTTAAAATGTCGATAGTAACTACGGTTAGTAAACGTTAATATCAACGTATTCAATAGAAGTATAGTGAAAGTTATTAAGATAATAAATACTTTGAAAATGTTTGAGCAATTAGATTAAATTACAATTTTCTTAAAAATTTTGTATGCCATTTATATGCCATAATAATTAAACATCGCAACTTTTTTAAACTACTTTAGATTAAATTGGAATTCCGAAATCAATTATTATTAAAAAATCATTCTATGAACTTATTTATTTTAAATTCACCACTCCCCCACCTTTTTTTTTTTTTTTTTTTCATAAAATATCCAATGCCCGTATGTTTTGTGTACACAATATACGGATATATATGTATGTATATAATAAACAATCGATTTAAACAACAATGTTATTTTTAGTTTTATTTCAAACAATTTCTTTAAAACTTTCGAAATAAATAAAAAACAAAATAAAAAATTAAAACAATCAGAACGAAAGCATTTTTACATTAAAAATTCGAACGTTTGCAGTAAATATCCTTTGGAGCCTTAGAAAAAATTTTTTTTTTCTAAAATAAACAACATAACAGTAAACACAATAAATAAAAATATACAAGGTATAACCAAACAAACAAACAAACAAGTTAGTAATATAATAAAAATCTATAAAGAAAAAAAAAACATTTTTTTGATAACAGGAACGCATACGCATACAAATAAAATGCAACATCAACGAGAAACAAAATAACCTGTTGTTATTTTGGAGAATGTAAATGTCGTTAAGAACACTTGTATACTCTCCCACTCTATATACAATTTTGCTTGGTTCCCTCTATTCTAAACATATTATATAAACAATAATTTATTAACATTGTTTTTTTTTTTGTTTTTTAGGAATAAAACTTGCAACCGATTGCAACAATATAAATTGGAATTAATTAAGATCTATATGCAGCAGCATATTGTATAACAAAAACAAAAAAAAAACAAAAAATGTAGCAAGCATACAAAGAATAATTTTGAAAGTTTTTATTTATTTTTTGTTTTCATTTTTACTGTTATTACAAAAAAAGAAATAAAAGATGCTCTTCCTAAAAATTAAACTTCGTGTTTTTTTTTATTCTCCAAATTGCTGACATAAAAATGACCTAAACATATTGCGATTATGAAATTGCATTTTAAATCTTTCGTACAAAAAAACACAACAATACTAAGTTTAAAGTAGTTCATACTAGATATCTAATAGTACTTATTACGAGCACAATAATAATAAAGACATAGAAGTTATCCTGATCCTACGGATAACTAATATTGTAGTATAATCTTGAAGCACCGTACTTAATTAAGCACGATAAGGTAAGGATTTTACCTAAGTTACTTTCAAGAGCATAAAAAAAACCACACAATAGTATACTATGGGTGACATCAAAATTACAGTATATTAGAATTTTAATTTATTTATTTATTTTTATTTATTTATTTCATAAAATCTCATGAGAGCTTAAAGCTCATATAGAGTGTAACATATATAAATTAAAACTCAAATATAGCCAAAATAATTAAACAAAACAATTATCAAGTTCAGTGCAAATATAAAAATATCTTCATATACATATATAAGCCAATATATTTAAAATATAATATATATTCTAGGAATTAAAGAAAAAAAAAAAATGAAAAAAAACAAATTACAAAAGATAGTTTAGTTTATAAAATTCAAAGTAAAATAATGATTCAACAACAATTATATATTAAAATAATTATATTCTAAAATTAATTTGAAATGCTCAATATTGTTCTATGTATAGATTTTTTAGATTTATTTTTAATTTTGAAGTACACAGATTTTTCATAGAATCTGGTAATTTGTTGAAGGCAGAAGAAGCTGTATTAATTATAGGTTCTAATGCTTTCAAATTGTGACTGGCGATAAATCTTAGATGGCTGGTTGATCTCGTATTATGGCTGTGTATGTCTACATTTGTAACTAGTTTTGTATTCGATTTCCTGTTGCTTGTTCTTATACTGTTAATGTGTAGAATCTGGATCATTTCCTTAAAGTCTTTTACTTTTAAGATCTTGTAATTCTTATGTATTGTGTCAGTTGGTGTTCTAGCATGAAGCATAAATAAATTTTTTATGGATTTATTTTGAATGATTTGTAAAGCATTTAGATTTTTTGTAAACGTATTGCCCCATACGCCAATACCATTATGTTATCTTGCTATGAAAAAGACTGTAAAAAATAGATATTTTTGTAGGAACTCTAAATCTAATTTTTTTAAAAACGCCAGCTATTCTATGTGTTTTGGTTATAACATCATTTATATGCTCATTCCAATTCAAGTCTTCATCTATTATGATACCAAGGTATTTGTATTTCGTTACTCGTTCTACAATTTGATTGTTGTATGTAACGGATATCGTCTTTCCTATGGCTTTAAACAACATAATTTTGGTTTTTGTTGTGTTGACTGTGAGTTTGTGTACACACATCCATTTGTACACATTTTTCATGTCCTCGTTTATTATTAATTCTAAGTTAATGTAACTGATGTCTCTGTACACTATAGCTAAGTCGTCTGCAAATAGAAAGGCTTTTCCATATAAGTCTAACTTTGAGAAGCTACTTACGTAGCATGAGAACAAAATTACTATACAATCTAGTATGTTCCATAGCGAACTACATAAAATGTAAATACATAGATTCAAAATTCTTGCATACTACTTGCTTTAAATACGTCATAAAGAAATAGAACATAAACATTTTCAAATTAATTATTTTGTATATAACGTGTTATACGTTATGGAACATACTACAATGCAGTTAAAACTCGAATACTGCATTATCGATGGTATCTGTCGTAAAGTAATAATATCGAAAAACTATAGTGAAGAAAAATTGGAGCTGTATACAACTTTTGTTAATAAAACAATTTTATTTATTTGAACAACTTTAAATAAGACTGATAAGAAAATGAAATATAAAATAATCTATGAACCTATAAAAAGGTTAATCTATTCAATCGTTTCGTTCAGAATCGATCTAAAGTAAAATAAATTACTAAAATCCAATCCGATTATCAAAAATAATATTAACTATTTCAAATATTTATGTATGATATTTTGCATATCAAATCAGTAATAAAATTTAATAGTGCTGGTAACCTTAATTTTTATTTTGACTCAAACAAATTATTAAATTTAAATAATTACTAAATTTTAAGTATAAAATCAAAATAAATATGTACTAGAAATTTTGCTGTTTTTTTTTTTTTTACTTAATTGAAATTTGTATGAGAAAACATCGCATGGCACTCAAATACTGACACTCGATGACCTATTATGTCCGAAAAATAACAAAAAAAAAATGTCTATCATTTCGTCTCCACTTGTTATTAATTAAATGAAAATTGTTTCACTCTAATAATTTTATACGAAAAGACAACAGTTAATTAAACACAGGCAACAACAATAACAACCAAAAAAATAACAACAACAAACCATAATTTTACATCCAAAGAACTAGAATGAAATTAATAGGCCGAATTTGGTCTGTTTTTTTTTTTTTTTTGTTTTAATAAAATTATTCACGCAACTCGAATTATTTTAATTTGTACAAAATAATCCATACATAATATGTAAATATATATGTATATTTAAATTACATTTACATAAAAAAAACTAAAATTTTAATGAAAAATTGGAAAAAAAAAATTAACAATTTTCTCTTTTTTAAAACAAAGACAATTTAGAAGAATGACAATTAAACACACAGAGGTGATATTCAAAATTAAAAAAATGGATTACGTTTAAAAAGCAATAACTGATATACATATTAATATCTGCAATTTATTATTTATATACTTACAGAATTTAATATGATTTATAGATAATTTACATTTTATTTTGAAAATGATAATATCAAAAAAACAATTACTCTAACAAAGATTTTTCTTCGTTTTTTTTACCATTTTTAACTGCACAATAGGACCTTGGCATAACTTGGATTGAACCAATTATATAACACAAAATATATTTTTTTTTACAATTTTTGAAAAAATAGAGCTCGGTAGCATACTATTATGTGATCTGTGATTCAGTCTTTTAAAATCATTAAGTTTTTTCTCAACATTTTTCAAGCAAGTATCAGGTAGAACTTATCTTTGAAAAATTTTTAAATTACTAAAATTAATAAAAAAAATGTTTGCATATAGTAAATTCTATTTTAGAATTTATATTTTAGCGCTTTAAAAAACAAAATATGATGTATTTGTTTCATAAACTAACCCCGAATAGGGAAACAATTTCATATCAGATTAGTATATATACGAATTATTTACATTATTAGCTATTTAAAAAAAATATAACTTTGGAATTTATTTAAATACTGAAATGAAAACCATATTTACTAGCATAAAATTTCCACATTCAAAATATTAAATCATGCAATTACAACTGGTACAATTAGTGATAATAATTTACATTTTTTAGGTTTTTCAGATATACGTTTTTTTGTTAATTTTATTATTTTTTTTGTAGTTCTAGCTCGAAAATGTCGATTACCTTTTCCAATATTTCATTTTTTCATACATCTATCATGGTATAATAAGATT
Organism: Argyra leucocephala; assembly: GCA_963942445.1. Lineage (NCBI taxonomy): Eukaryota > Metazoa > Arthropoda > Insecta > Diptera > Dolichopodidae > Argyra > Argyra leucocephala. The sequence goes on from OZ012677.1 coordinate 83,406,429, forward strand.
TAAATAGTATATTTAATAACCAATCACAGTAAATAGCAATATACCAACAATAAATAACAATACACCAATTTAATTGCCAATTGTCCATAATATCATCGCAAGTGGTCGCCAACACCCAATTAGTGATATGTGGACTAAAACAAAGAAAAAACCAATACAAAAAATTTTACCTAACTAACAAACTCGTACCTATTAAATATCACCACTGCTTAATTATACCTACGTGCACAACATACAAAATGGCAAAATAAATTAGCAAAAAAAAAAAAACATTAAAATAATCTTCATAAAATCTGTTCCAACACTTTTCCTAGTTAATTTCTAAAAGAGAAAAAAAATTGATTCCCTTGTTCTTTTACAATTAAAAAAAAACAAACAAAAGACGAAAACCAAAATATCTGCCAATTCCCCATTCAATTGATGTAATTCCTACTGATGATCTCTTGTCTAAATAATTAACCTTATGTTAGGAATGTTGTGTTAGAAGGAACATACATAGTAAACTTTTTATTTTTTACCCTAATTGTTATTATTTTTTTTTTGTTTTTTTTTTTTTTTGTGTTAAGGTCTAAGAATTCTAATTTTGGGTGACAACACAACAATTATAAAACACTAATTTGTTATTACAATTTAACGGAAAAAGGACGTACACTCTCAATAGAATGAATACAGTATAGTAGAGAGACAGTTTCAAAATATCAAATTTAATTAGAGATTAGCCTTACAATAATTACGTTTCATGAATACTAATTTCAGAATTTCATTTATATTCGAGATTTACCAAAAAAAAAAAATAATTGTAATGTTTTTATTTATTAATATAACTGTTATTGTACTTTAATAAGAATATTCTTACTTAAATCTAGAACTGAATAGTAGGATGATGTTATGATTTAGTGAAATAACTGTTATACGATGTGGTTAATTGTTGGGCAGATGTTATCTTATTATAAAAAAAATATAATAATTATATTCTAACTAAATGTTTATATAAAACAATTTGATTTTTTTTTTATAGTTTTTATTATAATGAAAATGACAATAAAAATAACAAAAATACAATAAATGTCATTGATGGTTTTTTTTTTGTTTGTTTCTCTTTTACGTATACTTAATTTAAAAATAATGTGAAATTTGGCAGTTGTGACATTATTGCTTAAATGCGAAAACGTGTTAAATACATTTTTAGAAACAATTTAATGGAATTATCACAGGTCAAGAGAAAATTTAGACTATACAAATAAATTCGAATAGAAAGGTATATATGTATGTAAAATTATACTAATGGTTATCTATTCAAATAATTTCATAACTTTATATTTGATATCTTTTTACTCATAAATGTCATTTTTAGAATAATTTTAATTAAAAAAACGATTATAAGTGTATTTGAACGTATTTTAATTTAGTTGTAAGTTTTCACTTGTGAAAACTAATTTTTTGAAATGTACACGTTTGAAACAGCCAAATATGATATATGAAAAGACGGAAGGTTTATTTTTTTATAAATTTTTTACAACTATATTTCATGTTCTAAAATTATGAAAACAACAACAATTTAAAAAAAAAATATGAAATATGAAGTTATGAAAATCTTAACGGAGAGTCACTATTGTTTGTGTAAAAAAAGACTTCACTCAATTAAACTTTTAGACAGTTGTTGAAGATTAAAGTATGATATGTACTGTATTTTCGATTAAAAAACACATATTTTTATTCGTAATAAAATATGAATCATTGTGATATAAAAAAAATTGCAAATTCTCCGTATGAATACTTTCAGTACTTTTTCTCTTACCCCTACACTGCACTACAACTAAAAATGTACTTTAATTATTAATAATTTATTGATTATTTGATTGATCATTGATAAATGATAATTGATACAATTACCAAAAATATTTAGTATTTTGTAATAATTAATAAGGTTAGTTTCTAAAATTATTTATTATTACAAAATAAAATGAATACAGAGATTAAAAAGATACAAAAATGGATGCAAACACATAAACTAACTATTAATACAATGAAAAGTAAATATATTATAATTGGTAGTAATACACCCGAATTCAATGTCTGCATTTCTAATGATAAGTTAGAAAATATAAGCATCTTGGTATATGGATTGATGAAATGGAATACACATATAGAAGTACTAAGTGGAAAATTATCATCAACTGCAGGAATATTTTATAAAATTTCTAAACTCTTACACAGTGAAATCAAACAGTCTGTTTATTATGCTTTACTTCATAGTCATCTTAGTTACGGTGTTAAGCTATGGGGTACTAACTCAAAAAATTATATTGAAAATATTCAAGTAATACAAAACAAAGCTATAAAAAATTTATATAATTATAAATGGAGAGAAAGAGCAGATTTCATACACAAAGATAATAAACTTCAAAAAGTCAGGGACTTTATTGAAATGAAACTAATTATGCATATACATGATATTGCTAATGATAATATCCATACAATATCTACTCTTACGCAGATAAAGTATATACATAGTGCCAACACCAGAAGTAAACATCTTTTCTATTTGAACAAAATAAGAATTTTACAATTTGGATCTTCCACAACTCTATACACTGGTACCAAGTTGTACAATAAACTAGACATACTATTAAAACAAGAAAATTCAACAAATTTTTAAAAAAAGAAATTAATAGAATCATTTATAAATAGCTATAGTAATCATCAATATTTAATTTCTCAATAATAATTTTTTTTATTCTAAATGTATAGGATAGACTTAAGACATAGCAGTTATTGTGCAAAATTTTTCTTCTTCGCTTTTCATTTTTTATTCTTGCACTAAACAAATTTCAATTTCCGCAAATGTTTTGCAATTTTTTCATTATGCCTGTTCTGTTACATTCATTTTTTAAATTTTTATTTTTTATTTTTATAGTTTTATAATTATATATTTTTTGTAATAATATTTTTATAATTTTATTTATCTTATTGTTATATTAAAAACCTAAATGTAAACTTATATAGTCTGTAATGAGATAACTCTCTTTAGACATTGCTTTTGAAATAAATAAATAAATAAAATTATTTCATTCAGATTTAAATTACTGTTAAGTGTTCAGTAACCTGTTCTAGAACGTTTTAAATCAGTTTTGGACAACTTTTGTTGTTGTTTTATCTTTAAATTTTGACAGTTAAACAAAGAAATTTGAGAGTAAACAAACATTAGAACATAAAAGTTAAAACAAGATGTTCAAATGTTTATGTTTATACGGGTAGAAAAACTTATTGGTAAAGGGTGATTTCGGTAAGGACTAGATTTTTGACGTTTAAATTTTTTTCTGGGAATATGTCAATGTCAAAATATTTTTATTATTTTTTATTCACAAAAAAACAAGTAAATTGTTGTTGACAACGTAATTTTCGGATCGAATATTAATAAAAAAAAATATATAAATTAAACAAATAATAATAATGTGGGATTGACACTAGAATAATAATAAAAATTTAGTTATTTATTTCTTTGCCAATAATTTTAATTCCGACCATCTTGATATTTCACCTGACCTGACAGCAACAATGGCAGAAATCTACTAGTTTTTTTTTTACGTATGAACATGAAGGAAGATTTCTGCGGTAGATTTCTACCTCGTATAAACATGGGCAATAAGAGTTTTCTGTTCTAAGTGGTCTTAAAGTGTTTCACAGTTACCTGTCATTGTCCATGTCATTGTCTACGTGTTCAAATCTAAAGAATAATTTTACTAATCGAAAATTTTTTTAACTATACAGTAAAAACAGTATTAGTATTTAGATGTACTGTTAGTAGATCGAAATGTTAGTTATTGCTTCAATAAATAAATATGTATTATTATTATTATATTACAACTCAGTCACAACACAAGTCACAAGTTATGTTTCCAAAATATCAAAATAAAAGTGAAATTATTAGTGAAATAAAATCTAATTCAAATAATTATAATTAAACTTATAAAACCACAAAACACAAAATTTCTGTTTTTACTTTTTTGTTCTCAATTTCATATAAAAACAATAATTATACAGTAAAATTAATGACTATCATTTATATATTGATTAAATTTTAATTCTAAATCTTCTATGGAAATTTTTTTGAGTCTTCGCTGAATTTTGAATTGTATTCAACAGTTTTTTGTCATAAATGCTTATATCCTTTGGGATTCTCTGTTTGTTTTGTATAAGAAAACTTTAACAGTAATTTTAGAATTCGGATCCTGATAAGTAATATTGTTGGTAACGTACCAAGGAGTATAAACTAACATTGGAAAAGCTTTTGAGTAGAACCGCTTGATTTGATTGATGTTATACACTGACGCCACGTCCGCAAATTGTATTTCATACGTAATAATAGGCTTGATAATTGCTAGGTATATGATGTACACATTTTTTAAAGTATTTAATCTAGAAATACCCGTAGGCATTTTTTTACTTCGGTAGTGTTGATTTGTTTAAATTGAATTCGATATAAGATATTATAAATTAATATATATACATTTTTTATCAAAATTGATAAACTAATAATTACTAATTAAAAAAAACTGTCTTCAATATAATACTGTATTCCTCCAAATTGATAAATATACAATGATTAATATGAATTGCAAAAATTAAAACTTTTAAAATAATATCCGACAAAACTTAACTATCATATTAATTTTTAATAAAAATTAATTCAATTACATCATAAAATCAATGTCAAAAATATTAATAATAATAGTAAGAGAGATTAATAAATCAAAATGTTCAAATTAATTTAAAAATTTGCAATTTCATTTTATAAAAATCTATTAATTAACAGTATTTAGCATTTAGCTACATATTAAATTTAATTTCGATGCAAGTTTTTAATTATAAAAGCTCTAATAAATTATATTTGTTTTTTTTTGTAATTTTTACCTTGAAACCATTATATTTAATTTGAATTTAATTATTTAATTTTAAAATAATATAATTTAGCAAATAAATTATATTAAATATACCCTGACTTAACTCTTAAAATAAATTGAATATTATGTACTATACTTAATGTCTGCATGCAATGAACAATTTTTTTTTGTTTTTAAATAATTATGGAATTCGATGAATAAAAAAAAAATCAAATTAATAGAATAAATTTGTCTATTAAAAATATATATATGTATATGCATGTAGGTACTTGCAATAAAATTATTATTTAATTGTTAAAAATATAATTAAATGGAAATTAAGTAATAAAATTTAAATGAGGGGAAATTAAAAATATTTTTAAAAGCAGATAATATATCCTATATATTGTACAAACATGAGTATTAAATTAAATAATAAAATAATTGGAAAATTGCATTTAAGTAGATTAAAATTTAATAAGTGTGGGGGTAAAGAAAAATAAAATATGTAAAATCGATTTTTGAATATTTCTATGTAAGTTTTTAATTTTTTGTTTCATAATAAATTAAAATATAAATGTATTATAAAAATAAAAAAAAAAAACTGTTGATAAGCTATTGTATGATCCGTCTTGAATTTATTTTATAATGTCTGCCATCGGAGGAATCAGGGCGACAATCTGTGTTCTAATCGATCTTTCTTGTATATTATTTTATATTAAATTATAATAACTATTAATAACTTTTCCACAATAGTTAATTGTGGAAAAAAATTAGCTGTCATCAGAAATGTCAAATTATGATCAAATGTAAAAATATTTGATTAATCACAACATGTAATTTGACAATATTGACAAAAATGTTTCTGTCTCAATAATTGTCTCGCGTTGTGAATTATTGTTACAATTATTTTGATTTTTGAATTTGACATTTTGTCGGAATATTTTCACCAATTATTTGTATTAAAGTTTACAAAATTTTTTTTTTTTTTTTATATAATATATTTTACATGATTCAGATCAGTAATTAACATAAAACTGAATTTCATGCACTAAATTTTTTTTTAATTAAATTGCAAGTTTAAAACATTCAAATGACGTGCAGATGAAATTTTAGATTAAATCACACTAAATAATCGATTACAATGCAAAAGAGTATTCATCTAAAATTGACATTAAAAATTATATAACTTAAATCAAACTACTTAGACGATTAGAATGTAACTGCACTTGATGTCAATTTGACATTTTCGATTACATCTATTTATTTTCTCTGTGTGCACATTTCAGTATATATATTTTTAATTTTAGTTATATATAAGTATATGTATTTCATATAAATAACGATAACTGAGGCCTCTGATATTTGTTAGACATTCATTTTCAAGTATTTTTTTTACTCAAGGGGTAGTTTAAATTATTTTGAATTACCATGTGAATATTTAAGTTTTCCACGCCGTATTTAAGCATATTTATTCCAGAAATAAAATAAAGAGTGTAAACACCTATGAAAAGTATTATATAAAAGTTTTTTAATTAAATAAACACCTTCTAATGTACATTTGATAAAGAGTTAACACCTATGTAAAATATTCTATCAATAAATTTTTAATTAAATAAATTCCTAACTATGTACATTCGATAAAAATATAATTGTAAAATTCTACTAAAAGTTTCTTCTACACAATTTATAAACATGTAAATTTATAAAAAAGACACAGTTTCATGTGAATGCGTAATTAGTAAGTATGTATATTGCAATTTTTCCTATTCTATTTAATATCAATTAATTTCTATAATTTTTTGTTAATTAGACTTATCATTAAAATTAAATAACAGATAAATTGCATATCAGCAACAGAAGCGAATACAACCATAATCATTGTCTTATATTAACAAATTGACAAATTTTAATTAATTCATTTTTTTATAATATTTAAACAATTAATTTAATTTATTACTTTCAGTCAATTTTAAAACAAATAATTCACCCTAAAATTATATTATGTTGAACGTTTGTATTTATCATATTTTATCACACTTACCATACCATACCTACATCACCACTATCAATCATTAAATCATTTACATATTACATATACGATATGAAATGTCATTATCATATTATTGACATTATTGTTATCACATTTTTAAGTGACAGACGGTACAAAGAACACAGAAATTAATATTTTGGTAGACAAACTGATTATGGTGTATTTTATTTTAATATGTACATAATTTATTTTGCAATATTTTTTTTTTTTTTTCAATTCATCACTATTTAATGATTAGAAACAGCTTAAACTCCCTTTGTTTACAATTTGATAAAATTTCCAATTTAAATAAATCAAATAACAAATTGACATGTGCAAAGTTTCTCACTATTCTTAAATTGGAAAATTAAAATTAGAAAATTGTTATTTTCTTATTAATAGGGTCTTACCTCTCAATTTAAAATTAATATATTTAAAATAAATCTTTATTAAAAATTGGTAATCAATTCAAAAACAAAATTGCAGCTACTCTTTTATGCTATTTTTATTTTTATTTTGATTTTTATTTTGATTTTCTTTTTTACTTTTAATACTAAAAAAAGTATGATAGAATGACAAATAAATAAATGGACATCGGCAAGTTAATATAAAAGTATATAATAAAATAAAATAGAAAAATATTTTTAACATTATGCAAAGCAAGCTTATAAGTAATTAAGAAACTTAAGATTATTTTATGCGAAAAATACATTTAGTTTTTGCAATTTTTCAAAATCCTGCAACATAAAGCTTTTAGTTTGTAATTTTTTATTTAAAACTTTAATGCCACCTCTAAAAAATTTGCGCCGAGGAACAAGAGAGGTATCAAGTGTCCATCATTACGCAGTAGGTAACCACCTATTCTTATAGGTGGTTCAAAAATGGCTATGGAAATTCATTTGTAGTAAAATTTTCTCAAATGTGGAATCATATTTGAACAAAGGTGTTTCCTTAACCCATTAAAGCCTGGTCATAGATCCCGTCGTACAATCATTATGAAATCTCTTCTATCTTCTAAGGAAGGTTATAGAGATCATAGAAGTTGCCTGGAAAAAATTTAGACCTCTAGCTTTTGCCACGCCTGAGATTTGGAATGGGTATTTAAATACCCAATCGGCGTTAGCGCTACTACATTTTATATAATTTTTTTAGTTTTATTTTTGAAAAAATTCAAATTTTATGGATCTATTATTTCATACTCCATCTGATATCTATTGAGGATAGTGGTTTATATGACAAAATATATAATTGTTCTGTATTGTAAGATTTAAAATGTTTTTTAACTTTTTCACATTATCTCATGGTTTGAAGTTTGACCGTTGTGTTTTCAGGTTTTGGAAATTCAAAAGTGAATTGATAAAGTTATACAGTTTCAAATGTAGTGTTATGTAAAACTAATTAGTAGGCTAAGATTTATATAATTCTGTTTAAATTACTATAATGTCAAACTTTTTAAGACATCGTAAGATAACAATTGACCAGCCACTGGTAATTCATGAGTATAAACTGATGGATGTTGTTGATCTGTTTGATATTGCTATGAACAATTATCAAATCAAAGTTCGTGGTAAAAAATGTTATTGGCCATTGCTCACAAAATCATTTGATGACGCAATGGTGAATGCATGGAAGTTTCATCTTTTCTGCGCAAAGTATGAAGGTGTGACTTCTATGGGTATATTGATTAAATTAAATGTGGTGGAAGCACTAGTAACACAAGTAGTCAGCCGTCCATGTGGGTGTGTACTTGTTAATGTCCAACAAATGGCAAAACGCACAGATTGTGTCGACCATATAGTGGAAAAATTGACTAAACGCAGTCGTTGTAGACAATGCGGTATTAAAAGACAATTTGGTTGCAAAAAGTGTTCGATTACTTTGCATCCCAAATGCTTTTTTGACTATCACAATGATGTACCACGAAACAAAATTAAAATTAAAAAGCGAGAAAGCGAAATAATGTTTAAAATTTAATTTTACAATATTATTATTTAAATAATTTACTTTTTTAGATTTCTTCAAAAAAACACTGTGAATTGTGCCTTACTTTCATAAAAATATAATTTTTTTTTTAACTAATTTTTATACGAATTTTTTCATGCTTTAGACGTTGGGTATTTAAATACCCATAAAGGTAAATCATCTCTAGAGACGAGTTAAGTACTCCAATCCAAAAAAAATTTCCCGACTTTTCCATTTTCCAATTTCTCAAAAACCACTTTTTATGGAAATTTTCGGAAAATCCTTAGTTTTTGAGTCCTACTAACAACGACAGTTCTTGAGAATTTTGGTTAGCTCACTGAGAACGAATTATGGTCCCGCCTTTTTCCTCTCTAATAAAATCAAAACTAGCTCAATTACTATTACCCAACGGAAGATATAGCTATTTTAATGCACTAAGGTTTTTCGACATTTAAATACCCAATAGGCAGTAATGGGTTAATGTAAAAATATATTCACATACAATCCACAAAAATTCAAGAGTAAAATTAACAAATTTATTCAAAATGTCACTACTGATCAAAGAGGCATTTTTCTTTTCTCAATCTTCAACTAGTGCAAGCTCTGCATTCATGTATAAAAGTATCGTTTAAATCCTAATGTTTGACTTAACTTAAAAAAGAAAAGCAAATAAAGAAACCTTAATCAAAATGTAACCAGTTATGCGACGTTTTTGTAAATTTGCAAAACTGCATAGCTAAAAAGACATGTATTAAGATAAAGACATGTATCAAGAAATGTGGTGTACATACCTGAGTATAACAACAGAAACTGAATACATTAAAAATTGTCTGACTCCAAATCGTATAAGTTCTTAGAGAGCAAACAAATTTTAAATTTAGTTGGAAAAATGAATCAAATGCAAACACTAAGTAATGAAGGAATTAATAAGCTATTTTCGAAATATTTGAAATAAAATAAAATTATTAGGGAAAGAGTAAGTATTCGACTTTTGTTTAATACCAATCAAATTTCTACATTAATTTTTTGTCATTTTTATTTTTTTTTTCGAAATATGTTAACTGTACCCATTCACGCCACATTCCCATACAAAACATATTTAGGAACCATCGTGAAATCACTACTTTTGCAGATACAATTAACATATCAAAAAAAAAAGATATTTGGATTGGAACGAGATCCAAATCTTACAGCCGAAACAAAAATCACATAGTTAGAATAATAAATGATCGAATGAAAATCTAATTAATATATTTATATTATGAAGCTGAACTTCATCTGGACCATGAACAATTCCTACATATAGCAATAAATTACAACTTACTTTTTGAATTAATATGAATTGAATAAATAATCCCCAGAGAAATTCAATACATCAGTAAAAATAAAAAAAAAAATTAAATTCAAAAGACAATCAATTTCATAGGATTAAAATTTGAATATGAAAAAAAAAAAATAATAAAAACAAAAAAAAAAAATTCAAGTAGTTAAGTAAATGTTAAATTGTAATTCATTTTATAAAATGAATTTTTATTGTTTTCAAGTATGTTAATTAAATCTAATGTTTTTAAATATTTTAACGTATATTCTGTGAAAGGAATTCCTTTTCATTTCAAGGTTTTTTTAATTTAAATTTCATGTTTTAAAAACAATTTTTGTTATAATCAAGTGGCATTTTATACTTAAGATATTTTATAACTGCTTATTTATTCTTATAAATTTTCGAAAATAATAATTTAATTGTATACAGAACGATCTCGATATACAGAAATTAATTTTATATCGTTGAGACATATTAATTTATACATGTTACTAATGATCCCGTTTCATGAATTATTTTAAAATAACTTTCAATTCGTTTATTTATAGGTTTTTTTTCCTAATTTGGCAGTTATGTAAAAGTATCCCAGAAATTTGTACCAACATTAAATTTGGCTTCATGGTATAATAACATCATCATCATCATTGTCCTGTAACACCATCTGTGGAGTATAGGACGGATATAATAATATACTAAATAAATTATTATACCACTAGTTGGCTTTTTAATACTGACACATATTATAAGTGGATTGTTCAAGTCGTTGAGTTATTCAATAATACAATATTAGATTAAGCAATATTGAAAAAACATTTGATATTAGAAACGGATTTAATTCCGCCTTGACTTTATTTTTACATTATTTCAATTCATTTGATAAAAACTTATGACTGGAAATTTCTAGTGAAACAATTTTGTATAAAATATTTACTCTTTAATCTAACGGTTAGATTGGCTTTAAAGAGAATATAGAATGAAAAAACATTAAACGATAATTCAAAAATCCAACAACAAAAAGTGGCCCGAGTGATAAAGGATTCGAGTATACGAATGTAACGACCGGGGAGCACGGGTTCAAATCAAAAGCCAAAAAAATTTAAGCCAAAAAGAAAGCCAAAAAAATTTTCAATCAAAATTATGAAAATTAATGAAATTAATTTTTAACAACCACATCGGTTCTGAAATAATATAATAATAATTAATAAGCATATATATATCTATATAATAAAAATAATAAATTAATAAGCATATATGTATATATAATAAAACAAAGAACAGGAGGTATAATATACATACAATATTTACATATATACCAAATAATTAATATATAAAAAGGCCCAAATTTCGAAAGGGAAAAGGAACTGTAATTGGATTGCAAATTTATCTTATAAATAAATAAATAAATCAACAACAAAAATGAGAAAATTATTTTGGGCTTCAATACTACAACACTTACGTTATATCTCGAAGTCGAAACAACGTAAAGCAAAACAAAATTTAAAAAATTGTTCCTGTACACAATTTTTCAAATTGAAATCTAATGAAAAAAATCGAATTTTAAATTAAAAATTGTTAATGTAAAAATAATTACAGGATATTTAATACCTTTAATTGAACTTCTGAATTCAACTTGATATTAAAATCAATAATTACTAAATATAGTTAAATTGTGATCACAACAAAAATAAAATTAAAGCAAATTTAAATTGTCCTTGTTTTATTATTGAAAAATTCTATATTCATTGTAGTTACAAGGACTTTTATTTTCTTTGTATTTTTCCATTAAAGCCATTAAAACAAAATCAATATTCACAATACAACAACCCTTTTAAATCGCTTGATTTCTTAAACAAAAAAATAATTTCTTAAACACAATTTTTTTGTTTAATTTAACATAATCGAATTGAGTTGAGCTGCACCCTCGCAAAAAAGTAAAAATTAAATTATTAAACAATTTAAACCTAAGTTAACCTATTGTTTAATTTTATATTTTTAATGGTGTTACAGTTTTTAACTAGCTTACAACACTCCTCTTTCTGAACAAAACAAATAAAACAAGTCTAAACAAAATATTTGAAAATTATTAATGTTAAAAAACAAAAAAAAAAAAAACAATTTTTTTTATTTTTGTGATTTTAGCTTAAATATTAAAAATTTGCTTCCGAAATATTTGATAGTTAAGCGATTTGGTTGATTAGATGGGTGGGATATGTCTTTATCCACCGCATTTAAGTTTCATGACCCGTTATACCCCCTTTTTAAACTATTTCACTTCTGGTAATCACCAAAACCCGTCGTGAAGCCAGCTGACACCTGTAATAAAACGAAGTACATCGTGTTGCTAAGAAAGCTCACTATCTTACTTCTGAGAAATAATCAAGATTTAACTTTCCATTACTTGATTTATTATTATTATTATTATTTATTTAATAGTTAGGCCTTAATTTCATTATACAATTTAGCTTATTTCTAATTTATATAATTAAGAGCTTATACTAATGTATTTACACCTATGACTTGTAATTTAAGTAGACTAGCCTGAACTTTTCTATTTATAATACATTTTTAAGGTGAAAATGGCAAGTAAAACCTTTTTAATAAATTTATTTGTGTCGCAAAACTTCGTCAAATCTTTCTCCGACTTCTATCTCTTTGTCTTGTCTCTAACTATCCCTTTCTTTTTCAACAAAAGACAATAGTACGAAAGTATAAATGTTTCTCTGGCCTAAATTTTAACTAATAATATAAGAAAAAAAACTAGTTTTGGATTTTTTGAATTTAAGACAGCTTTCTAGAAAGGCAGGCGATATCTTTTCTATTTGTTCCAAAACATTAATATTTGGCTTATTATTAAATTTATTGGTGGAAAAATAAAAAGGTTGAACCGAGATTAATTTTAAAATCGCATTTTGTTTTCTTTGTATAGCAGATTTAAGTTTGTTTTCGCAGCGTCCTCCCATATGGGGAAATCGCACAAAAGAATAATGCGAAAGCTGGCTTTAAATATTACTAATTTGTTTTCTACACTTAGCCTCGATTTTTATTTGTAATTGGATATAATATTTTTATATAAAGATAGGTCTATATTATTGACGATTTTAGTCATATGTATTTTAAAGGCTAACTGTCCAAATGTCCAATTTAATGTCATCTCTTTCCCATATTGTTTCAGTATTAAGTTTGGCAAATAACATTACTTTCTTCTTTTTGTTCGAAAATCGAATTCGTTTTTTCGTCATTGATTTTAATTTTCCATTTATAATAAAATTCTTCAGTTATTTTTAAATCAATTTCAAGATTATTTTTTATTTCGTTTGGACATATGAAAGATGATAATAGGACAGTACTTATAGTCTGCAAATAAACTTGACTCGGTAACTCTGCTATGAATATGTTGTACAGAATTGGAGAAAGTGATAAAGCTTGCAGTATACCTGCTGTAATACTTATTTTGTTTGTCTGTGTTAGTCCGATTTTGACTAAGAAAAATCGATTGTTTAGAAAATTTTGTTTAACAAGGTAAACTGGAAATAAGCATTTAATCATTTTGTGAATCCAAGACCTTGATGCAATACAGAACTGAATGCTTTTTCGACATCAAGTGTTATCAAGCCCATTGACTTTTTGTTATTTAGACTATTTTTAGCCATATTTTTAATTCTGCAAACTTGATGTGTGCTGAAGTGTTTATTTCTGAATCCAAATTGTTCGTTAGGATATAAGGATATTTTTGTGTTGTAGAAAATTTTCTCAGCGAGTTTTTAAATATTTCCTAATTAATTGAGTAATTTTATTGAAGCTTCTAACCAGTGATGGGTCTACTTCTTGATAAGGAATACATGTAACTAAGGCTATTTACCATATTTCTGGAAAATAGTTTAGTTTCTTGCACTTGTTAAAAACTTTGGTTGGTTATTAGGGTGGATATAAGAATACGTCTGTCGACTGCAGACTCCGTCACTGAGCCAATTAATACCTCTTATGAATCTAACAATTTCTGCCGATTTTTTCTTTTTCACTTCCGAGAAGTCCTCCTAGTAGTAATAACCCTCCAAGATATTTGCTCTCCTCGTTCTCTGCGTTGGGAATATGCAAAGTACGTGTAGCACCGTTTCCGCCTCTTCTCCACATCCTCTGCACATGTTGTTTTATGTAAAGCCCATTCTGGCCGCGTGTCCTCTGAGCATGAGATGCCCTGTAACTACGCCTACATATAACCTTAGGTCGGCTCTATTTAGCGCCAGAATGACTTTTGTCTTTTCTCCGCATCCGGTATTCCCTAGAAATTCTTTGTCTGAATAGCTCCCTCCGAGCTTCTCCAGGTATTCAGTTGCGTGGTTTTTTCCCACTTTATCGTGCTTATTTCCTGCATTGTTAGTCCAATCACTAACTCCTCAGACTCATTATTTCTAGCACCTTCTTTTGCAATTTTATCCGCTTTTTCGTTTCCTTCTAAACCGGAGTGACTGGGTATCCAGTAGAGTACATTCGTCACTCCTAAAGAGTTTAGTGCTTCTCTGCAGCAGATAGTCGTTGCTGCTTTCGTTTTTTCGTTATTTATTGCTTTGATGGCTCCTTGGCTATCACAGCAAAATATTATGTTTTCTGCGTTTATACCTCTGTTTAGAAGTATTTCTGCCCCTCTTTTAATTGCCTTCACATTGGATGATCGTGGCATTCTTATTCATTTTTGTTTTTGTTTCTAAGAAAGGATCTGCACAGTAGATACCAATTCCACAATTCTCACCTTTCTTAGCCCCATCTGTGTATATCTTTATATGGTTTTCGTATACTGCGTCGGTGATTTTACTTTCACCGTTTCGTGGTATTTTTATCTTAAACCTTCTATCTTGACGTTGCTATTGTTCTACATTACTGTAGTCCCATTGTCCTTCCTCTGTGAAAATTTTTCGGAACTCTTCGTTTACGTTGAGATCCGTTATTTTCTCATGTGTTGTCACTTATGACCTTCCACTCTCCTGTTATACGTAAACGTATAGCTGTATCTATTGCCATACGTTTTGCATGAATTTCAATAGGTGTTATGTTCAGCATAGTCTCTAAGGATCTTGTTGCTGTTGTCTTAGTGCCGCCAGTGATGCCTAAACAGCATTGGCGTTGTATCTATGTTGTTAAAAATTTATCAAACTTTATTACATTTTTTTTTTTTTTTTTTGTTTTACAATACAACATAACACATTCAATTTGAAAATTAAAATTATATCTTACTTAGAACTAGTTAAAATACATTGAATAAATTGCACACATATTTTAATTACTACAGATTACTTATATAATTTAAGTTTTTGAGCCTGTTTCGAAAGTGTGAAGTCAATATAGTTTATGTGTTTATTACCAATTAGTAACATTCTATGAATTTACTCATAATTGCCATAATTGGTCATATGGAAACTTAATGTAAAGCAGTTTGTATTTCGTAGGCGGTTATTTGTATTAATGTTTTATAGCTTGTCTTTACAAGTTTTTAAGTACATATTTATATTAGATATTTTGTCCTGACCTGTATTTTTTTAATTTTTAATTGCTTAATTAACATAGTAATTTCTTTAACAGAAGTAAATTCATGATGGGGGCTATGAATTGATATTTTAGACTATCAAATAAATCGTTAATTGTATTGATGGTGATCACATCGCTATATAATTATTAGTCAGAGAATTTTGATTTGCAGAATACTGCTCACAAATTAGCTTTTTTTTCGTCAGATGGACAATAAATCGTTTTTATGTATAAGTGCTGGTATTTTGTATTTTATTTTATTTTTGATTTAATTCATGAATACTACTTCAACAACAGTCATATTATCTAAATATAAATCTTGGTTAATTTATATCATAATAAGTTTAATAAATATTTAAGCTCACACTAGACTTCACAACCCATAATCACTAATAATGAATTGTTTTCCACTTGTCATTTATTTAACTTCTCCGATATTTGTATAATTATTATGAATTAATCAATATATTGAATTTTAATTATAAAATAAAATTCTTGGAAGGTCTAATAAATTTAAGTATCAAACAAATCAATCAAATGAAAATGTTGAACTAGAAATTAACATTGAAAAACAAAGTACAGTACCATAAAATTGCAATAAGCGATAATAACATTGAACAATTCATAGACTCATGTACATGCAAAAAAAAAAAAAAATAATAATCAACAAGAACACCTACACATCCACAATATTAAACAGAAAATATATAAATAATGTTCATAAATAAACATAAATTGTCTAAAATAGTATTCCAAATACTACTTATATAATGGTTAAAATTATTCACTGAGCTCAAATCGGTAAGTGTAGAGCTTCAAAAACAAAAACAAAAAAAAAATAAACCTATTAAGTTTATAAATCACTTGTAATAAACAAGTTAAAAATATCGAATATCATTTAGAAGTCTATTTAATTTGTATTTTTATACCCATTCTTTGTAATTTGCATTGAAAATGGAAATTGAAACGCGCTTTTTCAAGAATGAATGAAAATACAAAGTGAGTTCAAGTGAGTTCAAAATTATTTCGTAAAAGGAATTGTATTTAAATATTTTGTTAAAATATTATGTTGAGTTCATTTTCACAACTGGCAGAATAAATGACAGAAAAATTGGCCTAAGATGTAAGTAATGTTCATTCATTGAATTTGATAAAGTCATAGCATCTCGTTTTTTGTTATTTTTGTTTTTTTTTTGTTATCATTTGGTCATTTAAAATTTCAGATTTAATAAGGTATAAGCAATTCTTCTCTTTTTTTAACTTATCGCATCATATTGGATTTGGGCCAATAGTTCAATCTTCATTTTTAATTTTAATAAAAAAAATTCGTTCAAAAATAAAAATTATTTGTAATTCAATTCGCATATTCCGAATGAAGTAAGCATCAGAAAAATTACACAAATTTTATTAGTTTTTAAAAAATGTTATCAAGTGTGGTAAACAGTTAGAGTAAAATTTGTTTAGTTATTAAAAATAGTCGAATATTTTCTTTTGCTTTTACTAGAAATGTTTATCGTACAGAATTCGTTTACTACCGACTTCTTCAGTGTTTTGTACTGAAAATAAATTTGAAATCGTCTTATTTATGTTTACTGGACATGTAGCAATTTGAACTTATTTGAAGATTGGTTTACTTTCAATTGAGATAGCCCAGGTATGGGAAGGGTCGATTTATTATATTGTTAACATTTATAATACCATTGATAAAGTGAAAATGACAAGTATAGGATCGGTTATATTGACTCTGTTACGCTTTACTATAAATTTAAGCAATAAAGGATGTATATCCATTGTCTTGGTATTGATTCTAGTTTTCTCAAATTTCTGCTTTAATTTAGCATTATTTAACAAGTTTTTTTTTTTTTGGAAATACTATGATTACCTTTGTCTATGATGTGAGTGGAATGAAATAACGCCGTAATCAAAAAATGAAATAATGTCACAAAATTTTGTATCGAAATATTGCCGCATAAAAGGAAATAACACCACAATAAATCGTTATTTCATTTCTTTGTGACATTATTTTATTATGTCGCGGTTTTATTTCATTTACATATTGAATGATAGGGATCTTTACGTTAATCTAGGTACTCAGAAAGCAAAATCAAACACATTCAACTTTTATATGCGTTTGTATAATCGGCTTTCCTTTTGACCTTTCATAAATCATAATGCATTGTAGTTTTACAATCCCAAGCTATATCTGAATATTTATCATTTATTCACTGTGTCCATATTGCAGAACAAAATTAATGATACAATGCTAGTGTAGTTTCAGCAAGTTATCTTTGTGCGGCTTTATTGCATTTTGAAATACAAGAATGAATATAAATAAAATTGAATTTAACATAAAAATAAAATGAAATGAAACAGTGCCACAATGAAATGAAATAGTGTCACAAGAAAAATTTAAATTTGCGGCATTATTTCATGCCGCCTATGATGTGTTCTGTTACTTTGAATTTGAATTCCATTAAATTTTTCTTCTGAGCTAGGCCTGTTTCTTTTAGGCGATTTTTTCGAGTTCGTTTTCATGTTCTTTATAATTTGTCCTATATAGATTTTGTTGCAGTAAGTGAAACTGATCTTGTTATTCGCAATTTTGCCATTTTTGAGCTTATTAGTGTTATTTTAGTGTTATTTTAAAAACAACTTTAATTGTTTTATATAATTTTATTTTTGATTAGAAAATATAATAAAAAAATAATGCTGATGTCATCTAAGTTTTCTGTTGTTTTTTTTTTCTTTTTTTATTACTCAAACGTAATCTTTCAATTTACTATAAAAAAAAAACTATTTCTAGTGTAGGTAGATAGGTAAATATAATAAATTAAAACTTATTCCATTATTATTGCAATGACTAAAGATAACTATTATCTGCTAGTTTAGTATCTATAAAGTGAGAAAAATACATGTTAAGATTAGAATATTTTGAAAAATATAAGTAATGATTTAATCTTCTACATCTACCCGGTGGTTACTAATCTAAGAACTCTATCTGTATTTTATGTCATACCAGTTTAAAAGCATATCCAAGTTAATTTATAGTTCAGGTCTCTTCTTCAATCTTCTACTGATTCGAATAAATGGAATAAACATTTTTTGGTTAAGGAAAATTTATACGTTGTATATTCTAATTATATAACTGTATTGTAACAGTGTAGTTTTAGATCAGAGGTATATGATCTAAAACATTCTAACCTATGTTAAATTTAAATTTGTTACATTGTTTATCTCTGGTTATGCAACTGAATAATGAATATTAATTTCTATGGTTATCTAACAATATTCGATCAAATGAAATTTTGTTTACTATCATTTTTTGTGGTCAACTATTTGGTGACAATGTAAATAAATTCCGAATATTTTCAATTTCGTATAGTTAGCCACAATTTAGCATAGCTGAGGTACATTAAATTTTTTAAATTGGAAACTGATTTCAATTCGAAATAATTTTATAACTTTTTCCAACTTATTAACTAACTGGTCCTTTAGTGTATTTTACATACATTTTTTTTTTATAAAATTATTCTATTAAATAAAAAAATATTTTTTACCAATTTTGTTCTTTATTTTAAGTAGGTACCTACTATAGTTAGAAATAAGTATTATTACTAAATAATTCTTGAAATAAACACAAATATAATCACAGAAGAGTTTAGTGCATTTTAAGTAATCATACATTTTGCACCACTATAAATTTTTCATTTACAAATCAAAAAAAAAAAAAAAATCGAAAAATACTAAGCCTTAATCTGTGTGAAGGAAGTAAGTAACAAATGTCAAATCGATTTATTTTTATGTTGATAAAATAAAAAAATGAAAAACAAAATTTCCGTTTTATAAATAAGAACACAGACAAAATAGAAGAGCAAAATTACAATAATTAAACATTTTAATTACTATTGATTTCGGAATATAAAAAACGTCTAGATTCATCTATTTAAAAAAATGTATACGTTATTTTTAAAAACATTATAGGCTGACTTTTTTATAAATCATGTTAAATTGACATTATCCATCCCTTCTTTATTTTTCGGACACCATTAATTACCCATAAATTGTTTACATATATATATTTGCTTTTTATTTTGTTTATTTATTCTCAATTATTTTTAAATTCCTGTTATTGCATTGCTACATATAACTGTTAGATTTATGAACGCGAATCAATACCATTAAACGGATAAAAAAAAATATTGATAATTGTTGTTTATAGTGATTTAGTAAGCAAATTTATGCGTTTCACGGTGCTATTCCATTTATTTCGATTTTTCGAGTACTCAAACCAATTATTGAAAACACACACACACATAATTTTAAATTTATGCATACAAAAGTTATAATGGAAGTAAGCAATTAATTTTTGTTTATTTTTTAATGGAAATTAATTATATAAAAGTCTTCTGAAGTAAATTTTAATTTAAAAAGTAAATAAATGAGTAACAACAAAACTATTGAAAATATTAACAAACAATGCTATAGAAGCAATTAGTAATGCTTCAGTATGTTTTTGTTGTTGTTGGAGCAATGTCTATGGAAATAGGTACATAAATAAAAAAAGAATTAACTTAATAATATAAATGATAAGAAGCTTTCATTTTAATGAATAAAATCTAATGAGTTCTAATTTCACAATAATCAGTTTAATTTTAAATTTAAAATATTAAAAAAATTATCTTGATCTGAATAAATTAAACGAATAGTAGAGATACGAGTACATATTATTCTATTATTATATACACCTGCAAATTTTACAATCAAATTATAAAACATTTTTTATTTTTATTTTTCAACAATTAATGTTTTTTTTATTTTGTTTTTTTGTTTTTTGTTTTGTAAGTTTTATATTATTTTTAATTGTATAAAAAAATAAACACAGTGTGATAAAATTTTAAATGCATTTTGCTAATTAATAAAAAATAATTTTTTGTATTTTTTTTTTTTATTTTAAATAATTAAATGTTAATAGTTTTACTTGCAATTATAACTTGCTTTTGTTATTATAATAGTAGATCATGAATTTAATTTTTCATTTTATAAATCTATTCAACAACGATTAAATCATTGTCTTTAATTGAATAAAAATCTAATGTCTTTGACATATTATCAAGTTCAACAATTAAATTTTTACAATCTGCAGCAATATATGAGATTTTTGGTGCTGATCTTAATTTGAATTGTTTCATAATTAAACCTTGCAAAGTATTCAATGATAATTTTCTTAAAACTTTTTTCTCCCATATTTCACCGGTTAATTTATATTGAATTTTTAATTTAACTAAATTTGATAATTTCTTTTCTGGTTGTATTAAAAATTCAGCTGGTGAACCATGTTTTTTTACTAAATTACTATAATTTCTATAATTTTTTGTAAATTCATATCGTTTTTGTATATCCATTTCAGTTTTTTGCCATTCTTCACCATACTTTTTCCAGATATCATATTCAGCACCACGTCGATTTTCTCTTTCAATAAATGTTCTATTTAAATATTTTAGATTTGAGATCAAACCAACAGCCATTGAAAACATTTCATCAAAATTAGATTTTTTATCTGATGATTTGCATAGTGTTGTTAAAGATTTTAATTTATCCAATTCATTAAATTCTGATGGATCATCTTTAATTGGATTATGTAATAAATTGATTTCTTTTAAATTTTCAAAAATATTTAATTTTTTATCTGGATCACAGTCAGGTAATTCTATATGTTCAATATTATTATCCATTAATAGTAATATTTCTAATGTATTAATACATCCCAATTTAGAGATTTCATTAAAATCTGATAATTGTGTTTGATGTAAATCTAATACTTTTAAATTTTTAAATATTTTATTACAATTTATATTGGAAATTTTTATAAAATTATTTTCCTGTAAACCTATTGATTCTATATTAGGCCAAAGTAATGCTATTAATGTTATATCATCCCAATTAGTAATACCACATTTTCCTAATACAATTTGTTTAATATTATTAAAACACGATTCCAAATAATCGATTTCTTCCTCTTTTGGTAATACCAAACGATTTGAACTTAAATTAATATCATATAAACTTGGAATTTTCTTTGTAATGTCAGCTACAATATTCCAATTCCATATTAATGTTGAACTAACATTTAATGCTTTTAATTTTTTCAAAGTTTCCAAATCACCTGAACAATTTATTGGTGAATTTGTAACACTGATATCATTCAATTCTTCAATTTTACTTTGTTTTTGTGCAATTTTTTTCATACCAACTATTTCAAATACATTTGCATGTAATTGCTTTTGGGCTTCTTTCAATAAATTTTCATCCAATGAACTTTCCTCATCACATAAATATCTTTTTTCAATAGCTTCTTGTAGAGATTCAAATTTTTCAATTTTATTGATTCGTATCATTGAACCTGATGTTGAATATTGTGTTTGAAAATAATAAATACCATTAATGTTACCATCATGTCTTCCACGACTAGAATTATCCCATTCAACACCAAGCCAATTACCATTATAACCTTGAACATCACCAACATATTTTACAGTGCCAAAATCATTATTCACTTTTATTCTACTACCAATTGGAAATTTATATTGATCATCCATGAGTCCAACCATTTTATTTTTTTGAAACAAATAAATATATTGTAATGAAAAATTGGAATTAAATTTTCAATTTCCTTTTTTTCTTTTTTAATTTCTTTATTTTTGTACAATTAAAAAAACAAAAAAACAATGTTAAACTCCGGATTTTTTTTTATCTTTATTATGTTTCTTCTTTCATATTTCTAACAAAACTGACATTTCAAAATGACAATTCATCCATGTATTAAATAAATGTTGCCAACATAAAGGAAAATATTTTGTTTTTGTTTATTTTGAAAAAAAAAGTTTCGTTAAGTTGTTCAAGTATTCTGGAGTGGAAGAGTGTGTGTGTAAAGTGTATTTAATTACAAAAGTGTGGGTTAGAGTTAGAGAGAAATAAATTCTCATTTGAAAATAAAAAATATATATGTATGTGTTGTATGCATGTTCTTAATTAATTTTAATGAAGGAAGATAATGAAGAAGAATGAAAATTGAAAATATATGTGCATACTTATAAAAATTGTTTATTTACTTTACTACTTGCTTCCAAAGTTACATTGCATTTCCAATTTGCAATATGCAATTGTAATAAAATATATTTTTTAGAAATTAACGGTTTCTGTTAAATGAATAATAATTATTTAGACAATATATGTGGATACCTTCCAGTTAGCACATAAATATTGAAATTATTCATACATAACGGTTTTTTAAAATCTTTTGTGTTGCTTTTAATAATTTAAAATAATTATTTTATTTACATTATTAATTTTAATTTCAAATTAGAAGTTGTATTTAACAGTAACATTCATTTTTTTGCAATATTTATTGCTCTAGTGCCTTATCCTTTTATGGCATCACTTTTTAAAACTGGTTTTATTTTTTAAATACCTATCTACCTACCAAAGAAATGTTTAGTCCAATCGTAAAAATAGAATACAGAACGTTAATTCCAATTTGAAAATGGTTAGGGTGTAAACAAAAGGCACATTGCTGTTATGTTATTGTTGTATTAATCATAAATCATTACTGTTCAACGCAAACAAAAAAAAAAACCAAACAAAATTAAGAAAAATGAATCCTTTAGAAACTGCATTCAATTCTGAAGAATAACATCATAAAAATTCAATAATGTAAGCAGTCAGGGGTAACATATAAAAATGTACGAATTGTTTTTTTTGTTTATTTATTTACTGTTTTTTTATGTAATTTGAAAAGAACTCGAAAATAAAAAAATAAAAGATTACTTAAAAAATAATAACATAAAATAATTATTTTTTTAAAAACATAAACTAAAAAAAATTAAAATTGTTTTTGAAAAAAAAAAAAATATAAATACAATTTTTAATTTGGAAGAAAAAATATGTGTTTCATAATATTTATTAAACACACATACTTAATAATTATTATTATAATAATTGTATTTTGTATTTATGCACATAGGTACATTATTATATAGAGCAGTACACATCATATAATAAATAAACAATAAGAAGTACAATGCAATATATTTTAATATTTATTTATTTAAAAGGCTTTCACAAACTTGAAGTTTTCACAGTACAGAATCATGCCGACGCATTACGAATATATAAATGTAATTGAATTATATTATAACATTAATCAGAGGGTGGTCATATCGATATTTGCAGTAGTTATACCTTTTTTCTCTAAGACGTGAAAAATTAAAATAGAAGAACTGATTCTAACTCAGTACAAGCCTAGGTTAGACTTAAATAAACGCAAGAAAACCGGAACATAAAATATTTTCCATTTTTAGTAGTAATCGAAAAGCTTTATGAAAATATACTCTATACCAATATTGCAACTTTTATTTGGCATATGGAATAGAAATGTTTAAATAGCTCATAATATTTTACTTATTGGTTGTATAGATTTTCTCTTCACAAATATTTTAAAGGTACCTTGTATTAAATTCGTACAATCGATTTGACATCAACAAATGAAATGTTTTGGTCACTGTTGAATGTAAGTAAAATTAAAGTATAAGGATTATCGAAAAATTATTTTTAAAGCAGCATTTGTAGAAATTAGACCAAATAACTTTACAAAGTGATTTTACATAGAAACTAATTTGAAAAAAGCACGAATGAAAAATTGAATTATTAAATAAAAATCATGTTTAATCTTAACAAAAGTTATTAATTAGCGTTTTATTAGTTCAGAACATTTTCATACTCTATTCTGTTTCTTTTTTCAATCAGAGCGTAATCCGATAGTGTATAAGCCATACTTTTTATGTTCTATCGAAAACAATTAGACTTTACAGCACTATACAAACCGTTTTCTAGTTTATGGCTCAACAGTTGCAATTTGTTGTTGTAGATTTGTAATAAGAGGGTTGCTGCAATGTAAAAATCTACACTGATATCAATATGTATAAATCAAATAAACAAATATGAGTGAACTGAAAAACTAAACTACAAATTTCATAAAAAATTTCCCTTGAAGTCATTGTTTTGACAGTATATATATGTCATTACTCTAAGTTGTTTCTTTTTGTGATGTTCTGTTTAATCTTACTCTGCTCTGCTCTACTACTAATAAAGAAAAACGCCAAATAATAGCACTAACTGATTATGATGAACACCTATCTATACACAATCACAATATTATTGCTAAAAATGGACTCTATATGAATAAATTAAAGTGACGTAACTAATAAAAAAAAAAATAATTAAAACTCATTTAAATTTTGTTCAATTAATATACTTAGTTCCAAGTAATAACAAACTTACTGTATGTTGGATACAACATATAATTTTCATACCCTTAAACTAACTTAAGCCTATTATACCTACTTTTTCATTTAAATTTATTCTTTCAATTTCAATAAAAACATTTAATGTTTTATTTTTAAAGTCGATTAAAGTTTCTATTCTGTGTTTCATGAAATTATTTAAAATAATTTCAATAACTAATAGAATCCGATGAAATATTACAGAATCAATACAACTGAATTTCGTTTTTTTTCTTCTCTACTAAAACAAACTTCATTAAAATCCTTGAAATTTTTGATTCAGTGTTTTTGATGTGGTTTCTTTCAATCATTTAATTTCCTTTAACAAATCTAATCAAACAACACAAAATTTGGTTGTTTCATTAAGTACAAGTGTTTTTCTTTTCATTCATTCGTTTTTAATTCAACGAACTTTAAAATTGTCAAATTATCACTGGGTGCCCTCACCGTGTCATCTTGTACAGAATAAAAGAAAAAAACAATTTTTTTGTTTTTATTTTTTAATTTACATCTCTAAAAACATTTCAATTTCTTGTTACAAAATTTTGTTTATATTTTTTTCAATTTTTATTTTTCGATTTTTATTTTCCTTTTTCTATCCATGTATTTATCTTGTATTTCCACTTGATTCAATTTTCACTCAAGCTAATTAAGTTTAGCTGATGGCTGTGCATTTGAGTGAAAATTTTTCATCTTATCAATCGCCTAAAGTTAACAAATTTTTTTTAAATAACTACCTATGTATGGAAGTTCGATATGTCTGCATAGTAGTACGTAGTATGCTAACAAACATTATTATTCTTAATAAATCGTTCAATTCCTCGATAACGGTACTCTTGTACATAAACATAATAATATAATACTATGCATTTATAATAGTATAAAAACAAAACAAAATAAGTAAACAAATCTATTAAATAAAGTATAACAACAAGTAATTTTTGAAATCCCTTATATTTAATATTTCATCTTTTATGAGCACATAAAAACATACACAATATAATATATATATGTCTGTATATATATATACATTCAGGTGAAATATACATTATTTGCTATGGTATGTTTATACCATAGTAAATATTTAATAAATAATAAAAATGAACATACAAAATTTATAAGGTTGCCATATTTAATATTTTGAGATATTTCAAAACTTGAAGGAAATTTTATGCATCCCATTCACTATTTTTTGAAAAATTCTTTACTGTTTTTAGTTCTTAAGAGTATTTTTCTTTTCTACCTATTTATCGTATAGAAAAAAATTATTTTTGGTTTATTCCATTCTCGTTATGATAACTTAATTTTTTTTTAACAAAAGACTGAGGTGCCTATTATGTATTTCGATCGACTTTCATCGAATCGTTCATCGTTATCGTTAGAGTTATTCGATTGTAATCGTTAGTGCCATTATGTATTTCGATGAAAATTTGATCGAAAGTATTTTAAAATGCTGCCATTGTAAAATTCAAATCTACGATGAAAATGACATATGTTTGATTCTTTGACTGTCAAATTCAAATTAGTATACGAACAAAAAAAACAAAACAATAGTTGAAATTTTTAAGTTAAAGTTAAAAGTGTTTAAATAAAATAAAAATTATTAAATTAAAAGTTTTTATAAATAAAATGATTTTAGCAGAGTTAAATTTTTCAGTTTCTAATAGTGCTGAAAAACGCTATCAAATTGAAAAGTTAAAAAACAAGCCAACATAGAGTCGGGATTATTTCAATGCACTGGCTAATTATAAATGAAATTGATGAGTTATTATCTACAAAACTTAATTTTATTAACAGTTTTGATCATAATTTCCTGTTAAACAACATTGCTTTTATGGATTTATTAGAAAAATGTATATAACATAAATTAACATAAAAAGCAAACTATTCTTTACATGTTAATAATAATATCACAAAAGCTATTATTTGTAAACTTTATCTAGGCTAAATAATTATAAGATTGTATAATGGGTAAAATAAAGTTTAATATAAAAAAAATAAAAAAAAAATATCGCTTTTTGGTTTTTTTTTATTTCTTTAAGTATAACCAAAAGTTTGCCTGTGGTACAATCATTGTTTTGTGCGGTTCTTGTTTCGAAAATAATACCTAATAAAATCTAACTTTGTGACTGGGCAAACTTAACTCACAATATATAAAACTATCATCAGTAGTGCCGTGTGAGTGTGAAACATGCACACAAACAGTATCAGATGAAAACTAATTAAGAATTTTTCAAAAATAAAATTTGCGTAAAATTGCTGCCACCAAAAGGTTTGAAATTTATTAGAAGAAATTATAACGAATTCAACCTAATCAAAATCGTTTAAGACGCAACGTTTTCAATTGGACGGACATGTAATAATATAAAATTAAAATAGAGTTCAATGTAAAATATTTATTGTTATACTCTATCAGCGTTTCTCAACCATATTTACCCTGCGACCCATAAAATATGAGCAAAAAATTACTCGACCCACTCTAAGATGTCTTATATAAAATTAATGAAACAAAAGTATTAATTTTTAAAATTTTTTATTTTTAATGGCTTATTTGCTGTTGACATTCACGTACCAGCTTATTAATTCCTGCAGCAATAGATTTACTTAATGCTACTCTTAAAGTAGCACCCACATCTTCAAGTCAATTTCTGTATTTATTTTTGGTGCCGACTAATGCAGAAAATCCAGTTTCTGCTAAATATGTACATAGTTGCAAAAGGAAGAAATTTCGCTTTTTCACTCAATATCGGATATTCAATTCGTATTTGGATCCAAAATTTGTTCAAATTAGTTTGGTTATTGAACTGCAATTGCAGCGTTTTATCGCAAGGCAGTTCAATTAATTTTTCTTCCTCAGATGAAGATAATAAATTGTTTTCAGTTTCTAAAAACGGAGTATTCACATATTACCCAATCTGATTTCCTTAGAAGAAGGAAAATAAATAAGAAATTTGTCTTTGAATTTGTTTAAATGCTCTTGTATTATGCAACTTATGAATATGAATAGATAGATAAATTAGAAAAATAAAACATTAGTTTTATTTTTATTTGTAAAAAAAAACTATGCATTTTTAATTTTGTAAAAACATGTATCATTTTTACGTATAAGAAACGACCCATTTTAAATCATTCGAAACCCAATATTGGGTCACGACCAATGGGTTGAGAAATGCTGGAGAAGGAAGAAGTATTAAAATGTATATTGTCCTTCATAAAATAACTTTTGGAAGTGCATTAACTCCAAAAGATAGTATATACAAAATAAATAAAACTATAAGTAGTTAAAAAAACCGATGGCAACCCAAATACATTGTGTGTATTAAACATATGCAAATAACCTGAATACAATGACGTTAAAATAATTTTTTTTTTTTCATAAATATAATTTTCAACAAAATTTTTCCAACAACATTAGAGAAAAGTTAGTTAAAGGATATAAAAAGATTTAATAAGTAAAACAAAAAAATATTTACGTACTCGAAATTTAATACTTTGGTTTATTGTTTAAAGACTTTTTATTACACTTATTAAAACAAAAAATAAAAAAACGAATCAACATTAAAACAAAAACAAAAAAAACAGAAACCTAAAAACTCACAGGTCCCTAACGTTCATGTTCATTTCATTTTTTATATCTTGCGTTCTTGCAAAAATAAAAAAAAAACGAAAAAAAAAAAATCAACAAAAGCATCAAATCAGTAAAAATAAAATAATAAAAAAATATAAAAAAAAAAATGTTTTTTTTTTATTTTTAACTATATAAATTGAATTTTAAAGGTAAATTCAGGATTTTTAAATTCATTTAAAGAAATTCTGTAAAGAAAGACCGATTGGGGAATCAACATAAAATGAATTAATGTAAGTATAAAAACTTTTCTATGAGAGTACGGGATCTTAATATGTTTAATTAATTTAGTGATTATAGGTATACTCTTCCAATCATTCTATTTTATTTTTCCTTTGAAGCGAATTAATTAGGTACATATATAATTTTTCAGACTTTTCTTGAATAATGTCTTAAACAGATAAATATTTTTTGAGATTTTGTTTTCGCTTAATAATTTTTTGTGTTTGTTAAACCGGTGATTAACCTGGTAAATCTTATTTAGATATAAATTCATGCAATCATTGTTCCCATCAACAAAAAAGGGCAATGAACAAGACTGCACCTATAGTATAGAATCGCTATTAAAAATGCCGCTATACTATATATCGCTATACTATATAACTATAGTATAGAATCGCTATTAAAAACGCCGTACAAGACTATCTTCAATATTATGAATTATTATAGACTAAGACGTAAAGCTGAAAAGATTCTATGAGAATACCAAAGTGAATTTATTAGATCGAAAATATTATCTACTATCGATAAAATATTTCTATTGAGACATAGTATGGAAAAATGCTACGACTTAAAAAAAGACTCCAACTATTACTGATTGACTTCCGTCAGACTTTGAATGCAATAAAACAAGATATGGTCGAAGTTATCTTAGGATGGCAATCCCACGAAAATGGATATATTTAGTTATGCAAACACACCAAATGCAGATCAACAACAATTTTCTATCCACCACGCAATCAAAAAATTTATCCAAAGGGGGGTATATATATAGGAGGACACATATTTATATGATCCTCCATAGCAAGTTCATATACATTTGACGAATTAAAAAAAAATATTTCAAAATTTAGAAAAAACAAAAACCTGTTATAGTAGGATTAAAAATTAACGAGAATAAAACCAAATATATATATGAAGATAGATCAGAAACAAGATGATCCGCTCAAAATATAATACGATATGACTTCCATTTTGATAACCGTTCTATAATATATGACTTATAAATGACATTAGTGAATACCAATTTTAAATAATATTAACTAAACCCAAAAACTAAGAATTAATGATCAAATAATGCCAAACAGAATATTAGACGCAGTGCCGTACAATACTAGAAAAAGCGATAGATGAAGATCAAGATGGCGGGACGAAATCGAGGACAAATGTTAAAAAATTTGAATTAACACAATGGAGGATAGTTTTAGATGATAAAGCAGAATAACGGAAGTTGTAAATAAGATTAAGGCTCACTCTGAGCTGTACAAACAACAGGTGATAATCAATTTATTTTATAAATCACAAAAAAAAATTGCCCTAAAATTGCCTACAAGCCTATTTATGAAAAACGAAATTAGTAGTAGGCCGCCATTTCGAAAGGGAAAAGGACCTATAAAGTTGCCCTACAGATTTATCAAAATAAATAAATAAATAATAAACAAATTAGTAGTTAACTTATCAAATTAATTAATTTTAATTAAATTTCTAATTACACTTACGAAATCCATAATTTCAAATTAAATTCAGTAAAATTTTATATAATACACATTAGTTTTGTTATCAGTTTTGTGTGACACTTTTAACCCTTTGTAAGCACAACTCTAATTTTTCGACGTTTCAAAAGCTACGGTATATTTTTTTAATTAGAAAAATGTCAACAGTTTAATTATGTATATGTGTAGAAGCTGAAATTGGGTGCTCAACAATGTAAACATTTCTAAATCTCTGTTAGTTATGGTATTCAGTTATAGATTATCTTTAAAACTTAATAATAAAACCGTGCACAATAAAAAGCTACTTTTTAATCTTTAAAACATTTTCAAAATTATTATTTTACTTTATTGACACTAACTAATGCTATTATAACCCATTTATATAAAGCTTCATTTTATTTTCAAACTAAAATATTTAAAATCAAATTTCTTCACTTTTAATACCGTAATTTTGTATAAAGTGCAATGAAAATAATAAATATAAAAAAATCATTCTAAATTTCTCAATCTCTTACAAATCTGACAAATAAAATTTAAAAAACTAAATTTTAACTTTTCTTATATATCCTCTTCCCCCCACACCCTTCCATCTCTAATAAATAAAAAATTTAGTTGTATGGATATGTTGATAACAATAACATTATAATAAATATATGCAAGCACATATATATATCAATAATATAATAATGTGATGATGATTTTAATAATATTGATAATGATTGAATTTATGATGATTAAAAAAAAAAAAAAAAATTAGAAAAAAAAATGCAAACAAAACAATGAAAATGAAACGTTCTGTGTGTGACCGTATTGCAAAATCGTAAAAAAAAAAATTTCAACATAACAAAACACCACACCAGCTACCTCCATCGCCGCCCGACCAATTCAAATAGAATACAGAAAAACATGAAAATATTTTTTTTTTATGTTTGCATTTTTACTACCCAAAATCTAATAAACAAGGATATTTTTATAACTGGATTGTAGGCAATTGGTAAATGAAATCCTTGGTAACAAACAACATAAGACAATTTTTGATGTCGTAATGTTAAATTACTGCAAATACAAAAAAACCTAAAATTTGAAATTGAAATGTTTATAAAAGTAAATAAATTAGTCGTGATATAAAATAAGTGTCATTTGATAAAACGATCTGAATGGAATTTAGAGTCTTCTTTTTCTTGGTTTTTTTCGGTTGGAGCCTGTCTTTTTTTTCCTTAATTAGTGTCTAAAATTTGGCCTATTTTTTCGGTTGCCTGTGGAAGCCTTGTGTTCTTTGACCTGTCGTCTTTTTCAACTTTTGCAATCCGAATTATTTGTATCCTATTTAAATCCAACTTTTTACTCTGTACCATGCTATTATGTAGATCTTTCATCAAGCATAAAGTTCAAAATCTCCAAAAATTTAATTTGCAAAAATAATAAATAAAACACAGCAAAATTTTTGTTTAAATAGATGCCGCTATAATAAATGTAACATATTATATATCTGATGCTCAAGGGAGTTGGATCTTTTCAAAAAGACTTGACCCTAAAAGTGCTTTAGAATTAAAAATTTTATTGAAAACATAATGGTTCCAATTACCTATATCGAGTAAGGGATTAAATGTAAACGAAATATAGGTTGGCTTATACAGCTATATATAGGAGCTGTACCAGAGTAAAAAAATTTTTTTGAAAATTACTCCACCCAGCCAGTTGGGAATAATTTGCCAGTATTGCTAAAAATACACAATGATTTACTGACAAAATCTGATTTTACTGATCACTTAAAAGAAGAAGTCTAATAACTACATTCATTGATATTGTTAGACACAACAACAATTGTTTTTTTTTCTTCTGTAAATTACAAGAAATTCAAAAATGGTACTTACAACCGTTTCGACTTAGAAAACTTTCTTCCGTGTGTGGAATATTACGAGTTCTGCGTAATGAAACCCAATTAAATCGAAATCGAATAACCCATTTGCAAAAGATTAGTTTACAAAAACAAAAAATATAAAAATACATAATCCTCGTCATTTGTATCCTTTTGCATATTAGTAAAAAAAAAAAAAAAAACATAAAAATAAAAACAGCTAAATATTTCAAGGACTATTTTTGTAAATATTTAAAATATCCCGAAATCTAAAAATTTATACTCGCCAATAATTTGTTATGAGTTTCGTCCTTTTTTTTATTTTATTTTATTTTCTTTATATAACTATTGAAACTATTGTGTTGCAATATATATATATAAAAAAAGGACATAATAGTAAAAATCTAATAAAAATATTAAAACTGGACTCTACCAATTTTCAGGGTTTTTTTCTAATATTGGCGAATTTTATTACTTTCAAAGTAAGTTGGAGAGAATGTTTCAAATGTTAGTAAATATTTTTTCGTTATTTTTATTTTTTTGTTTACTATTTTTTAAATCAGGATTTTTACAGGATAACAACAGAACCCATTCGTTGGGATACTATAATTTTCAGCATCCTTTTCATTTCATTTTATTATTATTATTAACATCATTATTATTACTTACGCGTGTGTGTGTGTGTGTGTGTACTTGTTGTTGCTGTTATTCTCTATTATGGTCCACTTTTTTGTGATTTTATGATCATTTTGTCGCTATAACAGAATTCGATGGTTCCAAACGGTTTATTTCATTTTTATGATAAGTAATAATTTTTTTTTCTGTGTGTTGTAAGTGAATGGGTAATTAGATGAATGGAAATTGAAAGTAAAAATATACTCCAGAAGTATAAATAACAAAAACCGGGAATAATTTTTGTTTGCAATGTTAAATGTTGACATATTAATATTTTCTTTAGTTTAATAACTCGGTTTAAGATGCTTGTAAGAGTTATAAGAGAATGAATGGTATGAATAGCAGTAGGTATCAAGAATTTAGTATAAAAAATAAATTAATATTAATTACAAAAGAGAAAGTGATAAACAAAAGAAGGGAGGATGAAGGATGTAGAATGGTAATATAATAGAATATGCATTTTTAATGACAACTATAAAATATTTATTTTGGTTTTTGTTTTTTATAGTTATTTAACAGTTAATCCTTATTTACTCCCATACTTGAGGATGTTATATCACACTTCAAAAGAATGTCTAATCTTATGAGCCTGAAGAAAAATCTCAAGTTATTTCGATAGAGTATAGTATAGTACAGTACAGTACCTTCAAGGAACAAGATGTCGGAGCAGACCAAACATTCGTTGGAGAGACGAAATATCGGTGGATTTAAAGCAATTTCGAATCTTCAACTGGAGAGAATCCGGCCGTGACCGTCCAAAATGGAGGATGTTAATGAGTCAGGCCCAGGACCTGCATGGTCTGGTGGCCACTTAAGTAAGTAGGTAATAGTACAGTATAGTAGAGTCGAGTACAACCCTGAAGACATTTTTTTAATGATTTGGATAGAATGTCCGAGTTAGTTTAACAAAATATAAAAAAAATAATTTTCGAAAAGCATTGTTGTTGTTCTAACTAAGTTATAATACTATAATTAATTAATTTTATTTCTTACGCAGAATAAAAGAAACAAAACTCAAAGTTGTTTATAGAGTCAACTACTTTTTTACCTCTACTTAACATTTAACTTAACATTTGAAAATGGCAATCTATAATAACAGAAGAGACGCAGCATTTTACAAATGAATATTAGCCAGATTTGAAATATTTAAAAAAAAAATACTACAAAGTGTTCTGAAAAGTTCTAAAAATTTATTTATATATATTTTGTGTCTGGAATCCAGCTTTCCATGTACACTCCAGTAGAATAGAATCCATTCGAAAGTAATTTGTTTTATTCACCTTAAGACATCAATTTAATCCCTCAGATTTTTCTAATCTTCCAAACTACTCCACTGGACTTCATTTATCAAATATGTACACCTTATCATAGCGCAGGAAAATAATCGCATCTTGCTTCACCTTTGATATCAGTCTGATGTACAGTATCTAACTAATAATTTTAAAATTAACAAAAGACCTAGGCATACACGAAACAATAAATATTTAGTAGACAACACCCGTAGAACAGTTTACGAAAAAAGCGTATAAACAGATATTGTGTTACTTTCAACAATGCCACTCATCTTCTTTCGCCTTGCATAATACTATAACAGCAATATTTCTTTAGTTTTACCTGATTTGTAATTAATTATGCTGTATGAAATCAAATGTGTAAATAGTTTTGCCGGGTGAAATAGCAAAATAAACCTGTTACTACCTGAGTCATTTGAAATTTTTTTCAGACGAAAATTTAAATTAAGAAGACTTTATGAAATTGATTCCCAAAGTTTTTTTAACACATTTTTAAATTCCGTCCTTAGAAAACAAAAAAAAAAATGTTGAAAATTTATTGAGTGTGTAATTAGTTTTGTCCACCTCTGTATATATAATACAAGTATAATCAAAAATAAATAAATTTATTTTTATTAAATTTCATAAAAATTAAATTAACTTGTTAAGTTTAGTGTTTTCCATAAATAAAAATTAAAACAACAGAAAAAAAAACAACTAACTACCTGTCAAAACATTTTAATAAAATTAAAAACCGATGATTTATTTCGAAACACGAAAAACAGAAACCCCATAAGTTCACGTACTATAATTCGACTGTAAAAAATCCCCACCTACCATTTTAATTAAATGTTATAACCTAAAATATAAGTTTGAATCTTTTAAAACCCCAAATTTCACCGGTACTTTTTAATTTTACTCTTGTACCAAACATATGTCACATCTCTTACTACAATAAAAAACTCAACTTTTAAAATTAAAACATTTTTTTTTATTTCAGTTGAGATTTTAATTTTTTATTTTGTATACAATACAAATTGTATTTTTCTTTTCATTTTAT
This sequence comes from Argyra leucocephala, assembly GCA_963942445.1. Lineage (NCBI taxonomy): Eukaryota > Metazoa > Arthropoda > Insecta > Diptera > Dolichopodidae > Argyra > Argyra leucocephala. Next base: position 83,441,686 of record OZ012677.1, read on the forward strand.
GAATATTATCACTAATAATTTCTGGACCAACATTGTACAAAAATTTTTGAAATCAGTACCTGAAAACCACAAATTGATTCAACAAATTGTATTTTCATACATAATTAATACCATAAATTTATTTTGAAAATAATATGGCGACTGGTATTTTTAAAAATAATTTGAGAAATTATTATAAAAATGATTATTGCAATATTGTAACATTATTAAGTTGGTTTAGTCATTTCAACCAAGTCATTTCTTACCACTCTATTTTTCATCATCACCACCAAACCACCCCGATTCTTATCAATTTACAATTTAATAGAAACTAAAAATACTATGAGCATAAAATAGAGACAAAACAAAAAAAAAATAATAAAAAAAAGAAAGCACATGGCAATAAAAGAGAAATTTAAGAATCATTCTTTTTATCTTTCGAATATTATATTACGTATACCACCAGCTACACAATATACAAATATATTATCCTTTATACATTAATATTATGTCTGGATCAATTCCTTGTATAAAATGTATTTTTTTTTTTGTTTATTACACACTACACTATATTAATATATTTTCTACTGAATATTAAAAATACAAGAATGTACAAAATAAAAATAAAACTGTAAAAATGTCTTAAGAAATAAAAAAATAAAATAGAAATGGTATTAAAAATGCTGTTATAAAAAATACACATCCTATAAAATATCAAAAATAAAATTGAAAACTAAAAACCAATTAGATCCTATTAAGAAGCACTACATTACTCTTGGTGATATTTTTAATATCGAATTTTTCTATTTCCAATTTCTCAGAATCAAAATTGAAAATTTTAAAAAACATTTTCCATTAAATAATTTCAATTTTTTTTGTTTCCTTACCTTAAAATAACAAACATTTGCGGACTGATGTCCATTTTTGTAAAACTTTCCTTTTTTTTTTTTTGTTGATTGAAAATTCTTATGAGGGTCAAAATGGAGTTTTCAGCTAATTCAGCATGTTTTAGTAACATTTTAGAGATCATAAAAATTTTATGGTGGTTTTTTATTTTTTTTTATTTTTATTACACATCTGACACTGACATTGTTCTGGATCACGAATTTAATACCGTTCTCAAATTAAAACAACCAACAGAAACCATTACATAACAAAATACAATACATAATGTATACATACATATTACAATAAATAATTATTTGCAAGGGAAATAACGATAATAAAAATAAAAAATAAAATAGATTTAATGTCGTTTAAAGAACAGGAAATACCAAATAATTTAATTTACATTTTACCAAAATTAAATTTCTGTCAAATATAAATGACTTTTCAATACTAATCATAATTGACACATTTTTATATTATGTATATATAAGTAATAAATGACAGGTGTTTATCAATTATAATAATGGTGTCGTGTGTGTGTGTGTGTGTGTGTTTGATGGTGCATTATAAAAACAAATCTAATGAAATGTCATTTAAAATGACATTTAAAATAATTTGACTTATGGAAAAAAATTGTTTTGGGATTAATATAGATTCTTTAACTTCCATTGATGGAAAATGGATATGTTGGGAAAAAATGCTTATGGAATCAAAGAATATACTAAAGTTGTATTATTCAAAACTTATTCAATTTCTTAAAACCAAAACGAAATGACGATATTACCAAGACAGTTTTTTGTATATGAATATTGCTGAGTACTGCATTTCGAAAGTTTAAAGTCTTCGAATTTTCGTACAAAAATATGGAAATCCAAGTTATAAATATCTAGTTAGTGACCTAATATAATTATATAAAAGTCATATATGTATGAATATGTAGATTCCATTTTAAGATCAGTGACATCGGAAATGTATCCAAAAAATTTCAACCGGTACAATGTACATACATACAATATGTCAACGTACAATATTTCTGAACTGACAGCGACTTGGCTTTGTATTGGCGACGCAATGTACTTTGCTTACAATTCCGATCACTCTAAACACATTGTCTCTGAAATAAACGTCAAATCAAATGTTAAAATATTATACTCTTGTGGATAAATTTTTAAAATACTTGAATTGAATATATTTGTGAAAAAGATTTAATATGGACAATTTCGCAAAAAAAATTTTTTTTTGTTTTTTTGAAGAAAAATCTTCTTTGTGCTTTAGCATTATAGTTAATAAAAGCATCTTTCTTTCGTGAGTCCATTTCCTATTAAAAATAGGGTAAATTAAAATAAAAAAAAATATTTTCAAATTTATTTTTGAAACACGAAATAAAATTTATATTTACAACTTATTGCTTGATTAATAAAAGAAACTCAATCTAACTGTACCACACTATACTGTGTATCAACAAATTTTCGGATACATAATTTAACGACCCGTGTCGTGAAAATGAGTTGCGAATACACTGTAAAATTAATTACCGATCATGAGACAATGTAAACATTTTTTTTTTTGACATTTAAGAGCATACGTCAATATGTTGGCGACGTTGTCGATACATTTACGATGTCACGAGATCATGAGACAATGTATCAACAAATCAACAAATAATCATCCAATCCAATCAATATCATCCAATATCAATAAGATGCAAGATAGAAAATATCTATAAATTTTTATATATCTTGGTTATATTAATTTGCGTGATTAATTAAAATTTAAGAGTCAATAACAAATTTCAATAAAAACAAATTACACACCACAATTCATAAATAATGCATATATTAAAAAATCCAGTTTATCTTATATAAATTCTATAGTCTGACTATTAAATTTGTTACAGAATAGAGTTTATTCATGAAGATTTGAATATGGAGTTTGAATTAACTATATTTTTTTTTTTATTCATTCTTTTCTAACTCTGATAATGAGCCGATCGTTTTGTTTTTTAAATTCTCAGTGCTATTCCCAAAGTTTAAAGGTTAAGAGTTAGTCACAATAATGAATTGGATAATTCAAATGATAAATCTAGTATTTACATAGTTATTAAATTACAAAAAATTACATTGGCTGAGCATTATACAAAATATCTCCAAGTACAGAATATCGAATAGAGCTCAAGTTAGACAACCAGTGAGAAAAGCCATGAAAAAGTTATAAAGATTTGTAGATCGAATACACAGTTCGCTGCTTGGAATTGTCAACTTCAAAATGATTTTGACCTCGAGCTGTGAACATTGGAGTCGTTGTATTCAAACAACCAAAAATTTAATTTAGACTTTTTACTTTTCAAAAAACATTTTCATTTGAATCAAAATACTCTAAACCAGCCATTCCCAAAGTGGTCCGTGTGGGTCAATGAAAATTATTAGGGGGTCGATCATGGCCAAGGGTCAATAGGGGGTCAATAAGTGAATTATTGTTATTGAAATTTTTGACCTTTCAATCAGATTTCACATGTAAATCCGTAAACTTGGTTTAAAATCGTGTATCTAACATTTGGCTTTATTTCCTCACCATCAAACAAAACTTCTCATCTCTGTGATAAGTATTGAAAATTTAAATGTGCCAGCATGGCGCATAGATCCTTTTCACTGCGATCTTTCTCTGGTTGATATTAATATAGCAGAAAAATTAGTTAGATTGAAATAGGATATTGAAGCAAACATTTTTCCAAATTTTGAAATTTAAAAAATATGAAAAATATAATATTACCAATATCTGAACCGTTATTATTGGTTTTTCATTCTTCTTATTTAGTTGAAACAGAAGAGATTAAATATTTTTGAGCGCGGAGATTTAAGAGTAAAATTAAATAATTTCAAGTTCAAGGTTGAAAAAATTGTATCAACTCGCCAACCACACCCATCACATTAATTATAATTTAATTAAAACATTAAAATTTGCATTGTAATTAAATACTTTTTTCCTTTTTATATTACAGAATAAAATAAAGTATAATATATATATTTTTTGCATTATAATTTTGTTTGTTACTATATTTGTAAATGTATCTAGACTAGGGGCCCCTGTTGAGTAATTATAATTCAAGTTAAAGCCAATTTAAAGTGTTTTTAAAAGAACAGGGATTTGCATGGACTGATATAGACTGCTCATTACAAAGCAGAAATGAAAAGCTTTGAAATTAGTATGTTTTCGTTAAAACATTTTATTTCTGTTTCGTTGCTACCTATTTCTTAATGTATTTGGTGAATAATAAAACCATATGATTAAAAAAATTTCAACTGTGTGCGCCTTATTGTTATATATTAAGAGAGTAACATTATGTATTATATATTGAGAGAGTAACATTATGTATTATATATTAAGAGAGTTCATTATGGAGAAGAGAGATAAAATGAAAAGGTGTCTACTGCGCAGGTCCTTAAATGCTTGTCAATTATAATTATAGATGATGAACATATAGTACAATACAAATTGGCGGTTAGTTATGAATGTTATGTGTTCAAACAAAAATAATAAAATATTGCCTGGTACCTATATACATATGTATTTAAAAACAAAAAAACTGATTTTAAGGTTTAAATAGAAAATTTTCAATTCCATACATGCATTATTATTGTACATGTAATCAATGCTGTATCTTCTACTCCAAATGTACATAATACTATTTACGATATATTTACATATGAATGAAGTAGATACGTCATTTCATAAAAGTAAAAAAAAAATAATTTTGGTGAAAATTGTAGGTATATAAAAATGTATGTACTATGTATGTATGCAATTTTGAAACAGATTAAGCTCACAATTCTGCAAGAGAATTAGTAAAATTTGGGTTTATGTTTTCATTAACCAAAACGGTGTTTATTTATGAACTAAGAATATTTTTGACAAATTGAAAAAATAATATTAAGTTAAAATGCTTGTCAATTATAATTATCAATTATAATTATAGATAACTACTTAAACTCTACTATGTAAAGTTTAAATTATCCGTCATATGAAGAGTTAAACTGAGTTTTTTTTTGTGTATTTTTTTATGTTTTTGTTTTTTTATATTTTTTATTTGAGATGAATTTGTTTTTTTTGTTTTTATTTGACATAATATGTACATATAGGTTCATTGCAAGTAATAATAATAACTGATTTGTTTGTTTTTGATTTTTATTTTAATAAGAACTCACGCATAATGTATTTGGTGAATAATAAAACAATATGATTAAATAATTTTCAACTGTGTGCGCATTATTGTTTTATATACAACTTATTTATTATATTAGAAGTTCATTAAGGAGAATCGAAATAAAATGAAAAGGTGTCTACTGCGCAGGTACTTAAATGCTTGTCAATTAAAATTATAGATTCTAGGAGGGTATATTAAAAAATAAACTATAAAGTGATCAATGACGAAAACTTTTTTTGAAAAGATGTCAATGCTCGAAAAAGTTTAGGAACCCCTGCTGAAACTCAAGTTTTGAGTGGTGATTTTGATTATAATGTCAATAAGTACATACTTGTTTCTTACCGTAAATAGAGATATCGCTTTATGCTTGAAAAATGTTATTTCGTTCAATACTCCTCACTCAAATATGTGCTACAACCCATATTTCCAGCTGTTGTAAAGCACATTATTTATTTCTGTTTCTCTAACAAAGATCCCCAAGCAAATGAGGAAACTGAACTGAAAAATTTCTACTTATCTCACTTTGTCAAAAGTCCTACTAAGAATCCATTCAGAGAAATATAACATCTCTGTTAACTCTCTACTGGATAAATTGGATCATTGTCTTATCAGCAACCAATTCCACATAAATACTATCTAATAATATATAAAATCTGCCTTCCAAAAATCTACAATTGGCAATTGGTAGGATTCAACAATTGCAATTTACAGCTGAATAATACAGATCTCACTGTTTAATGGACCAACGTTGACATCGATGTGGATGTTATTTGTAGAGCCAAATGAAAACTTTTATTCCATATTATTTAAAAAAAAAAATAAGTAAAATAAAGCTACACATCGTGGTGTAATAACATTAGTGTGGCATCAGAAATAAAGAAAGATGCTCACTTAAAATATAGTTCTAATAAGTTCAATAAACCCCAAAAGAGTATTAAAAAGTAATAAATGCAATTCAATCATCTGGTAATCACTTAAATAAAATAAATCTATTCTATTTAAGAAGGCTTAGCTCCTGACAATAGTAGTAGTCTTCCACATTTAATAAGTAGATAAGCCAGTAATTTGTTAAATAAATCGAAAAACATTGTAGATATTGAAGTATAAACTTGCAGTACCGTACTTAATTAAGCACAAAAAGGTGATTGTATTTAAGTTACTGCCAAGAACATAAAAAAAAAAAATCAAATCATTATCAAAATTTTTACATAAACAAAGCTTGAGGTAATAACTTCATAGGCTCAATAAAAACAGCAAATCATTTTGATCGTCCGTGTGTCATAGTTAAGCAGAATTTTTCAAAGTCTGCATTCTCATCGATGATTGACAATGACAGAATTTTATCGGTTTACGTTCAGTATCAGTAGTTGAGAGACTGTAGCAAGTAAAACAACATAAATAAAAAAAAAAATTCATATTATGTATTCATTTCATATGTTCCAGTGGTGTAAATATATCTTTAAGGTCCCATATAAATCTGAAGACCAACTTCAGTACCTTTTTCCTTTCAGGTGGTGGGTCTTACACAATTTTGTATATATCATAAAGATTTTAATTCATAATTTAATCATTTTTTTTTTATTTACTTGGATACTACAAGAATATTGGGTCCTTCTGTAAATTTTTTGTTCTTTCTATAAGCTTCAAATTAACAATTTTGATTCTCAACCGTCTTAGTTTGTTTTTCATAAACATTTTTTTGTACAATGAATTTTAATACAACTGAAATTTTTTTTTTGTTCTTTTAATTTTTAATGAGCTTGAATCCTTATAAGAGCTTAGCTTATTCATCCAAAATTTTAAATTTTCAGTTTTATTATTATTTTTTTTTTTATGTACAAATTCCACCTGAGAATTTAATCACTTAAGTGAACAGACCATTTGTGTAAATACACAGAGAACAAAAAAAAAAAAAAGTGAATTAAGGGAATAAGAAGTTACATTTCAAGTATATTGCAATCATCCCATTTAATAATCGAGCTAATAAACAGAATCATTTTTAGACTTTTAAAATCACCATTATTTCGCTTTATAACAAAATAAAAAATAAAAAATATCTTTAAAGAAGGTCCATAACTACTCTCAAACTATTAAATGTTGACAATCAAAAAATTTTAAATAAAAGATTTTTTTTACAAAATTTCAATTGGGGTTGATGAATTGTACATTATGTATGTTGTACATATATATATATTTTGTATTCATATGTTATATATACAGTTATTTTTTTGTTTTCTTATTTATTTCTTATGTACTTATTCCATTAATTTATGATTCATATTTCATTTAGTATAGTTCCAACAAGTGTACTTCATATTTTGAAAGTATACATGTTTAAATCTCTATCTCTTTCTAATTTCTATTTAATATCAAATAATCGTATTTCTTTATAAAGTTTATCTATGAATTTTATTATTATAAAAATATTTTCGTTTATGAACATTTTAGAATTCTTTCCCCTAGTTTCGTTTTTTTTTTCGAATAATGATGGTGGAAGAAAATGAATTTTTGTTTTATTATGAGTTTATGTAGAGAAAATAATAATAAAGATTTCACAAAAATGAAAATAATAAAGTATTCATTAAAGTGGCAATGATGGCAATGTGGGGATTATATTTTGTATTGTTTGTCTTAATTTAATAAATGGACAGACAAATTAATACAGTGGTGAACAAATGTAACAAATTTGCTTTACTTTTTCAACTATGACTTCACTCAAATATCTCTTTGAGAAAAAGTAGAGATGGAAGTAATACGTAAACTGATTAATAACTATTATGAAGTACAACTTTTAGTTTTAAGAACAAGAAAAAGGCATGCCCCTCGACAATAAAAATTATCTCATTAAAAGGTTGTTTGCTCATACAAAACTGAGAGAGAGAATGTCACTTGACCGCCATATTTCATAAAACTATTATTCTAAGGTCTAATATTAATAGCGAATTTACTAACATTTTAATAATATTGTTTTCAATAAATTCACTATAATAATATTTATCTAAATCCTAATCGACAAGATGTCAGAAAAATGCAATCTAACAATGTTGGAAGCATGTCTTTTACTAAACGATAGATGGTGCGCGTCAACAATACTAAATAGAATAGAAACTGTAGACTCATCAACTATCTTGTGGTCAATCGCGGAAGTCTACTGGTATATACTTTTTCTACAATAGAAAAAAAATTATTGAGCGTAATTGCGGAAATCTATTGGATAGAAAATTTTTCCATTAATAGAGTTTTAAAGTCGACGACATTTTTTTGATAAACTTTGGTAGAAGTTTTTAAAATGGAGAATAATTAGTTTTTAATTTATTTTTATAAATTTTTTGTCTTTTATTTTAAGAACAAGTTTTAATAATAAAAGCCAATTGCAGAAAATTATGACCTTGATGGAAAATAATATAGAAATTGTAAAAGTCACAACACACAACTAAAAACTATCGAACTTCAGAATCAGTAATTAAACTAGTAACTATCAGTATTCAGTATCATATCAACTCTCAACTCAAATATCTAAATTAATTCAATAGCAAAAAATGTTCAGTTGCTAATTATCTGTAGTCAAAAGCATTCGATAGTTTACATCCATATAGCATAGGCTATAGGTCCTCCAATCCAATTAAAATTTATGATAAATGAAACAAAGGCAAGTAGTTATTCTATTTTCAAAATATTCCAAACTGAAAAATTTATATTTTTGACAGCAAATATTTTGAACTACATGTATCAAGTTATTGGCAAGTCTATTAACTTCATCTATTTTGAATGCAATTATTATAAGTAGAATTAATAGAATTTTTTCTGACTTTTTGTTCTTTACTTTTATTGTTAAATGTTAGTAACTATTCTATTCATATACTTTTTATACAATTGTAAAGACTTATCGTCTTATGTATATGCACAAATTAATAAATAAATAAATTAATTTCAATAGACTTCCGCAATATCAAAAAATTGTTTGATAGTTTTTTATAAAGTCTATTCTATTGAATATCAATAGACTTCCCCGATTAATCCTCTTATAAAAATAATTATGGTAAAAAATCGAAACAAAATTTCAGAATCACAATACCTGAGAAGTGTCGTAGCCCTGTACTCCCAAGGTAAGTGGGAAAAAAAATTATTTTTATGAAATAGGGCAAAAATATAAGATGTAAGTTAAAGTAACAAAAATTCTAATTTTGAGATAAAAATTACAAGAAGGCTTTTTTACACAAAAAATTTAAGTGTTGAAGAATTTAGATTAGAAAACATTACATAACAAGCTTCTGACATCTTAGGGATAACAACAAAATTTGATATTAAATAGTTACAAATTAAAATGTTACTCTTCGAAATTCGACATCAACTGTAATCAATATTTCGTTATGAATTGTTTTCGATCAATTTAATTTATCGTGGGCACTACGTTTTTCATTGATTTATCTTAAACAACAACCTCATACGTAATAATGTTTATTAAAAAAAAAAAATTAAATTTATATCGGTGGATGGGATGTTATTGTGGCCATTTGATAAATTAAAATTTTTGTATGTTAAAATGATTTGAACATGGAGTGAAATTTTAAATTGAAAATTAAAAAAGTTGAAAAAATATTTGAATTCGCCACGTCTTTTTTTAAATATCTAACATTTATTTAAAAGAATAATAATGAAAATCGGTTTTGAAATGGTTTAGATATTTGTACCATACTTTTTCTAATTTACAGATTAAATATAATAATTTTTGAAAATTTCAAAATGAATTCAGTAAATATTTAAATCAATTGGGAAAGTAAAAAAAGAAGCTATTGGACATCTGTTCTGTAAATGCAAAGGTCTTACTCGTCCTAGACTACACTATTTGAGAATGGCGTTGCCTAAACAATAAAAGCTACCCAGCATACAACTGAGAAGAATGTCTTAAGTGTAATCATTAAATTCGGAATAAGGGTTCAGATCCATGATTACATTAATACGAGCCGTCATAATCAGTTTATATGCGACTAGAGGGACAGAAGGGACACACACCTTCCTGTAACAAATATATAGAAAATTAATTATAAGAAATAAAATAATTTTTTTTTTTTTGTGAACTCAAAATACAATCTCAGTACGGGAACACTTTTTTTTGGGAAAATTTAATAAATAAACTACAAAACTAACTTTAAATACATTATCAAACTCATAACACAATTTTTAACTTTCATTTGAATGGTATGTCAATTTAAAAATATAATAAATTGACCAGAGTAACTCAATAAATATGTACAGAGATATATAAACTCATCTTTCAATTAATTATTAAAACTTTCAAATAATTGGCTTTGTCTTATTGATAAGATACGAGTAATATTGATAAAATAATTGATAAAATTTGCATTTGTATAAACTTGACGAAGCACTTTAAAATTAATTGTAAACACTCTATATGGGCTTTGTTAGCTCTTTATGCTAAAATTTGATCATAGCTCTTAGCTGTGATATAAGAAATTTTTTAAAATTATATGGAATTTACAGATTCCAGATTATACTTTCAGTTTCCTTATAATATGTCAAATAAATTTTTGTTAAACAAAATAAATGCAAAATCTTTCACCGTTTGTTTTATTATGGAGTTTTCCAAGCAATTACCTTTTTAAAAATGTCACATGTCATAAACAAATGATTTTTACATTCTGTTTAAAAACTGAGTCAAACCACCAAGAATCATCTTTGCAAATTGTAGAAATAACTCCGATAATTTGAATCAATGTCTTGATTAATTCTGATAACTGTCAAAATTAAAATTATAACAAGAAAAGTATCTTATGATCTGAATGGTATGTGGTACGGTATGATCTCACTAATTAGACTCACTGTAATCTGCTTTGCAACAGATTGTTTTCTAATTAAGTATGACGAGGAGTAACTTTTTATTATTTTTATAGTTGTAGACTTTTTTTCATAGATTCTGAGATTTTTAAATACGCAAACAAAAAACGTATAAAGAAACGTTAAAAGACATGTCAAATTCAGAAATGTGAAACAAAATGCAAAAAATGCATATCCAATCATAACCTTAACTATAATTGTAATACGTACTATGTACGGCGTGTAATGCGTATTTAAAATTACAAGTAGCTTTGTGTATCACTTAAAAATAAATAAACAAAAATACGCTTCTCAAAAATTAAAAATTCCAATTTGCAGCGTATCGGCGTAGCGTATTTCAGACACCTTTATATAAAATACAATATTATGAGCTAATTTATACATATGAACATATACGGTCTAATTTAGGTTGGCCTGTAAATTATTTTATTTTTTTTTTCATTAGAAAGCTGCCAAAATTACTTATGACAGCTTATGATTTGTACGCGCTGCTTCTCGTATGCTTATGACTTAACGAATGATTTTGAAAAAAAACAACGAATGATGGTTTATGACTGATTGACTAATTGAAATGTCATGTGATATTGAAGTTGTCATATGAATATCAGGACTACTATAGTTGGGGGTAATTATGAAACGTTACAAAACTTTTTACCCGCCACTGTACATTCATATTCTGACTGTTGCTATATCAAATATTTTCATAGAATTCCTATCGAAATCTAAAGGTTTTTTTTTATATCTTTAATTTTTTTAAATGCTGAAAAAGTATATGTGTATATCTATTTCTGAAAACATAAAATTAAATCTTATAAGATTGAAAACTTCAAGTTTATTAGGTTAAAAAAAAGATCAAAAAGGACTTTTGGATTTTAGAAAATGATAATAAAAAAAAAAAAAGTATATAGGAATTGGGCAAATAACTTCTGGTCATTTATTCATTAAGATTTTTATTTCGTTTTATTTAATTTGTTAATTAGAGTTTACAAGGATTCTTGTAAATTGTTTGGTTAATTAAAGGAGATAATAAAGTTTTATTAATTGAAAAAAAAAAAAACTTATCCAATAATAAAATCAATCCAACAAGGGCCAAGGCTTCTTCAATATTCCATAATTTGTTTTAAAAATATATTTTCTAATTGAAACCTCAAATAAATATTTTTATAACTTACAAAGTTTGATGAATTTCTTTTTTTCCATTTTATAGATTGTAATATTACCTGAAAATAAAAAATATAAATAATTAAAAAAATTTAATAAAATCATTTTTTTTTGTAAATATAATTAATTAAATTTAATAAAGTAAATTCTATGTTGCATAAGAATTATTTTAAATTTGTTGTGGTCAACTTTGATTCACATTCTGAAACGAAAGGGGTCTAAACATCTTTTCCATATTTATGTAGAAGGTAATTTTTTCATAAATAAACTACAAAGTCAATAGACGTTGTCCTTTCTCAAAACAAAATTTACTTCAATGAAATATTTTATTTATCATTCGAATGAAAAATTTGACAGTTGGTTTCTGAAATAGTTATAGCTAGAAGTTATATATTAAAACAGATATTCGAACACATGCTGTGTTCAAAATATGGTTGATTTGAATTTGTACTTCAATACCATAAAAAGGCAATACTTTTATATTCATACACTTTTATTATAAATCTGGTATTGTTTAATTTTGGCTGACTCAAATTTTGTAAAAGCCTAATTTGAGCTTCTAATTTTAGTTCTGGCTCGTGCGGATGAAATCTCCAAAATCTTGTCAAATTAAACAAATTTAGAAATTTTGTTGGGTAGCTAACAGCTTCATTTTCATTAGCGATTTTATCATCATTTTCTAATTTTACCATTCTTCAGAAATTCTTCTTTCACTAAGCTTTACTATAATTCCGAGATGAACTATAAAATAAATCAAGTAATCAAGGTAAGTAGATCCAATGTCTGCAGAACACGGTCCATTGAACAAATACGGATTGAACAAACACGGTCCGTTGAACATGTTAATAATTGGTAAGTTTAAAACAGATAAATTCAAATTTCGCTTATACGATAAGGGGAATTGTCCAATCATCTTATATTTGAATGTGATGCCATAGAAAAGATAAATATTTGCAGGTATACACATCGTCTGATTCTGAAATTGACATTAACGCAATAGCATCGTTCGGCAGGAGCTTGATTCTGTAATTTTATCTTATATTATATCATCAAACGTGGAAGTACAATACGTCTGAAAAGATCGACATAGAGCACCTCACAGATAAGACACATGTTATACATTTTTAGGTTAGTAACGCAATAATTGATTTCGGAAATATTCCTAATGGGTGCTAAGAGTTGAGTTGTATGACAGCTACCCGAACCTGTCATCTGATAATATTGTACAGTACCATATTAGTTATCTTTTCTTAATTATGAATTTAATTGGAGAACTGAAGAGTATTTAAACGTAATTTATTTTTGAATAAATTTAACTAGGATGTTTCCATTACATCAACTTTTAGTAATTTATAAAAATGTAAGTTTAATTGTTTTCTATTATGGGTTTTTCACTTCTAATTCAAATTTTTTTATTTCAAATTCAATTTTATTTATTTCAAATTCAATATTTGTAAATTTTGTTATTTTTATTTTTAAATTTTTGAAATTGAATTTTTTAAACAAACAAAAAAAGATTTTTTGAACAAAACAAACTTTAAATTTGTATATTAAATATAACAGTTGATGTAATGGTTGTCCAACTACAGCCTATGGTAATTTCATTGCCATATCCACGTAATTATTGTTGAATCCGGCTGAGGTAACAGTTGCCATGGATGTTTCTATTACATTTACCAAATTTATATTAGTTTGTCGATCCGGCAAAAAAATCTCTCGCTGATAATTTTATTTTTTAAAATACTTTTTCAGTTTAACAGTTTTTTGTAACGATTTGTTATAGACATGGCAGTATTTTTATTGATTGATTCAATTATGGTTTTGCCTTCTTCATAGCATTTTATTATAGGATCTGCTTTTTGTCTAAACTAGTTTTACTGTATGGTTCCCTATGGTATCCTTTACGACGTACAACCAAGCTAGATGTAATTTCTACAATGCTATCATCAGAGGATATTATTTGTCGATATATAATCCCGTCCATTGGGACTGATCAAAGGCCTCGATTCTATGGACGAAGTGTTTAGATTTTGAAAGGTTGTTTGTTTAAAAAATCTATTTTTGTTTGTATATTTATTTTGTTTTCTTTCAAAAATTTAAAACTAAAAATTACAAAATTTACAAATATTGAATTTGAAATGAAAAATATTGAATTTGAAATGAAAAAATTTGAAATAAAAAAACTTGAATTAGAAGTGAAAAACCTATCTAATTATCATAATATTATTTTTAAAATAAATAATAACTTTTGATAGAAAGAAAATTTCACATTAAAACATTTATGGACAAATTTCAACTTTGATTACTAGTTGAGTATATGTCATAACATCCGCACTATATAGGTTGGCTCTATAACTTAAATAATTATAATTTAATGTATAATTTCAACAAAATATAATTTCAAAACTGCAACACTTTTCCAATTACAATCATCATATACTACATATATATATAACTGTATTTGTATAGAAAACTTTTATTCCTAAATTTACAATAAAAACAAATTTGTAACATGATATTAATAAAAAACCTTAAACCCAAAAAAATAAGTTTTAAAATTTATTAACCTTCATCACCATCACTTTCAATTTAAGTATTAAATTACAAGTACATAGTTATAAAGCAAAGGATATACGTACAATTTTCTGAATTTGAAACTACTATAATTCTTAATACTCTAATTCTTAAAAAAGGATAATACGAGTATTATAGTGTTGTTTCAATTTAACAGTTATAATTAACAATTACCAGTTTAGAGAAATTCCTTATTTTTATAGCAATTATTTTCTCTAAGGTAGAGGATATTCAATTATCGAACTTGAATAATTTTCTAAAACTAAACCATTCATTTTGTAGTTCCTGCCGATAATGACAGTTGAAAAAAAAAAAACAATAAAAATTTAAAAGAAAAAAAAAATAAATAACGTGGGGTGGTAAAAATGTTTAGTTACACCTTTACACATTTATACAATGTTTGAATAGCAAAGCAACAATTACCATTAAAAATGTTCATCGTTACACCATTATTATACGGACTTTATAAGGTCATTTCATGCTTTTAATGTTTATTTGTTTAAATAATTTTACTTTTTCCATTTTAGAATACGATTTTAAATCAAGCAAAAAATAATCTATTTTAGAATTTCATAATAATTATATGTTTTCGTTTAAAATACCAATTCGTTTTATAAAATTATAAGTTGTTAATTATAATTACCTTAAATAACGGTATAATTCCGAACAAATATTAAACTTTTTAGATTTTGTATTATTTTGTGGTTCCTAGTTCTTGCTACAGTATGTTATTATTTTTACAGCGAAGTAATGTAAGTACTTAATTAATTTATTAATTAATAGTGTAACTGACCTAAATTATTATCAAAATCAGTATTACTGACAATTACATAAAACAGTAAAGGGTAAAACAGTAAAATATTCCATTCAACTGTTGTGGAAATTTAAAAGTTTTATCAAAGTATGATGATCCCAAAACACTCATTCCCGACCATTATTTGACAAATTATACAAAATGTTATTACTTAAGTATTAGTTATACATTTATTTTTTAGAATAAATGTATCATAATTATTTTAGATTCTCTAGATATCTAGATAGATCAATCTATCATCAATTTCCAATATATTGCCATTTTTTAAAAATATTCGTACTCGATCGATAATAACTTAAATTCGTAATATGCAAACTTGCTATGACTTTGACAAAAAAGTGAGAACATTTTAGAAGATTAACCGACCCAAATTTGTTTTAAGATCAGAATATAAGAAGGTTAATCAAAATAAAATTAAACATATTTAGCAACTCATTTCTGTAAAAATTAAATATTTGTTTTTAATTATAAATATTAAGCCATAAGATGGATAGACTTGCATTTTGTATAATAATTCCATACAATTTTCTATTTTCAATGTTGCAATTTTTAAAATTTCCTGCAAATGAATATCTGTCAATTTATTTCTGATTTCAAATTTTATTAGCTGCCAAAACAGACAACATTTTTGATAAGAATATTGTATAGTTTTGGAAACTGTTATTTTGATCTCTCCTTTATAAAATTCTCTAATGTTTTTTCAGTAAAACTTATTTTTTAAACTATTAGTACTTAGCTTGTTTGGTTGGCGCACCATACTTTGCGCATAACTAACTTAATTTTATAAACTTCGAAATGTTTAAATTCGCTATTGTAATATAACAATATCCTGAATAAATCCAATAAATCTGATATCCTATAATAGAAATTGCAACTAATACCTTCTACCTTTCTGGAATTTAAATTTTATTATTATATCAGTTTTGAAATGCATTTAATTTTATATTCGAAAGTAGAAAACAGTACAAAATATATTTGACCTCCATAAAAAAAAATTTCAAATAATATTTTGAAAGGTGTACGTGAAAATATATTAAAAAAAACAAAATTACTACCATTTTATGACTGACTTTTATAATGTTACACAACAACGTCAACGACCATCAATAGTAAAAATTGTGATAAAATGAATATTTGAAATTTATTTTATCAAAAACACCACTGTCGGTATGTTCATAGGTAGGTACGATAATGAATTTTATTTTTAAATATTGCTAAAAAAAAGTTAGTTATAGCAAAATAAAGATACACCGATTGGATTGTACTGATTGATAATTATAAGTACAATTAAGTATTGATTCATAATAAAACAGGATAACAATTTGGACATTTTTGAAAAAAATCTATAATTCTGATATTTAGTTACTGTATATCTTATGGATATACTGTTGATTTAATTTGAAGGTTGGTTCTGAACGGATTGGTACCAACTAAACCGAAAACTTCTAATGCTGGTGCTTATAAATGGCCATAATTTAAATTTTGCAGAATCAATAATAATAATAATAATATTTTACCAAAAAAACAAAGTTAATATTCTATGCATAGCTTTGAATGTAGAAGTAGTTATATCTAAATAGATCAATGCCGTACATTCTATAATCGCACTGATATCAAATCTTGTTAATGATAATAGATTACGGACCTAAGAAACTGTAAATCTCACATGAAAGTATACATGTGTATGACTAATGTAGTGATAGTGGTGACTTTTCAATGCATTAAAATTTTATGTTTGAGCAACTATAATTTGAAAACGATGAGTCTAATATCCACCCAAAGTTGCCTTTCAGTTATTTAGAGGTGTATTAATTTTAAAAAAAAATAAATTTTGCAAAACACATTGCTCCAACTTGCATATTTCCAGAACTGTAATGAGTATTTATTAAGACATTACTCTTCTTATACGATTTCATTTAACATCACGTAGCCCAAGTTAAATTTAAAACAAATTTATGTATTGAATTAATAAAATTGAAGAATAAGGTCTAAAAATAAAATAATGAATATGAGTTCGAAAAATTTCTATAATAATAGATAACAAATTTTTAAATAAATTAATTTTTAGATTTTCAATTGGTAATTAGCCCATTAATATGAAACGATCGATTTTTAAATTCGTAAAATATTTTGTCTATCAGGTCGTAAGCATCGATTAAAAACAAAAAATTGAGTTGATATTTTTTTTTCATTTTGCTGTTGATCGTTTAATTCATGTTTATAGGGGTAGAAAAGTGGTAGAAAACTACCAAAATTTATAGGTGAGGGGACATTTCGGTAAGGGGTTAGCCAATCTACCAAAATTTAAAATGTCTGGTAGATTTTTGACGTTTACATTTTTTTACTGGGAATACGTCAGTGTCAAAATATTTTTATTATTTTTTATTCACAAAAAAAGAGGAAATTGTTGTTGACAACGTAATTTTCGGATCGAATATTAATCAAATAAAAAAATATAAATTATACAAATAATAATAATGTTAAGTTGACACTAGAATAATAATAAAAATTTATCTATTTGTTTCTTTGCCAATAATTTCAATTGCGGCCATCTTGATATTTCAATAATCTGACAATTGCAGAAATCTACCAGTTTTTTTTTACGTATGAACATTATGGTAGATTTCTGCGGCAGATTTCTGCCTCGTATAAACATGGGCTTATGGATTCGTAATGGATTCCTCCAGAAAGAGATAGAAAATAAATGCATATTAAAAAAAAAAAAATTAAATTTAGATTCTTTATCTCACTAACTCAGTCATAACTTTTCAATTGGATACTTTTAACGTCTCAGATATCATTAAAATATTTTTCTGTTACATTACAAATAAGTTATAAAAAAAATGTTATTAAATTTTTGATTGTGTTTATGATAGTTATAAAAATTTAATCCCTGTAAATTTATTATTTCTATTTTAAATTTATTTGTCAAAAAAACAAAACTATAAAATAAAAACAAAAAATACATTTTTTAAGGATCAATATAACCTATATATATACATGTATATTAAATCTATACATTTAGCACCTGTGGTTTATTCTTTAAGTTTTTTTTTTTTTGTTAAATTTTTAACAGGTAAATCTTAACACATTCATTTATTAAAGTGGTTCGCGAAAGGTTCATTTATTTTATTTTTGTTTTTGATTTATTATAGAAATGCATTAAAAACATTTTTTTCTTTAATTTATATCCAAGCGAACAGTGGCGTGTTATATTCAAATCAATGAATCTGCAAAATGAATAGCTTAAGAATTCAATTGCAAATTTTTGTTAATTTTTATGCTGCAATTGAAGTAAACTGAAACTATGTACATATATTCAATTTTGTGATAACTATATTCAATTGTATGTCACATAAAATCAAATGAAAGGAAATCACCGCATAATAATTTTACCCATATAAGAGTCAATAATATTTTCTGCTTGATTGATTAATCAAGTTTTTCTTTAGCATTAAATACAAAAGTACTACAAGATATTGATACAAAGATTTTAGGATGATTAGGATACAAAATACGACCACAAAGATGTGTAGCAGTTCTATGTCCTAACTCCTAACCCAAAAAGATTTTTTATCGCATTTTTGCGGTCGTATTTACACAAAAAATATGGAATATGATTGATAGAAGAATATTTTAAAAATATACATAATTCAAGTATAAATAACAAAAACATAATATTCAAAACAGATAAATCTAAATAAAACAACTAGAAAAAATAATTAGACACACCAATATGGAACTAGATCAGCTAAACATATAAAATAGCTTCTGCTATATTTCATCTACAAGGGTTAGAACACATAATTAACACTGAATCGATTGTTTAATGAACTGGTGAATGAGGTGAAACATTTAAAAAAAAACATATAAAGCAATTCTCTTGTTTAAACTCCAAACATTAGAATAATTTAACCATACAATGATATGCGTAAATATTTTAGTATACTAATATAAATTTTGTATTTCTATTTTTATAAATTAATTGTTACCTATTTACTATTTCTATTTTTACTGTCTTTTGTGGTCTAAATATTAAAATACTATAACATTAAATAAATTAGCATTAATAAGACTTGCATTATATTACTAATATACATTTTTATTTCTATTTTTGACATAATTGATAAGTTTTTTCTTCAATCATCACATATATTTTAATTAATGAAATTTTACACGTTACATAATATCATAATCACTTTTTTAAATAAATATGTAAGAAACACATGAATATAATACTCTGAACGTGCTTTTTTAGCTCATTTTGAGAAATTTAATAAATAAATAAATAAAAATAAATATATATCGCGATATCGGTACAGATCGAGGCAAACCTGCCGCCGTAGAAAATCGTACGACGCAGAACTGCGAAATTAAATTAACCAGGCAAACTAAACAGCGTCAATTGACATTTAAAAAACATCCATAAAATTAAATATTTTGAATTTTTTAAAATAAATTGTGGTTTATAAACTTTTATTAAATTGTAAATCTTTCGCAGAACTGAATTTTTCAAATGTCAATGTTTTTTCTACCATTTTTCGAAACACTTACAAAAATTTACAATTATTTAACCATCACAAAATGTCCATTCTACGCCGAAAAAGTTGAAATTGGTTCAACATTATTTCGGTTCAATATTATAGATCGGCGTCGAGTTTGCCTGCTTATATTGTTTTCACATCATTTAACTTGTTTTTGACAGTTCACAGATTATATGCCGCACCAAATTATACAAAACAGCATACGCATTATAAATATGCTTTCAAATTAGTTTAAATGTTATTATTGTACATTCTAGCGAAACATTTGATTGATCGAGAATTAAACATTTCGAAGGTTGAATGACACTAAACCTAAATCGAACTAGTCGAAATCGTAAAATTCATAATTAAATTAGAGTTAATAAATTTTAAAGTCAAAAAATTTAAAAATCAAATTCATAAGAGTAAATATTTGTCTGTCTAGCTATAGTTTTAATGTATCGTAAGAATTATTTTAAAGGATAAGAATCCCAGCTATCGTATACCTTAATGATACTAGTCCATACCGTAACATAAATTTATTATATTTTAATTCGTCTCACCACTGAAATATTTGTAAAATAAATTTAATTAAAAAAAAAAAAATGACAAACACAGACCAACATTTTTGACAAATTTTTTTTTGTATTTTTAAAAACCCATTTAAATTAAACCCGATTTTTTTAAATTTTATTTCCATAATTAAAAGGATTTCAAATGATTTATTTTCGACATCAATAGCCATAATTTAAGAACTCATAACTTCCATACAAAAAAAAAATCCAATTGGAAGATTCATATTTTCCAGACAATAACAGTAAAAGAGGGAAGTTGCAAATAAAATTAAATTATAGGAAAACAGGAAAAAAGGGGTTTAATACAAAAAAAGTCGATAAATCGGTCAACAAAACCCAAAGGCAGACATGTGTTGTTTAAACAGAATTTTTTATTTTACTTTACAATTTGTACTTTTCAATAAAATTCGTTTTTAAAATACTCAAATAAATAAAATTACACCCCTAAACAATTTCTTTCACCTACTAATCTTTTTTTTTTACCTTCAGTTTCAATTAAATTATGTTGATCCCTATTTCATAAAAACAGGAAAATATTCCCATTTTATTTTTTTTCTTTTCATTACAATGTTTACAAACAATTTTACACAAAAAAATTCATGGTTGCAACAACAGATTTGTTACACTTTTGAATAAATACCAGGATTAAAAATAGAAAAGATAAGATACAGTTTTAGAAATTATACGAAGATATGAATGAAAATTAGAATTAATGCGAGTTTAGCTTTTTTAATTTAAAAAAAAAGATGTTGTTAAATGCTAGAGAATTATCCAGAACGGATTTTGCTACAAGGATAATATAATGTTATAATATTATCATTTATAAAGGTGCCGAATTGTAAAAACAAATTCGTGATTTTTTTTTGTGTTATAAAGGTACAAAAAGTAGTTTTAATTGGAGTTTAAACAATTCAATGGATTTACTTTGAAGAAAATTAAAATCATTGAAAGTGAAACAATCTGCACTGTTATCGGTAATTAAGCCGCAAACGTTTTGTATGTAATTTACTTGCTTGTTACATAGCTAGAAGAGATAAAAGATCTCTTTTAAAGTCGTACCTTTGTTTTCATTGTACATTACTGGACTGGAATTAAGAGAAGCAGAGTAGACACATTTGTACACTAAGAGAAATAATATGTTTATCCAATGGTTACGAGAAATATATTATGGTTACTTTAAACTTATTATGTTAGATATAGTTGAAACAAACATTTGATATGTTAATGAGGGGTATAACCAGGGTTGATAGAAACATACTATATTTATGTAAAAATATTATAGTTAATCGAAATATACGTTGTAATAATTTATTTAGTAAAGTTATAACCTACGTAGTAATAAATTATGATTGCTACAACTATATTTAAAAAAATGTAAATCAACTATAAATTATATTGCTTACAAAAATATTATGGTTGTGGATATCATAATATGGTTAAGAAGCTCATAATCCAGTAGTTGTAACAAACATATTTTGGTTAAAGAAGCAATATTTTGTTTTACAATCATATTATGATTGAAGCAATCATATTATGATTGAAGCAATCATGTTATAGTTGCCTTATGATTGAAGTAATCATCTCATATGTTTGAAATAATCATATTATGGTTGAAGTATTCATATTATAGTTGGCGTTAAAATAAAATGCTTCAAAAATAAAAAAAATACTTGAATATTCAGTCTTTTGTTGTTGTTTGCCAAGTTAAAACGTGTTCTCAAATATAAGCGTAATATAAAAACTCTAAACTAATGGATATAAATTGGTAAGTGTTTGCATACAATTCATCACAACATTTTATAAACTAACCACTAATTTTTTTTTATCTAGATGTTGATAGACAATAAAGTGTACTTTATGAATTACTGGATAAAATGTTGTGAGAAGAAATATTTCAATATAAGTTGAAATAGTTAGTTATTAAAATAATAACAAAACAGAATAAATAAACTAAGTTAAAACGAACTATTGAAAAACTAATAAAAGGAAACTATACAGGTGAGTTAAATTATAATTATTTAATAATCTGTTCAATCAAACAGTTTCTTATTTTTATGGCAATATATTACGAAAGTTGAGGCTTTCTTTAGAATCTCTTGTCAGATACTATAATATAAGTACTTTTTAATTTGCAGGTAATTTTAACTATTACAATATACTTATGTTTTTATTTTTTATTTTTTACAGTCATCAGCAGCTGAAGATGATAAATTTAAAAGTTATGTAGCTGATGTAGACAGCACCAATTTAACAAAATTTGATATTTATTGGACATTTATTTATTATAATTGACAGAAAAATATAATCCTCTCGAAATTAACTATCCTGTGCTTTTATTTCAAATTATATTTACTTCAATCATATTTATTTTTTTTCAATTAAAATTAATGTTTCTACAACCATAACTTAAGTTTGTGAGAATAATATTATTATTGAACCTACTATAAATTATGTTTGATGTAAACATAAATATTTTTCATTCAACCATATTATATTTATTTTAAACATAATATATTAGTGAATCATATTTAAAACAACAAAATTATAGTTGAGAACAAAATATCGTCTTGTAGAAAGTAACTATAATATGTCTACTCCAAACATAATTATTTTTGTTTCAATTATAAATGATATTGCTGCAAACATAATTATGTTTGTGAAGATAATAATATTGTTGTGTGAACTATGAATTATTTTTGTTGCAACCATATTATATTTCATTTAACTATATAAAAAACTTTTAGCTTTATATAAAACCCATAGTTACATGAAGTAATATGGTTAATGTAACTATATTTTCCAACCATATTATTGTTCTTTAATTTTATAGTTGAGCCAAACATATTTTTTTACTCAGTGTATGATAGTTGACACTGTGTTACAATTTTTTTTCATTTCTCATTGATTGAAAGTCTCACTGATTCAGTGATTACCATTGGTATAGGTAAATTAGCAATGGTAACCATCGAAAACTATTCAATTAACATCTGTCATTTTCATAGTCAAATTTCAGGATTCTCATACAAGTGGGTGGTTACCGCATTAAGCAATTGATAGAGCTAAAATGTTATTAAACCATGTAATTTGATGGACATAAGAATCCTTACTTTAAATTGCATTTTTTCGGAAAACAAAAACTTTAATTTTATTTTAAAATAATCAAAATTTGTAGTCGAATTAAATTTTGAATGGATTGTTTTACTCAGTATATCCCAGTTTGGTACTAGACAAATTTGGACGTCTGGAAAACGTCTGGAAGATTTTAACTATATGAAGACGCATTACTTTAACAAACATTAAATAATAAAAAACAAAAATTGAGATCAACCAACATACAAAAACCGAATTAGTAAGAATAAGGAGAAGAAATTATGATATAATAAAAATAAATAACATCGAAAATGTATCTAGCTTCAACTATACCTCAATATAATTACCAACGGTGAAGAAGCAAAATATATCAAAAACTGGATTAGATTTACAAGAAGTATTTGGTAAACTTTTATCAATATAGAAATTGCCCTCACTTATCCAGAAATACTAATTTAATCGAATACGCAGTACAATTGGGTCTGGGGGAAAGATTTTCAAATAATAAAATTAAAAATTCTTAACATCATCAGTCTATTGATAATAATGTAAATGAAATCGATGAAGATATTGATTCAATTTCTATTAATATTTTTAATTAAACTCCTACATCAAGTCCTTTTGGCATTTCCATATATGCTTGCAACATATATTTTGAAACAAAGACTCAACAAACAAAATTAGTCTTCGAAAACAAGTTTCTGAATACCATACACAGAATATTTTAGTCCAAATGATCAACAACATAAATCAACTGATCAACTCTGAAATAGTAGAGGGAGATAAGTGGAAGGAGATCCCAATTAAAATAACTTAAGTAAGTATGTATTTTTTCTTTTGTTCGATGAAGAAAATATTTATGTGTTACGTAACGTGTTAATTTTATAATTTATTAATTTTGAAAATTCGTCTCCAAATTGCAGATTGTAGTTTTTATTCATCAAATTTTGGTAAATAACTCAAATCAAATTTAATAAAAGAATAAAGATTTTTATAAATTCTATTTCTAGGTTTATGAAAATGTTGAAACAGAATATGAAGCAATTGCGCATTAGAAGACCCAGAAAAATGTGAAAAATAATCATTTTAGCTAAATTCAGGTCACAGAGAAAAACATGGTAACAAATTGAGTGAATTGCTGTACATTTTACAGAGTTGAAACAGTTTTTGTATTTTATTTGTCTGTATTTCACTTGACTGGATTTTATTTGACTGGATATGATATGTAATCAATATTATATGTACTGAATATAAATGCTAGATTTAGAGTTGGATTCAAAATCAAAATTCTCAGCTTAATACAAACAAAATTATTGAATTAAAGTCAGATTTAGGAATTTTGAATTTTGAGATTTTGATATTTGGCGGTTTTGTATTTGGGATTTTGTATTTGGGATTTCGTGACCAATCCATAAATTGTAAATACATAAATACTTACCGACAAATGAAAAACAGGCAAATGAAAATAGATGCAAATGACAAACAAACAAATGGAATACATCAGGCATGTGATATAGTAACTCGTTTTTGTACTACGAAAAGAAAGGGTTAAGAACAAAATAAAAGCAGAAGAGTACTCAGTGTTGACAACATTTTAATTAATGTTGTCAACACTGTTATATGTAACGAGTTATATGTAAAATCGAATAAAACAAATTTCAATTTAAAAATCAAATAACATTCAAAAGTGTTAAGTGTACATTCATATATACATAACTCATAAAAATTTGTAATTTTAACACAAGACAATTGAAATTTACAATTCAGTTTTAGATAATTTCATTTTTGCTTGAAGTGAAATTTTTAAAATTACATTTTGATACACATATATATATGTATTATATGTGTATGTAATAAATATCCTTAGGCTTAAAAATGTAAACTTATGAATATTTAAATACATTTTTTTTTAATAATACGAACAGAATATTTAATAAAATATTTTGGAATTCGTTTACATTTTTAATTATTTTGAAATTTGAAAAATTGAAATTTTTCAATATTCAATCCTTGATTTGAGGGTAAAAAAATCCTTGATTTTGTTTTTGTTATTTTTGTTGTTATATTAATTATTTGGTTCAAATAATCTGAAAAGTTTAAAAATAAAAATAATAAATGAATTTATGTTTTATATGGAATTAAATTTAAATGATGAATATTTAAAAAAAAAACGAAAGGCTTCAAGCTAAACAGCTTGTTTATGTCTGTTAATTTTTCCCAAGAGAACTAAAACAAAAATGAAATCGTAAATTGAATTTGATTAACACTTTTATACTGAGTACACATTATATTCAGTAATTTTAAAGAAAAGTGAATTGTTGTTTTTATTTTATTTACTAAAAAGTGATTTTTAATACACTGAATATACATTACAATACACTTAAGTGTAAATGGGGATTTGTAAAATTAGCAACAAATATTTAACTAAGTAGAAAAAAAGTTTAAAAAAATTAGTCTGATGGATTTTAGTAATGCCTTTAAATTTTTAAATTTCAAATTTCACTATTTATTGAGTATCAAAATACCAAACAACAAAATAAATAAATTTATTTACTTGTAACTTACTACATGTATGTTGTTACTTTATAAAAAAAAACAAAGATTTTGACTGACATTAAGTGACACAACACAATCAGGATATTTAAGCAGAAATATTCAATTATATATATATATAGATATAGAAATTAGCAAATATTTGATTTGAACATGTTAACTGATATATAAGTGCCAAGAAATTGATTTGATCAGGACTTAAACAACATTTATAAATACCATTAATATCATTATCAATCAAACGATGATATACAATATTTAAATATTTAATTTCAAATTAATTTATAATATTGATCTCACTTAGTTTAAATTATATTACATAATAACAATACTTAATAATAATTATTATTTATTTATTTCAAACAATATTCTTAACAAAGTTCAAATTATAGATTTACATTTTTTTTGTTAACAATGTTATTAAACACAAAATTTTAAATTTTCCATTGACTTCGAATTTGCAAGACCAAAACAGTGTCCGTGACATCGAATATACAGTATTAGAGATTTAACTGCAATCTAGCATTTAGTAACTATGTTCCATAATGTGAATATAGCGTAATTAGAACATTTTTTTCTATAAATTACTTTATTTAGATTAAGAAGACGTTATTACGAACATTTTCGATGTCACGGTTTGTCTATAAAACCAGTATTAAATTAAATTTTGACCAAGCAATATTTATTCATATCTGCAGCATACATTCATACATTCAAAATTCATAGAATGCTCCTGAGTTATATTTAGCATCGCATAGAAATATATAATAATAGAAAAATTGTATTTTAATTTGAAATATTAATTAAATTTGTTGTTGCCAGCACGATATTATTTTTAAAAAAAAAATTAATTTCTATTGTACTCAATAGCCTAATATTAAATGGTTTATATTTATATTTAATGTAATATTATTATTAAATATTATATGCATAGCATATTTATTTGTATCATGGATTGTAATTATATTGATTAGCCTTATACACATTCATTGTTTGGTCTATACATGCAGGGAAGTTATAAGTAAAGTTGTTAATTAACTTGAACATCAATTGTAACTGAAAAATAATATGCATTCATGTTGACAACAACTTTAATATTATGTTAATTAAAAATTAAGAATTAAAAAGCTATCATGTTCTAATAAGAAGACCGAATTTAACAAAATATTTTTGAGCTCAAAGGTAATGATAAAATACTTCTTACTCTGGTTTTTTTAATTTATTTTAGTTAATTTTAATTTCACTATAAAATTTCAAAATTCACTTCAATTAATAATTTAATATTTTTAATCGTTAAATATGTATAATCATAAATTTATTGAAATTATTGAATAACAATAGAATTATACTCAACCCCAAATATAATCAAGAAGTCTCAATCAATTTCTCATTAAAAAATTTCTATTCTAATTTTAATATAAAATTTCTTTCCCAATAATCCTTTAACAAAACAATTTCATTACCTACCGAAACGTGATTTTACCTTAAACAGAAAGGATATCAAAAATTAATTCAACAAGAGTAAATTTTTGTGTTTTCTTCCTTTATTAATATGCCTCCAATTAAAATCAGATTTTTCAATATTTCTTTAACAAAATAAAAAACAATTTAAATTTAAAAAATCAGACAATAAAATGACATAAACACCTTGCATCAGGGGAGAAATTAAAAATGTAATATCTTTTTTTTTTTGCTTTTTTTTAATATTTTTCAAAATCTCCAAAGGATATTAATTTATGAAATTATCAGGAAATTGTGGTAG
Organism: Argyra leucocephala; assembly: GCA_963942445.1. Lineage (NCBI taxonomy): Eukaryota > Metazoa > Arthropoda > Insecta > Diptera > Dolichopodidae > Argyra > Argyra leucocephala. Next base: position 83,469,662 of record OZ012677.1, read on the forward strand.
GAGGTGAAAAAAAAACCAAATTACCAAAATAAAAAATAAAAACAAAATGTTTTTTAATACTCTTCTCATTATTTATTCATGAAAACAAAAGGAGTTAACTTTACTTTTAATACCAATAAATCAGCAAATATTTGCATGCATTCACAAAAATTTTATTTATGAAAATATAAATGAATAAATAATAACATTGAGTTGATCCAATCAACACAAAGATACTTTTACAGTTACCTTAAAGATAATGCATTGAATCTATAAGATATCTACATATAATATTTTCATAAACAAGCAATATTAACAATATTGTTTATATTGACAAGTATTTTGTTCATAAACAAAATGTTGCAAATGAAGTTTGTTCTAACTTAACAGGAAAACTGACGAATTATAGTAAATAGAGCAGAACAATCAGTTGTGTTGTTGTTTTTATTTATAACATAAATTTGCAAATGTAGAAAATTCAAATTTTAACAACTCTGTTCAAAAAAAAAACTTTTCTGCAGTAGTTATTTTGCTTTTGTAGTATTTATTTTTAATAAGCTCATAAGTTCTAATATAATGCAAAAAATGATTTAAACAATTACAGACCAACTTTCAAACTTTCTGTTGTTCGAAAAGTTTTTGAGTGAATGATTTGTGATTCCATTTACAACAATTGTATTCACTTCTTTACAATACATAAATACATTTTTAAAAAAAAGATGTCTATAGTTACCAATCTTAGAGAGTTGACATCAAATTTTGGGATTTCAGGATTCCAAACGAACATAATTTACACCGAATTTAATGACATTGGATATTTTACCACACATCATTAATTATTGATACTTAATAAATAGCAGCTATACTGTTTTATTCTGTTCTACATTTTTATCACTATTTTGGAGTTACACAGGGTAGCCATTTAGGACTACTTTTATTCATTATTGCCATCAATGATGGAAGCTGTTCAAAATAAGTTTTTTTTAGATTCGCACTAAATACGTAAATTGTTCAAAAAATAATTTTGTGATTGCATCTAAAAATCTATACAGATAATTTCAATGATTAAGTTAATTTATCCCATACAAATTAATGTGTTTAATTTCTTATTAGAAATTGAGTTTTGACAATTCAACGACTATTATTTTGTTTATAGATACTACCTTTGAAAAATTGGATTTTATCAAAACAATTATTCATATAATTTGCGTTTTAGTTCCTTTTGTACCGGTTCGTTAAGTGATTAGGAGTTGTAATAATATTTTACATGTATAAATATTTTTTTTTGTTTATTTCTCGTTCTATTGAGGGTTAATTTTTTCTTAAAATGTCGTCGTAAAATTCTACATTTCGTCAGAATACTGAATTTGATTGGTTTTTAATTTTTTAGTAATTTTTTTGCATTTGAGAAATGAAATTCAAGGTCATTACAATATTATAACATACAATATATTGATCGGTATCATTTACATCTTGTGGTTTAATCGTTAAAATGCTTACTATAAAATGTAAGTGTGTAATCAATATGTTTGAGCACGTCAGAAATCGCCAATATACTTCCAATTTTTATTTCTTTATTTATTTTAATTTATTTCAATTGCACCACTATGAAATTGCAAATAAGTTCTATTTCTTTAGAAATATCTGTGATTGAATATAAATTCCAAATTAACGTATAGGATTTACATTGAATACTTTAAAATAATAAAATAAAAAACTCTAACATACATTTTCCATCATCAGAAATAGTTTACCCCATATCCTAGACTTTTTTTTATTTTATTGCATTAAAATGTAAGTTATATATATAAGTAAGGTTTCAGAAAGATCTCACGTCCCTTCCACTGAATAATTAACAACATTATTTGTATATCATCTATCAATTTTGCGAAATGTGATCAATCATTAAAGATGATGAATCTGATGTCAATATTTTATTTTGCAATGATTAACAAAAATTTACCTTCCATAATTCTAATTAGAAAATCAAATTTATAATACTGTTGTAGAATTTATAAAACTGTTTTCATTTATGTTTTTAAAATATTTTAAAAAATTAAATTTAATATAAAGTACCGTTACTTCATAAAACATTTTTATTAAGTAATTGGACCATCGGAAAAAAACAATTCAAAACAATTATATTATCAACAGAAGTCCATTCATTTCTATGCTCAATATTACATTATACCTATACTGTCATAGATGTTAAATCTAGTAAGTCGGAAGAAGATTCAGAAAATATAAACACAGAATATAAAAAGAATCAACAAAATGACAGTAATAATAATAAAAGCTCAGCTAAAAATCAATTATTATTGAATTTACAATTAAAAAATAAACTTGATAAATATATACATATATTATACTGCAGCTGTAGGATGTACATACTTTACACATTTTTTAAGAGCTGAATTATTATTTTACCCCACTTTCATTTTTGAAAATGTTTTTTTATATTAATTTTATTGTGTTCACTTCTCGATTAAAATTCATCAGCAAAACGAATTTGTCCATTGAAACATTATAAAAATGAACAAAATTAAAAAGTAATTTTACAACGGCTTAAAAATATCCTTATGGGAAATTTAACAGAAGATAATAAAAAATATAACAAACAAAAAATAAAAACAGAAAAAATTACAAAAGAAATAGGAAATAATTGAGGCATTTTTATTAATTTTAAGAATGTACTTTAGAATAATAGAAAAAAAACAACACAACAACAATTGAATCATCCAAAATTCTATGGATTCCCAATACAGATAGAGTGAAAAATGAAAGACTAAAATTTTTTACATTTTCTATTTTTAATTGAACTGTGATAGAACAAAAATCGAGCCATTACCTCAATTTTGAAATTTTATCAATTATTAACTTCGTGAGTTAGATACACCACCTTCAAAGTGAGTTTATATTTGGCTGTAATGAGTAAGTTTCTAAATAATCTCCCAAATAACTGTAATTGTATCCTACTGACTAGAATCATAATTGTATGTATCCTATCTACGAACTTTCTCAGAGCATGAACAATAGCATAATACGTACATGGTTATTGCCTTTTCAGACTTTTAATTTCGTTGGAAATTCGACAATTGATTCATAAAATCTATACTATCCCATCAATATTACTATCACAGTTCTAAGCAAATTTTTTTTACTCAATAAAACTAATTTTTTAATACTTTTTCTGTGATTAATCGACCACAAGAATCTTACAATAATTCAAATTATTCAAGACATAAATTTTTACATTATTTATATTAATTTTTTGATGTCGTAATGAACTTGTAAATCATATTATAATATCATATAAACTAATCGAATATCATTTACGTTAAAGAAAACCCCTTGACCAAAAGTCATTTTAAATTTTTCTAGTTTTACAATATTATAAGGTATTTTCTTATGTATTAAATATTTAATATCGTTCAAACTCAAACAAATATTTCATAATAATATAAAATATACAGTTAAATGTAATTTTATCCCAATTTTTACAATTTGTTAGCTTTGCAATTTAATTTCATAACCCATTTAGCTTGAACTCTTTTCATCATATGAATATTTCTAGCTTTTCTTGCAGCTAAATCTTGTTCTGTCTTATTCCAACCAATTGCTCTATACTGTGATAAAACTTTATGTAATTTTTTATCATTCTTATGAACAGTTATAGCTCTATTAGGATTTAATCGTTGTTTATAATATCTCAATAAAGATCTATGAGCTATAACAACACTTGATGGTAAAACTAATTGATATTCATCGCCATCTAAATAAATCAGGTTTGATTTCTTCATCAATATCCATTCCTTCAACATGATCTGGATAAGTTGAACTATAGTCATAAAATTCTGTATATTCAGCTAGAGAAATACCTTCATGTAACATTTTACAATAACCTTTATCTTTCATATATTTGCGTACAGCATCAAGCGAATAGAAAGTTTTTCCTCCATCACTACACCAAAAACAAATAAAATCTCTAGCTACTTTTTCACCTAAATAAAACAGTAAACCTTCCAGATCAATACAATAGGATTTTCAATCAGGAACGAAAAAGGAATGAGTAATTGACATACATATGCTCCAAATTGGATTCTAGATCATCGCTAATATTTTCACAAAATATGCAACCATTATCAGCAATTGGATTTTCAGCAACATCTTCCCACTCATCAGAATCGAATTCATCAATCATTTCTATTTCATTTCTTATTCTATTTCATTAAACTTGATAAATGACAATTTGATAATTGAGTTAAATTTTTTATATTCAATTTTTGCCACAACGTCAAAATAATTTTTAAAATTTGACAATTGAATTCAATTTTTGACCCGCCGCAAATTAATGTGTTAATCTTACTACATCGCTTAAAATATCTTATATCTTCTATAATTCAAACATCCTATTTTTTTTTTTTTTTTTTAATTCCTTTATTAGTAATTAATACTATTTTAAAGCCTTAAATCTATTTATTTTCAATTACATAAAATAAAATTAGTTCAATATTTGAATACTGATACACCATTTTTGATACTCAATGTAACACAACTTCATATTTGTTATAGAAAACTTTTAAATAAATAAGTTAAAAGCAATAAATTAATAAAATTCATGTTTTGATTGTTTTTATTCTTAAAATAAATAAAAAAAAAAAAATAAAAAAAATTCTTAAGATGAATTGGAATTTTAATTGAATAAAAATCCAATTTTCATTCTAATAGAGAATTTTTGATTTTACTCACCTATACATACACTTTAACACACATATGTATATACAAGCGCTATGTTAATAGAAATTTTAATCTAAATAAAATACGTGTTAGTAGAAATGTTATAGAATTGCGAAAATTAAAATTTGTTCATATATAAATTAGATTAATTAAAATTTATTATTAAAAATTATGATTAGAAAAATTATTTTATTAACATACCATGTAGAATAGACAGACGGATAAAATAATGTTATGAACTTTTTGCGTTTTTTAATTGCTACTACCGTACAAAAGAAAGCATAAATTATTAAAATTTTAGTTAAGGGATGTGAGTTAACAGAATAATTTGACTCTTACTCAGTTCTAATAATAACGATAACGTGAGTTAACTCTTCATTTTTTAAATTATTTGTGTTGATAATTGTTCGCGTATAAAATACTTTGTAATGGTTGAAATGTTGTAATTGAAATCGTGAGCAAATATATCCTTTTGAGAGACCACAGATTTATAAGCATGATAAAGTTATCGAGAAACCCGGAAGAGCTCAGAATTATTTTCAACAGTTTAATCTCTCTATACTACTGTAATCGATAAGAGAGGAAAAAAAATTAAATTCAACAATTTGGTAAACATTTCATTGGAGATCAAAATTTATATCTTTGTTAGTCATACGATATATAGCCTGTGCAACACTAGCTGGAGTAGAATTAATTAATTAATTGAATATAAAGAAAACTGCTTAGATTAATCAACTACTTGATGATTCATTGATTTGATTTGAATACAGCAAAGCACAGTCTCGGAATTATAATTACATTCAAACTATAGCGAAATCCTATACTCCCATTTAAACTAGTAGAAAAAAAAGTAAAACAAATGAAATAAACATGTAAATTGCCTTACAATTCTTCCTTTTTAAATAAAAAATGTATACTCACTAAATACATACTTGATTGTTATATTTAATAAAAATAAATTTTGGTTGAGTGTAATTAAATAAACCGTTTAAATAATTAATTTATTAGTATGCATATTTCGAATGATTTCTTTAAATCTAATAATTTGTTTAATTTATTAATTATAAGTACTACATTATGTAAATAATATTTGAAATAAATGGATTAGATTTATGGAATAAAAGTCGAGTTTCCTTTCACTAATCATTTGTATTTATTTTGCAAATATCGATATTTCGGAAGCAACTTACTTCCTTCATCAGTGCTTTGCGACTTACGCTTAGTGAAAGGAAACTCGACTTTTATTCCATAAATCTAAACATATCACTAAAAACAAATCTGATTATCAAAAACAAATAAATGGATTATTTTAATAAAAAAAAAAAAAAAAATTTTACTGTAAACCAAAACAAAGTGATGGAACAAAACTGATTTTTAACTTCACCATGAAAATAAAGTAAATGTGATTAATTTTCTGCTTTTCTTGAACAATGTTAAATTACATTGTCAATTTTATAGACATTTTGGTATTGGTATGCTCCAACGAATTGAAAACTTTAATTTTTTCTTTCAGAAATTTCGTAGCGGCAAACAAGTACCTATGTATCACTACTGACAGTCCTTTAATTTTAATACCAATACCATACCAAAAATTTATAATTTATATGAACTTCCACCAAGTCCAACAAAAGGTTATTAAATCACAGAAATTCAAAATTAATCGAATTTTATTTCACTTTAAAATAAAGTAATTTTTATATTATATTCAAACAATATGTCTATATAAAAAAATGTTCACCAAATTTTGTGCAATTTCATAATAAATTGCAGCAAAAATTATAAAAAACTAAAACAGAAATTAAATAATAAAAATAAAAATATTATAGAAAAATACATAAAACTATTTGAAATTTCATTAAAAATTGAAAAAATAAATAAATATGTAATATCTAAAAATAAAACATAGTTATGAAATTATTGTAGTAAAAAATATGTATTGATAATAATTTATTTAAAAATTAAATAATATTAAAAACATTAAAAATGTAAATTTTAATATAAAATAGTTATGCTTGTACATATTTAATTTGTTTTATTTATATATTAATTATATCAGTTATTATTAACTTCTAAATTTTACATGCATTTTATTATCATCGTCAGTGTATTGTAATCTGTTTAGTAGGAGGACATTAGCCTTAATTCTAATTCGGTTAACTCAATGTTTCACAACATGATATATGACGCAGCTCGAAATCTGATATGCTGTTTAGTATAACAATTTCAAAACTGTATTAGTAGGTATATTTACCGTGATCCAATCCTAATTATTTTTATTTTTACAAACAGGTCGCTTTCATGTTTCATGAAATGTTATCACTCAATAAGATTGAAGTTTTTGAAATGTGGTTATATATCGCAGAATATCATTGCTGCATCGAGTGAGTACTAATGATATTCTATAAATAGAATGAGTTAGTTATACAGTGGTAAGCAGAATTAATTACACACTCAATAAATTTTAACATTTTTTTTTTGTTTTTCTTTTCTAAGGACGGAATTTACAAATGTGTTAAAAAAAACTTGGGGAATCAATTTCACAAAGTGTTCTTAATTTAAATTTAAATTTTCGGCTGAAAAAAATCTCAAATGACACAGGTAGTAACAAGTTTCTTTTGCTATGTCATCCGGCAAAAGTAATTACACATTTGGTTTCATACGGCATAATTAATTACACATTATTGCATTTTAATATTTTGAAGTGAATAAGTGCATTTTTTGATAGTGTTTAATTAATTTTTATTTTTGAATTTGTATTCTAATATTTAAAAGTGACGAAGTGCAGCTCGTAATTGTTTTTCAAATAATTTTATTCTGTTAAAATTACTGATTCATTTTTCATTCATAATGCGTAAAACAAATTAATTAAATATTGAAATCGCGAAGAAGTTGTTGCTAAACACTAGCTCGATTGCTAGCAGAAATTTATGGAATTTCATTTAAAACTATTTAGAACCTTGTAAAGGAAAAAGAGGAATGCGGTAGCTTGAAAAACAGGTAAAGATCTAGTAGGAATGAACTTGTTACTAAGAGACCCAAAGAAGGCTATTACAAATTGTTCAGTAATTAAAAAGAAAATCCTGATGTAAGCCCAGTTAAATTGTTTTTGGATCAGTAAAAATTATTAGAAAAAAAGTGGGAGTGAACGAACAATACGAAGAATATGTAAATATTTTAATATTCAAACTTATGGGGTGCCTAAAGTAGTAAATATTTTTATTATTAAGTAATTTTTTCAAAACGTGAGGCTTTTGCTCAAGAATATGTTAATGAGTCATTAGAGTACTGATATAACATATTGTGGACAGAGGAAAGTTAATTTACATTCCACGGAAGCTCTTGGAAAAAAATACATTCATCTTCCAAAAGAGTTAAAGTATAAAGTGGTTTAATCATTTGATTCCCAAGGCGATGGAAGTGTTATGTCTTGGGGATTCATTTACTACTTTGGCTGTGGAGCTTTGTTTCCAGCAGATGCAACATTATTTTAATGTGGATATATTAAAATATTAAATTAACATGCTTTCACTTAAGGAGACAGAATATTTCCTGATGATAACTGCTGTTTCCAGCAAGATAATGCTTCATTTAATAGAGGTTGCGTTGTAAAACAATTTTTTGAAAGTGTCGGACTGAACATTCTAACTTGGCCAACGAAAAGCCCTGGCTTAAATGTTATACAGAACATCTGCGCATTTATGAATCAAATCGCGTTTATGAAACAATGAAAAGGAAACAAATCGATAAAAGCAGAAAGAAGCTGAAAGGATTGAGAAAATACTGAATATTTAGATAAAAATACCTACGGAATTAATTAAAAATTTAAGAACTTCAATATGAAAGTAATTGCAAGCTGTTATTGATGCACAAGGTGGAATAACTAAACATTAATAATGTAAAAATACTAAAACAAAATTATTTAACTGTAAACAACTTTTTTATTCAAAAATTAGCAATATTTCTTTAGTTTTACCTGGAGTGTAATTAATTATGCCGTATGAAATCAAATGTGTAATTACTTTTGCCGGGTGACATAGCAAAAGAAACCTGTTATTACCTGAGTCATTTAAGATTTTTTTCAGCCGAAAATTTAAATTTAAATTAAGAACACTTTGTGAAATTGATTCCCAAAGTTTTTTTTAACACATTTGTAAATTCCGTCCTTAGAAAAGAAAAAAAAAAAAAAATGTTAAAATTTATTGAGTGTGTAATTAATTCTGCCTACCACTATATATATATATTATACTGTAACAAATCATCTAGTAAAAAACTATTAACAATATAGTTAGTTAAAGCTAACCCCACCAGTCCAGGGAATCCACTATTTGTTATAAACAATATTGTTAAATTGGGAGTTAAACGATTACGGGCTAGCTGGAAAATAATTTATCCGGTGAAAAACATTTTTTTTTTTTTTTGATAAGTATTCAACCTAAGAACACGTAGTTTTATTTTTTATCCTATGACTGAGTTAATGGAACCATAACTCTTGCAATTAATTAATTTGAAATTTAAAATATAATTAATGAAATAAATAAATAAAAATATTAAATTATAAGAAACCATAACTAGCGCGTGGGTTCTTATTGACATTCAAGCGAATATTTGGGTTAACTAATGCGCAATGATAAATATAATATTCCACAAATAATTCTTTCTGCAAATTAAAATCGAAGGCAGAAGACGTGTTCGATGAGATGTTGTGTTTGAGAAAAATAAGACAAAAAACCGGCCTCCAAACTGTCAGACATCTAATGCACGCTTTACAAAATAGAATTAACTTTATAAATCTGATGACAAACATCCAGTAATGGATATGCAGTAGAAGACGAAGAACAAGATTGACATTTCAGGATTTTCTGAGATATGGGGCGACGATAAAATAATTCATAACTGACAGGTATATGCTATTGGTTTCGTCGCATTGATTTGCGTATAGAAATACAATTTTTTATAATTTTCAATAATACTTCGACTGAAATAAGTAGGTGTTTTAGTAAGTTTTCTGGGGAATCATAAAATCATAAATTCATCTTTGCTCTAAATTCAATTTTATTTGTGAATACTAATTTTCTATTTATGAATATTTTAGAACCATTGTGAACCATATTAGCAATTAAAAAATAAATTTTTATAATCATACACCTTTATTAGAGATCCCATATTATTTTGTATTATGTATTCATTATTAATGTAATTCAATGTTTTTCAAATAAATAAATCTGGCCATTATATAATGGAGTAGAAATGTAAATATTTAATGTTTTAGAAAAGCATTCCTTTTTTTTCAATAATTTTTAAATACTGTAAATTAAATAAAATACAGATTTTTATTCAAATTAATGTATTGTATTTATAATACAATTTAGAATTTCAAATCTCCCCGGCCAGATCTCTGTCTGACTATGCTTTACTATTCATACTACTAAATATTACAACATTTTAGTTTTAGATTTTTACTTTTTTTCGAAATAATTAATATTCTATTCACATTTAAATTTATTTTTGTAGAAAATTAACAACTAAACAATCTTGTTTTCAAAGAACTAAAAATTAATAAAACTACGATGAATTGTTTTAATAATACAAATATAATAAATAAATAACAATTCATTACGTTTATTATGTATATGTATGTATGTATATATATGATATATCCTTATATTACTATAATCCTTGTTGCTATTTTATTCTACTTGATTGAGCGGTAAATATTACAATTACGACAGCAACATATTAATTTTTAGTGTAAATTCAGTTTTAAATACTTTTTTCAAATTCTTTGTAATTTTTATTTTTGTTTTATTGGCTGGCTTCCTCAATCCTCTAAAGTCATTCCTCCTCTCTAATAAGACTTTTAAATGTTTATTTTTTTGGTTTTTTTTTTTAGATTCAGTTTCATTAAAAGTTTTTCCATAAATCTCCAATAGCTAATGGTTGGTTGAAGTTGTAATTTTATTTTTGTTTATCCTGAAATGGATTTGCGAAATTCGTGCATTGCGACGTTTAGATTTCCAAAACTTTCTCTCACACATTAGAAAATTATTAGCCAAATTCTGTTTAGAATACAAAAGTGAACAACTTTTTATAGAGTAAATTTTGTACGTGAATCAACAGTACAAGTACAAGTGTTGTTATTATAAAACAGGGTTTCTGAACTATAATTAACTTTTTAAATTTGTGTGTTATATTTTACAGTGTTTCTCAAATATTTTTATTTTATTTTATTTTAATTAAATAAAATTAGATTTGAGTTAGAGAGTTGGAAATGCAAATTTAAAAAATATCTGGTACTTAAAATGAGAACGAATGCAAAATTTTAAATATTTTATATGAAGTTCAGTTGCAAAATTTTTATAATTTAAGTTCACGTACATTTCACGTTTGATCATTTATTTCTTTGCATATAATTACATATTATTTAAGTTAAGTTAGTTTTTAGTTTTAAATTTTAAATTTCTTTATTCTCATATTTAGAATCAAAATTTAAAATATTACAAAAACAGAATTAATTTTTTTATACACATTTAAAGAAAAATATGAATAAGTTAGTGACATAAAATTATAAACTAGTGTTCAGCCATCTCAAAAAAAAAATTATAATCTAAAATGAACAAAATTTTATTGTGGTATAACAATTACCGTTTCAATATTAAAAATATTGTTGTTTATTGTCATACAGTACAACATTATTATTGTAAGAGTAATTAAAACAAATAAAAAGTTCCAATTGAGACGTGGAAATTGGCAATATTTGATTGAATGTGAGATTAAGTAAAGAAAACTTAAATAATCGACGATAGGAACAAAAGAAGATTATTATAATGTCAACAATTTCAATGACTATAATTCTTTGAGCGAGTGATTGAAATGATTCGAAACAATAAAATCTTCATTTTTTAATCAAAATAACAAGACCCGACCGGGCAGACCAAACCTTTATTGTGGTTCACAGACGTTCAATAATATGTATGTTCCGGAATGTATTGTAAAATATTATATTCGTCCAAAGACACTAAAATATTTTTGCGCAATAATTCAGTTGTGACAAGTTTAAAATACAAGACGAAATAAACGAAAATGAAAAAATATAAAAATGAAATTAAAAATGTGGCTCAATCAGGCTCAAATTATTGGCCCCTGTTACCATTATCACTAAAATGTGAATGAAAGCGAAAATGAATGATGGAGATAAATCAATGAATTATACTGTCATTTTTTGTTGTATTTCTGTTTTCAAGTAAATTTTTACAATTAAGAGTTTAACAATTAATAACATAGAAAATAGTAATTTATATCCATTTTCCTCTTCACTACTGTCACTTTTAGTAAAACAAAAGTCTACATTAATTTTTAAAATTTTTAAATTTTTACTATGAATTTATTTTTATAAACTTTCAAGTTCCAAATTTTCAAAAAAAAATTACTTTTAACAACCTAACTCTTTTAATTATCAACGTGTTTAACTTTGAATTTACAAATTTAAAAGAAAAAAAAATCCTTCCCATCACTAAATAAATATGCAGTGAATGATAAACAACTATTTCATTCATTTTTGTTTTAATAATAACATCGAAACAATTTCCATATAAAAATGTAATACACAATGGCAATACATTTTGAAGTATAATTTTTTGAATCATGCACCGAAAATAAATTATGCATTCAGTAAAAAATGAATGATAGTGATATTCATAACAGGGCCTATTGTTCACTTGATATATGTATTGTCCAAAATATCAATATTAACCACAAAAAAGAAGGTCCGAAGTTTAAACTGTACAGAATATTGATCCGTTTAGTTTAAATCTATGGAAGTAAAATTCGGATTCTCATACAAGCAAGTAAAAAAAAATTGAATAAATTCCGAAGGAAAATATAAAGGCCAAATTTCTGGAAATACAAGTTGAAAAATAACTTAGAAGAAAACAGGACTGTTGAAGTATATAAAACTCAACAAATTTTAATGTTTGTACACAAAGTCTACCATTAGAATCTATATTAAGATGAGTTGATAGTGTTGATACTAGATAAATCGATACAACGTAATTATTCATTTACACGTCGTTATTGTGTAGAGAAATGTTGAGTACCACAGAAGATACCAAAACTCAATTTGTTTGTACCTCCAATAAAAGAAGTTTCAAGAAAAAAAAACAGAAGTTGGTACATTTTTATTTTAACAAATATGAAAAAATGTTGGTAGCCACTGTTTTAATAAAGATATGTCAATTTGTTCATAAATCGTTTTTCTCCAAATTTTTATTTATATTTATCACCAAATAGACATCTTCAATTACAACGAATTTATATTATAAAAAAAAATATTTAACAAATTGTTCTGAAATTCGAAGTTAATTTCGAAATAAATTCTTGACTAATTACTAATTACTTAAAAATATATTTTTTTTTGTTTATAGGAGTGAAATTCTTTTCAAGTAAGTATTTAGATTTGCATTTTCAATTGATTGACTTTTCAAGGAAACCGGATTATTTTTTTTTATTATTTTATTATTTGTTTTATACACATTCTTAAAGGTCTACCGATTACAAATAACATTTATGTGCAGTAAAAATAATTACAATGATTATATCAAAGTACTAATTAAGAAATTAAATTTATTTTAATTTTTCATTTTTTTTCTACATGTTACTAAATTTATTCATCAAGTCCGGGTATTTCAATCAATTTGAATTGCCAGTATATATATATATATATATATATATATATATATATATACTTTGAATTTTCTTTAAAGAATATACAAACAGTCAAGACGATGACGACGACAACGATTTATCTTTCTATGAGAAATTAATTATTTTCTTTGTATGTAACTACAGTAAACATAATTAAACAGGGTATATACAAGATACAATTAAAAACCCATTGGCAATACTATCTTGAATTTAATTAAAAAAAAAAATAAAATTAAAATTGCAAATTTCTTCTAAAAAAAAAAAAAACTTAAGGAAATTACACTGGAAATTTCACCTCTAATAAAATAACAAAATAATAACATTGTATTTTTTATCAGTAGAAGAACGGGTATCTGAAACGGAAAGAGTATTTTTGCGTACGCATGGTTTAAGGTGAAAAAATTAAAATAATTTTAAAATTCAGGTATACTTAATTTGAGATGAAATTATAAAACTGAAATGAAATGAAATGTCGATTTGTTTTATTTAATAAGATTAAAAAATTTAATTAAATTCAAATAATTTTCTTTTTGAAGCGGAAATTAAATCACGTCTCATGATCTGAATAATAATAAGTATGTTGAATGAAAACTAATTTGTTCTCTTAATTTATTGAACAATTTGTATTTAGCTACTTTTTATTGCATTCTATAGTTATGATTTCAAATCTGATACAAAGTAAACATTTTAGGTTACAATGTTTCCTTCTTTAAATGAATTAACCATTCAAAATATTTTTTTTCTTTTTTTTTCAAGTAAAAAAACCGCGACAATCGCGACAATAACGTACTGATTTTAAGAACTTTATTTATCATATTTCAAATAAAACATACATGAATATAAAAAATCAGCCAGGTCAAAGCGAAGCTATTTCAGAGTTAAAATAAATTCATTTTTACTTAAAAATCATCTCAATGGAACAGTAAAACTTTGTTTTGTTCAGCTTTGAAAAATTTAAATTTAGTACTTCTGATCAGAAACTAAATATAAGATTGTGTCAAATGGAATACACATCAAATATATTTGATTTGATTGAATAACGAGGAGAGTCTAATTTCTACCGAAACGACGACATCAGTACTAGAAATCTAGTCTAATACAGTTTTTTTTTGTGGCAATAATAACATAAGTATTTAAAATATATTAATCAAATATATTCAATCCAAACCCTGATGCGTAACGCTTTGTTGAGAGAGTACATATCTCCATAGGGGAAATAACGTATGATAATTACATATTTCCAACTGAGGAGAATCTGCTCGTAATCACAGTCAATGGAGCACAATATTGCGTTAGACTCATTGCACAATACTGCGCTAAGCCTTCAAGGTCTGTAGCATTCAGAAAGTAAGTAAGTATTATTAATCAAATATTTGCTTTAATTAAAAAACATTTAAAATTAATGATAAAGTGTTAATTCGTGAAGACCATAACCTGCATTCCAATTAAAAGTATTAATTAATGGTTAACTGAAAATAAAATTAAATTTAATGGATAATATCCAATAATAGTATAATCAGAAAATACGATTCTTAATTCATAAAAAAAAAAATTGGTGGTCATAAGAAAAAAAAAAGTAAAATTACCCATTGGAAATTTTGTTTAGTTTGTATAACTCACATATGAATTTATTTTAAATCTATATCTTTTCAATTCATTTCTTAATTCAATATATATATATATATATATATATATAGTTATATATTTTTTTTAAATACAAAGTTTTTTACAGAGTTTAGAGATATTCTCTTTACAGCTGAAACATTTTAAATTTTAAAAAATTTTACATTCCCATATTAATATTAAATTTTTAAGGACAATCCAATTTTTTTTCTCGAATCAAACTAAGATTTGCCTCGATTCTATGCTAGATATTCTAATATTTTAGTACAACAAATAGACAACTCCTAGTTTGACTAGATAATCTTATACTTCAATATCTACTAATGAGTTCCTGTAAGAAAATTATAAAGAGAATCTAATTTAGAAAATATAACATTAATATATCTATCATATTACAGAATACGAAAGAACAAAGAGTTACAACAAAATCTTAACGATGTTCCGCTTATTTCATTTCAAACAGTAATTTATTCGGCTAGTAAATTCAGACTAACTTTCTTTTATTTCCTTCAGATCGTTTATAGAATGATTGTTAAATATACACATAAAATTAGAAAACTAAAAGGAAAAAACGTTCGGTCCTAGGACCTAGCTGGCACCAAATAATAATGATGACAGTATAATAGTTTTGCTCTTCTGTGAAAACTCTCTGAGTAAATCCTTTTTTTGTATTTGCGAAATAACTCTAATCATCTTCAATAACTTCTAAACTAATAAAAATTATATTAACCCATTAAAGCCGGCTCATACATCCCGTCGTACAATCATTATGAAATTTTCTAAGGATGGTCATAGAGGTCATAGAAGTTGCCTGAAAAAATTTAGACCTCTAGCTTTTGCCACGCTTGAGATTTGGAATGGGTATTTAAATACCCAATCGGCGTTAGTGCTACTACATTTTATATAAGTTTTTTTTTGAAAAAAAATTAAAATTTCATAGATCTATTATTTCAAGTAGATCTGATATCTATTGATGGATAAGGGATTATATGACAAAATATATAATTGTTCTGTATTGTAAGATTTAAAATGTTTTTTAACTTTTTCACATTATCTTATGGTTTGAAGTTTGGCCGTTGTGTTTTCAGGTTTTTGAAATTCAAAAGTGAATTGATAAAGTTATACAGTTTCAAATGTAGTGTTATGTAAAACTAATTTGTACGCTAAGATTTATATAATTCTGTTTAAATTACTATAATGTCCAACTTTTTGAGACATGGCCCAATGTTCCACACAAAGCGGTACGACCGAAAAAATCGTAAGATTATAATTGACCAGACACTGGTCATTCATGAGTATAATAAACGAATGGATGCTGTTGATCTGTTTGATATTGCTATGAACAATTATCGAATCAAAGTTCATGGTAAAAAATGGTATTGACCATTGCTCACAAATGCATTTGATGCCGCAATGGTGAATGCATGGAAGTAATGAAGATGTGACTTCTATGGGTATATTTGATTAAATTAAATGTGGTGGAAGCACTATAGTAACACTACCACAAATAGTCAGCCGTCCATGTGAGCGTGTACTTGTTAATGCCCAACAAATGGCAAAACGCACAGATTGTGTCGACCATATAGTGCAAAAAATGCCTAAACGCAGTCGTTGTAGACAATGCGGTATTAAAAGACAATTTGATTGCAAAAAGTGTACAATTACTTTGCACCCCAAATACTTTTTTGACTATCACAATGATGTACCACGAAACAAAATAAAAATTAGAAAGCAAGAAAGCGAAATAATTTTTAAAATTTAATTTTACATTATTTAAATACTTTATTTTTTTAGATTTCTTCAAAAAAACACTGTGAATTGTGCCTTACTTTCATAAAAATATAATTTTTTTCTACTAATTTTTATAATAATTTTTTCATGCTTTAGACGGTTGGGTATTTAAATACCCATAAAGGTAAATCATCTCTAGAGACGAGGTAACTACTCCAATCCAAAAAAAATTTTTTATTAGATTGACAAAGTTTGAGGCTAAGTGATCTTTAGAAATTTTCCCGACTTTTCCATTTTACAATTTCCCAAAAACCACTTTTTATGGAAATTTTCGGGGCTTAAAAAATCCTTAGTTTTTGAGTCCAACTAACAACGGCAGTTCGTGAGAATTTTGATTAGCTCACTTAGAACGAATTATGGTCCCGCCTTTTTTCTCTCTAATAAAATCAACACTAGCTCAATATCTATTACCCAACGGCAGATATAGCTATTTTAATGCATTAAGGTTTTTGGGTATTTAAATAGCCAATAGGCAGTAATGGGTTAAGGAAGATTTGACATATAAACTTTGGACTATCCAAATTTTTATACCATATTTACAGAACAATAACGATAATCAAATTAGATAAGAGTATACAATTGAGTATGAACTTAGGATAATTATAATTAAGTTGGTGCAGAATCAACTAGATTGGTAATCGCCATTTGAAATTATATCTAAAATCGTTTTTATCAATCAAGTCATCAATATTAATTTATAGAATTATATAAAACAAAATCTATTTTATTACAGGTCAATATTAACTATTTTATTAATAAGGTTGAATATTAACTATTCAAACCCACATTCCTATACTTTTAACAAATATCAACAACTCTTTAACCGGAAAACAAATAATAGGTATTCAATTTTAAATAGATTTCTTGAATTTGACTTCCACTATCTTCATTATATTTTAAAAAATAACAATGAATTAATTTGTACAATACATATATATGTATTTACGCATGGATTATTTTGTTCCTGCACTAACAAATATCACCAAATTTAGCATACATTTTTGTTCTTTAAGATTTTCCATGCCAAAGATTGTCATTATATTAAAAATCTGTTTAAAGACATTATTATCTTTAATAATAAATATTGCACAAATCCACATAACATGCATACACCTACTGGTAAAATATACGTATATAATTCTTCGTTCCCTTTTTTAATATTCTAGCAAATTCTAGACTACAAATATTTTGAAATAAAACAACAGCAAAAATAAAGGATATTATATCCTTTATATTTATACATATATGAAAGCATTAAATTTTTTTTTTTAAGTGTGATAAAAGTAAGCAGTAATAAATGAAAAAAAAAAAAATCGCCTGAAATCGAATTTTTGATCTTTTGTTTTTTTTTATATTTGGTTGCAATTGTACTTTTTTTTTATTTTGCGTCTTCCATATGTGAAATGTGATTTGAAAACTTTTGCAAAAATTTCTAATTTTCAAAATCTGTCGTACAATAAGTTTAGTATTATTGGTTATTTGAAATTATCATCATTATTGAACATAATATAAAATTTATAAGGACATTAAATTTTTTTTTTTTTATTTATATGAATTTTTGCGATACGATAATAAGGATATAAAAGAAAATTATGGTATGATTTTAACGATAAAAACAAAAAAAAAAGTCATTTGTAAAATAATATTAGACATAAAATATGCATTAAATAATTCATAGTATGTACCAAAGCAAGAAGATATCGAACAAAAAAAAAAAAGTTCTGAAAATAATAAAAATGGCCTTCTTTTTTTACTTAAAAATGACTTTGTTTTCTTTTGTGTCAATTCATGTAATAAAATGTAATAAAAAAATTTTGTGTAAATTTACATTGATAATCTTAATAGAAATTGACTAATAAATGTGGTCTATCTTATTTGCAATAATTCTAAGCTATGGATTCCGAAATTTGATCAAATCGATTTAATAAAATAATAATAAGTTACGAATATGTAATAATTTCAATAAATATAAGGTATTAAAGAATGTTATTTGTGATAAATAATTTTACAAGTTTTTTAGAACAAAACTGAAGTCAATATGTTCTAAAATTTGTAAAAAATACTTGATTATTATTAAGTAATGTTGTTTAATTAAAAATTTTGGTTATAAAATATTAAAATTTTTTGAAAATTTATCACACAATTAGTAGTTACAACTTTTAAAAAAAATTTTAAAATGAAAAACAAAAATAAAATATTCTTGTATACATAAAAATATTATTTTAATTTAAAATCTTCATTTCAATAATGCAATAATAATTTCAATTCCAATTTTTTCACTATACAATGTTGGTTTTATTTAATTTGGTTTTCTAACTGGAAATTTTTTGTTCGAGCAAAACTCTGAACAACCCCACCCTGAACTAATCCAAGCCCACCTCATCATAACAAGAAAAGAACTGTACAATAGATCAAATTCTTAATACAGTCGATAAAAATGTAACCTGTTGTAACATCAAATCAACGAATAAATTCGGAAATATATCAACAATATCCATTATAAATTTCTAGTTTTTTTTAAATTTAATAAAATTTATTAGTTGGGTGTTAAATTAATATAATTTCAAAATTTTACTAGTTTTTGGCATCATGGAATTTTACAATACTGGTGATGCTGATGTATTTCCGAATTTACTCAACATTACAACTTGCAATCTGTATTATAAAAAAATGTACACTAAAAAAAAATCTCGTTCTGTGCGGAAACGAAAATGGAATGGATGAATAATAAAGCTATTACAAATAATAGAGAACACACTTGGGAAGAGATTCTAGAAATTTACAACCAAACAAGCGAAAAAAATTTTGGAATTTCACAACCACAAAGAAAAATCTGGATAACCGATAACACATGGGCCTTGATTAAAAGAAGAGGTGAAATGAAGAAAATTATAAACAACAGGATGGCATCAAGAACAGAATATGAAGAAATAGCGAAAACAGTGAAAAGAGCACCCAAAAGAGATAAAAGGAAATTTCTATAAAATTTAGCCGGATAAGCAGAAAGAGCAGCACAGCAACATAACCTGAGAGAATTGCAATGCATAGTCAAGAACTTAACAAACCAGTCGGAACAACAAAACAAACCAATTAACGATAAAAATGGTGCGCTCCTCACAAACTTAGAGGACCAATTAAAGAGATGGAGAGAACATTTCCAAGAAGTGAGCAACAAAGAAAGTACAAATAATGAAGCAGACATAAGAAACAGAGACGATGCAAATATCTACCCAACTGAGGGACTGCCAATATCTACTCAAGCTCCAAATATAGAAGAAATCAAAGCTACAGTCAATATCCTGAAACACAACAAAGCAACAAGTGAAGATGGCATTCCAGCAGAAATAGCCAAACTGGACCCAGACCTATTCGCACAAATAATTGAACCCCACATCAGAAAAGCATGGATAGAAGAGAATATACCACCATCATGGAAGAAAGGAATGATTGTCAAGATACCAAAGAAAGGAGACTTAGCAAATTGCAGCAACTGGAGAGGAATCACGGTTCTAAATACTATTCATAAGATAATAGCAATTATTATAAAGAAAAGATTAGAAGAAGTACTAGAACCAATACTACGGAAAGAGCAGACAGGTTTCAGACCAAACCGAAGCTGTGTTGACCAGTCAAAGACTTTACGGGTCATAGTTGAACAATCAGTAGAATGGAATGCCCTACTATATCTACTATTCATAGATTTTAAGAAAGCATTCGACACAGTCAAGAGATGCGCAATATGGAGAACACTTACAAAGAAGGGAGTTCCTCAAAAAAATCATCAACATCATCAAAGCGATGTATAAAGATGCAGAGACAACAGTTCAACACAGAGGTAACATCAGTGATCCATTATACACCAATATAGGAGTTAAACAATAATGTCCACTATTATCACTTCTCTTCAACACAATACTAGACGATATCTTAAGAAAAGTTTGCACAGGAATAAACGGAATAGAATGGGATCTCTGTGGCAACTTAGAAGACTTAGATTACGCAGATGATGTATGCCTCATATCAAGAAGGAAGTAGTACTCAACAGAGAGGAATGGAGGTTCACTATCGAAGCCCCATGCTACCACGCGGAGTAATAGGAGAAAGAAAAAAAATAAAGCTACTCCTTATACAATTCGGTTATAAGCCAAATTGACAAAATGTTAGTTTTTCAACCGGGTTAATAATGTTAAATTACAACTTGCATTTTTTTTTTTTTTATTTTAAACGTATTTTATTTAATGCCAAATTTTTTTAATTAAAAAACATTAAATTTATAATTTTGCAAATAAATGATCAAATTCTAATATTATTCTAATATTTTTATATAAAATCTTGTTGTGGGCAATTTGTAATTTTTTTTTTTGTGACAATCGGCATAATTTTCCACATAACTTTGAAATATTGATTTAAAAAATAACGTTTTGTTTTGCTTTAGTTGTAAAGTCTAAAGTTGATTACAGAAAACACATACATTTTTTGTTGAATTTTTGTATTAAAATGATTTTCATTATTATTTTCAAACCGATATTAATTGCAGTGAATTAATGTATTGCAGAAAAATATATACACAATAATATAATGTACTTACATACTTACTTGTTTACAATTAAATTTAATACTTAAGTATATAACAAGAGTTCTGAATGAGTTATATAAAACTATCATATCAAATATTAAATTCCAATTAAAAATTCTGATTCTGAAGTAACCTAAGTATATAATATGTATGCATATGTACTTCAAATTTTTCAAATTCGAAAATTTTCTCATTATAAATATAAAATTATCCATTAAGATTGTAATTTAAGCTTTTATTTTATTACAAAATTTTATAGTCAATTTTTAATATTATTTTTATTTTTATTATTATTACTATATTTAATTATTATTACTATTAATTTCTTTCTGTATAATAAAATCAGAAAATAATTCAAAGTTCGTCAATATTTGACCAATTTCTATTTTCAATATTTCTTTTTCTCTCTCTCTTTTATAGCATCTTGTTTCTTGTTTGTTGATTTGATACATGTTGTTGTATACTCATTTATTGCACCTTATTTCTTTCTATTACTGATATTATTTTGATGCGATTGTATAAGAACGCTGTTGCAACACGTGACACGTAAGTTGTATATATATAATTTTTAATGCAATGTTTATAACAAATATTAAAAATAAATAAAATAAATAAATAAAAAAAAAATTTAATATTTTATAGAATTAATTTTTTATGATTTGAAAATGATGTAATAAATTTTATTTGATCTTTTGTTGGCCTACGTATAATTTCTGTTACAAAACCATCAGGAGATAAAAATTTATTTAATTTTGAGTATATGTATATTTTAATAAAAATTGCAAAGCCCCTTTGGGAATCAACCGAATCATTGTAAGTATAAAAATGTGTTTGTTTTTATCATTGTTTATTTTCAAAATTGTTATTAATTATAATTTGATTTAATTTATTGAGTTGTAAATAATTTCATTACTTATAATTGAAAATGGATATTTTTTTTTTAATAAATAGGTTTTTATGATATATTTCAGAAAGTAATTTAATATTCCAACCCCACGGGGTAGATTTTAAAGTTGAAATTATATTTGCGATTCCACGAAATCTAAATATTATACAAAGATAATTATTTATTTAATTAATCATATTAGAACTTTTATCCTTTTTGTTTTTATTTCGGGATCGAAGGATTTTGAAGTAGCTTGGACTCGATTGCGATTTCGAGTTTGGTACTATTTCTTGAAAACGACTTCTTTTAATTTTTAGAAAAATAATGAATTAGTTCAATGTCGTTTTTTTACCTAATGTCATACACGGTTTAAATCGAGACGGGAAGTATCATTCAGTAGATAGAAATTTTTGTTCTAAATTTAAAAAAAAAATTTGTTTTACTACTTAATGTTCACATTCAATATTGCAGTGCTATAGTGGCACAACAAAATTATCCATTTTATTAGTTCTCAACTGAGTGTCAGACTTTTATTCTCAATATCATTACATTCGTTGGTCTATTGTAAAAAAAAAAAAAAAACAAGTACAAAAATCATTGTAATTAAGTCAAGTTCATTGTTATAAAAATCATTTAATTTATTTTTGACTACATATATAGGTAATAAAATCTATCGAAATTAATTGTAATAAGAATAATCAATTATTGGGCCAGTATAAAATTTTATCTTAAATTTTATTGTTGATAATTAAACTAAGCTATTGAATCAAATATTTTCGTTAATATATTGGGGTTTCACTATTAAATTAATTTTTTATTATTTAACTTCTTATAAATAGAATTAAGCTCATAAATTTTAACTAGGTCTACTATTGAACCAATTCACTTCAATAACCACAGTTATATTTGTTATATTTTATTTGATTAGTTCTATACTCAACATACCCCAAAATTTTTTATTATAATAATATATCGGTTTTACGATTATCATATCCGAAAGTCGTAAAGTTCGATTGATTCTATATAATAATATTGGAGGGTGTAATAGTTTGATGGTACGAAGACCGACTTAAACAAAATTCTTTTTCAAACTTCAATAAACTTTTTCCAATCAACTTTTTTAACAAACATTTTATACACGTTTTTTTACCTACAATAAATAGAGTATTAATGAAGTGGGGGAAAAAAGTCCCTAAAAATACTATTTTTTACGCTTCATTTAATCGACTGTGTCAAAATGTAAAAAAATTTATTTAAAATAAGAATTATTTGGCTGTCAATCTAAATCTACACATGAAAAAAACGACTACAATAAAAATATGGCTCCCTTCCTTTAACAGAAACAAAAACAAATTAAATCATTTAATTTGAACTATCATTTAACGGTAAATAATTAATTTTAATATCATTTTGTTCCACTACACTATACACATTTAAATAATTTTCAATATCTAATATTATTACAGTTGATATTGTGTTTTAGTTTTGTTTTCCGCTTTTTTGCTAATAATGCACCATCATATTTAAAATGTATTTTTTTTTATAGTATAAAAACGCTAGTTTTATTTACCTGCATATGCATTATTATTTGCTTGGTGAATAAATTATACATTTCAGTAACTTTTAATGACAATCAAATGTCATTCTTTATTTCTGCTTTATACCTATTTCTCTCTTTCACTCTCTCTTCGTGTTTATGACATTGTCATTACTTGATTTGGTGTTAAAAAATTAAAGGTATTTTCTACTGGTTTTTTTTTTGTTATTGTTTCGTTATACGTAATTTTACTTATTGAAAAAGGTATTATAGGTTAGATATTCCGTTAAGATGTGCTAATAACTTTTTTTGAGTATTTTTGAAAAATATAGGTCATTATTTAATTCAAATCGATCATATTTTAATTCAAGTTCACAAAACATACTTATATGGAAATCTATAGTTAATTCGAACAAAATTGACTAATTTTATGAAGTGCAACTTTATGAGAGGAACCTCCTTTATAAGTATAAATTCATAATGAACACAAAACATAGTTTCCGTCAATTATGTCAACAAATTATTTAAAAACAATATTTTTGTGAAAGTGATGTATCATGAGTCATGAGCTACTTATGTATATCTCATTTAAAAATGTAATCAAGTATATACAAAGATACAAAATCATGACATTTAGTATTTTTCTGAATGAATTTGAGCTATATATATACGAATTTCAAACGTGGAAAACTAGATTTATTGTAAAGTAAATTCGAATTCACAGCATAGTTCAATGTTATTGTAGTGATAGTCAAGTTTTATTGTAATTTAAGAAACCAGAACCCGATCTATTCTCTTTAGTAATCAAATGGCATTACCACTGCACCATACGGTTCGTCAAGTTAGCAAGTATTTAAATTGAAAAACAAAACTTGTGAAAAATAATCTATGCACAAATACGTATGCTAAGGCAACACTATTCTTTGCTACGATTATTTTAATTTGAATTGAACCAATATGTGAACTCAATTTATTCATACATGTTTAGTAAATATGAAAATCATGTTTTTTTACATCTATGTATCTTATGGAAAAACTGTTAAATTTTGATAATATTTAATTTAAAAAAAAAATAATGTACCTATATGCGTGTGATAATAAATTAAGGATACGATTTACCTTAAAGAATTCTAAAAGTCATTGTCAATTTTATGGATACTAGAATTAAATATAATTTCTAAGATAATTTATTTATTTACATATTTAATTTTAGTTTACAGTTATTTTTTATAGTTATTTTCTTATTTTAATTTTCCGTCAATATTATGTATTTATATGTTTGTACAAGTATATAATGACAGGTAAAAAATGTTAAGCTTTTAGATTGCGAGTGAAAAGAATGGTGATGATTTTTATGATAACGAAATGAATTTAATTAACGTAAATTAGTTACTAGTTGCTTCAAATATAAAATGGGTTGGGGGGGGAAGTTTTGGAAAAATGGTAATCTAAAGTATATAGGGCATATATATTTGATATTTATGAAAACGACAGTTCTGACAAACTAAAACTAGTCAGTAATAATAATCAATATTTAATTTTTCAAAATTAGGAGCTTTGTGTAGTAAACAATTAAACTAAAATTGTCGAAGCTTTTCCAAAAGAAATACTAAAAAAATATATAAATAGATAATTTATAGAATCTTTTAGATATAGAAATCTAGAATATAACGAAGATAATAATTATTTTTATTTATTTTTTGTAAATGTATAACTATATGACTATTCTGAATACTGTTATTAATTAGCTCAGTTTGACTTATTTTTTTTCGATTATCAAATTTTAACTCTCAATTATTTACTTCATAGTTATAATGTAATAGAAAAAAAATGAGCATAGCAAATCAATGTTTAAACCGGAATTCGAACTCTAATATTAGATAGTAATTGCATAATATAGTAACTAACTATATACTATTACCCCGTTTATATGAACGTACTTTAAGCTTACTTTGAGCTGATATAAATATTGTTTGACAAAAAAAAATTTCTGATTGATTTAAAATTTAGAAGTAAAAAGTACAGCTCGACAACGTGAAAATGACAAATACGTTTTTTAGTTTTCATTGTCATAAGCTTTAAGTGTAGTTTAAGTTTACTTCGAGCTGATATAAGCGCGGGTTGACTTGAAGTCGACTCGACTAAAGTTATTAGAAAAAAAATTCTGATTGATTCGAACTTTAAAAATACAGCTGGAAAGCTTGAAAATAACAAATATAGGCCTTTTTGAATCAAAATATGTAAAGCTTTGAATAAAAAATAAAATGGACAAAAAAGCAATTACGTCTTCTGGTACATCTATATGTAAAGAATAAATGTAATTCTAAATAAATTTAAGAAATATTATATTGAAAGATTTTATTATACATCAGAATTTAATTTATCAAATACATTTTTAAAGTAGACAACGTTTTTTCAAGTTAATTTGAAGTGCAATATTATTTTAGAATAAAAAAAAATACTCCTTGAAACTCAAGCTGATTTCAAGTCAAGCTTTCAAACTATCATATAAACTAGGTATATCAATTCTACTGTAAGTTTTGTTTTTTTATGCAACTACTAAATTACTCCATAAGACCATTATATGGGTTATTAAAATATCGAAATATTTTGAATTCATCTCTTCTATTTTTCTATTCAAAATTTCAACTTTGTCTAGTTCAATCTGCATATCAAATACTTGTATATTAGCTTGTATTAAATTTCACAAATTGAAGTAGAAAATTTTCCTAATACCTCATTTCAATTTTATAATAACGTATTTTTGTTTTTATTTGTAATATTGAAAAACAATGTTTGTATGCATATTAATACAGGGTGATTTAAGAATAAGAAGAGATATATTTATGATCGAGTTCAAATATTACACTTTATTTATCAATTTATTTTTTAAGAATATTTCACCTAGAGCTCACAATATCCCATAGTAAAATATTTTTAATTTGAAAATTTATTATTTTTGAGAGATTCACAATTTAAGAACCATCAAATGACCATTAAAGTACACGAAATTCAATATGAAAGTATTAGGTGCCTATTATGTATTTCGATAACGATTACGATTTGATCGAACGAAATGTCAAAATGCAAAATTGCCATTATGTATTACGATATCGTTCAGAAATTGTCAACGAAATCGATAAAGTTTATCGATGTAAAATTTTACCACGAAAGAGACATCGAAAGAGAGATTTTAGACAAATTATTTCAATTTTGAATTGAAAGGATAAAATAAAACAGATACAAATATAATTTATTTATATTGGATATTATATTATTTTATTTATATTGGACACTTGGTGTTTTGTTTTATATTTATGATATTTTTTGAAATAAAAATAAATTTAAAAGTTGAAATGAAAGTAGGTATTTTACTTTATTCTTCATAATAATTTTTTATTGAAATAAATTTCAATAGGAATGAAAGGCCTGTTACAAATAGACTGCAATATGAAAAGTTATAGTGTAAATAATGAGACACCATTATAAATTTTCCAAATAGGTACCAGGATATCTTGCACTCACAAAACCAATTACCTGATTATGATCACATATCTAAAAACAAAAACTGTTATAATAATGTAAACTAATTACAATAAGGTATAAACTTATCAGAATTGCATTAATGCTAAAAAATCCCTTTCTACTATAACATAAATGTTGTACGTTTTGCTTCGGTGATTTAATTTGAATAAGCTTTCCATCTACTGCTCCAATTATTTCAGTAATTCTGCTTTAATCATAAAAATAATATTTGCCTGACTTTTTTCTTCTAGTGCGTAATGGAATTTGATCCATTTTGCACATAGTTATAAACTGCAAATACATATAAAACTTCTTTAAGAACAAAAAAAAATTAGCTGTGCTAGTCCGACATGGAAATCATTTCTTACGTTGAAAATCATTTGCTTGGTACAAACCGCACAGAATCTTAATACACTAACCAATTTAATTATATTTGGAATCGACGTATTACTTATTGGCTATTTCAATTTTTGTCCTAATTTAATAGTTTTAATAATGTAGTAATGTAGATAATAACTCATCAAATTTATGTTTAAATAACATACGTATAATCTTCCAAATCTAGTGGATTAGAATAATCCCGAATATATGTTCGCTTGTTCGCAATTTGATAGCGTTTTTCAGCACTATCAGAAATTGAAAAATTTAACTCTGCTCAAATCATTTTATTTATAAAAACTTATAATTTTATAATTATATTTTATTTAAACACTTCAACTTATTTTCAAGTTAAAAATTTTAAATATAAGATTATTGTTTTTTTTCGTATTTGAATTTGACAGTTAAAGAATGAAACATATGTCATTTTCATCGTAGATTTGAATTTTACAATGGCAGCATTTTTAAACACTTTCGATCAAATTTTCATCGAAATACATAATGACACTAACGATCACAATCGAATAACTTTAACGATAACGATGAACGATTCGATTAATTTCGATCGAAATACATAATAGGCACCTTAGTTTCTTAAGAAATAAAACGAATCAAATCAATGGTTATGGATAAGTCAAAAATACCTTTTGAAATTGACTTTTATTTTACTTTTCTAATTTTTCTAATTATTTACTTTTCTTAGTTATCATCCTGTTTTTATGTACTACATGTATGCATACAATGAAATAAATCGATTAAGGGCATGCAAAATATTTATGTTAAATAACCATGTACTACTTTGTTATTGAATATTATAATATGGTTTGTGTTCAATATTTGCTTTTAACATATAAATAATTTTTTTATCTTCCTTCATGTGCCTTTTTTTGTTTTTCTATTTCACTAATATTTAAAACTTATTGATTCCATATGAATTGATTGTTTATTTTTTAATTTTATTTTTTCACTTGTTAATTGAAAATTGTTTATTTATTTACATGTATTTTTATTTATTTATTCAATATTTTGTTTACAAAACAACATATAGTTATATATATCTAAATTTGTATTAGGTATACATAATAAAAAATTACATATGACTTTTTATATTATATATTCTTTATTTTGTATTTTATAAATCAGGGAAAAAATTATGAATTTTATTTTTCAGGACCATAAATGAATTATTTTTTTGGTTTAAAGCCTATGAAAATATGAAAATATTTATGTAAGTGTATAAACAAAAATATAAATTTGTTATTATTATTATTATTAATACTTTATTTTGTTATTTTATTTTTGACATTTTCTAAAAAAATATTCTATTTGATCGCTTTCTGTTTATACATTTGATTAATATTCGATTTTTAAAATTACTATTGCATAAAAAACAATTTAAATGTGTCAAATTTATGCAAACAATACGGCGAGAAGGAGAAGGAAGAGTATATTTTACGAAGAAAGTGATTAATATTAAATTACAATTTCATTAATCACTTTCTTAAACATATTTTAATGACGTTTATTCAATAAATAAATATGCACTGTCTATATCCAATAATAAAAACATTTTCCCTGTTCTATCTGTAACTTAATTTACTACGTTAATCTAGTCATGTTGAGTCATATACAGTTAAGGTGGATTTCCTCTTAATGGACGAAATTTTTGTCCGAATGGTCCGGACAAAATTTTTAACCAATAAAAAAAATTTATTTTACCAACACATACACAAAAAATCCTCTCCGGGCAATTTTCTTCATCCAATTTCTTAGTTAAAATATCTTTACCTTTTGGCTGAAGGACGAAGTAAAGGAAAGGATAGATATATAATTATTTGATAAAGATTTATTGCTATCTCGATTTATGTATGAACGCATTAACATATAGAATTTCAAATGTTTTTTAAGAAAAAGAAATGAAGTGTAATTTTTTTTTGTTTTTTAGTATAAGATTATTTTGTTTCTAACAAATTATTGATATTTTAAGATAAAAGCAAAGTGCTATATTTTATTTTTTCGAATTTTACAATGTTATTATCGATTATTACTCTTAACAAAATTTTAAATATTTTTAATAAAAATAATATCAACGCATGTAAACAATTTTTCAAACGTCAACCTTTTTTGACTACATAACAAATGTCAGTCCTGCGCGCATTGAGAGGAAATCATAAAATTTTCTTTAACGTTATTTGTGTTTCATTTATAGTGTAAAATAAAATTGTCCGGACGTTCGTCCATGAAGAGGAAATCTACCATTATACGACACAAACACAAGCAGTAAATGAGTTGAGCC
Organism: Argyra leucocephala; assembly: GCA_963942445.1. NCBI lineage: Eukaryota > Metazoa > Arthropoda > Insecta > Diptera > Dolichopodidae > Argyra > Argyra leucocephala. The sequence continues at coordinate 83,499,690 of OZ012677.1, forward strand.
AAATTTTCGTACTTCCGAAAAATGGTTAATTCTAAAAATCAAATTAAATATCAAATTATTTTTTCTGCAGATTTCAATTTTTAAACTAAGTAACTATTTTGTTTCATTAAATATTTTTTGATTATGACCAAGATTTTGATTATTTTTATTGTTTTCTCGTTATTTTAAGGCTAAGAATATTTCGTGAAATCAAATTTCAAAGAATTTAACAATTTTTCTTACATTGAGAACATTTCTATGTGCTTACAACAACAAATTAGATGAGGTAAGGGAAGAGTGCAGGTTCAAATTCCATATGATAGGAATTTATTTGTTTAAAAATAGAAATTTACAAACTAACAACAATTTTCTAACACTCTATTTATGTTTAAGTTTTAAGTGTAATTGAGTTTAATCACTGTAATCGAAAAATTGTCAAATTTTTAGATCGTATTGCAATATTTACATTATTGTTATTGCTTTTATCAAATAATCTAAAATATCGGATAACTTATACACTTATAAATGAAACTAATAATTTTGTTTTTTATTTGCAAAAATAAAAACAGAACATCGAAAATATTGAAATAATAAAACAACACTCCCCTGCAGAATAACTTAAATAAGTTACTTTTTTTTAGTATATTTTCTGAATTACTCATACTATCAACATACAGAGGGACTGTCAATCATGTTACAATAAATATACATACATATATTATAATATTATTTATTCAAGGTACTGTGAATTGAATTTCATTTTATCGAACAAACGCATAGTCATAGACGAAAATTAGAAATAACTATTTTCAAAGAAATTAAAATTTATTAACAAAATAATATTCAAAATTATAATCTGGAAATTTTCAGATATACTTATAGTTTTGATAGAAACAGGATAATCTACTCTCCAGCATCAATGTGTAATGTCAAATGGATTATTTTTGTTTTCTTTATTTTCTTATACAATTTTCAGATATTGCTACTTTATTTTTTTTTTTTGTTTTTTGAAATTGCGGCATTTCATTGATGAGTGAATGAAAGAGAAAAATAAATAAATATTAAAAATAATAATAAAAAAAAAAACCGCACATATCAAATTAAGCTGTCAAAATATGATTGAATTGAACGGGCGAACATGGATTTTATGTAAAATAATGTATAAAAATATGTAAAAATAAAAAGATGCTGGGAATTGAAATTTAAATTTGTAAATCAATATGTACATAATATGCATAAATATTTTTGACAGTTTTAACGTACTCTTTGATTTTAATACATATATGTCAAATATATTACAATTCTATCTTCATCGGTGTGGTTTTTAAAATGCATTTTCATTGTGTTTTCATAAAAGAAATTTGATATTATGTCTTTAAGGAAAATAAAAATAAAAATAAAATAAAAAGTATTGTAGTGATAATATATACACATTACATATCATATTTACAAAGTTTGTAATCGTATTTTAATAAAAATGGTTTTTAAAGATAAAAATCTATAAAATTTCTGTAAAAGTTTGCAATTATTGATCACGTGTAATGGAAATTTAAGAATTTATTATAGTATCAAATTGTTCATTGACAATCGTACGAATTCTAATTATAATTATTAGTATAATGGTACTATTTCAATTAAATTAAGATAGATTTTGAATTAGTAAACCACATTTTGTTTTATTGTGGAAGCTGTATTTGATAAATTAATTTAATATAAAAAAAAATAATCATTTTTTATATCCACGTTTACACTTATAACTAACTAAGTAAAATAAATTTCTCATGTTGATTTAAGATTGATTTAATAATATAGATTAAGTGTTTTGATTTTGTTTGTCTTGGAGAACTATCAAAGAGTTTTTCAAATATATTTTTGGAAAGAAAAGCTTTCAAAATATCACCCTGAACCTTTGTGTTACGTTCGGTTACATCAAGTCACATTATTTCAATGTGTCAATATGTCATTATTGTTATTATGAAGATATTTCAAATTTATTGTTAATTAGGATCATTAACATATATATATAGTAGAATTTTTTAAGTATGGAAAAGAAAAAATAGAGCAGCCATTTCATTCAAATTGAGTAGCATCCTAATTTTACCCATACAAAAAAAATGGTGATGAGTTCAACTGTGAAAATACTAATATAAGCCTTCTTACCACTATCCTCAAAAATCGGCTACAATTACTCCTCGAAAATATTACAGGAGAATACCAAAATTGCGCTATCCTAATGGAATCGATATTTTTAAACTTTCCGAGTAAATATTATTAACATCAAAAATAATACCAAACACTTTTTTTAATTAGAAATCAGATGATTCCCTTTTGATAAAGAATTAATTTTAATTAAATATAAATATTCCAATTTGAATATTATTATTTTTTTTTTATTTATAAATTTCTTATTTAAATCTATATTGATTAATATTCAAATATTTTCCTTTTTTCTATAGCTATACATAACTAATTATTTCATCCCATACTAAATAAAATATATATTATGTATTATTTTTCTTTTTTAAATACTTTGATATAGAATATAAAAAAAGCATATACAACGTTAGATGTAATTATCACCATATGACGCCAAATTAACAAAAAGGAACAACCATAATGGATTCTTTAACACAATATAAAAAAAAAAAATAAAAACAAAAAATTTGAATTTACCAAACAACCTTTTTACAGTATTTATTACCCATAGTTTAGTCAAAAGTTAAACTTTTTGAAATATATTTTAAAATCCCAGAATTTGTTAATCACCATTATATTTTCTTCGATGATCAAATTTATGATAAATATATACATATAATATGTATATATAATATGTAATAATTGGATTCCCGTTGATTTTGTTCTCAAACCTTCAATATTTAATTTGATTTTTGTTTTTTTATGATGTTGGTCTTAAAAATTGAAGTCTATAATTAAAGTACTTTTAAATTAAAATAAATTGTTTTTTTTTTTTAGCTAAAAAAACACAAATTGGCAACAACTATTTGAATTTTGCATTTTTACAATTATTTTTTTTTTAAATTCTACTAAAAATTAAAAAAAAAGGTCAATATTTAAATTGTGATATAGAATATGAACAAGTGTCCTAAAGAAGTAAATTACAACCGATATAAATTTTAGGTCTTCAAAAAAATAATTTAAAAAACGAAAATGTTTTACCAAGTGCAAATTTAATTTGGTTTTTATAACTCACATTTTTATTTATATTTTAAATTCAAAATAGAAGCTTTATAAACATACATTAATATATTAATTTAATTATACCTACTGATAAGTTTCAGTATAGTGTTGGTGAACGAAACAGTCGTCCTTAAATTTTAATTTAAAAACATTTAATATAAATTATGTAATATGGGCTGTAGGACCTAACAAAATTCAGTGGTTCAAAGGAAAATTTAATTCAATTCAAGTCTCTGATAATAGCCTATAATCAGCAGAAACACCGAAAAATAAAATCCAATTCAATAATGCGGAGTCATAGACTAAAATACAACATGATAGATAAAATAACAACAGTATTTAATAAAAAACTTAATGATATCAAGAAACTGAAACCCAACTTCTGAATAACATTGGATTCAAGATATGTCAAAGTAGATTAGGAACATGAGAATAATCAATTTGTGATGATTTTAATTTTTAATGATTTTAAGATTGATATTTTATCTACCTGTATACAGAAAAATGAGTTGAATACTCAAAATATGCTGTAATAAAACTTTTTACAACTATACATTTATGGCAAATAATTAAATAGTAACACTAATATTTTCAATAATCAATCAATTAGCTAACCTATCTAACCCAGACTGTTATTTGAAACAATTTAAATAATTTAAAATCTTTTATTTATTAATATTTCATTTTTTAAATCTCGTTTTCTTTTCTTTTATTTATTAATTTCTTATTTCTCTTTCTCTATTTCTTTCTTCTCTTTTCACAAATTAAAAAGTTAATTTTTAAATGAATTTAACAAGCATCTTGTTGATTATCATTTCTTTTATTTTTTCACGTTTTGTTGCAAACGATGTTTTACATCATTTCAAGCTCGTAATTATTTTTTTTTTTACTTTTCCGATACCGCAGTAGTATTATATGTACATGTGTGTGAATAATAAAATAAATAAATAAGTAGTTGAGAAGTGCAAAATGATACTAAATATAAATTATGCACCAAAATACTACGGCACTAAAACAAACGCCACCGTACTATCATTTAATAAGTATATGTTAATAATTATGGGTTTGTGTTTGTGTTCTGTAACACAAAATTACATATATTAAATATATTAATAACACTAATTTAATCATATTACTGACAACATTAAATGTGAATCTAAAAATTATTTAAATAACGAAATTTAAACACAAATAGAAAAACAAAAAGAAAAAATTAATATTGAGGCAGTCAGTCAGTCAATGGTAGATTATAACAGTGAATACAAAAACTGATACATCAATGTGTCAGTGGCATTACGTTGTAAAAAAGAAAAATAAAAATCGCGCACGCCTGTCATGTTCCAATCAGTAGTTTTTAACGATTAAAACAAAACAAAAATAAAACATAAGAAATTTTTGTTTAAATCAACGACGTCTCGTCAAAAAATTGAATTTCTTATATTTGTATTTGTAGACGAATTAATTCAAGGCCTGGTAAATTCTTATTGAATCTAGAATATATGAATTTTGATAAGATTGAAAACTAGTTTTATAGAAATCAATTTACTATTTATTGTACAAAAAAAAATTTATTTGAAATTAAAATTTGTTAATTTGTATAAATTTAGGTGTGGTTAGAAAATGTACTTTTTCTATTTTCGATTTGCAATTTTTAAAAATGAAAATAAAATATGCATTTATTTATATTTCGTTTTTTTGAATTTAGAAATAAAAAAAAACAATATGGGGTATGGCAGCACTGAATTTATAAGAAAATAATGTTTTACTGTGTTCATTCATTGCAAGTTCGAAATTAACGGAATTAAAATTATATTATCTACAATATAAAAGTGATGTTACAAGATCGGTACACCAGTACATTAACCTGTCTCTAAATTATTTATTTATAATATTTCAAAAGAATTAGTTATGTGGTTAGAACTCAATTCAATAGCGACCTTCTCGAATCGTAGAATTAACAAAAAAAATGTAGTGCTCCATATTTACATATTATTTTCTACGTCTATTGCCCAAACTATACCTATTACAGCTGTTTTGGACAATGACAATTAAATGTCAAACACTTTAGGATTACTTAAAACAGAAAAATCTACTGTTTGATACGTTTTGATCTTTTTTTAACTTTTTTGTTCTAATTTTGGTTTACTCTCAAATTTTTTTGTTTAAGTGTCAAAATTTAAAGAAAATGCAGCAACAAAAAAAATTTGTTCAAAATTGTTTTCAAAAAAATTCAAAACAGATAAGGTTAATTGAGAATTGTTTTGGATAATCCACTGAACACCGATCAGAACACTTTTGGACAAAAAAGTTCAATTAACGGGAGCTACTGAGCACAAAAAAGTGGTATTTTTTACTGAAGATCGTTCTAGAACAGTTTACTGAACAAACAAAATATCTCCTTTGATATTTAAATAATTTAACAAAAATAAATGCCATTGTGTAATTTTCCCCTAAATGTTGTAATTGAAATATAACTATGGAATACGAATAGTTACCTGTTAAATAAATCAAGGTAAATAAAAATTTGAAAGTTAGAAAAACATTTTTCAGAGACTGGAAATCAGGCGATAAGAAAAAATAACATATGCCTCTAGTCAAGTTAATAAAGGCAAACATAAATGTAAGCATAAAAAATAACATGTTAATTTTGCCAGTTCTGTATATTCAACAAAGCTACGACTACATAAATTTCCAAACTTCCTTAATATTTCAAGCTTTGTTTTGGTTTGTAAATTTTAATTCACTTCAGACAGTGCAGTGCACTTTTTATGATAACAAGAGTGAAATATAATTTAGTTATTCCAGTAAATCCAATAAATGTTAAAATATACATACAAACAAAAAATGTTAAAAACAAAAATAAAACAAATTTATTTAAATGACATAACTTTGTTCAAGTACACCACCACTTATATTATTATACAGAAACTGAAACTATAACGGTTGATTGAGTAGTGATTTTTTTTTTGTATGATTTTTCTGTTCTACAAAATTAGGGAATTAAAAAACTCATACATTAAAAAAAAAAAAAAAAAACCCTATTTTTATTTACAGAGCAGGGTGAACTGCAGCACATGATTGTACTTAAATATATATAAGTTATGATATTGTTTTTATTATTTTTACACCGACATTATTATGTTAGGATGCACTTAATTCTGTGGATGAGAGAGAATTTGAAAGAAATTGTCAGTGCGCGAAATATTTATTTTCTGGTTTGAAAAATTGAAACAAAAGATTACGACAATATAAAAATATCAAAAAACATCAGATTTTTTTATTTAAAATGTTTTTTTCTACTCCATTTATTGTTTTCTACTGTTTGTAAATCTATAAAGTACATACCTTTAAAAAACAACATTCATTATTATGCAAACGGCATATGTTGAAATACTTGAAAAACCAGTAAACAAGTAAAAAAGACACGCGTATTTTTAAGGATATAATTTATTTTACAATTATACAGTTATTCTGGCATGTAATTTATTATAAATTTGTATGTATGCATGTAAATCTATTGTTTTGTTTGTTTTTTATTATTATTTTAAATATTTCAAAATATGTATATTTCATTACAAAAAAAAAAACCGATTACAAATCATTCGGAATTAGTTTGGAAATTTTTAAACAATGAATAATTAAAACAAAAAAAAATAATAATTTTCAATTTAACCCCTTAACACTCCAAATGAGTGTTTTGATACATTTTAATTTTTAAAATTAAAAATTTATTGTGTTTTTGATTGAAATAGAATCATAACTTTTTTAACATCATGCAACTACTCTAAAGTAACTCCAAACAATACATCAGTTTAGTATCAAATATGGCACATCAGGCATAATCTGGGTGATTTTCTAGACAACTCTTTGAATAACTTTTAACTCTTTAAATAGACCCGAAGCTGATAAGTTAAATATAATCAAACAGAACAATAACAATAAACTGTTACGTTTTACCACCAGTAATAATGTACGTATAGTTGAGCTGAGACTAACTAACAACTTTTGCTTTTTTAGCTTTGTTATTTTTTTAGTCGGGTTTAAATTTTGAAAATATTTAAATTTAAGTGTATATGATTTTTATTTCTCTACTAACAGCATGTACGTACCTTATTTAGTTTATTTTATCCTACTGGATGATTTTACATTGCACAATAAATTGTAGCACGCTTTCGTCTAGTAGTAGACGTCTAATATACTTATTCTAAGCATTAATCTGACGACATGAGCATATTAAGTAAAATTAAAAGAAAAATATTTGACTATTTTCAGCAATTAAATTTTCATACAAAAAACTTATATAAATAACTAGATGAATATCTGAAGTACATATATTCTCTTTTCGCCTACCAATCCCACAAGTGTTAAATATTTATTATATTAGTAAATGTGTAATTTGAAATAAATAAATTATATTTGAAGAAATCTGATTGTAAAACCGAACATAAACGAACATTTAACATTTTTTTTATTTATTTTTTTGTTTTATTATTTTTGATTTGTTTTTCACAGAAAAAAAAATCAAATTTAGCAAAAAAAAAAACGTCCTCATTATAATTTACAGGTTTTTTGTTTAAAATAAAAGTCTCATAATAATTTTTACAATTTGACGGCACTTTACAATAATTATAAATGTATTTCATTCCAAAAAAAAAAAAAAAAAAAAAAGCAGAATAAAAGAAAATACAGCTGCATCCTTCCTTAGAGCAAAATTAACACTAATATACAATTTTTTTTTTGTATAGATGTTAGTAACTATACAATAACTGTAGTGTCTACCTTAAAAATCATAACTTTTTTTTTAAATTTTTTTGTTTTTATTTTTAAAATATTTTTATGCGTCATGGTTTTTAATTCATCATTAAAGGAGTTTTTGAAAATACAATTTAAGTATGGTACACATAAAAGTCAAAATAAAACAAAAAAAAAATTGTAGTTTAGTTTTAATACTGATCATTATTATAGGATACTCAAAAATATATCACTGCTTTCACAATGCAACTATTTCGATTAGTACGCTGAATTGACCATACCTATCGCAATGTAGCTTACTTCTTACGATTTTGAACAGATTCAAGACATCATTTCTTGGGTTATTAATGTATTTTTTTCCAGCGAAATTTATTAATTTCCATAGGATTTTGAAATACAATTGAAATACTATCCGTATGGGAAATGGATGCCGCTTTGAAACAATAACAATGGAATGATCTATTGACCATATATTAATATGTATTACTTTGGAAGAATCGCTCAACATATACAAATACCCTTATAAATCTTACAAACTGTATTGGTTCTTTAATTTTTATTTCTTGAGATAAGTTACATACGGTCTCTTTGGAAATTCATCTAAAACTTATAAAATACATAATTCTGAAATTCAGCAATGTCAACAAATTTTTTTGTCCATGTTCAAAATTGCTTTTGATGTTGTGCTGTGGTGTGCACGACGGTGTGTCAACACTAAATTTTTTGTCAAATAAAGCATTCAAAAATTTAGGATAGTTAAATGGACAGAAGGATAGTTAAATGCTCTTTGAGAAAAACATTTCCGAAATTCAAAATTAGACAAAAAAAAATATTCAATAGCTTCTTGTGTTGAAAAGTAAATTTAGCGTAACTGCCTGTATGAATTTATGATTTAGTCAACGATGAATCGGTATCGCATTGAATATGCCATTCCATGATTTGTTTAGAAAACATATTACTTCATTTTAAAATCTTCGTGATTTATGACAAAATTGGTTAATTAATTATACCAGACAATAGTTCTGGCCAAATAACCAAAGTACAGATAAACGTTTCTTCATAACTTTTAATGAAAATTTGCATTATTTCCGTAATGGAGCATCGAAATGCAAGTTTTTTATATTTTTAACATCATCACAATCGTTAATTTTTCAATATATACAATATTATGATCGAATCTATAAATAAGTATGCACGTACACATTTTCATAAAGCTCTAGAGTATAAAAATTGTTATTGAAGAAATCTCTCTAATTAATTAGTATGTAAACAAAAATCGTTATCGCAAAACGGTTATCACAATAAACCCATTTGCGGCTGCGGTGATATAGGGGACAGATCCATTTCCGGAAAAGTTTAAATCTAAATCTAGTATGTAAACAGTATCTGAAAATAGTAGAAAATCATACACCAATCTTCGAACCATTACAAAAAATTTCGATAGTATGAATGCATAAACTCTTACGGATGCATCAATATATTCCTTAAAATTCTCATGGTAAAATACATTGGTATAAAATATATAGCTGGATTGTTGGTATTTCATGGAGAAATATTTTTTTTTTTTTATTGTCAGCAGTTGTAGTGCAATTTATTACACAAAGTGGAACGAAAATATGTTAATGAATAACTATTTTTTTTTTGCTATATTAACTATGTAGCTAACTATGAAAAGCTTCCAATACCAAATTATACTCTCAACAAATTTATACATTTTCATTATTTTATGAATAATGAAAGAAAAATTCAATTAAACTCATACCGATGCCAACCGGGATTCGACTTCGGTAGTAGTCAGATGGCATAACCACTATTTTTGTAAATGGTATCAAAATTTAATATTTAAGTACTTACCTTTCATTATCATTAAATGAAATAATATTATAAACGTTACATATAAAATATGAATGTCTCGTGCGAAATTTGTCAAAAATATCATTTTAAAATAATAAAACAAAAAATGAAAAAATAAAAAAAAATGCAAGTAAGGATTCTCCGTATTTTCTTTTCAGTTTATTCAACCTTTTCGAACATAAATTTGTATTGTTTTTGTTCATTTCATTTTAAAACTACACTAAATACCCATTTAAGTTCACTATATTACCGAAAAGGTTAGTAGGCCTATAACCAACCAACAAAACAACCAATGGCAATCACAAAAAAAAAATACAATAATTAAAATATAAGTTAAACATAAGTTATATATATATTATTAAAATTTTAGGTATGGTACACCTTTACAGAAACAACAACAACATTTAAACAATTTTTTTTTTTTTACAATATTTATAAAACTTCAATAAGTAGATTTTAAGATCTGAGAAAAGTCTACTGCTTTTTAGGTTTATGATTTTTTTTTTCGGAAAATTTTTAAATTAGTTTACAAAACCTTTTTTTTTTCTTTTCTTGTTTTACTTTTTTGTTTTACATTAAATATGGGGCGCGATACATTTTAAATAATATAATTGCCGCGGGTTCTCATTCTTCAAGTCAATTTTAGTTATATTCAAGTAATATTCCTACGCTTTAATACCCTAATAGAAACATATTGGCAACAACATATTGTATTGAAAGCATTTGGTTGGTTCCTCTCTGATCTAAATATAAAGATTTTCAAAAACAAAAGAAAAAAACAAAAATAGTATAAGAAAAAAAGAGGAGGCGGTTATTCGATTATCGATAATCACTATGGTTCTTTTTTTTAGGTTATCTATAATATTCTGTTATTAAAATAATTTAATTTTTTTTTTTTTTTTTTTAAATAATTAAAAATAATTTTTATGTATATAATTACATTATATATAATATAAATATTCTACACATACATCATCACCTTTATAAATTTAATTACAGAAAATTGTTAAAAGAAAAACAAAAAAAAAAAAAAAAATCTAATAAACTTGAAGATTATTATTATAAAAATAATAAAATACTTCATAATAATTGCGTTAAATAATATGTTACCTATATGTATATTTAATATATTTAATAAATATGTATATAAATATATAATTAAAAAAATTTTTGACATAAATACTAATTACAAGTTTTACAGAGGAAACAAAAACGAAAACAAAAGAAAAGAAAATATATCCCAGAATATTGATCATCTCAATCTCAATTAATTGTCCATGACGGTAAAAATATTTCAAATGAAAAAGAAATACACCAATCGGCAAAAAAATTATTGCAAAATTGTATTTGAGTATATATTAAGAAATATTATTACCTTCTGCTGCACTGTAAATAGAGCAAATTAATTTTTAATCATTCAAAGCCAACAATAAAATTTATAACCAAATACTCAGTTATATTAAATACTTTTTAAAGCTGAAGAGCTCTATGTAGACCCAACTTTCTCCGATCTATTTTACTCTCCCGTTAGGTGGTTCAAAATTGCAGGCCTATGTCCATCTAACGCCATTATTGCGGTAATATCAAGTTTCGAACAAGCGATAGTTATACCAGGAAATATTTATAATTTTGATCATAACTCATCAGCATTAGATTTTCATAGAAGATAATAGAAGGATTAGTTTTCTTGTGAGCAAAATCTGCATCTGTTTGTGTTGAGCTTGCCAGTTCCGGTCCTATAAGTTGTTTTATAATTTTTTTCTACAATAGAAAGTTCTCTTTTGACACGACCTTAATTCCTGAACTATTTTTATAAAATTTTGATTGTCAGTTAAGCTTTAAGAGACAAATTAAATGTTGTGCTATCCAACCAATTTTTATATAATATTAGAGTCCACGTTTAACTAAAGTTCAGATATAAAAAAGGTATATATATACATTACAGCAATAATTGTTTTTTTTTTGTTTTACAGATGTCTGGTATAGTTCTTTTTTGACCGTAGGTGTGTATGCCCAACATACTATACGCATATCAACTGTCTGGTTATTTTGTGAAAGTACTTATTAAAAACTATGTGAAGGTACTACAAAACAAAAACAAAAACAAAACAAAAAAAAACAATATAATCTCATATGATAGTGCTATGGTGTCATTAATTTTTTTTTCTCTTAGTTTTGAATATACCCTTTAGGTTTAAAATTGCTCAAACAAAACCAAAAAAACAAAAACAACACAAATTTGATTGAAAACAAAATAAATCTTAAAAAATAATTAAAAAAAATAATAATAATTATAATCATATTTAATTATATTAATTAAAAAAAAAAAATTGTGTATGCCGCAACAATCCGAAATTGTAAGCATGTTCACGTTCATCATGAGTTTGCATCCGACAAAAATAAAAAGCAAGAACAAAAGATATTAAATTAAACCATAAAAAATCAATCCCATTCAATACCAAGAATTTTGAAAAATGTTTCAAAAAAATTGGAAATTTCAAAAAAATAGTTTGTATTCAAAAATTAAAATTTTTTTGAAAATTTAATTGCCTGCAAAAAATTCCACCAACATAATCATCCACAGCAGTTGATGGTAAGTGAAGATTATAAAAGGTCGATAAAAAGAAATGGTGCACACATGCATGAAACTAGAAGGCTATACAAATTAGCAAAAAAATCAAATAATCCAACAGCCAATTGGAAAATGATTGATTAACACCGGATATATAATTTCAAGATTGAGGATATGGCATTCGCGCCTTATGCATAATTACTTACTTATTTGACGAACCCACTAAAAATATACCTAAATCTTCATGCAATGATTAGACGGAAATCAGTATTCAACATATTTTTGAAGTCTGTCTGCACTACACAAATATAAGGAAAATACATGGTATCTACATACATATATATCATACACATCTATTAGGCAATGGACCACATTATACAGTTCATAAGGGCAACAGTCAATCAACATCAGATTCATAATCAACAGCTTATTATATTTTTGTTTTCTGTTTATTGAATTTGTTTAATTTTGTAATAATTTAAAATTCTTTAATTTTAACTTTAGTTTATCACTTTAAATTTTATTACAAAACCCCACAGAGGTTAAATACTTTTTTATTATAATCGTTAGAACATAGTGTTACAAATTTATTAATCTTTCACATAAACTAAAATTATTATCATCCAACTGTATTACTGGTTAAATCGTTTCAAAAACATTAAATTTCGAAATTAGACTAACATTCGAAAAAACTAAAACAGATACGAGGCGATGCGAGCCAGAATGGACCATGTAAAAAAAATACTTAAAAATACTTTAAAGATAAAATTGCAATAGAGAAAAGGTTAATCACTTTTAGCAGTTTGTCCATTTAGAAAAATAATTGTAATCATGTTCTAATTCGTTCAATTTTACTTGTTTTCTTTGCACAATGAAAGAAATTTTTATTTTCTAATAGAAAATGGCAAACCCTCTTTTTTTAAAAAATTGCGCTTGGTCCGCTCTTGCTCGGACCGCCTCTTTTCATATTAATTTATCAAACCAAATTTATTCATTAATCAATTAAAATTTTAAAATTTCGAAAATTATGATTGCTTTACATGTCTAATAATTTCGGTACTGCCTACGCCAGAATTAAAAAAAAAAAATAATAATTAAATAAATTTAAACAAAAACAATTATTTTTTAAAAATATTTTATAAATTATTTGTGGTGCTTTTAAACTAAAATTTCAACGCACAATTTACATATATTACAGTTTTATTTTTCGAAAATTTACCTAGGTGAAGTGTGTATTGTGTATGAAAAGCAATTAAATTCAAAGTTGAACAATTAAAGCAATTATATTTTCAAAAAAAAAAAAAAACTAAAATTAAATATATATATATATATATATATATATATATTAAATTCATTATAATATATTCAAAAATTCAACTTAACAATTATTTCATTAATTTCAAGTTAAAAATTAACAAAGAAATAAAAACAAAAAATATTTTTGAAAAAAATAAAGTTTTCGAATTATCTTATGACACGGTAATTAAATTCGAATAATTTTTTTGAAGAACAAATAAGCTCAAATTTTAAGGTAAATAAGTAGATATCAATTAATTTTAATTCAACGTTAAAAATTTCGATTTTCGAATTTTCATATTAAGCTGCCAATTTGCGTTAAGGTAGATATTGTTTCAATCAAGGAGAAGTAAAATTATTAGCCTTCATCGATCCCGAAAAAATCCAAAACCAATTGAAAAGGAAGAATAAATTAAAATAAAAGAATAAATGAGTTAGTAACATTAATATTGAATTTATAATTTACTTAATCTCAATTCGTTAACTAAAAAATTAATCGATTAATTCGGAAAACATTTTTAATATTTTATAAATATGGAAAAACTAAGTAAGAACAACAACCAAAAAATGTACATTTTCTCGAACAATCAAACAGCATTATTGGACCTACAACCACTAAAGTAAAATTGACTTGTCTAACGGTCTAACTATTCTTCTATCACAGAACTATATACAGTAAACCAGAAAAGTACACTCATTTGTGTGCCTGATCATAGTGGAATTGAAGTCAATGATATTGATGATGGCTTAACTACTAAGAAAGGTTTTGATTCCTACTTCCTATAACAGCAATTTGTTGCATTGCATTGTTTGCAGTTAAACTGAAACTAAAAGAGTGGTTTGAAATTTAATCATACCATAATTGACAAACAAAAAAGCAAAAATCTTCCTTCCGGCACACTCAAAGCAATTTCCTACAGACACTAGCCTTGGGAAGGACAGAAAGAAATGAAAAGACTTAATTCAAAGTAAATTTTCTTATAGGTCAGGTCATTGTAAAATAAATACATATCTATACAGAATAAACAAGACAGCAATCTCCACTATCTCTAGACTATCAAATGATGTAGAGAAAACGGTTCAACATATTTTATTGCGTGAATGTGAAGCACTAGCAAACAAAAGATCACTATTTTTTTTTAACGGGGGTTTATTCAACTAAAACAATTGTTCAATCAAACTCACTGGAAAATATTTCCAGATCCATTGAAAGATAAAAAATAATATAGACTAGATATATGGAGAAATAATATAATAACCCTAATGGTCACAATTACATCAAAGCTATAGATCGAACCTAACTAAATTAATATAATCTAATCTAGTTAAAAAATTTATTTTCCCAATACTTAATTTCGAAAACTAATTTAATTTATAATTTAATTTTTAAGTAATTTATTTATTTCTCAATATTAATTTTAAATTTTATTGCACCAAATATTTTGAAATTTTTATACCCATGCATACAACAAACATCACAAACTCAAATTCGAATCTTTTTTCTGTCTTCGAAATCAAAAAAATAATATTTTTTTTTCTCCAATTTTTAAACTTGAGAATTTGATAATTTTATAAATTTAATCCTTTCACTTATTTATCACCACATTAAATGCTAAATTCGAAATATTTAAATTCAACTAAGTTCAAATAAGCAAAAAAAATAACCCCAACTAAATCAGTTACAGAAGAATTGGATAAAGAAGGAAAAAAGAAACATTTTTTTTTCATCCAAATTCTTTCGTAATTAAATTCCAAAGTGAAGTAAAGTAAATTATTTTCATAGGCAGAGTTACTTTTAAAAGTAACAAGTTAACTCCTAAAGGCAAAAGGACATTTTTTATTTAAAAAAAAAAGGAGCTCCTTAACAAAAACAAAAATTATAAAAATCAAATAAACTTAAATTTAATTTTCTTTCGAAAAGAGAAAGTGTAAATTTCATTTTTGTAATAATTTTCGGTAAGTAGATATACATTGATGGAAATACAATAAAAAACGTTTTAAAAAAGGCCAATACAAATTTATGTTTACTGAGTTTTAAAACAGTTATATGTATGTGTAAAATTAGGGTTTAAGATAAGTCGAAAAATTTGGTGAATAGCACAAAATTTGATTTTAATTAAAATTTCAAACTAATAAATGTAGTTATAATAATAAAATAATAGGTAGGTGTAGGTGGGTAGGTGGAAGTGAACATCCATTTAGAAGCCACGACTCGAGTGGTTTGTTGTTGTTGTTAGATCGTCCAAGGAACTCAGTATTTAAGCCAACCTGTGTATAAGGACATAAATTTTTTTCACGCAATAATTTCTATATTGTTAGGGAAAGTGACAGACTTCGCTTGAAGTTCGAAATCACTACAAAAAATAATTTAATTTAAAATAATTTTTGACTTCGGAATCAATCTAATAACTAACACTCTAATATCAATCTGATAAGTTAAATAATGTTATTCAAATCACCATATAGAAGTATTCTTGTTAGAAAATTAAGTAGTTATTTATTTTTTCATATATCTATAACAGTATAGTATTACTCTCCCAACTCTCTATTATTGCTATTTTATATGAGAAGCATACATTAGTCGATACCAAGTCTTATTATGCTTTTTTATTGTTGATAAAACTGTAGATATTAATAATGGAAAGAGTTTGCCAGATTTAATAATAAGGAGTATCAGGATAAGAATATACCTCTTCTAAAATTGTACAGTAACAGTTCAAATTTCCTGTAATATTGACTACAGTGCCATAAAACTAACTTGCTATACAATCTATGTTCTCATAATTAAAAAATATATATATTACTTGGGTACTAAAAAATCCAGTTTAGGTACCTGAAATGTTTGTCAAAATTAATAATTTAATTTTAGGTATACTCAAAAATGTTCTAAAAAAACTTTTAAGTAGTTGTTTATTTCTTTATTTAACAGATAAAATTATTATCTATACTCAGAAAATTTGTTTGTTGTTTGATTGCTATATACATGTCCAAAGCTTTAAAGACAGAATTCTGAATTTTGCACAGTTCAAGTTTTTTCAACCCATCAGAAATATTTCAAAGATCAAAATTGTTACCCAAAATTGTTCCATCAACAGGTGTTTTACTGATTTCTAAAATTCGATTCGATCCGATTAGATGGCCTACAATTCTTAGCACCCATCAGGAACATTTCAAGAACCAAAGGTGTTACAGACTTGAAAATTTGTAATTCAGTACTCTCTTAAAAATAATAAGTAGCTGCCATACAACTCATTTTCTAGAACAGCATTTCTCAACCCATGGGTCGCGATCCAATACTGGGTCGCGAGTGATTTAAAATAGGTAATTTCTTATACGTAAAAATAATACATGCTTTTTTTTACAAATAAAAATATAATGTTTTATTTTTTCTAACTTATCTATATATTCATATTCATAAGTTGCATAATACAAGAGCATTTAAACAAATTCAAAGACAAATTTCTTATTTATTTTCCTTCTAAGGATATCAGATTGGGTAATATGTGAATACAAAATCCGTTTTTAGAAACTGAAGACAATATATTATCTTCATCTGAGGAAGAAAAATTAATTGAACTGTCTTGCGATAAAACGCTGCAATTGCAGTTCAATGACCAAAAAAATTTGAACATATTTTAGATCCCAATACGAAATGAATATCCGGTGTTGAGTAAAAAAACGATAAGAAAAACTTCTTCCTTTTGCAACTACATATTTAGCAGAGACTGGATTTTCTGCATAAGTCGGTACCAAAAATAAACATAGAAATCGACTTGAAAATGTGGATGCTACTTTAAGAGTAGCATTAAGTAAATCTATTGAAGCAAGAATTAATAAGCTGGTAAACGAATGTCAACAGCAAATAAGACACTAAAAATAAAAAAAAATTAAAAATTGATACTTTTGGTTCATTAATTTTATAAAAGCCATCTGAGAATGGGTCGAGTAATCTTTTGCTTACATTTTATGGGTCGCAAGGTAAATAAGGTTGAGAAACGCTGTTCTAGAATATATATTACAGATTTTGAATCGAACCCAACATGTGCTCACATATCCACTAAATGCAATTTCTATAAAATATTTTTCAGAAATGAATTTTTTGGAATTCGGTTCATAAATAAAAATTTATTGAAATAAATTTGATACATTTTTTCTTGGGCTCGGTCAAATAAATTAATTAATATAAATTAAATAAAATTACAATTAAAAAAAAAATAGATAAAAGAAAGTAGAAAGAAGTGGATAAAGTGATTGTACCGAAATAGGTGAAAAACAGTAAAATAAATTAATGCCAAATGCAATCATAATTAAATGAAACATATTTTGTTTATTTATCCCAATATCTAATTTTGGATGACAGTAAATATTGATTTACTGAAATATCACAGCCCTATGTACAATTTTTTTTATATCAATTTAGCTTAAGTCGTCTATATAGCACCATGGCACATAAAATGAAATAAGTCAAGCAAAATGTTGATTAGAGCTTACAAGTTATGATAATTGAAATTGAATAAAATTCTTCATAAAGATTAACTTGAACTCATGATAATTTGTAACAAAATATTAAGACACAATATGTAATGATTATATTTTTATTATTATTGTTATTATTATTTCTATAGAAAAATCTTTTGTTTCCTGGAATGTTCTTTAATGAGTTCATACTTTCAATTTAAAGTCATCAACATTTTGCATTTCTGGAAAATAAAATTGTTTCTGTTTTTCACCGTTCTTTCAAAACTTTGATTTAATTTTGTCAATATCATAATACTCAAATATTCTACTAAATCTTCTTGCATTATGACCTGCAATTAAAAAATTTGTTTTCTATAATGAAAAATTCTATTTGAAATATTATATTGAAATAATATACCTAAGTTGTAAGTTGTAGCACTACCATTTTGATTTCTCAAAACAAAAAAAAAATTACTTTCGTTGATTTACAGTTCGAAATATCTAATTTATGTTCTTTTTAAAATTTGTAAGGGTAAGTATAAAATTTCTATTTTATACCATTTCCGAAAAAAATTACATGCGGTTGACATACCACTGTGTCTGCGGTATGATGTTTTTCTGTCGCGCGGTAAACTTTTATTTTGGTCCTTTTCCAACCAGACACAACATGGTCATATTTAATTTGGAATATCCCAAATTAAATTTATATATTCAAGAGTATACAGATTACCTTTCTTAGCAATTTTACACTCTCCATGCCATAAAATTAGGGAACTTTTTTAATTGCATTTACAGTAATTTACTATGGTAAAAATCGTCGGGAAAATTTATTATTTTTTTAAAAGAAAATTTAAAAGAATTCCAAATTCAATTTCGGATTTCCAATCAAGAAAACTGTTGAACTGTAATTTAAGTTTATAGGTTTCGTTCCTTTTTTTTTTGTGTTTCTGTTATTTTTTATATATTAAAAATGAAAATAAAATTTATTATCCTATAACAATTCAACAGATTTAAAATTTATTTTCTTCATTTTCCGGAAATATTAAAGTCCTGTTGAGAAAATTACAAAAAAGAAAAAACAATCAAAAACTCCAAAGTAAAATAACTATTTACAATGGCAAAGAATTTCAATACAAAAACAAAAAAAAAAAATCAAAGCAAGAAATGTTCCCTAAGGACATTTCGTTTTGTAATTTTCAATCTTATTTTTGGTTTCTTTTGATTTTTTTTTTGTGGCAACTCTCTTTCATATTTTCTACATAATTTGCCAAAACATTAGCTTGAGGCTATTTTTAAGGATGCTTTCAACATCATGACTTATTTACAAGCGAACGATGGTATATGTTATTATTTACACCGAGAAAGGAACAACAACAACAATAAATTTGATGAGGAGATGTGTGGTGATGAAAACATCACTGTCGTAATACTATAAGGAGAGTACGGTGAATTTGTATTAAAGCAAATATTCGATTTCAGCTCGGTATTCGCATTTTTTTTGCTTTTTATTTTTGTTGGAGAGATTCCTGAAATTGGAAATGATTTGGTTATTAAATTCAAGGAATTCATGTAATTTAAAATAAAAATAAGTTTTTTTTCGAAGGATTATTTTTAAAAAGACGGAAGGAAAACGCATATACACATGAATTTCTGAAATTTAGATTGTCTTCAGAATTTGTTAAAAAATAAATAATAAATGACAAGATATCATGGATTCCTATTAAATATTTATTGAAAATCGGTTTTCTTGTTTCATTTTTTTTTTTTTTTTTTGTTACAATTTGAATATGAAAAATTGTAAAAGGACTTGTAAGGATATTTGAAATTATAATCTAAATACATTTCTATTTAAAATATTCTACATAAATTTGAAATTTGGAAATGAATATATGCTATATTTGAGTTGATATGATTTTGAAGTATCCAACCGGAAATATTGTGGTATCAGAAAAAAATAATTGCATGATGTTTGGGAAGATTCAGGATGAGGTACCACATACAATTAAATCCAAATTTAAATTAAAAAAAATTCTGAAAAAGGTAAGACTTCCTTTATTTTTTTAAAGCAATAAAAAAATGTCTAATATTTATTTTATAAATTTAATAGAAGTCAAATTAGATACAACATAATAAATATAACATAATAAATATAACATAATAAATATAAAACATACGAACATGATAAAATAAGCTTAGACCAGTAAAATTATCACACATGGATATTGAAAATCTTCAGTTAAAGGGTCATCAAAATAAATATAAATTATGAAAATTATACAAGTTAAATTATTGAATAATTTTTCTAGTACTATTAGACTCAGTCTTTCACAAAAAACTTTACTTTTTAAAATCGAAAAAATGTTTTTAAAATCGTTAGCCTGCTTCAAAGAAAATATCAAATCTGTTTCTATAAATAAATACATATATGGGGAATTAGCCGCCTAAAGTATAGATAATAATTATATATACTAATGCCATATTATTTACTAATACCATATAACTACCATAATAGACTCAACACGTACATTATTACCTTCTTTCTAAGCAATTGAAATTAACGGTTTACCTTAGTAGTATTTTTCTATCTATTATTTTTAGCATTATCTTTGGCTACTTACTTAAATAGTATATTGTTAAAAATAACCCCTTCAATTCCCGAACATTCCTAATTTTGTTCAAACATTTACAAGTTTATAATATTAAATTTGGCAGAATAATTCTAGAATATCAGATGTTTTAAGAAAACGATTTCCGACCGATTGTAAAGAAAAAGTAAAATCCGAATCCAGAACATATAAACGTTCAAAATTAAAAAAATTTAGATCTTGTAAATTAGTTTGTAACATTTTTAAAATAATAATCAAAAATCTATTCTGATTAGCTTATTTTGAAATAACTAATCTACCTTTTTGAAAGTTAATTTAACCTAATTTTAATTAACTACTAGTATAGAACTATACAAGTTATATAATAACGTATGTAGTTATTTTCAGAAATGCCATTATTTCTATGTACTTAACTAGAACTAAAACCATTCCATTCAAATTTATTTATTTAAATTCTATTCTATACAAGTAAGTAATGGGGTAAGCCCATGGGGTTTTCAAAAAGTCCAATTATTAAGTAAATTAATAAATGATTGCATTTGAAAAAAAAACAATTAAAATTAAACCAAAATAGCTTATATATATATATATATATATATATTCTTCCCAAAAATCAACCGCTTAGTATCCTGAAACATTAAATAGAATATAAAAGGATAAAAATAAAAACATAATATCTTTTATCCTTTGGTTATATTTTTCTTTTGTGTTTTTGTCATTCTAATTGGGCTTAAATTTGAATTTACATAACTATATATATACATAATATGTAACATACTAGTTAGTAGTACATATATTAGAACCCTTTCAAATTCTTTGTAAAAATAATTAATCTAAAACAATTTACTTCTATTTTTATTTTACTGTTGTCTTCAACGATTGTTCTATGGTGAAACCATTTATGTACGTACATTTGAATACTTTTTACTAAAACAAGACAATAAATCAAATTTAATTTTCATTTTTCATAACCGTCACAAAAATAGTCAATTTTTAAATATGTATAACTACCTATATACACAATTGTTGAAAAGGTTTATAAAATGTCCTTTTTTAAATTTAATTTTTATATCTGTTTTTTTTTTTTTTTTTTTTGCAATTGGAACAAGATTAATTTAACAACTAAACTATATATGACAAATTTAATTTTTCTATACAAAAAAAAACAAATATGTAAATGCTATCAAATTAGAATATCCAACCTTAAGGCTATTTACAATTGTTATCATTCCAACAATATTTTATTCATATTATGTGTACCTACTAAAAAATGGTAGATTGTACATAAGAGATTCAAGTATGTGCTTTTATTAGCATATCCTGAAAAAAATACAATGTGGTGTATGTACACCAACAATAGATTCAATTAATGTATAAAGCCTACTTATAATATATATATACTTAAAAATAATTTTTCTAAATTAAATATCACTCAATATTAATAAAATAATGTCCTTGTTTAAAAAAAAAAAACTCTTCTTATCTTTCATTATTTTATTTTAAATCAGTTGTTTTTTTTTAACGACGGGATTTAAAAAGTGGTTAATTATGAAATAAATTGCCGTATTTTAGAATATAACAATAAGAATAATAAAATATTTCAAAATTCAAATGAAATAATTCATAATTAATTAGCTAATATATAATATAGCATAAAACGAACGCGAAGTATACGGGACATGTGAAAATTTAACAAAAACGTAAAATGTAATGTATTTGTATTCAATGAAAAATAAAATGTGGGTGGCTCTTGTACTTATATTATTTACTCATTATAAATTTTTGTTAATTCCAATCTTTTCCCATTATAAATATTTATACAACAATTTAAATTAAAAATCAATTGATCTTAACTTTTTTTATTAATTGATTTTGTCATCAGTGAATTTTTTATCAACTCACAGCTTTACATAATCATTTGGATAATTATCGACGTACGTTCACTTATAAATACTTCATCTAACGACGTTTAACATAACAAATGACGTAAAAACATAAACAATTATTTTTGCTTGTAAATAAATTTTTGAAAAACTTCTTGAAAGAATTTTTCTAATTCAATCACTCTTGTTTGAATACGAAAGCATTGGCTTAGAGCTGTATACAAATTTAATAAATTTGATAGAAACTTATCTTTTTGTGATTTATGTATTTATTTATTTTTTCAGCACACTTGTAGATAAATCTGCAAGCCAAGGACTTCAGGTCCTTTTCCCTTTCGGGATGTGGGCCTTTCTTTTTGTGTTTTATACCATCTTTTTGGGTTTTGTTTGTGATTTATTGAAGTCGGATTCCGCAAACATTAAAAATACAATGCGCACTGAAATTGGTATACACTCTTAAATTTGCTACCCTACTGTGAGAAAAAGAAAATTTGAGAGTTAAAATGAGTAATCAATTGTTTGCACCAATGTGTTTAATCCAAATTGCCATGGCCAATTGAAAATTACAATTTAGTACACCTTGCACAGATAAAAGTGTGAACGAAAAAAGTTACGGTTGCGAAATTCGGCTTCTGATATACATAGCTTCACTGGTTTCCATCATTCTTGGGTTAACTTTCCATACACATATATTTTAAGTTTACATGTTGTATAGTTTAGAAAATTTAAGCTTTTATTAAAACAAATTGTTTTTTTTTTTTTGCCCTTTTTCTATATAAAACTAGAAATGTGCCTTAACAGTCCTCTGAAGTAAATGTCAGACCAGCGTGTATGACCAAATCACTTTACATCAAGGATAATTAGTGTTGCCTTTTTTTTTTGAAAATAAAATATACCATTAATTGTGCATTTAGTCTTTTAAGGACAAAAAGTACATTTGAAAGCAACCTTGTTGTTTTAAGGTTTTTGTATTTATTTTCTGACCGTTATATCTGTTGATCTATTAGAAATATTTGGAGCTTTGTCACTCGTCAAGCGATTTTTGCAGAACGTATACAGAGGAGGAAAAAGATAAAACTGTCCAACGCTTACTCTGTACTTGCCCTTTATCCAGAAACAAATATAGGAGTCTTCTTTCTGTACTCACTGGGCAACCTTGAAGGTACTAAAATCAAATACCTCCACCGCTCAAAATGGCTCATCGTATAGAGAATCGTTATTCGAAAAAAGTTCCCGTGATATCACAATGGATCTTATAAGTCTATTACGATTACTAAGTGTATCGGTTTCCTGTCGGCAGCTTTTACTGCCTACCTACTTAAATACATTCGGTATTTCATCAAGTAATATAACAATCTGAAAAATATACGTATATATTTAACCTTGTTCCATTAAAGATATCTGTTTTTAGAGAGCTGGCAACACCTGGTATCTTTATACCATAGATATACACATACAATCCTTGAGAGTGCAACATTTGCTTCAGAATCGCCGAAAGAACATTAAAGTTTGCCAGACATAATAAACAAATCCAGATATAATAAACAATCTTTTGTTTTTTTTTTTTAATTTTACATTCTATCTGGGCTTTCTATTTAAATTTGATATATGATTTTTGAATATTCACTTTCGCATTACCTAATCAATATTTCTGAACTGTTTGTGATTGTTACAGCAATATTAATTGCCATCATCATTTACTTTGAATTATTACTATTAGATTAATATTATCAAATAATCATTTTTTCCAATCCCAAAAATGTTGATATAAATTGAAATTTTTATTTGAAAAAAAGCTAAAACTTTATACAAATTATATCATCAAAAATTCCTTGCACACCAAATTCCTGTTGAAATTTACCAAATTTAATTAAACAGAATTTTCATAATCAACTATTTCCAATAAATTAATTTTACTTCCACTACTTCCGTCATTATAACTACTTAAATTATTTTCATCTATTCTAAATTGATCTATCAATTTTTCTACAAATAATAAATACGAATTCATTTTTATCATATGTTTTTGAACCCAAAATTCGAACAATTTCCGAAAATCCGTAATTGCATAAACATAAATATTTTGTTTGTCAAGGATTTTATTAAGCCCACTTTTATAAAACTATTAAAGATTGATTTTATTTTATTACAATCCATTAAAAATTATTTATTATTTTTTAAATAAGTAATTTAACAAAAGAATGGAAAAAAAATCGAAATTAACATTCTTTGTAGTTATTATTATGTAAGTAAATAACTGTATAACTATAGAAAGTTTGAATAAAATTGGAAAAAAAAAATACATAACTTAATTTTGTGTATTTGTTCTCGACCAAAAAAATTACAAAGGTCCAATCGTTATTCTCTCGATGTTTATAGGTAAGTAATAAATAATTACTTATACACCATCCCACTATAATGAGTAAATATAATAATAATAATAAAAAAACTAATAAAAAACATCTTTTTCTATTCTTATATAATATGAAAATATTTCATTTTTAACCCTTGAGTTATTGAATAGGTGTACATGAACCTCTTTTTAATTTGTAAAATTTATTGTTTTTATTTTGACCGATAAGTATTATAAAATTTTCTGATTAATGTGGAAATATTAACGTAATTTAAAATTCTAGATATAACTCAAAAGTAACAAGGCCAAACACCACTTTTTGCAATGTCAATAGAAATATTTTTTTAATCAGTTTAATCAGTTAAAATTTCAATCTAGTTATTTATAGTAAAAAAGATCTGTTTTCGATTATTTTTAAATTATGGAAACACAATTGAAATAGATAAATATGATAAATAAACTATTGAATTGATTTTTTTATTTTATTTCTAGAATCTGCGAATAGATTACATTTCATATTTTTAATATGATTAAATTTAAAATTTTCATATTTTTAAAAAATTTCAATGAAATAAATTTTTATTAGTAAATAGCTAGATGCTTGTTCCAATTAAAAAATATTATTAAAAAAGCATTCAAGGGTAGCCGAGTGGTAAAACAATCGAGTGTAGTAATGTAACGACCGAAGGAAGACGAGTTCAAGACTCGTTGAGAACCGAAAAATTTTTCAAATGGTGAAAATTAGTAAAAATGTAATTTTCAATACAACCAGATCGGTTCAAATAATATAATTTAATAATTAGAAAGAGATATAATATAACTAATAAAAAAAATAATATACAAAAATTTAATTAATACAGTTTAATAAAAAGGCCCACATTTGGAAAGGGAAAAGGACCTATAAAGTTGGGCTACAGATTTATCTGTAGGATCAGCTGTAAAAATGAATAAATAAATCATTCAATTTCAAAACACGAAAATCTAAAATATAATATACAAAACGACATAAAGACCAGTCATAATCTATGGTTGTAAAACGCAGATGTTAAAAAAATTTAATAAAATTAAACTGGAAGTACTGAAGATATTTAGGTGAATATTTGACCTCATGAAGCAACCCGATGGTGCATATAGAATTCGTAACAATGAAAAATGCAGACTGTGGTATTGTGATACAGCCATGGTATCGCCGATAAATTTTTAACTTATCAGATGGCTGAGACATAATTATCAGAGCGAATGGAGAAATGCCTCTGTATAAAGTTTTTAATAGTCAATCGCAGATGGTAAACGTCAAGTTCGATAGCGGCAGATGGTTTAATAATTTAAAAATTGATATTCAGTTATATTATCACGAAGACTTTTGAAGAAGGCCAGAACTCTAAACTATCAGATAAAACGATAAGTAGGTAGAAAGGGAAAAACAGAATTAAAAAAATTAATTTAACTAGAATTCCTTTTTTCAGTTAGTAATAAAAACTGAAGATGAAAACTTTCATTTAAATCCAGGTTTAAACCAGGATTCACAATATTGCTCAAAGTACATTGTAACGTCGCTTCTGAATCATTTAAATTTTCAAATGTGTTCTACTTAAATCAGAATATTTGATATTATATTGGGTTGACTTTTTTAACTATAAATATACACTTCAAAACTGGCTATAAAAGAAGGTGTTATTCTCTTTAATATAATAAATAAAAATACAATTCCGTACTAGATTTTACTTAATAAAAAAAACTCCACACATGACTTCTTTTATAGAAACGTAAAAATATCAACTAAACAGAATGTAGAACTAATTATCCATATCTAATTTATAATGAAAGTAATAGGTCACATAAAGGTTAAATAATCATAGTAAATTTTATTATTTTGAATACTATTTTCAAAAAAACATTAAAATATAAGTTTACGAACCCAAGCAAGTATATATCCACACACAATATATCCGACATATGCAATATTTATTTTACAAATAAATAAGGACATACGTATATATCACTACCCTTATACAACAACATAGGATAGTGAATAATGATGATAAAACCTATAAATAAATCTTTTCCGCTAATCAATTCTTGATCTGAGAGAAATAGAAAAAAAAAGAATGAAATGAAATGATATAATGATAATCTAAAATTCACCAACCAACCATATTCAAAAACAGAAAAAGATAAAAAAAAAAAAATATCCTCATTCCAGGCCTTTTTTTTCTTCTATAATTTTTCATACATATTTGGTCTTGTAAATCGTATACATACTAAAATAAAACAAGGGGGTAAATCACAAAAAAAAAAAAAAGTTAAAGGGAAGATTGTAACAATGAAAAAAACCCTTCTCTAAAAATTTCTTTTTTTCATTCTTTTATGTACACAAAACTACACAAATGGAATTTTGAAATGAAAAAAAAAACTCCCGCAGGAACAAAGCATTTTCTTTTTTTTGTGCTTACACCAAAAGAATCTGCATTCAAATTGAAATAAATGTATTTTAAACTTAATGTTGATAAACAAAATTAGGAAAAAAAACATGTGATGTGCATATTTCAAGTTCCCACATACGACAGACAGACAACACTAGAAATTGTTGAATTTAATAAGTTTTTTTTTTATTTTCGGATTTAGACAGGAATTTAAACATCTTCATCATCATTATTACCCTGAAGCGCATCAGTGAGGCATATGATGGAAAATCATCTTCACACAATGTTAACTTTGGTTAGACATAATCCGTATGGTATCTATAATCCGTTTTTAGAACATTATTTATATATAGTTATACTTTCTATTATACATTAGTATACTTATATACAACGTACCCTCTAAGCTGCGCAAGTGCGCAATTGCGCACGGATTTTTTTTAATTGTGCATTAGAAATTTTATTGTAAATATTAGTTATTTAAAATAATACTTCCTTAGTAGGCTGTGCAAATTGTTATCGATTTAAATAGTATAGCCAAATTAATCAGCAAAATCGCAGCAAGATCGAGAAAATTGTACAGAAACCATTTCTAGAACAAAAGTTGGTAAATATAACATAAAAATTTTAATAAATAATGTTGTTGTTACCATTAAAATGAATTTTTCAATGAACTCAGTCCAAGAAATAAGAATGGCACAATTCTATTGCTTAATAGTGGGTGAAAGCATACTGATATTTCCGTTTGCAAAATGTTAATTATTTAAATATAAAATACCGCTTTAATTTTAATTATAAAACTGTTTTTGCTGGTATAATAGAATGGCATGTGACGGAAAATCAATTGTGGAGTCCATAAAATGTTTTATAATCTGGATATGCAAAAAATGGTACTGTTAGCATCCGATGGAGCTGCAGTAATGCTGGGAGCCTATAATGGAGTTACAGCACCATATTAACACAAGAAATTGGTTACTTAATTTCACAATTTGTCACGCATTGTGTGGCACATAGAGAGGATTTGGGAATCGATGATACCTGTAAGGGTATACTTCCCAAGTAGAAACACTATTGCGACATTACAGCTGTTAAAAAACATAGTTTTAAGAAATGGCAAGTTTAATGAATTGTGAAATTTTAATGTTCCGGCTTCTTAATGAAATACGCTGACTTTCTCGTAATTTTACGATTATTCCGTTTATTTGGAACCATGATGTCTTAACAGAATATTGTAAAGAAAAGATTCATAGTTCCAATTCAGTTGATCCAATCTCAACATATTGCTTAACAGCTTTAGAAAATAATTTAAATCGTATATCATTGATTGCATTAAGTGATGTTTTTACCGAATTAAAAGAATCATCAAAATATTTGAAAAAAAAAACTGTCACCTATATGGAAACGCATCAATATTCTAAATTGATTATCACAATATGAAGAAGTCAGTACCTTGGTGATATAATTTACTGAAATTCTTGAAGATAAATGTAAGAATTATATGATAATATCATCTGGGATAATTATATTTGTTGAAAAGTTCTGCTACCATTTGAATAAATGATTTGCTGATGCTGACATGGATCTTTAAAAAGCTTTTGATTAAAACGCTATTGTCAACATGATTTTAATTATGGGAATGAAAACTAAAAACAAAATAATTTAAAAACTGCAATAAAAAAATTTTATTTTTTATAAAATATTTAATTTACCAATTATTTTTTGTTTAATTTTTTAAATAATTTCATTGCGCAATTTATTTATCTTTTGCTTAGCTAAAAAAAAAATTAGAGGGAACGTTGATATATATATTTTTTCTTTTCTTCACCCATAATGCAAACTTTTGTATAAAGTATAAACTTTTGGTCAGACCAAAATGAAATTGAAGCCAATTAAATCTAATTTACCTTAATCAATAGCAAATTGATATTTTGGGAATATTTTTTAAAAAATCATAAGCAATCCACAATTGAATTTATATTTTTTAAATTTAAAAAAATATATACAGTTATAATATGCATAAATTAACCGGGTTGTTTGGAACCGAGTCTTTTTCGAATAATCAAAAACCACCGCCAAAAATTAGAATAATTTTATTTAATTTTTCTTAACAAAACGCAAGTATCCGAACTTTAGATTCAAGAAACGGCAAGTCTGACATGAAAATTGCGTATGGAAAAATGGTTTCATCAAAATAATTAATAAAAAATGTTAGCTTTAGCGAGATAATTAATGTTTTTTGCAAAAATTTTAGAACAACTCGACTACTGTCGAGTACAAAACACTGAAGAAGTCTGCAAGTAGTAAACGAAATACGCGTATGATAAGCATATCAGTAAAATTAAAAGGAAAATATTCGACTATTTAATATTTATACTATTATATACCAAAATTTTACTCTAACACTGGAAAACAAGTTTTTATAAAAACTAAAAATTTTATGTTATTTATACAAAAATTTTAAGTTTAAGCAACTGTTATTCGAAAACGGTAAGTCTGACATTTAAGTAGTTATATTGAAAGAAAAAGTTCTGAAGAACTCATTACTCCATCTTCGTATATCTTCGTATAGTTATGTAGTAAATATTTACTAGACTATTTTATCCAATCCGATTTTCTTTAATCCCTTGTATCCCAGGCCAAATTTAAAAAAAGAACAATTTTTTTCCTAAAATACTCTTAAGTAAAGGATCTTACACTTAAAACGAACCACCTGTATAGAAAGTAGTTACATAGCAAAACTAAAGTAAAGCTAACTAAAGTAGGTTGAGTTATGTCTACCCAATCTATAATGATGTCAAATTTTGAAGTATTCTAGGATTAGTTTACACTAATACTTATTCATTAAAATTTAGTTTAAAATAAATTTTTCTCTGCACGGAATAGTTAAAGTGCAATCCTGCTTTTAAAAAAAACAAAAATAATTTCTTTTTTGAAATGGTCGGGGTTAATTGGACAATGGATAATCGAGTTTTAACCGTAATTAATTACAATATACGATTTTATATTATATTAACAAAACTACTGTAAAAATGAAAAACAAATTAACATTTGACATTTTTTTTCTTTGGTACAACCTTTGGTACTTCCCTTGTCCCAATATTATCTTAAATTCATTTTTTGTCTGAAAAGAAGCATAACTACTTATATTAATATTATTTTTATTATATTTATATTCGTTATTTTACAAAGTTTCTTTTGGCTTTGGTAATGAATGAAAATATTCTACTTCGGACTTGATATGGTGAATATATTCTCTTCTTAACAATGATATAACCTTGAATATATTGTTATATAATGACTATACTCATTGCGGTTCATTGCTGTACGTTCATTAAATCTCCAATATTTTCACACATATTTGTTTTCATATACCAACTCTAACACATCGCTATACTCCTTTAGATTAATTTTATTTTCAGTTAACCATTTTCTCACAATCAGTAACTGAGGCAGAATTAGCTGTTTGTACATTAAATACGTACAATACAAAGAAAGTGGAACGAGTAATCTATATTAATCGGTACATTAACTAACTAAATGATGAAAAGTAAAACTATTATCAGACCAGTTGTAGGCCTTCTTAAATACCATAGTTCGATTTTATTTAAATTATTATCATATTAATGTACCGGGTTTTCCAGAGCATGCGTATCAGCTTTTTAAGAGGGGAAAGACCCGTTATTTCAAAATTAAATAAAAATTTTATTAACTAAATCGAGGGTGCTCTATTTGGTGATATTTTCAACTTCCGGAAATAATCGGAAAAGGGTTTTTTAAGACCAAAAATCGCCGTAATCGAGATTTTTCCTTTTTTATGCAAATCCGGATTCTACGGCAAAAAAAGGAACTTTTTGCATAGTAAAATTTTTTTTTTCTTTAATTTAAACTTTGTAGATACCTAAAACTGAGATCAAAAATATGCTAATATGAAAAACAAATTTATTTATAAAAATGATCATTATTAATAATTTTGGTTTACCAAAGGAAAATATGATGGATTTTTGTTTTATTTTTTTATTTTTAAAGAAAAATAATGGGAAAACAAAAAGAATCATTTAACATAAATTTCTTATTTTTTGTCGTAGAACTCAAATTTGCATAAAAAAGAACCTCTTCCCATTTGAAAATCTCAATTTCGGCCAATTTGGCCGATTTTTGATCTTAAAAAACCCTTTTCCGGTTCTTCCCGGAAGTTGAAAATATCACCAATCGATACAGCACCCTCGATTTAGTTAATAAAACTTTTACTTAATTTTAAACATACATAGTTAAACATACATTTCCCGAGTGGGATTCGAACCTGACCCTTCTCGTTAGTAGTCAGATAACAAATAACCAGTAAGTATACCATATTGGTCGGCAATAATTATACCAATAGTGATATCAATAATGAAACATAATTTTCCGTACTCATTATATATCCAACTGACAACTGCAATTTTTAATTTAGCGTTAAACAAAACAATTCCATTTTTTTGTGTTGTTAACTATAAGAATAACAAAAAAATGATTCCAGTATTTCCGAAGTAAATAACTGATTGAAGTAAAATGATTGCACTTAACACATGTGAAAAGATTTGATGTACAGACAAACTTACAAAAAACAAAGTACATATTTCAAATATAAAAACTGTAAAAACAAAAATTATTTACAAGTTAATGTCAATTTTAATGACAGATATTATGACTTTTTTTGGACATGACATAGATCGTATTTAAGCTGAAGTATTCATATATATTTGAAGGCAGTGTATAAATTTTATTGGGTCGTGTCATAATATAACTAACTTGATAGAAATAATATTTTTATTAGACATACTTAAATTTTTATTTTAATATTCTTTATTTAAGTAATATTATTCTTCAAAAAAAAAAAGTTATTAAAATCAAATAAAATGAATTTTTATTAATAAAGTCATTTGAAAATCATTAAAAAAAAAACTTTTTTAAAGCCCAAAAAATTTATTTATATATATATTCAAACATCTGTAGGCAATGAAGTCATTACTCATTATAAATTAAATTTTATTTTCAAAAATAAAATTGATGGGTTCTTAAAATTTTCTCTATAAAAATTAAATTATTGAAAGTAAATAAATTAAGAAATTATTTCATTAATTTTTTTCTCAAATTTAAATTTTGATGTAATTTTTGATAACATTTGGTTGAAATTAGTTTCAAATTTCATGAATTTTGTTTTATTTATTTAAGTACTTTAAAAATTAAAACTCCCTCTAATTTCAATCCAATATTTTTTTGTATCAATAAGTAGGTCTATTTATACTTCAAACAAATATAAACCATAATAATGTTATTTATTAGAACTTTTTATATATGTATATATATATTAAACACATAATAAAGTTAACCAATTATTTTATTTAAGCCAACTGCCCTTTATAATTCTCAAAATTGTTATTTTTAAATTATAAAAATTAAAAAATTTACTCAACCTAGTAATTAAATTGTTCCACATTTATAGTAACGTTTTCAAAAAAAATATATGTATATATATATATATATATATATAAATTATACAGTTTTTAAATGCATAGTAATTTAAAGTAAACTATCCTTCAAAACATTATAATTTAAAAACACATAAAAGGAAAAATAGGAGGAATGACAAGAATTTACACATGTCATGATGATGAAATAAAATATATCATAAACATACTTGCATATAGGTGTTGATATAAATGATATCTTCCAACCATATGGTAAGTTGTGTCAGGTATAAGTACTTGAATAGTGAAATTATAATTGACATTTCCTTATTTTTTTTGTAAATTAATCAGTTATGGGATAAAAAAATGTTAAAGTTGACAATAACAAAGCACGTGCTTACTACTGTTATTTCTTTTGTTGATCATTCTTGAAACTTTAATATAGGTTTGAAAAAAATTATAAATTTCATTATGTAATAATAACTGACCTATATATAAAGGATTAACCATGTGGATTAGCATTTGCATATTTTAGTTGTGATTTTAAAGAACTTAGGAACTTACAAGTTCTGATTAAGTATATTCGATTTATAGATTGTTATAAATATAATGGATAAGAATTTGATCCCACTACACTATATAAATTCTACTTTTTTGGAACTGATAAATTTATATAGTTATATAGCGATTTGGCTCCACTTTCACCGCAGCTACTATTATAGACTTACTGTTATTAACTACTAGTATTAACGTAATTTTATGTATCTAAGTATACCTGATTTAGTGATTACACTTAGGATATGTTTCAGTGGTATCGAATGCCAGATAGGTTCTATTGTTTCTATTCCCAAATGTGAGACCCTTGCCCTCACAGAAATTCAATATTCTTCTTCTACTAGTCTACTTAATATATTTTACACAAATTGTTGTTTTTAGTCCGCAAGTTTCATTTAACAATATCATACCAACGTGGTTTATTGTACATTCTTTCTATTTGTGTGTAAGAGAAAAAAAACTTATATTGATGTAAAAATAGAATAGCAGTTGGCCACAGTTTTAGTTAAATACAATATGACAATTGTTTTTATATCACCTTTAAGCTCGTTGTTGATCGAATAATAATAAAAATAATTTTAAAATGGCTTTTTCTTCATCAAAGAAACTATTTTAACCTATATTAAAAGTTAAAATATAACGATCTTAAATCGAATCTAACAAATTTTCACACCAGGTCACAAAGGAGTAAATATTTTTAACTTTTAATAATTATGTTTATGGTATGAATAATTATGAAGATATACACCCATATTGTCTTAGACCCATCGTTGACGAGAAGAAAAATTTATCTCGTCTCGTCTCGCTGAATATGCATTTCTGTTAGACACTGTAAGTTGCGCTTGAGGATAGAACATTTTATTTGTTGGTAGTACTGATCACTTTTTACTGTCAACCAAAATTATTGGTATATAAGCAAAATATGGTTATAAAATTTTTGGAAAGTATTTAGTGGAGTTTAGTTTTAAAATATTTTTTAAATGAAAAATAAATATAAATTTTGTTTAAAATTTAAAATGAATATTGTTTTAAATATTTTTTAGTTTAGTACATAAACAGCAGTAAAACAGTAATAGTAAAGATGGTTTTTTTTTTCAAAACAAAAACACAATTTTAATAATAATGAAAAAAAAATAATTAAAAATTGTTTATTAATCTTTACTTAACTATTTGATCTATTAAATTTATTTATTTATACTCATATACTATTTCGTTTCGACATATTCTCTACAGTAAGTGGCATTTAATGGATAAAATAAAATATTTTTTCCAACCCGTATGCATATTTCTGTTGTATATATATACACATCTTATTTACATATTACATATTTACATAGAGTTCATTAAGGAGAAGCTAGATAAAATGAGAAAGTGTCTACTGCGCAGGTCCTTAAACGCTTGTCTATTATAATTATAGATTTTGTTCTTAGTTTGACATTTCCAATTACAATTTTTATTATTAATATTTCTGATGAGTTATATGATTATTTTTGTCAATCCTATTAGATTAGATAAATATAAGATTTTAAATGAGGACTGGTCCTAAATCTTTATCTAATGTAACCACGGTCGTTAGAGTTAACATACTTTTATAGCTCTAGTCTATGTTATCTTTGATCTTTCGATGAATCTACGGACAGTTTTCAGTGAATTGGATAAATTTTTTTCTGGTTGAAGACTAAATTAAAATGTTATAGGAAATAAGTAAAAATATAATTCGCCTAATTACAATGACTTTTTTTCTATCCTGTACTTATAGAACAAAATATAAGAACATAATTTTGATTTAAACCACATTTACAGTTACAATTTTCATATGATGGGGAAATTTCAATTAAAAGAATCCTTAAAAATGCTAATAATTTGGTTCTTTTTTCAAAACAACAAGGAATTATGTACGAATTTAAATGAAAAATAAATATTTTAAATGAAAATATTTTTTTAACACATTTCATAGTAAGTGCTTATACACAAAAGGATTATAATTTAACAAGGATATACAAAAATGGATTAAAAAACTTATAACACTTTATACAGTTATATATAAATTTTTAAATTATAATTTATAAAAAAAATTGTAAATAATTAGGTAAGAGGGAAATAAAGTATAAAAACAACATTCATCCTCCCAATGAACAATTATTACTATAAATTAATGACTGCAAGACAGTTAGTAAATTTTATATTATTGAAATTGATTATTTGATTCTCTAAAAAACAAACCAATACTAACTGCAAAAATAAAAATTCAGAAGGGTTAAATCCTTTATTAAAAATTTAATATGATGTATAAAATATGTAAATAGAAAATATTTGCAATTCTTTTTGTTTTCACGTTTTTTTTATTTTGTTTTCAAACTTATAGAATTCCTTGTGGAATTGATTTTTTTTTTTTGTTTTTAATGACGTAAATATTCAGCTTCAAATCAAATTCAGCACAATTTTGACAGATGTGAAAAAATAATTATAATAATATGTAAGTATAATAAACTTGTTAATGAAATCAGAAGAGTTCACAGTTACACGGTAATTATAATTGAAAAAATTATAATTGATGAAAATATAAAGTAAAAATAAAGTAATAATAACTATTATTAATTAGAAAAAAATTAAAATAACTAACTAATTACTTAGTTATAATTATAAGTTTAATTTTAAAATTAAATATTTCGGAATTAAATATTTAAAATGTTTCTTACCAAATAGTATAGGAGATTTATAATAAAGTACAATTTGAAACCTGACTGACTACGTTAAAACTGAATCAGTATGTTGACATTAATATTGAGCGTAGACGAATAAGCAAAAATAACAAAAAAATTAATAACAAACACTGCGTGTCAATGGAGTCGTAGTTAATGTACTACTTAATTTGCCTTTCCGGTAGCAAGTTGGATAGGCACTTCTACCGACCTACCTATACCATTTTGTTTAGAATAAGCATTAAGAAAGCAAAATTTTGTATATAGGTTCGAGTAGGAATAATAGGAGGAACTCCAATTAAAATAATATTTATAATTTAATATTTTCAAATTAATTTAGACTTAAAGGTAATCTCGAATAGATTTAAACAGTTCCACAAAGTTTACAACAGTTATTTAAAAACACTTTTTCTTTTATATGTGCTCATGCTTTGTTCTACGCAAATAATTAAAACATACAAAAGAAAACATGGTTTTTCTAAGTAACAGTTGTAAATTGCCTAAATAAATTATGATATCATTACCTCCTTTTCCAATACAGTTCATCTATGTAATGGCAAGTAAGTATATAGTATAGCCACAAAATAATAAAGCAACAAATAAATAGACAATATTAAATTGTATTGTGATAAATTACAAAATTCAAAATTTTACAAAAAACAAATGCCAACTATACTGAAAATGAGGATAATTTGAGAAAGTCAAATAATATTCTTCTACAT
The DNA here is from genome assembly GCA_963942445.1 of Argyra leucocephala. NCBI lineage: Eukaryota > Metazoa > Arthropoda > Insecta > Diptera > Dolichopodidae > Argyra > Argyra leucocephala. The sequence continues at coordinate 83,536,487 of OZ012677.1, forward strand.
TCTCCTGTAACCTTTTTAGATAGGGTATAGGATGGAAACAAAATCATTCTATTGTCTCTTCTCTACTTTTAAACTCATTTATTCTAATCATATAACATTTGAATTAACTTAGGGCTTCTGTTCTTCAAGTTTTCTTTGTATTTCGACGTAATGAGTTTCTGAGAATTTTTTTTGAAACACTGCTTCGCGATCTTGTTGACAGATCTTATACTCAGAGTATATTCGATCAAATGACATTTTCTTAACAGAATTTCCACGTCTATAATATTTTAGTTAGTTTTTGTTTGTACTGGTGTGTGGCTAACCAACCCATCGTAATGTGCATTTTTACTGAGGCGGCATCCATCGATGCGAGGTAAAATTCATATTTTCTATTAGGCGTGATAAACAAAGGAAAAACTACTACATATACAAATACAATAAGCAATATTACATTTTTTTTTAACAGTGATATTGGTGAAAAATTTCTTTTTTTTCCAAAGCTAAGAGGACCGATTTCACATTTGAATCCATCATCAATCAAATGAGAATTTAGCAATATTTAAATAAATTATATCTAAAATTGTTTAAAATGTCCACGTATATAAATTTTAAATTAAAATTTTACAAAATTATTCACGAAATTATGCTTCAGTCTAAGAAGACTAACTACTATTATTATATTTTCTTTTTCTATTTCTTTCTAAAGCAAATCTCAACTGTTACTCATTATTTTCACAATTTGTACCTTTACAATAAGAAAAAATATTTCTCTAAAGAAAATTTGTAGTTTTGTTATTATTTTTTTCTGTTTTTTCTTTTTTTGTACAAATTTCAAAACAATTTTTTTTTTCTCTACTTAAATGAACATCTGGGCGCTTCTGTAAATTATCTGGTTTTTTTTTTTTTTGCCCATCTCTAATTTCGATAATTGAACAAATTTAAAATAAAAATATGTACCAGAAGAAGAAAAATAATCGATTCAATAAAATTTATAATCGATTATAAAGTACAAACCAGTAGTAACAATAATAGTAGCGCTACAGTAATAATTTTAATATCAATTTCTACGTGATTTAGATTTAATTTTCATTAAAAAAGAAAAAAAAAAACGAAATAAAAACAAAACAGCATAAATACTTAAATAAGGAAAAATAAAGAAAAATTATGAATAATTGGTAAATAATATTGGAATAGAAATAAGAGAAAGAAATAAAACAAATTGATTTAATGATAACTATTTATCAGAAATTATCTATGGATAAAGTGTTTCTCAAAATGTTACAACAAATTTTTTTTATTAAAATTATTACAATATGAAGTACTGAAACTGAATATTTTTTTTTATATAAAAAGTTATTTTTTGTTGTTTGTTAATACATAGTAACTAAGTAGTTCACAAAAACAATTATGAGATAGGAGGGAAGAGAAAAAAAGTAATAGTTAATTACAGAAAAGAAGAAAACTGAAAATGTGATTAGTCAGGCCAGGCCCACCCGAACTGAATAATGAGTCAAGATAAAAAAAATCTATAATTGGATGAGCCGAAAAAAAAATTTAATGCAGCCGAAAGTAAGATTTAATCCAAGATTTTTTATTAAATATATAAATTATAATTAATTTTATTCTTCAAATATTATTATGCAATATATTAAATATAAAAAATATTATCAAATATTAAAAATGCATTAATGGAAAACTTGTGTCTCCACTTGCTTGGATAAATCGTCCATATAAATTTCTATTTTGGATGTGGCAATTCGTAATTGATTGTGCAAATTCTTATTAGTAATTGATCCACAGACCACAATATTTGTTTTTAGTAAACATCATTTTGAGAAAAAAGATTCGCATAGTACACGGTACTATCAAAAACACTTATGATTTTTGCAGCGAATTTTCTTATATTTGGATATTGGAAATTTTGAATAAATTTAGCATAAAACTGTACTTCATCATCTGTTTCAAGAAAGATGGTTTTTAATTCGGGATAGCATTGAAGATCAATTAATTCCATTTGCAAAGCAGATGGTGCTGTGCTGGGTGATGAGATTAGTACTGAATGATGATTAAAATATTGCAAAATGTTTATCATATGAATCAATTTCATTGAATCTTGAATAGAAAACTTTTTCCAATTTCTTCAAACAATCAGCATATTTAGCAAAATCATTTTGTACCAATAAACTAATATTATTTCATTCAGAAAAATGCGATACATCGCCATTCTTTAATTGATTTTCCTACAAACGTAATTTGAGCGTAAAAGATTTAATTTCATCACAACTTTCAGCAACAAGCTTTGATTCACCCTGAAGTTTTAAATAAACGTCTACATGAAAACATAAATCTAGCAACCAATTATCATCTGACAATTCTTCAACAGAACTCCATATAAAAATCTTAATTTCTTCTTTCAAATATAAAAATCTTGTTAAACATTTGCCAACGAACATTAGATTAGACATTAGACAAAATAAATAACGTCTCCGTATAGTGTGAATTTATTTCTTCCAAATATTCTTGAAATTGACGATGAAATAGTTCACGACTACGAATAACATTAATAGTTTTAGCCACGACATTCATTACATGATTCATTTTTAATGTTTGGCTACATAAGCTTTCTTGATGTATAATGCAATGGAATATAAGCCTGTCCAATATCTATTCCATCTTCAATATTGTATGTTCAAAACATTATTTCACGATATAGTTAATGATTTTTTAAATTTAAAAAATCAATACATGATGCGGTTAGCAAAACACAAATCCTGTTTTTGATTTTACATTTTTTTAGGAGAAAATATGATATGTATTCATTTTTGTTTCATACTAGCAATATAACTCTAAATTTCGAGCCTTTTTTTATATTTGGAACATTTGACAAATATTTATTTTACAATAAATTATTTTGTGAGCCCCAAATTATTTTCCAATGAGCCGCGGGTTGCCCAGGTTCGATAGATGATGGAGAACAAATACACGAGTAACTATATTATATAAGTACTTCTATTTTCATAAAAAATACTAGCTTTTTTTTATAAATGGAAGTGAAGATGCTTCTAAAACTCTAAGCTATAGTAGTAAAAAACACATAAGATGGTGGAACATTTCACATCACACTCTACTAAAAATGTATGATAAATTATTACAAGTACATATATAGTTATTATGTTGGAATATATAGTTGGAACATATTTATTTAAATCAACCATTTACATAAGATATGCTTATATGCGAGCGATTGTGCATGCTAATTTTAAATACTATATTAAATTTAGCAATTAAAGTAAAAATTAAATTAGCTTTCACTAAATAAATTAATTTTTATTTGGCAAATATCGATATCTCGGAAGCAACTTACTTCCTTCGTGAGTCACTGTCACTAAGAAGAAAGAAATATTCATCATCATTGATAATTACACACGCTTTTGTACTTATATATAAGGAGGACAGTGTTTAGCAACTACACCGCCCAAAATTTTCAAATAGTCATATTATATATTTTGTATACATACTTAGAACAAATAGCTGCCTGATAATTAAGTAGTTATTTTACCTCAAAGTAAAATGAGTAAACCTAAATACCAATTATTTAAAATATTTAAAGCATATAGTTAACTATGTATTTAGTTGTGCCAATTAGTCTATATATATATGGGTTTTTTAATTTTTATCGTAATAATCTAAAAAAAAATTTATAATTGGCTATAAGATTCATTGACTATCTAACAGTTTTAGGATAGAAAAATATAAATAAGTAAATTAAAAAAAAAAAGTATTAAAAAAATGTAAGATGTATATTATTAAAGGTTTGTTTCAATATACCACAATCTCTAAACTGAAATTCTTTTATACCATTATAATTTGGTATATTGTTATTGCATTATAATTATATCATAATAATTTGGTATAACTATATTGTATTACACCATTATAACTTGCAAGAAATAAATCCATTTTTGAATAAAATATAATAAAATATTTATTATTTACTTGCTTACTAATGAAACATTTGAAAAACACTGATTAAAATTATTATAATTTTAATAGTATCTAGCCTAACCGGATGCAACTTAAATACGCATTCCATTATTTTTCTCTTTGGGACACACAAAATAAAAACATAAAATTCATCATGAATTTATAGCGCTATAAAATCACGGAATGAACAAAAAATAAAAACGAAAACAAAAATAAAAATATTTTCACATAAAATCAATGCCAATTCAAATTTTAAAAGAACAAAAAAAGAACGACGATTCATCGAATTGAAAATATACGAATTGAAATTAAATAACTTTATATACGTATATAACGACCGACCATACTTAGTAAGTAATGAAATAATCAGACTCTTTGATAAAAAAAAAACATAAAGTAATTAAAAAAAGTCCTTCCTTATTATAAAACTATTTAATTCTAAATAGCTAACATAATCCTTAATTACAAATTTTACTGCACATTATTTTCTTATTTACAAAAAAAACAAAACAAAAAAAAATTCTAATCACGATTCACTTAAAATCAGTATACTACTTACATCCTTATACATATTAAGAAGATTTTACAACATTTTTAATTTAATATTTAAGTGGATTATCTCTTCTATACAAGCGGATAATTTTATAAATATTTCAAGAAACAACAACAATTTAAAGATAACAAACACTTTTATTTAATTAACCTTTATGTTGACACCATTGGGGTACAACGAATCATTTGAATCTCAAAATATTAGTGTAACAGCAAAATTTTTGGTGCTATTATGATTCACAACATTTTTTTAGTTAAGTTGTGTTAGAGACAACACTACGGAATAGACAACACAACCAAATTTTCGTATTAACTATGAATAACAGCTTTAACCAGTTGTAAACAGGTTGTCTATTAGTAGCAGTGTTGCCCTTGACAGTAACAAATTTTTGTACCAAAAATTGAATTTAAACTGTGAAATTTTCAGTTTTTAATTCTTGTGTTTAATATTAGTTATTGTGTCACAAAAATTAAGTACAATATTAAGTTGTTAAAATTAGTTCGTTCAAAAATTGCTTCTGATTAAATCAAAATTGCTTCTAATTAAGAAAAATAAAATTTTTTAAAATAATAAAATACTTATCACATATTTATTACATACATTTTTAATTTTTTTTTTGATAATTATTTTTTACTACACACTTTCTTCTATTAACTTTTCACCTTTTTTCCGTTCAATAATTCCAAAACCAAGTATCTACCTACTAACATAGATGTCTCTAAAAGAATACAACTGGTCTTAACCAATAGCAAGGTTTTAGTTGTCTCAGACAACTTAAACATAAACTGCTGTCAATTACAATAGATTTGCATACAATTAAACTTAAAAATTAGAATGTGTAATTTTGACAGATAATTTGGTTGTGTTGAGAATCTAATATAAAATTCGTTGTCAAGTACAACCTTTTTTTAGTTTGTGTTGTTAATCATAATAGCACTCTTAATTAATTATACAATTATAGACACCAATTTGTGGAAGAAAAAAGACACTACAACTAAGTAAGTAGTTACTATTTGTTTTCCAAACGCAACTGGAAACCACTTCAACGACTAGGTCTATAAGCTAAATGTCTCTATTATCGTGCTAGTCTAATATATACAATGATCGCAATTTTAACTTTATAAACTGCACTCGAAACAAAGATTTGATGATTGATTATTGAACCATTGACTTAGATTTGGCAACCAGTAGTTAAGTATATCCTTTGTAAATACGAACAGTTAATAGTTATTATGAACCTACTATCGCTATATGCCACGGTTTCTTACTTATTTTTGTGCATATAAAAATAATTCATACACAGTAATAACTAGAACCGATTTCCGATCTGAACATATTCCCGTTGTCACAATTTTTAATTCTATGCCTGTTATCGCATATGAAAAACTTTATTCCGGTAATAATCCAAACAAGGTAGGAGTTTCAAACAAGGTAGGGAAAGCCAATTTTTTTTTTTAACAAAGTTTAGCTTTTTTTAAAACTCATTCATGTTCAATTATTGGTGTTATCGACCCCTTAAGAGGTTAAAAACAAAACAAAAATTCCCTAAAAATGAAATTAGTTGTCGTAAAGAAAAATGTACAATTGTCGACACTTAAGGGTTAAAACAAAAATTCGCCAAAAATAAAATTAACTAAAAAAAATGTATTTTCGAATTACTTAGAATAATTTTAAAGTTTTGTTAAAAGTAAATAAGTAGAAAATTCAAATTAACTTCTGCGAAGTTTTTAGACTCTATGAAAATCCTTGTTTTTCAGTCCTTAATTAGATAAGACCAGTTAAATAATCATTTATATTACACCAGTATTAAAAATGAGAAAAACTTTTTAATTCCGGTTTTTCTTTTGTTAATAGTAATTCATATTTTCTTAAATAACAAAATTTCATATTTTTGAAAAATATTAGCATATTTTCATTTACAGTAATCCACTTAAAAAAAAAAATACATTCCAAAATTTATTTATTTAAATTTTCCTTTTTTTGTTATTATAGAATAGTTTAAAATAAATATAACCAAAACCAAGATATGTAAATAATTCAACAATAAGTAAAAATATATATTTATGTAACTATATAGGTATTAGGTATATATATATATATATTTTTAAATATTATATTACTTGATAAACCACCACCATCATTTATTTAAATTTAATTGCTTTAAATAACAACATAGCAATTTAAAGGTAGTAATAAAATTCTTATTTAAAAACTTTAATAATTCTCTAGCATTTTGTAGAAATTATTATAAAAAAAAAAAAAAAAAATTCTAATTTTATACAATTTTATGCTATAAAGTATTTAAGTATGCAATAAGAAAATCGCTTGGAGTTATGATGATAACATGATGATGATGACTGTGACGATGATGATGATGATAATAATATTTATGATGGCGATGATGATTCCAAAGTTAAAATTATTCAACTGTTGTAGAACTCATAATGTTTTATGGCAATTAAATGGAAGAAAATTTTTAGTATGTATTGCGAAAATTATTTTTTAACATAAAAAAAAATTTTTTTTTTTTTATATAGAAAACATCATAACTACACCATACACTTAAATTATAGAACAAATGAAAAAAAAAAAAAAAAACATTTAGAATACAAAAATATAGAAAATATTACTTTTACTTACAATAAAAAAAAAATCATTTCAGAATTTATAATTTTTGTTGAAAGTAAACAATAAAATAAAAATTTGAAAAATGTGCGTATCTTACAGAATTCTTTTTATTTTAATTTTAATATTTTATTTGTATACAAATAAAACAACAACAACAAAAACTTTCCTTTAACTGTCTCCAACTTATGTGAAAAATATATTTTAATAAAGGTATTATGAAGTTGAATTATAAATAATATGAATAACTTATTGTTACGATTTTAAATCCGATAGGATCAAGAGTTAAGCTAGATTCCATCAAAGCTGCAACAAACCTACTCGAATAATCAAGAATATCTACTAATTACATAAAAACCAGTCAATAAACAAACAGATAATCCAGAACGAATAACGCTAAAGACATTTGAAGTAAGATACCATAATTCAATATGGTATAAAATATACACAGATCATTCATTACTACAAAGCTAATTAATTGTATAACTATTAACCCTCAGTAGATTCCAGTACATGTCACAAGACAATAAACATGCTAATATGCTAACAAAATTAGAAAATGTAGTCTGAAGAGCTGAACACTACATCTCAATTGATTCGAGGATAAATGAACAAATTTTGAAAAAATGAAAAATAGTAAACTATATGCTAAATTATAGCCAACCTTTCTAGGTGAGTAGAATTACTTGTGTTTTATCCAGAAATATGGTAGAATTGCATAGCTGAAATAGTTAGTGTTTAAAATAGATTAAAAAATTATTTTATTTGTTTTTCCCAACTTTGTTAATTTTTATTTGAATGGCGGTAACTAAAGACTATTTGTGATAGAAAATTTTCCATCTCTTTGAAGCAGAGATATTTCAGTCTCTTTGAAGCAGCGATATTTCACTTGACACATCTCCATGTCTCACTTGACACATCTCCATTTGCTAAAAATAAAATATGAAATAGCTGTATATGAAATAGCTGTTATTTTGTAAAAGTTAGGTAACATTTGGCTAATTCTTGATACATCAGTCTTTTGTCAGATGGTCGAACACGTCTTCTTTGAGAATTCCACTTTCAACTCATACGTGCAATATCTTGTCTTACTACTCGAAGTCAATGCATATACGTATGTATATATGTTTATTTGATTTAACAGCATTCATATTTGATGATTTAAGCTAAAATAATTTTCATTTATCCTATCTATACGTTAATAATTAATTATACATATACTTTTGTCATCAAGTATTAATTAATTATTTTCTTTAAATTCTAATTTATGTTTAGTGTTTGGGCATTTTTATTGTTGTAAAATTTAACAGCAAATATCGATTCTGAGCTGTGTATATTTTTGTGCTTGATTATTAAGCAAGTAACTATATCTTTCTATAGACTCGAATACAACAAAAATATTTTTTAATCACTAAGTAACTAAGTTAGATATGCGATTTTGTATTTCTTTCAACTTTAAGTATCATAATGTTAGCATCAAATTTCCATCAATAAAAATCTGTGGTAACCATAAAGTGTCTTTCATAAAATCTTCTATCATTTAAAAAAAAAAAAAATCATAATTGAAAGGAACTGGATATAAAAAAAAATGTTTACCTCCCTCATCCTCTAAAAGAATTAAATAAATAAAAAAAAGGAAAATTAAATTAAAATAAAAACAAAATTCCATTTGAAATTATTCCGGAATTTTTTTTTAATATTTACCAGTTACCACAAGTAAACAAATATTTTCTTTTTTCTCTTTTATTCTAACTACTCCTTTTTTTGTTTTATTTCTTTTTATTTCTTTGCAACAATATTCAAATTATGATGGAAGAGTTAAATAATAATTTAGAAAACAGCAACTCTTGCGATAAAACATTATTTACTCAATGTCTATTTACTTGATTCTTTACAGTGGTACTGAAGAACTGAAGTGTTGCTTGCTTGCTATCCCTTTGAAGAAAAATTTTCGAATTTTCTTGAGGTTTTTTTTACTTATTTTTTTTTTTTTTTTTGTAACTAGAATAGAAGTAGATCTTCCTTTTCTCTTCACAAATTTAAACACAATCCTTTTTTTTTTATATTTTATTATTTATTATAACAAGGAAAGGAAAGCAACAGCAGGTAAATAGGGGTTTACAGTTTATACAGTGTTTCTGTTTTTGTAATTTTCAAATAATAAATTTTAATTCTGATTAAAGTAGTAAATTGCCACTGCTCTCTCTCTCTCTCTCAATATTTAATTGAAGAAAATCGCTGTGTAAATTTATTACAATATGATTCTGTTTTTATTTCTTAAACAGAATGAATTACGCGGTTGTGTTTAAAATTGCTTATGGGCATTAAACAACAAGTAAAAATGTACACCAAAGTACATGATTACAAATGTGCAAAAAAAAAAAATTGGATGAACTTATTAAAATCCCCTCTTTCGTTTCACACTAACTTTTCTGTGTCTCTTTTTTAAAATAAGACTTCTAGTTTTGATATTTTACTTTTTTTTCTTTTTCTATAAATTTATGCAAATTAACAGGTTGGTCGGAAGACGTCAACTTCGACCCAATTATAAATCAAAAATTTAATCTTTATTTAAAAACAAAAATAATTTAATCTTTTTTATTGTAAGCAGTTAACTGAGTAATTTTTCAAAGCAATCATTTTAATATTATAATATTAATAAATAATAACCAAAGTTTTATCAAAATTGAATCAGTGAGGGCAATCCTTTATTAATTTTGTTAACATGTGTATTTTTTTGATAATTTTTGTGTAGGTATATTTAATTTAAGTAATTTAATTTTATTAAGAATTAGACGAAAGGAATAAATCCTAACTGTTAATATTACGGCCTTCTGCCATGGGCATTTTGGGGTCCATGTATATATATATATATATATATATATATAAAAGCGTTAATAATTGACATTTTATCACCATTCTTGTGGTCTTTTTTTAAGTAACAAAAACAATAGTAGAGTTAATCCTTTTACATACTTATGTCATGTTTATACATATATATATATACGTATATATATTTAAATACATGTATTTATACAAGTAGATAAAGAAATAATTTCGATATCAACAATGACTTTCACAAAATGCTTAAAAAAAATTTTTAAGAATGCAAGAATCGTACAATACTTATCATATAAAACTTGCTTTGAACATCTTTCCTTTCCAACTACACTTAATTGTAGTCTCATTAAAAAATACAAAAAAAACAAAATACTTAAAACTAAAATTAAAAATATAAGTAAGTATAATGAATAAAACAAAAACAAAGTAATTGAAGCACTTACCTTGAACTTGATTTCCTACTTTATTGACTTTAATTTCTGTTGGTTGATATTCAAACTCTGAATCAGCTTCACCAAAATTTTTATTCTTAATTTTATTTTCTTCTTCATATTTTGCTGAGCCTCGACGAGCTTCAACAACACATACTTCGACATTATTTATGTTATTTTGATTTTTTTCTTCTTTTCGATTGTATTGTTCTTCGAAATCATCAGTTATTATTTCTTTTACTGCTTTAGTTATTACAATTTCAAAATGATTATTTTCAATATTATCAATACTACTATTATTGATATAATTAAATTCTTCAATTTTATCCTTATTGATAATAAATTCTTGCCGTTGTTGAATTGTTTCTTCATTGCTATTATTATTTTCTTTTATATTTTCTTTTATATTTTCTTTCTTATATTCTTCATTTGGTTTGAGGTTGAACAACATACGACGACATGATTCATTTGATTTAGAATTTAGTAATTGTTTTATATCCAATTTAATTAAATTAACTCTACACTTTGATACAATACCAAAAGCACGCTGAAGTCTTAAATCATTTTGATAATCATTATTATTATCACTACTGTCAGATTTTACAATTTTAGATTTTGCCACTGTTACTATTTTAGTAGTATCTGCAATATTTATACCTGATAGCTGTTGTAAACGTGATAATGACAATGATTTAGATTTTGATGTTGATGAAGTTATTGTTGTTGTTATTGATGATGATGATGATGATAATGATGAGGAAGAAGAATAAGATGATGATGATGATGTTAATGGTCCAGCTTTATCTGAAGATGTTTCAGATATTTCATCTGATGATAAATTTGAAGAAGATAATGGTGATGGATCAGAAATTATTGTTATTTTTGTTGGAGAAAAATTTTCATCTCCTTTTGAATCTTTTTTAATAGACCAAGTTCTACGTTTCTTATATTTACGTAATGAATTTATGATTGAATCCATTGTTTCAATTTTATTATTATCATCCAAATTAGAAGAATTAAGTTTTTCATTAAAATTATTTGAATTAAATAAATTTTCATTTATTGCATTTTTTTCATCTTTTTCTATTGATTGACGTTCCACTGTAGCTATTGGAATTTCATTAATTTTATTTAAATCATTTGAATTTTCAATTGTTTCCATTAAAATATTATCGGTAATAATAGATGCAGGTCCACTATCAATATATGTATTACATTGAATAATTTCATTATTATAATTATTTTCCCCAACGTATAGAGTAGGTTGATTTGAAATTATAGTAGCTTCTAGAGTCTCATAATTTTGTCTAGATATTTCTTTTAAATTCACTTGAGTATTATTTTGTTGTAATTCAAAATTTTCATTCAATATTATTGGTGATATAATAGATGATGTAGATACAGATGATGATGATGATGAAAGTAATGTTGTTGTTGTTGGTACTGTAAAATTGTCCAAGCAAATATAATTTCTGGCATTAACGTTCTGGTAAAGAGATGTATATCTACTTTGATTATTTTGATTCAACTGAATTGTATTTGGAATGTTAGGATCAGAATAAAATTCATGATATGGTGGAACTATTTGAACAGATTCTACAACTTTTGATGTATATTGTCCTTTGTGTGATGTATTATTTACTGAACAAGTCTCAACTTGAGTTACTATTTGATTAATTGCTTCAGTTTCAATATTATTTATTTTAATTTCAATATGATTAACTGGTTCTACAAAATGTTCATAGTTTTTATAACTATTTATAATGTTAGCATCAACAACATGTTTTCTATTTTCATCATAGTTATTTATAATGTTTGTATTAACAATAGGTGCTATGGCTTCAGTATAAATATTTAAAGTACTTGCATCAACAATAGGGATACTATCCTTACAATAACTATTTATAGTGTTTGTATTAACAATAGGTGTTCTATTATCTTCTATTATATTTTTTGTTTCGAAAAGTTCTGAAATTACTTGTAATGGAATGGCAGAAGCAATATCTGTTTGGGGATTATTATATGATAATAAATTATTACTGAAAGTAGTTTGAGGGATCTGTATAAAATTGCTATTTTTATTTATATCATCTAATACTAGTGCATTATCATGTGTTGTTGCTATTATATTTGGATATAAATTTAGTTGTTGTTTTTCTGATGCATCTGATATATTATACATTGATTCATTTGTTACAGAATCAACTGCAACTGAAATTAATGGCAAGGAATAAATATTATTCTCTGTTACATTTTTATTATTGGTAAATGCTAATTGATTAATATCGTCTAAGTTATCTTTTTCTGAATTAATTGTTTCCGTTTCTATATCATCTTCGTCTTTATCACATCTTGTTCGAGATCTAGAACGAAATTCTAATAACTTTTTAAATGACATTGGTGTTTGAGTTTCTTTATTTATATATCTTGAAGAAATTTGGTTTGATACTGAATTTAGCTCATTTTGTCTGACATAACAGTCGGTTTTACTGACATTTTCATCTGAAAAACTTTCAACCTGTTGTTTTTCCATATTTGCAGAATTCAATTGAAGTGGTTCCAATTCATTCTTAATTCTTGATTCTTGAGTTATTGTTGGTTCAATTATTCTTATTTCAGTTTCATTATTTTTTGTATTAACGTTTTGACATATTTCTTCATCAGTTGATGATGAAACAACAATTTCGTCATATTCATATAATTTTTGGGAAATTGTTTCTGCTAAATACAAATTCTCTACAACCTTTGGAAGGGAATCATCATTTGATTGTAATTTTATTTTATCATAATAATTTGTATTAAGATTAGTGTTATCACTAGAAACAATTTTCTCCAATTCTACTATAGTAGATACTCTATCATTTGCAATTTCATTGATATATTCACTATCAGTATCATTAGAATTTTCTCCTGTTGATGAAGATACTAATATTTCTTCATGATTATTATCATTATCTTCGGTATCCAACAGGTGTTTTTCATTTTGTGTATATCTTTCGCTGCACGTGTTAGCTGTTTCAATATATTCAAAATTTTGATTTAAATTATTATCATTGGTAGTTTCGATTGATTTGATTTCAATAACGTTAGAGTCAAATTTATGTTTTCTATCATCTTTCAAAGATCTTTTTATTCTTGAAAAATGATAAATTCGTCTTTTTGGTCTACCTTTTGATTTAGGTCTAATTACAAATAATTTTTTTCTATTAAATTTCCGAACAAAATTATATATTCCAAAATTTTCATTTGTGCCATATTTTACTTTGATCCTTTCGCTCTTTCTTAATGATTTATCCTTATTAGAACCCGGTTTATTATTGATTTCAGATAATTTGATTCTTTTAATTTTAACAATTGGACCTGGAATTTTCTTAATATTTAATGCTATGAGATCACTTTTAATTTCATTTACTATATTATTTTTTAAATATTTTGTAATATCAATTCTTTCTAATTTAACATAACATTTTTTAATTTTGGCGGTTTCATCAATTATCGAATCACGTCCTTTAAATTCATACGCCTTTATTTTCTTTTTTCCCGGCATTTTTATTTAATTTTACTTTACTTTTTTATACTTTAATTTTTTCACTTAAATAACTAATATCTTACACTTAAATAAATTAATTTTAATTTAGATTATTTACTTAATCATTATTAATTGAATGTAATTAATTTTGCATAAGCACAGAGAAATATTATATTTTCAGAATTGAATAAATATAATGCACACAATTAATTCAAATTATTTTCATAATAAATATGTATATTTTTTTATCTTTAAACCTTTTTAAATTGAATTAAAAAGTTTTATTTAAATTTCGTAACATACATTTTTTCGCAACACAAGACAAATTAAACGCGTCCACACTTCTTCAACTTTGTTTTGAAAATGATCATAAAATAAAAATTCACTAATTTAATTCAACTGCTTTTTACTACCAACTTTGTTGCTTTTATTTTGGTACAAACAATTCCATACAAATACAAACATAATAAACATATGGGATGGATATGGATGAGTTGAATTTTGAAATGAAAATAAAAAAAAAACTTAACGAAAACCAAATGCAGCACCGGCAACCAAACAAACAGGTTTACCAACAATGGAAAGGACAATTTGAATTTTATCAACAATACTCGTGGTAAGTTTGTTCTGTAAAAATTGTGTACTCATGTAGTTATCATAAAATGGTACATACTAATTTAAAATTAAGTCAACAAATATCTATAATACTTTACTGTAAATAACAAAAAAATACAAATTTCAAATAAAAACGGTTATTACAACGATTTTTAAAGCAATTTTTAAATATATGAGTAATTATAATTGTAGTGGATATAAATAAATATATTTTATTTCTTTCATGTATTGTTAAAAATAAATAAAAATTCCAATTTTAAGGAACGTTCTATTACAGCCAGTATAGTAACCGTTTAATTACTTTCATAAAGCTTATTTCTTAGGCCATACATACACATTGCATGCTATTACACGGAGTTGTGGTTTATGTAAGTTGTGTTATTTTATTATTTTGTTATTTTATTTTATAGTATTTTTTTAATTGTCCTTTTATAAGCGACTAGCCAATGCTAGCAACTAACGCCAGCAACAAAAAAATGCATTGAAACCGCATTAAGTTTGCAAAATTAAATGCAAATTTGATACGATTTTTACGTCCAGACGAATGCGACAATAGCAACCAATTAATCATGAATAGGCTTCGCATGAAATTGCATTCAAATTCCAAATGAGTAGCACTGCCTCACGCATACGACTAGCAAATACGGTTAGAACGCAAAAACCCCACTGAAATTTGCAATTTGGAAGAGAGTTTTGCGTCTTAACGCTAGCCGCTATTTGTGTTTGCGTCCATACGCAAAAGTCACATCGAAATTGCAATGAAAATTGGATATATAAACATACTGCTGCATGTTCAATATACCTAAGTAATTTATATTTTTTTTTAAATACCTACGTTTAACATCTTTTTCTAATGTACAATTTAAGAAAAGTAGTCGGTCCTACAAAATAAAGTTAAAATTGAAAAACATTGTTATTTTCTATAAAATAAGGTTTTAATACATTTTATTTTATTACGGTCCAGCACTGACTAATAATATTTTTTGACATAAATAAAAACAAATAGATAGAGAGGTATGTATAGTACAAAACAAAATTTGTCAAAATATTGATATTTTATTATTTTTGAATTGACTCTTCCATAGTATTTCAGTTCTTTGGTTGAATCAAGGCATCCTACCAATAATAAATCGTTCTAGATCTCGAACAAGATGTGATAAAGACGAAGATGATATAGAAACGGAAACAATTAATTCAGAAAATTATAATTTAGACGATATTAATCAATTTGCATTTACCAATAATAAAAATAAAATAATAATTTAAAAATAAAAATTTTTAAAATAAACTTTTATCGAAACCAAACTAGCCCCCTATAAAGTAGAAAATAGAACCAGTCCAAATTTTTGAACTCGATATAAGTCGTATTTCTTTATTTGTGAAAGAGTGTTTAAGTGTAAATTTTCATGCCCGTAACACAATTTGTTTTTGAAATATGCCTGAGACGTACTAGCAGCTGTAAAAATTTAGAATTTAAAACGTAACATCAGAGTTCTGAAGGATACCTGGGATTCATAGCTTTCCAAAAATATATATCTTTAATGGCGCATCTTATTCTTTAAGGACGAAAAGAACATTTAAAAGTATCCTTGTTGTTTTGATGTTTTTGTATATAAACCGTTATATCTATTGACCGTTATATCTTATATATATATATATATATATATGTATTCACTTATATATTCAGTATTTTATCTAGTAAATATACCGTTATTATTTTAACATTTATTTGATAATGATTGGTGCTGCCGCTATGGAGATATTGTGTATTCATTCCAAATCTCTGTGTAAAAGCAGTTAGGGTGTTCATCCCATAGACTTGGAATTATATATATGAAAAAAAAATTGTATTTCAAAGTAGGACGACCATTTTTGAAAAAAAAAAAAAAAAATACTTGAAAATTTTTACTAAATCTATATTTTTATGGGGTGGGTATATATACCGTGGCATCGAAAATGCAGTGAAAAAGGTTTCGTTGCGGTTTCAATACTGTATCAAAACATTGTTTAGATACATATTCACTGCAACATTGTTGATCATAGTATATTGTTAATTTGACGTTTCTAATGCATTTTCGACGTCACGGATCCTCAGATGCATACAAATACAAGAACAAAAAAGATTAATTTAGAATTGTTTCGCACAATCTAATGAACGCAGATCACAACACTTTAGGACAAAAAAGTTAATTAACGGAAGCTAATGAACACAGAAACGTATTCTTTTTTACTCTAAAACAACTAATTTATAATTCCCAAATTATGCCGTGTGCTTATTTAAAAAGTGGTACATAATTCAAAAATCTTGATTTTCAGCTTTATGTGTTTTTGAATATTTGAAGACCAAATAGTATCTAAGTAGTATCATCTCGTTTATAATAATTCTAAATTGATTACAAATTGTGACGGTTAAATTTTGTACCGAATACAATAATTAGAATGGTAGCAATTGAAGTGAATTTTACAATAACAACTATATATACTATATGTACTTCAATGAAGCATTTTAGTCCAGTCTAATTTTGTAAATTAAAAATGTGATATTTTACATAAATTTAGCCCAACATTTGAAAACCCGATATCACTGAACTGAACTCTTACAAAAATGAGCTCTTAACTAAAATCACATTTAAATTAACTCAAATACAAACCGAAATAGCAATATGTCTGTTCGCGTACGTTAAGTCTTCGGACACTTATGTAAGTTTTTAAAAGTAATTCGTTCGTGTATTGAGTTTTCTTGTAACAATTAGATGGCAAATGTGACGTCAGCAAAATTCTGCCATAAGTTTTTACAAGTGAAATTTCGACATCAAATTTTGTTTTTGTTTTTTTTTTTTTGCATTTTTTTAAGTTTAATATTTTTGTTTACATTTTTATTGTTTATATCAAATTAATGTACAGCAGCAAGTTTTTATATAAAATGTGTTCTTGTACTTTACTTGCAAATGAGAATTTTTTATCTTTTTTAAATTTTTTTTCTCTTTTGCGAGTTTTTGCAAGGAAGTAACCTAGTATTTCACTAAAAATCTAAACTATACCACAATCTGGTCATATTAACATATATTTTTAAGAAATAACAGTAAATATTATTGCATAACAGTAAATATAATTTTTGCAAATTAATTTTTTTGACTTACTTTTTTGTGTTTCCCCTACTTCAATAAACACGGCAGTATAAGTCGTATTTTTATGAATATGAATATTACTTTTCTCAATTAAGTAAATTTATTCCAATTTAATTTAAAAAATTTGTATTTGCACGTGTAAATAACACATAAATTTATTTACTTATCATTATTTTTTCTAAAATATTATTTATTGTTTCCGTAAAATAAGGAAAAAATTATTTAATATAAAATTTCAGACTACCCTGTACTATTTCATTCTTCATAAGAAATGTACATATATGATTAAATAATTAATTGTCGCAATACATACAAAAATTGGTAAAACTATAGTTTTTTTTTTTGCTTGTAGCCAGCAACATATGTTTTTGTTGCTGAATATTTGTGTATATTTTTATTGTGTCGTTTCATATTCAGAACTCATTATTCACTTAATATCATTGAATATAAATTACAATATTATATTCAAAAATCACTAAGAAAATTTGCAACTAAATTTACATTGGCTGTGTTTAACCATATTAAGTTTTTATGAATTTTTTTCTGTTTCTTTGAATAAGAATGTGTTCATGCTTGGTTCTACTATTTTCAAAATAAGAATTTTTGGTAGTATTTGTTATTGAAAATCCACAAATTCATAAGAACTCAATACATATATAAAATGTGTACATAATATCCAAAAATAATATAAACAAAACCCAGTATAAACTATAATTATTTTTGATAATATAGAGTTTTCATATGAATTTGTATTTCATAGAAAATTGTTCATATATGGAATATTCTCAGTAATAATTTGGTAGTATTGGTAGTATTGTTATTGATTTGGTATATAAATTTTGATATTTTTTCCAAGTTTCAATTTTTTACAGATACTTTTTCCAATCAGAAAACTGTTTATTTGAAAAAAATGTGTAGTGTATTCCGCGAGAAATTTCGGTTTATAATGCTTTCAAAAATTAAAAGATAGTTTGAGATACGTAACTCATAGAATTTATTATATTATTTTTATTTGAAAATAAAATCTATTTTATTTTTTTTCTTTAATATGAAATTTATTTTTATGGTTTGTTGTAATAAAGTTTATTTACTTTATAATTATAATTAACTTAAATAATAAACGTTTAGTAAGTTTAAGTTAAAATTTAAGAAAATTTTGCAAAAATTATTCAAAAAAACACATTACATGATAGAAAAGATATATGTATTTAAAATAAAATTAAGCACATCATTCTTTCGTGTTTGAATATTCTTAGAGAAATTAGTCCATTCCATAATTATACCAGTCACACGAAATTAAAATTTGGGTGTAATGTGCTAGGATAGGTACTTATTATTCTCGTTGAGAAATACATTATAGTTTACACTTTTATACATTGCAAGTAAAGTTATCCAAAAAGTAAAAAAAAACTCAATCTTGGCGACATTTTCTGGAATTTTTATAGTACATAGTTGCATTGTAAACCAGCTAATAACTCCTAAACAAGTTTTCGGCGGATACTGTTATACCAGACTTTTTTTTGTACAAAATGAAATTTCCTTTCTATTTACGAAAAAAAAAATATTGATTGTTATTTTAAAAATAATAATATTTCATTTCAAATTTGAACATTTTTTCAATATTTTTTGTAAGATAATAGAAATTATATGAGTATGGATACCCAAGTGCATGTACAAAAATACTATCAAAATAGCGTATACTTTACATTGCTAATACTAACACATCTATACCTATGAGATGAAACCGAAGAATGTTGACAGCAAATATTATAACTTAATTGTACGATAAATGTTGCGAAACAAATAATTCAGCAACAGAAAACTTCAGTTGAAATCCATTTGATTGTGACAATTTCTTAAATGGAATGCGACATCTTATAGTATTATTTACGATCTATGATTATACAAACAAGTTTTTCGCATATAAAAATACACATACCAAGAATTATTCGGTCTATATTGTACTTCTTGCTTAAAGCTAATTCCAAAATATTTAAAAAGAATAAAAAAATAAAATATTATAAATTTTTTTTAGGTAGATTTGTGTTTTATATTATTTTTTTTATTTTATCTATTGCGTTTGTGTAAATGCAATTGGAGTTGATATTTATATGGGATAGGTGAATAGGTAGTTACTTGTAAAAGTTAACAAACTTTTCCATACACTTTTAAAAAACAAAGGTATTTTTAATTGTCATTTTAAGGTGTCTTTCTAAATTTTATCAATTTTATTCCAATCCATTTATTCAAAAGAGAATTAAAATGAAATGAAAGTATGCATACATTATATTTACATTTACGTCGGATAGTTGCTCAATGTCCAGACTGCAACATCACCAAGCAAATCTGGCTTATGCTGAACCTGAAGCGTTCCCTTAACCTACTAACTCTGAAAAGGTGTGACATTAACACTATGGTAGGGGCCATTACGGCTCATTGTCTAATACTTGAACTCTCCTCAAACGACTTTTGCAGAACGTGTAGAGAGGAGAAGGAAGATGAAACTGTTCAACACCTATTCTGTTTCTGCCCAAGTCTTTATGGTTCATATGAGTCTTATGAGTGTTTCTTAAAAGGAAACCCCTTCTATGAGCCTTCTTTCTGAAATCGCTGAAGGTACTAAAATCAAAGATCTCAACACCATTCTTAAAAGCAAACTGGTTCAACGAGTAGAGCCAGGTCTCATGCGCGAGGAAAGTTTGCGTGGTATCACAATGGAAATTACTGGTATAAGTGTAACCGCGTACTGTCGGCAGCTGCTACTGCATACCTTAATGTCCATAGCTGTTTCTAACTCACTAGCTTCGGGCGATCTGTGAATAAAAAAAGCAGAAGAAAAACTTGTAAGACTGTTTTTAGCACCTTATCGTATGTACACAAAGACACAAACCTTCTATATATTTTTTTCTCCTACTTGGAATATTGCAAAAGTAAAGTTGGTTAGTATGAATTGTTTGAAATTGAAATGTAATATTTCTGTCTTGCAAAAAAAAAAAAATAACAAAAAAGCATTCGTTCATTTTTTTTGTACCGTGTGTTTTAAATTTTTTATCTCTTTCGCACAAATTACATTCTTATTATTGTCTATTTCTTATAATTTTTTTATCGACATTTAAATTTCATTGAAAAACAAAATAATTTGAATTCACTGCAACTCCAAAAACATAATAATGGATATTCTTTGCTACTATATACTATAGATACTTTATAATATTTAATTATATACTTATTATCCAGTTATATAATTATATACATATTATACGTATCTATTCTAAAATAAAATAAGCAGCCATTTTTCGTATGAATAAAAATAATAAACAACAATTGCCACAAGAAAAACAACACAATAATACATCTTTTAATATTTTTTTTTTTGTTTAGAAAAATGAAAAATCCCAGTACATACCAATACTACGAATATACTACCAATATACTATATATATACTAGTTATCATTATCGCATACATTGAAATGATTGCTTGTAAAATAAAATTCTTCATCAATTTAGAGCATTATTATTTCTTTCCTTTACAAATTTCTTCTATACACTTTTTTTAAAAATAAAATATTATTTTTTGTTAAATGTATATTTGTTGAATGGATGTGTGTTTCTCTTTTCGAAATTTTTGTTTCCATTTTCCAACTCCATCAATTCATATATACATATATCATCATAATGTAACATGCAAGAGAAATGAGAAATATGGATTTGAAATTTTTGAATTGTTATGAAAGTATGCTTTTGCATAATGTTGTATACATATATGTTATATATTAAATTTCTAAGCAGATATTTTAGATATTTTGTTGCATGTATTGAATATGTGTATATTAAAAAATTATTTCATTTTTTTAGTTCGTTTAGTGCAGTCCAGTACCTATTGGCTATTTTATTTTATTTTTCGATAAATAATAAATAAATACTCAAACTCAAATAGTTGACTAAGTTGACTTTAATTTAATCATTTATGCTTATGGTCGGGTGATCAATTGTTTAAGTAAAATGTCGGGACGCAAAAAATATTATAATAGACGTAAGTGTTTAGTGAAAAATTGTATTTCCAATTCAGTTATCAATATAGACAGAAGTTACTATGTTTTACCACAAAAAGAAAGGTTAACTAAATGGCTTGAAGTATTAAAAATACCTGAAAAGTCTTTAAAAATTGGTAAAAAATCAAAGTATGATTAATGTTACATAATATTTATCAATTAAAAATAAATTAATGATTTTTATTGTTTTATCTACTAAGGTTGTATGTTTGTGATCTTCATTTTGCTCCAGATGATCATAGTATAATAACGCTAAAGAGAAGTGCAGTTCCTTCTTTGAATTTAGGTTATACAACAAATGAAAATAGTTCAATCCAAAATATTTCAAATGATGATCAAACGAATGTAATAGGTGAAAAAGATGTGGATAAAGTGGATCAAATGTATGAAGTGGATAAAGTGGATGAAATGGATGAACTATATGAAGCGGATAAAATGGATGAACTATATGAAGCGGATGAAGTGGATCAAGTGAATGAAGTCAAAATAATTAATAGTCCAATATCTCCATGTTGTGAAGGCCCGCTAAACAAAAAAGATAAATGTATTGATTGTACATATAGGAAGACATATAGGAAGACATATTTAAATAGGCATAAAAAGATTTTAAATAAAAAACAAAAAGAACTAGCATTGATTGAGAAAACTAATTTAAAATTGAAGAAATCAATTGAAAAATTACAAGAAAACAATTTGAAATTAATTGAGAAAAGTAAAGTACTCTACAAAGAATTGAAAGTGAGAAGACGTGGAAGAAAAAAAAAGTTAAATTGTATTATTGATCAATTAGAGAATTCATCTGAGCATAGTAAAATATTTATTAAAAGGCTCTTAGCTAATAAAGCTTATACTATAAATGAAAAAGAAAGAAATATGTTTTTAAAAATATATTTCAAATGTTCACGTTTTTATATATATCTGAGAAATACAATGAAACTTAATATACCAAATAAATCAATTGTAAGAAAGTGGATTGCAAGTGGATTATGTGATGAAAACGAAATGCAAAATTTATAAAAGAATAAAAAATTAAAAAAAATAATTATATACTTTAAAAATATGCCATATAAATTTTTTTTGAAAAAAACTGTTTCCGTTTTTATTTTTCAAATTTAACCGGGTTTAACCTAGCGCCTAAGCTCCCACGCGGAGTAATAAGAGAAAAAAAAACTTAGCGGTACCATATGGTACCAAAAATAACAGTTCGTATTCGTAAATTCAGTTATTTATTTCAGTCGTTTATATTATTTTCAAAATATGCAACTTGCATTAAGAAATAAGAAGTGAAAGAAAAAATATAGAAAAATTAAAATCTCAAATTAAGCATGCCGTGAGATTGTGTTTGAAGTGAACTTATCGTGTTTGTGTTTGTTTATTTTTGCAAAAATTTTAAAAGGTGAAAAAAATTAAATTTTAATTGTTTCTAATAAATTTTTTTATTAAATACATATTTAAAATAATTTAATTTTAGTAATTGTAAAAAGTAAATATTAATTTTTCTTGCAAAAACGTGTAAAAATATAATAAAAGAAGTTTTAATTAAATAAAAAGTTTGGGTGTGTTTTGTGGAAAATACTTTGAGTGTTTTTTTGTTGAAATTGTACTTTGGAGGAACTACTTCAAATTTTAGAAGTACACAATAATTCTGCTGACATTTTTATTGGGCCATCTAATGTAGCCGTTCTTACTGATGAAGATTCGGCAGAGGAATATGAAGGTGGTCTTGTAGATAATCTGAGTGCAAAAAAAAATAAAGAGATAGTGTTGAAACAAAAAGCGAAAAATATTCTATACCTGCTCAAGATCGTGGTATGAAATATTTTAAGTGCAAAAAATATTTTCTAGTTGAAAAAACTTAAATCAAAATTAAAACTAAATAAATTTTAGATACTAGTGATGCGGAAACAGAGCCTCCAAGAAAGAAGGCAAATATCAAATCAAAAATACCATCTTCACCTAATGAAAAACGTACATAGAGTAGTTTCGGTTTGAATAAAGTTATACCATTTTTTCTTGAAGTAGATTATAGTGAATATCGCGGAAAAACTCCAACCTATTTATTTGAAATCTATTTTGATGACTTTATAATTGAGATGCTACAAAATGAGAGTATTTCAAACGCCACGCCACATTCAAGAATATTTCGAGTCTAAATATAAGTGCAGAAGAATTTAAAGTTTTTTTTTTGTAATATTGATACTAAGTGGGTATAGTAAACGTCCATCAAAAAGAAACTATTGGGAAGAAATGCCAGATGTAAATCAGCCTATTGTATCCAAAGCTATGTGAAGAGATAGCTTTTTTCACATAATGAAGTGTTTACATTTCCGAGATAATAGTGAAATTGATTCAACTGACAAAATGTGGAAATTGCGTCCGCTTATTACTCACTTACAAAAAAAAAACATGCTCAACATCTTGTATCCGAGCAGCACAGAAAAACCAAAGTTTGGAGTGTTAATACTAAGGATGGCTATTTATGAAACTTTGACATATATCAAGACAAAAGCCTTAAAGGTAACAAAAATTTTGAAAAGTTTAGAAGAAAATATAATCGTAGCAAGATGTATGGACAATTCCGTTGTTACAGTTTTGTCTTCTGGTCATGGCAGATTATGGCAACAACATTCCAGACAACAACAAAAAAATATAACGGTTTCTCAGCCACATTGTTTAGCAGAGTATAATAAATTTATTGGTTGTACTGATAAAATGTATTGGGATGTAAATCTTTATAGAGTAGGAATCAAAGGAAAAAATGGTGGTGGTCAATTTTTACGTGGTTATAAATGTATGTATCTATACATAATGCCTGGGTAATTAGTAATCGATCAAATCCCAAATTATCATAGCTACAATTTAAACGTTATACAGTTCGAAATTATTTAACTAAGTACGGCATTAAAATTTCAGACGAAATAAGATTTGACAGGACTGATCGTTTCGTCCAAGCAAGAACGCAGGCAATGTGCAGGTAAAAATGATACAGCAAGAATACGAACAGAATGTTCGAAACGTGATATTGGTTTGTGTATTTCTTGCTAATTCCATTCTCAGTAAACAACTATTTTCATAAATATTTTGCATTCCTTTTTATTTTATTAACTTAATGGTGTAGCGGTACCAACAATGGTATATTTCACATCCTGGGACCTTGATTTAAAAAAAAAATATTTGTAGGTTTTTTAAGCTATATTTATTTAACTTATGATTTAACTTTACCGAATTTACAAAAATTTAACCTACGACTTTACTCGGTTAATAACTGTTAATGTAAATGGTTAATAACTGTTAACAAAAATTACTACTTTATTGTTTTGTATCGTTTACAAAATGAAGACAATTTTGGTTGTGAATTTGAATACAGGCCGGTAGCACTTTTTTGAATACATAACGATTAACTAAACGGTAACACTAATACAGTGTTACAGTGCTGTATTACCACGTAAGTGCAGATAACACGTATGGTTTTTTGACTTTTGAATCAAATCCATGGATTAAATCCTTCGTACGTGTAAAGACCAATTTAGAATTTATTCTAAGAAACGATGTTTTTTATGCATAGCGAAAAATATGTTGCGTAACGAGCGATTTTTTATTTTTAATATTGTGCGAAGCGAAATAAAGTAACCAATCTGGTATTTTTTTGTAACGTTTCGATTTTGATGATATTCTAAAAACGCATTTTATATTTTAGCTGGCATAAAAAATAAGAAATTTATCATTAAAAACAATGAATGCAGAAATAGTTTAAAATTAATATAAAAGTTATTTAAATTAATGTTAATTTTTTATAAATTGTTATTTAATATGAATTATCAAATATTATTTTGCATTATTTAACTGTAGAAAAGTTTAAAAAAAACTTTGGTTTTGTTTTTTGAAGTTGAAATTTTTCTTTTGTCCCGTCTGACGATAGTGTGAAGAGAAAATTAATGTCAGCCGGCTGAATAGCAACAGTTGTATGGTTAAATAATAAATGTCAAAATCAAAGTTTTTGACAACTTCAATATAAGGGTTCAACGTAAAATGCCAGTTTGATAAAATACATATCATTCGCTTCCAACTAAACTCTGATGTAATCCTCTAACGATGCGTAGCGAAAAAATTATTCCCTTCTCAGAATAAGGCCCAATATTATAATTAAAGAGTTATCTGTATACTTATAAAAAATGTAAAGTTTTGTTTGTTTGTTTGCAATCTGTGCACGTTCACAATTTTAAATATAGAGCTTTCAAATTTATCAATACTATCAAATGACAGGTTCGGTTCGGGTAGCTGTCATATTACTCAATCCTAAGTAGTACTCGCCAAGAAAATTCAAAATGCGAACGTCTTATACGTGTTTTTCAAAATTCTAACTAGTCTGAATAGTTACCACGTAACTTCCTGCATCCATCTAGAACACTCCAAATTTAATCCTGAAACATCAGTCATGCAATTTAAGAGGTCAATTGCGGTGCGGATGTCTATTGAAATCCAATACAATAGACTTTAAAGACTTTCAAAAAAAATTTGGTATCGCGAAAGTCTATTGATTAATAGAGTTGTCAAAAAAGTTGCTACATGTACATGCTCATAATATTTACTGTCAAAAATATAAATTCTTCGTAAATCACTTTACTTTGATATTTTTTTTTAAAAGTTGTAGATGAGAGATTAGATAATGGATTTCGGGAGGGAATCAGTCCCCTATATCACCGAAGCCACAAATGGGCTTATTGTGATAACTCGTGTTTATTAGTTAGTATTAGGTAATTAGGTAGTTTATTAGTTATTATAAGATAACCCGTATCTGAGTCATTAAGGATACCTGATTTTGTGACAACACTTAGAATATTCTTCAATGGTAGGCTCCCATCCCATTGTTCAGAGAACGATGTTCCCAAGTGGTGAAGTCTGCTACGAGTGAGCCCTTCGATTATTTATTAAATGTTTGTTTTTTTTAATAACAAACATTGCAAGCTTCTTATACCTATTATAGTACAATAAAACGGACCGCGAACAATCTTTGCGGCCAAATGAAAATTTTTTGATTAAAGTTATAAAAAGTGGATTAATAATCCCATAAATAACGATTAAGCTACAATAACAAAAACCTACCTTTAAAATGTCCTTAAAACGCCTTTAATATGCCTTAAAAAGTTTTTTTATACGATGTACGAGTCGACTCTGAAAGAAATTGATAAGTTGTATTCCAATGAGAATTTTTTTTACTTGCAAACTTGCAAAAGAGCAAGAACTCATTTAAATAAATAGAATTTTTCTTGACGAAAGTAAAATGTAACCAAAACTATAGTGTTTTCTTGTATTTTTGAAATTTGAATCCATATTTTTTTGATACAAAAATAATTCAAAAATGTATGTCCATCAACTTTATTTTTCACTTTAATCAAAAGTAGTCTTTTTTTTTTTGTTAAGAGGTAGTATAGACAAGATATTTTGTACTTACCTAACAAATACTATTATTGGAATACAGGTATTGACTTGATTTCACCATTATAATGAACTCAACTGTTAACTTTTGTTCAAAAAAATTGTTTTTTATGTCACATTTTTTTAGTTCTATTGATAAAAAATTTTGATTTTGAACGACTCTCTCCAGAACGAAAAATGGAATATGTTCATAATTATATTCCCTATCAGTCAAATAGTAAATAAAATTGGACATGGGTATAAAATACTGTACCAGAAAATTCTGTTTTACAAAAGACTATAAAAAAATATTTGTATTACAAAAGCACGCATTTTTTATATCACCTCACATGCTTATCACGTAATATTTTTTATTACTTTTAATCAAGAATGCTATCATCGACCAGCACTGGCCAACACTATATTAATTTTGAATAATAACTGCAAATATAATAACATTAGAGTTTAATAGAATTTAAGAAGAATATATAACATAGATTAATTAAATAAAAAATTATATAACAGAGTTAGTTATGAGATGGGAACCGAACTCAGCCGTTTAAGTTATAATAAAATAATTAAAAATTAGATTAAACTTGCTATAAAATATGACAATTTTTTAGAAAAAATAAAATTAATTTTCTAATTTTCAAAAGCAAAAAAAAGAGAAGAGCTCATTTATTTAGAAGAATTTAATCTGCATATTCGAAAAGACATAAATAATTATGTTTATTAATTATGATTATTTATATTGTGCGCAAATAGTTTTGGTAGCAAAAAATGTTCGTTTTTCTAATCTACAGATCTACAGTTCTTGCACAATTTTATGTTTTTTTTTACCCATTTCAGAATAAATGGATTCGATAGAGAATGGAATGAACAAAAAAACGAAAAAGGAATAAAAATTTGGCACTTTTTTTATATATGATCAAATTTATTTATACTTTTCTTGGCTTCTGTAAATTTATTAACATTTCCCCACACTCGAAAATGTAATCAACTGTGTGAAATGTCTTAACTAAAACTATTGCAAACTAAAACTATTGCAAAGTGTTTTCATGAATTTAATAAAAATAAAAATATATATATAATATAATAATAAAAAAAACATTCCATTTAAACACTCCATCATTCTATTAAAAAAAAATATTATTTTCAAACTTGTCAGCCAATTAAATTTTAAATAAAAGTAAAAGAAAACTCCAAAATAAACTTAATTTTATTTAATCTGCTTTTATTTGGCCTTTATTTAGACATAATGAAAATAATTCGTCCAGAATGCGCAGAAAGAATAAAAAATACGAAAAAGATTGAAAAAAATGAATAAAAAAAAAAGTAAAAATTTATTCTGGACGAATAACAAAAAATACAGTTTTTTGTACATACAGTATATCATAATTGATAATATTTTTAATTTGCGGTATTTTACCAACGTAATACATTTAAAAAAAATCAGGTATTTCATACATACAGTCTTTTGTAATACAATATTTCCGATTCTGTGGTTTTAGAATGATAGATGATAACTTCATTTTTAATATTTCTTATAAATCGCAATTGAATAAAATTTAGTATAGAATTTGCATTACATTTCTAATTATTTTTGGTTTTTTAAAAATATTTTTAATGAAAATCTTTTGAAAATCTTTAAAAAAATATGATCTTTGAAATCATTTCAATAATTTTTTTTTTTGTAAAATTTCTAACTTTTTTTTTTCAAATTTTAAGTAACGTAATGTTTTTTTCAAGATACTTTTTCATGATAACTTCAGTTGTTCAGTTTATACAAAAAAAAAATGTATAATATTCCGTAAAATTTTTCAAGGTACATCACATTGAAATGCAAAACTGTATATCTTAACATACAATTTTTTTTTTGTTTTGTACTTTCCGGTAAGTGATGCCTATATATATAACTGCATAAGTGAAGTTACATGGTTGTGTTAGAAAAATTTACAACGACCTTTTTTAGTTATTCAGTTTTTAATTCATAAATTACTTAATATTATTAAATTTTTTTTTATTTGAAAGAGTTTAAAAACTTTATATAATGTGGCATTCATAGGTAAAATTCGACAAAATTGCAGTTGTCATCTTTCATTGTAAAACCACAGAATTCAAATATTTTTTTATTGAAAATTTAAAAATATTTTATAAAAAAATTTAGATTTTTTATTAGAAATATTTAGCGTCAGAAATTTAAATACATATGTATGTACATATGTATAAGCATTTAGTAAATATTGTATACATTTACTTAATGGTATAAGAAAACCAAAAATTGACTTTTTTCTATTCTATTTTGAAGTTTTCTCCGGTTAAAATTGGAAAATTGAGGGAAAAATGTTATTTTTTTCTGGTAACATTTTAAATTAACAAAAAAAAAACGCTACTTCCGTTTTATCTTAAAGTTCCACTTTGGAAAGGTAGAAAATTTAAGGTGCCATACGTAATATGTATAACTATTTCTATATTTTTTCATAAAACTTAAAGAAAATCTTAATTGATCAAAATGAATCTTACTGAATTGTGAAATTTATTAAATCAATATTTAAAGTTTAACAATTAAATGTTTTTTTTTTTTTATTTTCAATTTAAATTTTATTTTAGTTCCTTGAATTGCAGAAATTTTAAATTAAATAAACTTTTTATAGAACAGAATTTAGTATTAAAATACATTTTTAAAGAAGTGGCTTTGTATAGACTTGATGTTGCAAAATTATAATAAAACTGTTGTACAAGTTGAATCATTTATGATGTACACCAAATATAATTTTCAGAATACATTATTAAAATTGATATGTACATACATACGTATATAAATGTACATATATATAATTACCCTGAAAACACTTACAAGTTTACGAATGATGTACCATAAAATAAACGAATGAACGAAGTCACTCTATCTAACATTTTCTTTTTATTTATTTTTCAAAATGTAATTTTGTTATTTAAAAAAAAAAGCTTAGGTCGCTAATTTCAAACTATTAAGTATATGTATAGTAATTTCGTTCCATATATTAGGGGTTTTGAGCAATTTAACTACGTTGGCATAGAATTGTCGAAATGCAGTAATCTTCTACTTTAACATGTTATTTTCTACGTCTATCAGTTCATAGAGGTTTGACAATTTCACGTCTACGTTTACGTAAATTGCCCAAACTTCTTTCAATAAGAATTTTTTGTGTTTTAAATAAGAAGAATAAAATAATTCTAATTATATTGAATGTATTCATTTTAAGTTTTGCTTTTTTGATTACTAATTAATTATTTTTATATATACCTTAAATATATATGTATGTATATATACTTTTTGTTGAAAGTTTATTCTAATATTTAATATTTTATTTTTATTAATATTTCAGTGTGGTGTAATTTAAATTACGTATGTATTTTTAGTTTTGATTTTTTTTTGTTTTTAAGTTTTTCAGTTTTCGACAACGATTTCTAATATTGTTTTAACCTGTTCTAAAAATTTGTTTGATTTGTATTTTCAATTTTTAAATGCTTTTATGTTCTATTTTTAATAAGTGCAATAATAAAATATAAATTTTTTTGTTTTGTTGGAATTTTGTATAACTTTTTTAATTACATTGCATATGTATATATATATATTTTTTTCAATAGGCCTGCCTTAAAATTATTTCGTTTATTTTTAACATCACAAACCAAAATAAAATTAATTAAAAAAAAAAGGAAAATATATTTTAGTATACATACAAAACTTTGAAGAGAAAATAAATCTTATAAAAAAATAAAATTCAAAACAAAATTTTTTAAAAACTTGTAGTTTTTTAAATTTTTTCTTAAATAATTTTGTTAATAATAATTTTATATTAATTTTCTTAATAAATATTTAATCTAAAAAGAGTTAAATACATAATTAAGTTCTATAGGCCTTTTAAATATTAAGAATTTAAAATGAATAAATTATTATATCCAAAAAAATATATACATATATATATATATATTATATGTATACATATTTATGTAATATATTGTGTTATTTAGGTATTACATTATATAAATAGTGTTATTTTAATTTTAGTTAAATTTTTAAATGAGTAGGTTTTTAGAGCATGCTTTGTTTTTTAATTAATTTTATTGTTCTATGAATTAAATATCTTTTAAAGATTAATTAAAATAAATTAAATTTTAATTTTTATTTTCTTAATAATTATTAACCTTATATATTGGCTTAACACACATTTTATGCCTTATATATTATATTTTTGGTCGTAACACTACTATATTAAACAAAAAAATATATATGTAGATCATTCGTAATTATTTTATGTTTTTGTTAATTTAATATTTTTTAAATATTCGTCATATTTTTAAAATAAATATTTTTTTTTTTTTACATTTGACTTTCTTTTCTCCATTGAAAAGTTCCTGATTTAACACCGATACTAGATGATCCTTGACTACCACTGGATAACATATTATTTGTTCGTCTTATTAAATTCGCTGCTGAATCAAAACGACTACGTATCAAACGCATTGCTGGATTTGTTGCGATTCCACTTCGTTTTGATTTACTTTAATTAAAACAAAATATTAAAATTCAATTGTTTCAATTTTATTTGTTGTAACTTACTTCGATGAATTATTTGAATCTTTACAATTTCCCAATATGATTCTCATATGAGTATCTCTTGCAAAATGATTATCTGTTGATGATGCATTTTTTTGTGATGAAGTGACATTATGAGTAGGAGCTAAACCATTACCACCATTACCAGCTCCAATGTTATTTACAGCTAATTCCTCGAATCCGTGATTTTGGGGTAATTGACCGGGTGAACTTAGATCACTACTTGGTGAATGAGGTGGTGTTGCATACAATGGTGACATACATTCCATATCAAACATATCAGCATCATTTGATTGTACATTTGGTGCTAGAAAAAGAAACAAGAAATGAAACCCAATGTTGATAAATTCTTGATATGTTAATAATACATACTCATATTCATTTGATGTTCATTTAAATCTGGAAGAATTTGTGAATGTCGTTGTTGACCTTTAGGATATTTGGTATTGACAATTGGTGCATTTTGAATGAATGGATTATTTCGTGAATTCAATTTTGAATGTCGTTGAAGTTGTTGGGTAAATGATAAAGGTACCTAAAATGAATTAAATTTTTTTACTTAGTTAAATTTCTATAAGTTTAATGCTAAAATAATTGCTAATTACATCATTACTACTTCCGGTTGATTGACTAGATATTACACTTTTCCGTTTTTGTAAGCTACTATTATCAGATTGCATTGTGTTCTCATAAAAATTACTACTGTGAGTAGAATTAGATGCATTTAAAGCATTAGTTGATGGTGAATTATTATTATTTGGTAGCAAATGAGCCATTTGATTTGTTAGAAATGGTGGTGCCTGTGGTTGATCAGGGGATCTTAACATATTCGGATGAATTTTTTGATGTTCCAAATTTGATTCATCTAGAAGTAAAATAAATAAAATAAATTATTATTTTTTTAGTTAGAAAAGAATAGAATTATTACTTTTAGCAAATGTTTCGAAAATTTTCAAAATATTATTTCTATTTGATTTTGCTGCTAATTTAATTGGTGTTCTACCACAATGGTCCGATTTATATGGATTTGCTCCATATTTTAAGAGTATAGCAACACATTTATCATGCCCTTCTTGAGCAGATATACCTAATGCTGTAGCCCCTTGCTTACAAGCATGATCTGGAATTGCACCAAAATATAATAAAATGGTCATTACATCATGATTGCCTTGCCAAGCACAAGAATGTAAGGGTGATCGACATTCCAAATCCATTGCGTTTACATTGGCATTACCTAAAAAAAAAGTAAAACAAAAACTTAATGATAAAATATGAAAAATAAAAAATCAAATAAACTTACCTAGAGTTATAAGCAATTTAACCATTTCGGCATGACCTTGCCAAGCAGCAACATGTAAAGCTGTTCTACCTTCACTATCTGGTATATTAACATCAACTTCTGTCACATCCAACAGGTACTTGACCACATCTAATTTATTTTCTAATGCCAAAATATATAACGTAGTTCTTGAATCAGCATCTTTTGAATTAACATCACAGCCAAATTTCAAAAGATTTTGTATACAATCAATATGTCCCTCAAGGCACGCCAAACGAAATGCTGTTTTACCATCATGTGCCTTTTGATCAATAAAAGTATCATGAATTTCTAATAATGCTTGTATACATTTTTGTCTTCCTTCTTGTGCGGCTAAATGTAAAGCGGTTTTACCTTCATTATCGCATTCATCGATTTTGGCACCCGATTCTAATATTTGTACACAAACTTCATGGAATCCTTCAAATGCAGCATAATGTAATGGAGTCCATCCTGCATTATCACGATGTGTTTCATCTAAGCCACGATCCAAAAGTTGACGAACGGTTTCAACGTTTCCTTGAGCAGCAGCAATACTTAAAACAGTACGCCCTTCAGCATCCATACAATCAATACCACATCCCCAAAATAATAACAGTTTTACAACGTTGGCATGACCAGCTGTACAAGCAGCCCATAATGGTGTACGACCCATAAAATCAGCTAAATCGGGATCAGCCCCATTCTCCAATAATAGTTCGCATACTTCGGAGTTTCCTTCAAAAGAACTGACTAATAGCGGTGACATACCATCATTGTCTAATTGATCTGTATGAGCACCATGCTCTAATAATGTAGAAATAACCTTACTATAACCCGATGAGCCACATAAAGCAGCAACGCATAAAGCACTACGACCATCTAAATCCAAATGATTTACATCAGCTCCATTTTCTAAGAGTATTTCAACAATATCATAATGTCCCATATAAGATGCAGCTATCAAAGAAGTTCTTCCTTGTCGATCAACAGAATTAACATCAGCTCCAGCTTCTATTAATATTTTCAAAATATCTTCATGCCCAGACCAAGCTGCAGCCCTCAAAGCCGTTCTACCTTCTTTATCAGCTAAATCAATGGAACATCCTGCATGACCAATTAATAATTTTACAACTTCCGTATGACCACCCCATGATGCAGAACGTAATGGAGTCCATCCATCACGATCGGCATGATTAACATCAACTCTTTTCATTCGACCAGTTCCATCATTTAATGGTTGGGTAAATTGTAACAGAAGTTTTACAACATCTAAATGACCGTTCCTTGCTGCAATATTTAAAGCTGTTTGTCCATTGTAATCTTCAATTTCTAAATCTATAGGTCCTTTACAGGCTTTTAGAGCTCTTTCTAACAAATGTGCATTACCATCATTTGCTAAAATATGAATTAAGGCCTTGCCTTTATGCATTTCAATACGATGTGAATCAGATAATTGATGCAAAGTACTTGTATTATCATCTTGACTTTCTGCATTACGTTGATCTGATTTATCAGATGAACTTTTTGGTCTTTGAATTTCTTCTAAACATGTTTTTTCACTGGACAACAATAAATCTGCTAGTTCAAAATCTATATTTGTAGACTTTTCTGATAATTCAGGTGATATTAAAGATGAGTCACAAGATGCCTTTAAAGTAGAAAAAATAAAGTTAAAAAAATATTTTTTCTAAATTTATTTATTGGTGCTTACCTGAGATTCAGCATTATTTATACCAGTTTCAATTAGTAATTTCAAAGTTTTTGGATCAGCTGGTAGACTTGGTTTGAAGAAATCACATAAAAATACTGAATAATCATTGTTCAATTCATTATTCAAAAATTTTCTTATCATCTCTTTAGTTTTTGGCAAAAAATTCGGATCATTTCGATATTCGTTTTCGCATATAGAACAACAATTCAAATCATTCGTATAAAAGCAATCGCTTAAATTAATTCTTGATTCCAATAGCATTATTATTAAATCCATATTAATATTTTTACTTGTTAAGTAATCTCCTGATTTAATTAGATGATAACAAAATCTTCTAACACTATTTGCACATAGTGTATCACTTACAAGCATATAATACATTGAAATAAGAACATGTCCTTCGTTGACATTACATATAAATTTTTTTGTTGCAAATTTTACATCAACTAACCAGTCAGCAAATGAATTATGAAATAATTTAATTTTGGAATTTTTTGGACCATCATATATCAAAATATTTTTCATCAATTCTAAACGTTTTTCAAATTCATCCAAATCAATTGTATAATTATGAGCTCGCAAACAATTAAATAAAAATAAACGATCAACATATCCAGTTGAAGCCAAAAGAATGTTTAAAATTGGTCGCACTTTGGAATATTGTTTCTTATTAAATGATTTTTGGCATATATAAAGATACAATCCATTCAATGTACATGGTATTAATTTAATTTCACGAAATGAAAAGAAATTATCTTTGATTCCATTAAGTACTTTCTCCAAATATAAAATGCATCCGTTTGATTTTATATATAGTTGATGTAAACTTTCAATGATTTCTTTGGTTAAATTGATGGTGCCTAAAAAAAAATAACGGTTTTTAATTTTTATAATAAAAGAAATTGCAGAATACAGTGGTATTTGGTATACGGTGTCAATTTAGTATGGACATAGTACGACTTTTGTAATATAGTACAAGTGTTATGAAATATTTGGAAACTTGTTATAATAGGGTTTGTTTACAAATTTAACTAAATTACGTTTAAAAGTGTGAGAAATTTGAATTGGGTATTAATTTGAAGTATGAATATAATTGATTTTAATATAAAACAAATCTTGATACAAATAAGCGCAAAATTTGATATAATACAGACAGTTTGCTGTGGTAAACAAAGAAGTAATACCAATATAAATAAAACACTCTTATTTGTAATGTCTCTTCAAAATAATCTATTTTACGATCGAAAATTATTCTCCAATTAAAAATATAAATAATAATTTATAATTAATTAATTAGAACTTTAGAAGTAAAGATTGAACTATAATTCTTCGTTTAAAAAAAAAAAATGTTTACCTTTAAAGTCAGAATTTAAACGATTTATGATATATTCCTGTACATCTTTTACAACATGTGATTTGCGTAAATCATCTAATGTAATTTTTTTAAATCCAGCAAACATTTTTGTTATATGTTTTGTTTGTTTTTTAGTTGTACAAACTAAAAATAGCCATTTAGGAAACAAATGTATATGATTTGATAATAATTCAGCAACATTTCTTGACTTTTGAGTCATTGTACGACCCTTAAGTGTAGATATTAAATTTCCTTCATTAATATAATTTTCATCAATTGAATCAATCAATAATAATAAAGCAGTACGTGGTGGTGTTAATTCCAATAATGGAAATAGTAAAGCTTTTTTAAAACATTCATCTGGATTCTTTTCAATATTATCAACGTTTAAACATTCAAATATTTCTGGATTACTAATTAACATTTCATAGTAGCTATCTGCAATAATTGTACGACAACTTTTTGGTTTTGGTAATGGTGGTGGTATTATTGTACCTGTTGCTGATTTTATTTGTGCACCGCTACCACTTAAAATCAATGAAATTGGTGGTATAGATTCTTTTGGACTTTCTTTTGGTGGATATCTTTCAGATTCAGTTTGAGAATTAGTTTCAGAATTTTTTTCTATTTCAGCATTTAAATCATCATTATTATTATTATCGTTATTATTATTGTTATTTAAATTTTGTTTATCAATTTCTGGTGTTTCTTTTCTAGCAGATTCTGTTGGGGATTCAACTGTTTTAGACATATTTTTATTACATTCAGTAGAACTATCATCGTTAATTTCAGCTTCAATCTCATTTTTAAGTTCATCACCTAAAACATCAGCAATATCTTCACCACCACCTTGTTGAATTGTTGTATTAGTAGTTAATTTAGGTTGATTTGTTTGATTAGTGCCATTTACTGATGTCATTGTAATACTACTATTGGAACGTCCAGATATTGAAATTGGAATTTTAGATTTTTTATTTGGACTTGATTTACTTGAATTTTTTCCTTCTTCAGATTTATTCAATTCTTTTAAATTTGATAAACACTGAAATAAAATAAAAAAACATTTAAAAATTGTGTAAACAATTTAAATAAAAATATTATTACCTTATCCAGTTCCTGTTCTTGATTTTGTTTGTCATTATCTGATTCTTTTCCTTTTTCTCCTTTGTTCAATCTAGTTGATTTTGGAGGATGTGTTCCATAGTGGTTTTTTGTAGGTGAATCAGAATTTTCACAGTCATCAATACTACTACTAATATTTTTTTCTGGTGATGGTGCTGATTTTTGTCTTTGAACAACTTTTCTTGAATTTACATCATCTTTATTTTCTTTATTATTTGTTGTTGATGTTTTTCTATCACCGAAATTATCTAGTTCACAGCTCAACTTTAATTCAGCTATTAAAAGTTCTTCTTCTAAATTATTACTACTATTTTGTTGTTGTTGTGGTTTTTGATGATGATTTATAATATCCAAATTATCATTATTATTATTATTGTTGTTATTGTTAATATTATTATTATTGTTGTTATTAATATTATTAGTATTGTTATTATTATTTTGTGTACACAGCTTAGCTTGTATATTTAAATCATCATTAAAACTATTACTGTTATTATCTGTTATTTGGCCAAATGTTTCATCAAAAACTTTTCCAATATCATCTTTTGAGATCATACTTGAATGGCTTAAAATTTGTAATACAATACTTCTAATGAATATACTTAAACTGTGACAATCTGGATTTTGTGAATTGACTAAATAACATGCTAAGAGTTTACGATTTAAAATGCCTTTTGTACCAGAATTTCCATTCATAATTGCTTGACAGATTGCTGTTTTTCCAGAGCCATTTGATCCTAAAACTAAACAACCATGATAGGTTGTATTTGAACCAGCAATACCAACTGCACCAACACCACCTGATCCACCTGTAGGTGGTCTAGGTAAAAACGAACTTGCTGATACAGCAGATTCTTTAACAGCCAAATCCAGTTTTGTTGATGTTGGTGGTTTTTTACCAGATGTTCTTTGTTCTAAGCATAATGCTATTTTTTTTAATACCCATTCTCGATTTATGTAAACATTATTGGAATGGCGTATTGGTAATGGGTTTGCTGATGCAGCAACAACTGTTGTTGCATTATTTGTTACTGTTGACGGTGTTGATGATACAATAAAACCATTAACTTCTTTATCTGGTGATAATTTTTTATCCATTAGTATTTCTAAATTTTCTGCTGAATCTTGAACTGCACCAACATTAAAATCATTATTGGAATTTTGTTGTTTTGATTTTGAGTGAAAATTTTTTACTGATTCATCAATTAATTTTGCTGTTTCATCTGCTATTGATAGAACAGATGATGTCTCATTGGTTTGTATTGAAGAACCATTAAATGATTGTGAATCATGTGTTGTTAAGCCACTTGAATCCATTTGATGAAAATTTTGTTGTACTAAATTTGCAAAATGTTCTTCACGTGCTAAACATGAAAAACTTGAATTCGGACAATCTTTACCACTTGACACCATTTCAAGTTTCTTTTGACATTGTGTTGTATCCTTTAGGAAACTTAAAATACGTCGTTCCTCAAAACTATTGTTAATAACATCACTAGATGTTTTACCAGAACCTAAAAATGGAAGAAAACCATAAAAAATATTGAGTATAAGTGTGAATTTTGATTTGTTTAATAAAATAAAAAGAAAAAACAAAAAAAATATTTATTGAATTCAGAACAAAACAACCCAATTTTTGAACTACTCATATTGGTTAAAAAATTAAATCAACAAAAAAAATACAAATTGCATAGATGTGTTGTAACTGTGTACATATCATAAACGATTTTTAAAAAATCGCTATTTAAAAGTATGCTACGACGAGTATATGTATCTATTTCTTAATGACATTTCAATAAATATGTTACATATCAAGAAGATTCATTGTAAATATTTCAAAACAAAGCTCATCTATCTATAATAGTATATATTGTACAGCATATATACATAGTTTCTAAGTTCATTTACATTAACCCATATTAACCTATATTTAGATATTGAACACAGTACAAGAGTACTAAGAAAAGAAGAACTGAACTTCAAGTATTATTTTTGCTTGAGGGAAAATAAGAAAAGATAAAATAAAAATATCAAAGAAATAAAACAAAAATTGTATTGAATGTTGAGTCTTGAGTCTTGAGGTGATTTACACACTTCACTTGCCGCCTTTACCGACAAAACAACAAAATAAAAAATATAAAATAAAAAACTGACAGCAATACACTTGATTTATTTTTAAAAAAAGTTCACAATAATAATAATTGATATTTAAACAGATAAGTACCTAAGTATATAGAGAACATAAAAAATATCAGATCAGACACATGGTATTACAGAGGTGGGAATTATATTTATGAACTATGAAGCAATTTTCACAAACTGTTTTATGTCATCTAGGGTATTTCAATGTAAGAAGTGAATATTTACAACTTCGATTCTTTGATTTCTATGCTGAACATGTGTCTAAATCTACGAAGTGTGTATCTATAAAACATACAAAATACTTAAACTATAGGATGATATCCAAGGGAAGTTAAGGATGATATTGTATTCATTATACGAATTGGGCGATTTTGCACACGGTTAAGTTGGGCTAAGGTTGTAAAAGAATTACCAGCTCAAAAAAGTGAATTTTAATTATATTCAGGATTGTATACATTTTTAATATAAATATTCATCCAATTGAATTAACGATTGGACGTACCCCTGTGATAGACCCTGTATAATATACGTCTATACAATGTACATGTACATATGAATATTAAATATATATATACTGATAAATTATATAGTGAAGAAAAATTGAAAAGATAATGCAAAGTTTGTTACATATTTTATATTTTATTAAATAAATGAAATAAGAGGCATTGACATTTGAAATTTTATAAATGAGTGTGGTCTTCTCTTTTTTCTATTGTTATGATTATTGTTGTTGTATTTATCGAATAAATAATTTAATAAGCTTAAAATTATTGATAACAAGGTTATTTAAAGTGATAATTTTCAACATTCTTATGCAAAATAAATTCGTATATATGTGCAAATGTGTAAGTACCGTTATATGTAAATTGAATCAATTCTATTCTTTGATTTTTTGAAGGTGTTTTTTTTTTTTTTTTTTTTTTTTGAGAAAATTTATATTACAATAAACTATAAATATAAATATTTATACTATTATTTAATCTATAAAAGTAAAGCTTTCTAGAATTGTTCAAAATAATATTCTAAAATACGAATTACGCAAGAAGTAAAATTAAAGTGATTTTAAAAATGATTTTTGTATTACTCGTATAGTAAATTTAAAATTTGAAATAAAAAAAAGTGTTTATTAGCGTGAAGCTCAAAAAAATTTTAGCGTGGCATTATCACAAAATGTCCAAACCAAATCTTTTATTAATTTTTAAGCTAAATTTTTCTAACTTTATTCATTTTAACGAAAAATATGGGGAAAAAATGTCCACTGTTGTTGTTTTGATTTTAAAGAAATTAAAGAAAATGTTTACAATAACATTGTAAAAAAAAATCAACAAAACTCAGAAAACTGGCAAATTTATATTGTACATAAAAATTATATTAGGTCTATTCCAATTTTTTTTTTTCTTCAAAGTCTTCTCCTTCCACTCACCGTATTCAAGTCGTAGTGACAATAAAAGTACTTGTAAAAGTAAAAAGTCAATGGAAATATGTAGTAATTTTTTGAGACAGAAGTCAAATATAACTCAAATTTTAGTGTTTTGTTGCAAATAGAGATTAATAATTTATTTCCTTTTATTTTCGTCTATAATTTAATTAGAAATTTTGTACGTTCTTAACATTGAAATAAAATATTTATTATATATAAAATGCAGTCGCAATCACTGATGAGGGAAGTAATTTGCTTCCGAAATATCAATGTTAGGAAATAAATATAAATGATTAGTGAAAACTCGACTTTCGTTCCATAAATTAAATATATCACTAAAAACAAATCTGACTATCAAAAATAAATATAAATCTGCAATTCAGTTGAAAATTGATTTTTGGAGAAATAAATAAACTGTTAAACTATCCTATCCCAATGTATTTCAATTATCATACATAATGTATTTCAATTAACATACTTCTGTGCTGTTGCACAATGGTCCCACTAGTTATATTATAATTGGATAATATTTGCCAATACGAATTCTTTGACGAATCTCTAAACCAATTAAATTTAAAATAATGTGAAAATTGTTTTTTGGCAAATTTATAAGAAAAATTAATTTTTTATTAATTTAAAAAATTTCTGAGTGTAGACATGGTGTTATTTTTAATCAATTTGTGTAAGTTTTAATTGAAGCAAATATATTGATTTAATATTGAGTGAAATGCTTTCCAACGATATAATTTATTAGATACAAAATTAGGTTTGAAAGAAACAATTCGATTTATATCCGCATGTTTAAAGTGTTTTGGAAAACAATTTTTGGTTTATTTAATCGAATCGGAACACATTTTTTTTTTTTTTTGATTATGTGCTTAGAGTTTATGTACTTAAAATCTTGTAATGAATATTCATAGACATTTAATTTAAAACGTGACAATCTCAAATCAGTTGAATTTAAAATAATTAAAATTAAATTAAAAATAAAAATAAATTAATTTAAATTATTGAATAAAAAAAAACTAATAAATAAAGAAATTAAATTAAATGAAAAAAAAAGAAAAAAAGCAAAATTAAAACTAAATAAAAAAAACAATTGCAGCAAAATTAATTTTTTTTTTCTAATGATTTCAAATAACTATTTTTTTTCTCTTTTTTTACCTGCTGCAATTATTGATGGTGATATTCTTCCACTACCATTACTATTACTTAAACAATTATTTTTATTTAAATATGAATTATTTTCTTTATTTATTAATTTATATTCAATATTTGTTAATTTATCATTATTTTGTCGTTTTGAATTATTCATATCATCATTATTAATACGTTGTTGATGTTGTGATTGTTGATGATGATGATGATGTTGTTGTTGTTGTTGATAATTATGATTATTTGTAATAAAACGATTATTACTATTACTATTATTACTAATACTGTTATTTATACTATTATTACTGTTACTATTATTACTATTATTGCTACTACGTTGTGATGTTGAATCATTATTGCTTTTAAAACGATCTGATTTACGAAGTGGTGTTGCATATAATAATTCTTTTGATAATAAATTTGATGTTGATTTTTTATTATTTGTAACAGCAGCAACAATATTATTTGTTGTTGTTGTATTATTTAATTGTTGATTATTACAATTATTTAATAATATTGATGTACTAGAATCATTATTAGTAACAATTGATAATGGTGATGATGTTCCTGTTGTTGTTAATATTGGATTAATATTTGATTGGGTTATATTTGTTGTATTTGTTTTATT